>CM027402.1:84457833-84470761 GCA_015711505.1 Sylvilagus bachmani | reverse complement strand
ACATAACCCTAGCCCTAATCTTAACACCCTAAAACTATTCCTAGCCCTACCCCTAAACCTAACCCTCATCCTAAACCTAGCCCTATTCCTAGCCCTACCCCTAACACTAACCCTAACCCTAACTCTAGCACTAACCCTAACCCTAGCACTAGCCCTAGCCCTAACCCCAACCCTAAACATAGCCCTAGCCCTAGCCCTAACCTTAACCCTAACCATAGCCCTAGACCTAGCCCTAGCCCTAGCCATAACCCTCATCGGAACCCTAACCCTAGCCCTAGTCCTAACACTAGCCTTCACCCTAGCCCTAGCCCGAGCCCTAGCCCTAAACCTAAACCTATCCCTAGCCCTATCCCTAGCCCAAACCCTAACCCTAGACCTAAACCTAGCCCTAACCCTAAACCTAACCTTAACCCTAAATCTAATGCTAACTCTAGCCCTAGCCCTAACCCTAGCCATAACCCTAACCCTAAACCTAACCCTAGCCCTATCCCTAACCCTAATTCTAACCCTACACCTAACCCTAACACTAACCCTAAATGTAACGCTAACTCTAGCCCTAGCCCTATCCCTAACCCTAACCCTAGACGTAGCCCTAAACCTAACCTTAACCCAAGACCTAACCATAGCCCTAGGCCTACACATAACACTAAACCTAGACCTAGCCCTACCGCTAGCCCTAGCCCTAACCCTAACACTAACCCTAACCCTAGACCTAACACTAACCCTACCTCTAAACCTAACCCTAACCCTAGCCCTAGCCGTAACCCTAACCCTAGCCCTAGCCCTGGCCCTAACACTAAGTCTAACCCTAACCCTAGCCCTAGACCTAACCCAAACCCTAGCCCTAGCACTAGACCTAGTCCTAGCCCTAACCCTAAACCTAGCCCTAGCCCTAGCCCTAACCCTAACCCTAACCATAACCCAAGTCCTAAACCTGACCCTAACTCTAACGCTAACAATAGCCCTAGCCCTAACGCTAAAACTAGGGCTAACCCTAGCCCTAGCCCTAGCTCTAACCCTAACGCTAACTCTAGCCCTAACCCTAACCCTAACCCTAGCCCTAACGCTAACCCTAACCCTAGCCCTAACGCTAACCCTAACCCCCAACCCCAACCACAACCACAAACACAACCTCAAACCCAACCACAAACCTAACACTAGTCCTAGCCCTAGACATAACCCTAAACCTAAACCTAAACCTAACCCCAACCCCAAGCCCAACACCAAACCCAACACCAACACTAACCCTAAACTTAACCGTAGACCTAATCTTAACCCACACCCTAAACCTTACCCTAGCCTGAGCCCTAACCCTAATTCTAACCCTAAACCTAACATTAGCACTAAGACTAGCCCAGCCATAACCCTAACCCTAACCCTTACCCTAGCCCTAGCCCTAGCCCCAACTTAAACCCTAACCCTAACCCCAACCTCAACCCTAACACTAAACCTAACCCTAACCCGAACCCGAACACTGACCATAACCCTAACCCTTAATCCTAAAAAAAAACTAAATCCTAACAAAACAAAAATTTTAACTATAATTCTAGCCCTAACCGAGCCCTAACGTAACCCTAACCCTAGCCCTAACTGTAACCATAAACCTAGCCCTAACACTAACACTAACACTAACACTAACACTAACCCTAGTCCTAGCTCTAGCCCTAACCCTAACCCTAACCCTAACCCTAACCCTAGCCCTAGCCCTAGGCCTAACCCTAGCCATAGCCCTAGCCCTAGTCCACAACATAAAACTTACCCTAGCCCTATTCCTAACTCTAACCCTAAACCTAAACCTATGCCTAACCCTAGCCCTAGCCCTAGCCATAACCCTAACCCTAAACCTAGCCCTAGGCTTAGACCTAACCCTAAACCTAACCCCAAGCCCAACAACAACCTCAAGCCCAATTCCAACACTAACACTAACCCTAACCCTAGCGCTAGCCCTAGCCCTAGCCCAAGCAATAGCACCAGCCCTAACACTAAACTTAAACCTAATTCTAGCCCTATCCCTAACCATAACCTTAACCCTAGCCCTAGCCCTAGGCCTAACCCGAGCCCTGTCCCTAAAACTAATGCTAACCCTAGCCCAAGCCGAACCCTAACCCTAACCCAAAGCCTAACCCTAAACCTAGCCCTAGCACTAGCTCTAGAACTAGCCATAACCATAAACCAAACCCTAGACCAAGCACTAAATCTAACCCTAACAATAATCCTAGCCCAAGACCTAGACCTAACCCTAAACCAAACCCTAGCCATAGCCCTAAACTTAGCACGTATCCTAACCCTAGCCCTAACCCTAATGCTAACCCTAACCCTAACCCTAGCCTGTTCCCTAGCCCTAGCACTAACCCTAACTCTAAACCTAACCCTAGCCCTAGCCCTAGCCCTAGACCTAACCCTAAACCTAACCCTCTTCCTAGCCCTAGGCCTAGCCCTAGCCTTAACCTTAACCTAACCCTAATCCTAGCCCTAGCTCTAGACCTAACCCTAACGCAAACCCTATCGCTAACCCTAACCCTGGCCGTATCCTAACCCTAGCCCTAACCCTAACCCTAACCCTAGCCGGTGCCTTAACCCTACCACAAACCCTAACCCTAACCCTAGACCTAGCCCTAGCCCTAAACCTAAACCTAGCCTTAGCCCTATCCGCAGCCCTAACACTAACCCTAGCCCTAGACCTAGCACTAGCTCTAGCCCTATCCCTAAAACTAACCCTAACCCACACCCTAACCCTAACCCAAACCCTAGCACTAGCCCTAACAATTACACTAACCCTAGCCTTAGCGCTAAGCCTAAACTTAACCCTAACCCTAGCACAAGCTCTAACCCTAAACCTAACC
Source organism: Sylvilagus bachmani (assembly GCA_015711505.1). Taxonomy (NCBI): domain Eukaryota; kingdom Metazoa; phylum Chordata; class Mammalia; order Lagomorpha; family Leporidae; genus Sylvilagus; species Sylvilagus bachmani. The sequence goes on along the minus strand of CM027402.1, from coordinate 84,467,918 downwards.
CTAACCTTAACTGCAACACCAACCCGAACCCCAAACCCAACCCCAAACCACACCCCAACACTAACCCTAGCCCTAGCCCTAGACCTCACCCTAAACCTAACCCAAACCCCAACTGCAGGCCCAACACCAATCCCAACCCAACCCTAACCCAAAACCTAAATCTAGCGATTATCTTAACCCACACCCTAAATCTAACCCTAGCCCTAGACTTAACCCTAACCGTAACCCTAAACCTAACCCTAACCCACACCCTAACCCTAAACCTAGCACTAGCCATAGCCCTAGCCATAGCCATAACTCTACCCCTAACCTTAACCCTAGCCCTAGCCATAACCCTAAACCTAGCCGTAACCCTAGCCCCAAACCGAACCCTAAAGCTAAACCCAAACCAATCCCCACCAAAACCCCAACCCTAACCCTAAACCTAACCCTAACCCTAACCCTAACCCTAACCAGAACAGTAACCCTAGCCCTTAATCCTAAAAAACCCACTAAATCCTAAAAAAGACATTAATTTTAACCATAATCCAAGCCCAAACCTAGCCCTAACGTAAGTCTAACACTACCCTAAGTGTAACCATAAACCTAGCCCTAACACTAACACTAACACTAACGCTAACCCTAGTCCTAGCTCTAGCCCTAACCCTAACCATAACCCTAAACCTAGACCTAGCCCTAGACCTAGCCATAACACTAAACCTAACACAAGCCCTAGCCCTAGCCCTAACCCTAAACTAAAAATAATCCTAGTCCTACCCCTACACCTAACCCTAACAGAAACCCTAACCCTATCCCTAAACCTAGCACTAGCCCTAGCCCTAACCCTAACACTAACCCTAACCCTAGCCCTAACACTAACCCTAACTCTAAACCTAACCCTAACCCTAAACCTAGACCTAACATTAACACTAGCCCTAACCCTAAACTTAACCCTAGACCTAACCCTAGCCCTAGGCCTATACGTAACCTAAACCCTAGCCCTAGCCCTAACCCTAACACTAACCCTAACCCTAACTCTAGCCCTAGCACTCGACCTAGTCCTAGCCCTAACCATAACCCTAGCCCTAGCCCTAGCCCTAAACCTAACCCTAACCCTAACCCAAGTCATAAACCTGACCCTAACTCCAACGCTAACCATAGCCCAAGCCCTAAAAATAAACCTAGGGCTAGCCCTAGCCCTAGTCCTAGCCCTAGCCCTAGCCCTAGCCCTAACCCTAACACTAACCCTACCCTAGCCCTAACCCTAAACCTAAACTTAGGGCTAGCCCTAACCCTAACCCTAAACCTAACACTAGCCCTAGCCCTAACCCTAACCCAAACCCTAACTCTAAACCTAGCCCTAGGCCTAGACCTATCCCTACCCCTAACCCTAGCCCTAAACCTAACCCTAGCCCGTACCATAACCCTAACCCTAACCCTATCACTAACCCTAATCCTAACCCAAGCCTTAAACCTGACCCTAATTCTAACGCTAACCCTAGCCCTAGCCCTAGCCCTAAACCTAATCCTAACCCTAGACATAGCCCTAACCCTAATCCTAACAAAACCCAAGCCCTAAAACTCACAGTAACTCTAAAGCTATCCTAGCCCTAGCCCTAACCCTAAACCTAGGCCTAGACCTAACTCTAACCCTAGCCCAAACCCTAACCCTAGACCGTACCATAACCGTAGACATAACCCAAACCCTAGCACTAAACCTAACCCTAAACCTAACCCTTAACCTAGCCCTAGCATAAGCCCTAGCCCTAGCCCTACACCTACCCCTAGCCCTACCCCTAACCCTAACCCTAGCCCTAACCCTAACCCTAACCCCAACCCCAACCCAAACCAAAAACACAACCCCAACCTCAACCACAAACTTAACCCTTGTCCTAGACCTAGACCTGACCCTAAACCTAAACCTAACCCCAACATGAAGCCCAACACAAACACCAACCCCAACCCTAAACCTAAACCTAACCCTAGCCCTAATCTTTACCCACACCCTAAACCTTACCCTAGCCTGAGCCCTAACCCTAACCCTAACCCTATACCTAACACTAGCCCTAGGACTAGCCCTACTCATAACCCTAACCCTAACCCTTACCTAGCCCTAGACCTAGCCCTAGCCCCAACTCCAACCCTAACCCTAAACCCAACCCCAACACAAAGCCCACCTCAACCCCAAACCTAACCCTAAACCTAACCCTAACCCTAAACCTAACCCTAACCTGAACACTAACCCTAACCCTTAATCCTAAAAAACCACTAAATCCTAAAAGAAACAAAAATTTTAACCCACATCCTAGCCCTAACCTAGCCCTAACGTAACCCTAACCCTAGCCCTAACTGTAGCCATAAACCTAGCCCTAATATTAACACTAACACTAACCCTAAACCTAGTCCTAGCCCTAGCCCTAACACTAACCCTAACCCTAAACATATCCCAAACCCTAAACCTAAACCTAATCATAGCACTTGCCCCAGCCCTAACCCTAACATTGAACCTAACCCTAGCCCTAGCCATAACCCTCACCCGAACCCTAACCCTATCCCTATTCCTAACCCTAGCCCTCACCCTAACCCTAGCACTAGTCCCAGCCCTAAACCTAAAAATAGCCCTAGTCCTAGCTCTAACTCTAACCCTAGACCTAAGCCTAGCCCTAACCCTAAACCTAACCCTAACCCTAACCCTAGCCCTAGCCCTAGCCCTAACACTAGCCATAACCCTAACCCAAACCCTAACCGTAGCCCTATCCCTAACCTAATTCTAACCCTACACCTAACACTAACCCTAACCCTAACCCTACCCCTAATTCTAATGCTAACTGTAGCCCTAGCCCGATCCCTAACCCTAAACCTAGCCCAATCTGTAAACCTAACCTTAACCCTAGACGTAACCATAGCCCTAGCCCTAGTCCTAGCCCTAACCCTAACACTAACCCTAACCCTAGCCGTAACACTAACCCTAACTCTAACAATAACCCTAACCCTATCCCTAGACCTAACCGTAACCCTAGCCCTAACCCTAAACTTAACCCTAGACCTAACCCTAGCCCTAGGCCTATACCTAACCCTAACCCTAGCACTAGCCCTAACCCTAACCATAACACTAAACGTAACCCTAGCCATAACACTAACCATAACTCTAAACCTAACCGTAACCCTATTCCTAGCCGTAAACCTAACCCTAGCCCTAGTACCTGGCCCTAGCACTAACCCTAAATCTAACCCTAAACCTAGCCCTAGCCGTAACCCTAACACTAGCCGTAGCCCTAGCCCTAACACTAACCATAAACCTAACCCTAACCCTAGCCCTAGCACTAGAATTAGTCCTAGCCCTAACACTAACCCTAACCCTAACCCAAGCCCTACACCTGACCCTAACTCTAACACTAACCCTAGCCCTAGCCCTAACCCTAACCTAGGCATAGCACCAGACCTAGACCTAGCCCTAACCCTAACACTAACTCTAGCCTAAGCCCTAGACCTAACCCTAAAACTAACACTAGGGCTAGCCCTAACACTAACCCTAACCATAACACTAGCCCTAGCCCTAACCCTAACCCTAACCCAAACCCTAACTCTAACCCTAGCCGTAGGCCTAGACCTAACCCTAACCATAACCCAAACCCTAACCCTAACCATAACCCGAGCCCTTTCCCTAACCCTAACACTAACCCTATCCCAAGCCAACCCTAACCCTAACCCAAAGCCTAAGCCTAATCCTAGCCCCAGACCTAGCCCTAGCCATAACCCTAACCTAGGCATAGCACCAGACCTAGCCCTAGCCCTAACCCTAACACTAACTCTAGCCTAAGCCCTAGACCTAACCCTAAAACTAACACTAGGGCTAGCCCTAACACTAACCCTAACCATAACACTAGCCCTAGCCCTAAACCTAACCCTAACCCAAACCCTAACTCTAACCCTAGCCGTAGGCCTAGACCTAGCCCTAACCATAACCCGAACCCTAACCCTAACCATAACCCGAGTCCTTTCCCTAACCCTAACAATAACCCTATTCCAAGCCAACCCTAACCCTAACCCAAAGCCTAAGCCTAATCCTAGCCCCAGACCTAGCCCTAGCCATAACACTAACCCTAACCCAAACCCTAGCCCTAGCCCTAACCCTAACCCTAAAAATAATACTAGCCCTAGCCCTAGACATAACCCTAACCCTAAAGCTAAGCATAGACCTAGCCCTAACCCTAAGCCTAACCCTAGCCCATTCCCTAGCCCTAGCACTAACCCGAACCCTAAACCTAAACCTAGCCCTAGACCTAGCCCTAACCCTAAACCTAACGCTAACCCTAGCCCTAGGCCTAGCCCTAGCCCTAAACCTAAACCTAACCCTTATCCTAGCCCTAGCCCTAGACCTAAAACTAACGCAAACCCTACCCATAACCCTAACCCTGGCCGGTTCCCTAACCCTAGTACTAACCCTAACCCTAACACTAACCCCAGCCCGTGCCCTAACCCTAGCCCTAACCCTAGTACTAACCCTAACCCTAACCCTAAACCCAGCCCGAGCCCTAACCCTAGCGCTAACCCTAACCCTAAACCTAGCCCTAGCACTAGCCCTAACCCTAAACCTAGCCTTAGCCCTAGCCCCAGCCCTAACACTAACCCTAACCCTAGTCCTAGTCCTAGCACTAGCCCTAGCCCTAGCCCTAGCCCTAAACATAACCCTAACACTAACCCTAACCCTAACCCTAGCACTAGCCCTAACCCTAAACCTAACCCTAGCCCTAACCCTAAGCCTAAACTTAACGCTAGCCCAAGCTCAAGCTCTAATGCTAAACCTAATCCTAACCATAACCCCAACCCCAACCCCAACCCCAAAGCCAACCACAACCCAAAACCCAAACCTAACCCAAGTCCTAGCCCTAGGCCTAACCCTAGCCATAGTCCTAGCCCTAGCCCTAAACCACAACTTAAAACTAACCCAGCCCTATCCCTAACCCTAACCCTAAACTTAACCCTAGGCCTAGCCCTAGCCCTAGCCATAACCCTAACCCTAAAACTAGCCCTAGGCCTAGACCTAACCCTAACCCTAACCCCAACCCCAACGAGAACCTCAAGCCCAACTCCAAACCTAACCCTAACCTTAACCCTAACCCTAACCCTAGCGCTAGCCCTAGCCCTAGCCCTAGGCCTAGCCCTAACACTAACCCTAAAAATAATCCTAGCCCTATCCCGAACCCTAATCATAACCCGAGCCCTATCCCTAACCCTATCGCTATCCGTAGCCCAAGCCGAAACCTAACCCTAACCCAAAGCCTAACCCTAGACCAAGCCCTGCCCTAGCCCTAGCCATAACCCTAAACCTAACCCAAACCCTAGCCCTAGCCCTAACCCTAAACCTAAAAATAATCCTAGTCATAGCCATAGCCCTAACCCTAACCCAAACACTATCCCTAACCCTAACCCGAGCCCGTTCCCTAGCCCTAACCCTAACCCTAGCCCTAGCCCAAGACTTAACCCTAAACCTAACCTTAGCCCTATCACAGCCCTAACACTAACCCTAACCATAGCTCTAGCACTAGCCCTAGACCTAGCTCTAAAGCTAACCCTATCCCTAACACTAGAACTAGCCCTAACCCTAACCCTAACCCTAACCCTAGCCCTAGACCTAAGCCTAAACTTAACCCTACCCCTAGCCCAAGCTCTAACCATAAACCTAACCCTAACCTTAACCCCAACCTCAACCCCAACCCCAAACCCAACCCCAAACCAAACCCCATAACAAACCCAAACCCTAACACTAGCTCTAGCCCTAGACCTAACCCTAAACCTAACCCTAACCCCAACCGCAAGCCCAACAACAACCCCAACCCCAATCATAACCCTAAACCTATCCCTAGCCATAATCATAACCCAAACCCTAAATCTTACCCTAGCCATAATCTTAACCCACACACTAAACCTAACCCTAACCGACACCCTAACCCTAGCCCTAGACATAGCCATAACCCTACCCCTAACCCTAACCCTAGCCCTAGCCCTAGCCCTAGCCATAACCCTAACACTAGGCCTAACCCTAGCCCCAACCCAGGCCCTAAACCTAACCCCAAACCCATCCCCAAACCAACCCCAACCCTAAACCTAAACCTAACCCTAAACATAACCCTAACCCGAACAGTAACCCTAGCCCTTAATCCTAAAAAACACTATAAATGCTAAAACAAAACACTGATTTTAATGCTAATCCTAGCCATAACCAAGCCCTAACGTAACCCTAAACCTAGACCTAACTGTAACCACAAACCTAACACTAACACTAACACTAAAAATAACGCTAACCCTAGTCCTAGCCCGAGCCCTAATCCTACCCAAACCATAACACTAGACCTAGCCCTAGCCCTAGACCTAGCCAAAAGCCTAACCCTAACCCAAGCCCTAGCCCTAGCCCTAACCCTAACCCTAAAAATAATCCTAGCCCTAGCCCTACACCTAAACCTAACCCAAGCACTAGCCCTAACCCTAACCCAAACCCTAACCCTAACCCTAGCCAGTTCCCTACCCTAGCACTAGCACTAACCCTAACACTAAACCTAAACCTAGCCCTAGCCCTAGCCCTAGCCCTAAACCTAAACTTAACCCTAATCCTAGCCCTAGGCCTAGACCTAGACTTAGACCTAAACTTACACAAACACTAGCCCTAACCCTAACCCTATTCCTAGGCTTAACCCTAACACTAACCCTAACCCTAGAATTAGCCAAAAACAAATCCCTAACCCTAGCCCTATCCCTAACCCTAAACCTGACCCTAACCCTAGGCCTAGCCCTAGCCTTAGCCATAACCCTAAACCTAACCCTAACCCAAGCCTTATCCCTAACCCTAACCCTAACCCTAGTCCTAACCCTAAACCTAAACCTAGCCCGTTCACTAGCCATAACACTAACCCCAACCCTAGCCCTAGCCCTAGCCCTAACCTAGCCTTAGCCCTAGCCCCAGCCCTAACACTAACCCTAAACTTAGCCCAAGCACTAGCCCTAACCCTAGCCCTAAACCTAACCCTAACTCCAACCCTAGCAATACCACTAACCCTAAACCTAAACCTAGGCCTAGCCCTAAGGCTAAATGTAACCGTAGCCCTAGCCCAAGCTCTAAGCCTAAACTTAACCCTAACCTTAACCGCAACTCCAACCCCAACCACAAACCCAACCCGAACCAAAACCCCAACCCTAAACCTAAACCTAATGCCAACCCCAAGCCCAACACCAACCGCAACCCCAACCCTAACCCTAAACCTAACCCTAGCCATAATCTTAACCCACACCCTAAACCTAACCCTAACCCTACTCCTAAACCTAACCCTAGAACTAGCCCTAGCCATAACCCTAACCGTAGCCCTAATCCTAGCCCAAACACCAACCCTAAACCTAACCCCAAACCCATCCCCACACAAACCCCAACCCTAAACCTAAACATAACCCTAAACCTAACCGTAACCCGAACAGTAACCCTAGCCCTTAATTCTAAAAAAACCACTAAATCCTAAAAACACTAATTTTAACACTGATCCTAGCCATAACCTAGCCCTAAGGTAATCCTAACCCTAGAACTAACTGTACGCATAACCTAGACCGAACACTAACACTAACCCTAACCCTAGTCCTAGCCCTAACCCTAACCCTAATCCTAGCCCTAGCCCTAGACCTAGCCATAACCCTAACCCTAACCCAAGCCCTAGCCCTACACCTAACCGTAACCCAAACCCTAGCCCTAACCCTAACCCTAGCCCGTACCCTAACCCTAGCCCTAACCCTACCCAAACCCTAACCCTAACACTAGCCAGTTCCCTAGACCTAGAACTAACCTAACCCTAAACCTAAACCTAACCCTAGCCCTAGCCATAGCCATAACCCTAAAACTAACCCTAACCCTAGCCCTAGGCCTAACCTAGACTTAGACCTAAACCTAAACCAAACCCTAACACTAACCCTAACCCTAACCCTAACCCTAAGCCTAGACCGTGCCCTAAACCTAGCCCTAACCCTACCCCTAACCCTAGCCGTAGCCCTAGCCCTAACCCTAAACCTAGACCTAGCCCTAGGCCTAGCCCTAGCCCTAAAACTAACCCTAACCCTAACCCTAGCCCTAGGCCTAGACCTAACCCTAAACCTAACCACAACCCAAACACCAACCTCAAGCCAAACTCCAAAATTAACCTAAGCATAACCCTAACACTAGCCCTAGATCTAGACCTAGCCCTAACCCTAGCCATACTCCTAAACCTAACCCTAACCCTAGCCCTATGACTAACCCTAATTCTAACCCTACACCTAACCCTAACCCTAACCCTAACTCTAACGCTAACCCTAGGCCTAGCCCTAAACTTACCCTAACACTAGCCTAGCCCTAAACCTAAACTTAACCCTAGACCTAACCCAAGCTCTAGGCCTATAACTAAACCTAACGCTAGCCGTAGCCCTAGGCCTAGCCCTAACCTTAACACTAACCCTAACCTTACCCCTAACACTAAACCTAACTCTAAACCTAACCCTAACCCTAACCCTAACCCTAACCCTAACCCTAGCCCTAGCCCTAGCCCTAACACTAACCCTAACCCTAGCCCTAGCACTAGCCTTAGGCCTATACCTAACCCTAACCCTAGCCCTAGAAGTAACTCTAATCCTAGCCCTAGCCCTAGTCCTAACACTAAAACTAACCCTAACCCTAGCCCTAGCCGTAACCCTAATCCTAGCCCAAGCCCTATCCCTAAAACTAAGTTTAACGCTAACCCTAGCCCTAGCCCTAACCCAAACCCTACCCTAGCACTAGCCCTAGTCCTAGCCCTTAACTAACCCTAACCCTATTCCTAGCCCTAGACCTAACCCTAACCATAACCCTAACCCAAGCCCTAAACCTGACCCTAACTCTAATGCTAACCCTAGCCCTAGCCCTAACCCTAACGCTAACCCTAACCCTAACCCTAGCCCTAGCCCTAACAATAATGCTAACTCTAGCCCTAGCCCTAGACCGAAACCTAACCCTAACCCTAGGGCTAGACTAACCCTAAACCTACCCCTAACCCTAACCCTAGCCGTAGCTCTAGCCCTAACCCTAAACCTAGCCCTTGCCATATCCCTAGCCCTAGCCCTAAAACTAACCTTAACCCTAACCCTAGCCCTAGGCCTAGACCTAGCCATAACCCTAACCCTAACCCTAAAATTAATCCTAGCCCTAGCCCTACACCTAACCCTAACCCAAACCCTAGCCCTAACGCTAACCCTAGCCCGTATCCTAACCCTAGCCCTAGCCCTAACCCTAACCCAAACCCTAACCCTAACCCTAGCCAGTTCCCTAGCCGTAGCACTAACCCTAACCCTAAACCCAAACCTAGCCCTAGCCCTAACCCTAGCCATAACCCTAAACCTAACCCTAACCCTAACCCTAGGCCTAGACCTAGACTTAGACCTAAACCTAAACCAAACCCTAGCACTAACCTTAACCCTAATCCTAAACCTAAGCCTAGCCCGTGCCCCAACCCTAGCCTTAACCCTACCCCTAACCCTAGCCGTAGCCCTAGCCCTAACCCTAAACATAGACCTAGCCCTAGCCCTAGCCCTAGATCTAAAACTAACCCTAACCCTAGCCCTAGCCCTAAACCTAAACCTAACCACAACCCCAACACCAAACTCAAGCCCAACTCCAACCCTAACCTAAGCATAACACTAACCCTAGCCCTAGACCTAGACCTAGCCCTAACCCTAGCCATAATCCTAACCCTAACCCTAACCCTAGACCTAAGACTAACCCTAATTCTAACCCTACACCTAAACCTAACCCTAACCCTAACTCTAAGGCTAACCCTAGGCCTAGCCCTAAAACTTACCCTAACCCTAGCCTAGCCCTAAACCTAACCTTAACCCTAGACCTAACCCAGCCCTAGGGCTATAACTAAACAAAACCCTAGACGTAGCCCTAGCCCTAGCCCTAGCCCTAACTCTAACACTAACCCTAACCCTATCCCTAACACTAACCCTAACTCTAAACCTAACCCTAACCCTAACCCTAACCCTAACCCTAACACTAACCCTAAGCCTAACCCTTGACCTAACCCTAGCCCTAGCCCTAACCCTAACCCTAACCCTAG
>CM027402.1:84436063-84457333 GCA_015711505.1 Sylvilagus bachmani | reverse complement strand
CCTAGACGTAACCCTAATCCTAGCCCTAGCCCAAGCCCTAACACTAACCCTAACCCTAGCCCTAGCCGTAACCCTAATCCTAGCCCTAGCCCTAGCCCTAGCCCTAAAACTAAGTCTAAACCTAACCCTAGCCATAGCCCTAACCCAAACCCTAACCCTAACCCTACCCTAGCACTAGCCCTAGTCCTAACCCTAAACTAACCCTAACCCTATCCCTAGCCCTAGAGCTAACCCTAAGCATAACCCTAACCCAAGCCCTAAACCTAACCCTAACCCTAACGCTAACTCTAGCCCTAGCCCTTGACCTAAACCTAACCCTAACCCTAGGGCTAGCCCTAACCCTAACCCTATCCCTAACCCTAACACTAGCCCTAGCCCTAACCCTAACCCAAACCCTAAATCTAAACCTAGCCATAGCCCTAGCCCGAACCCTAACCCTAGACCTAGCCCCAGCCCTAGCCCTAGTCTAAAATTAACCCTAACCCTAACCCTAGCCCTAGACCTAGACCTAGCCCTAACCCTAGCCATACTCCAACCCTAACCCTAACCCTAGCCCGATGACTAAACCTAATTCTAACCCTACACCTAACCCTAACCCTAACCATAATTCTAACGCTAACCCTAGGCCTAGCCCTAACACTAACCCTAACCCTAGCCCTAGCCCTAAACCTAACCTTAACCCTAGCCGTAGATCTAGCCCTAACCCTAAACCTAAACCTAACCTTAGCTGTAGCCCTAGCCCTAGCCCTAACCCTAAGACTAACCCTAACTCTAGCCCTAACACTAACCCTAACTCTAAACCTAACCGTAACCATAACCCTAACCCTAGCCCTAGCCCTAACACTAACCCTAACCCTAGCCCTAGCACTAGCCTTAGGCCTATAACTAACCCTAACCCTAGCCCTAGACGTAACCCTAATCCTAGCCCTAGCCCAAGCCCTAACACTAACCCTAACCCTAGCCCTAGACGTAACCCTAATCCTAGCCCTAGCCCTAGCCCTAAAACTAAGTCTAAACCTAACACTAGCCCTAGCCCTAACCCAAACCCTAACCCTAACCCTACCCTAGCACTAGCCCTAGTCCTAACCCTAAACTAACCCTAACCCTATCCCTAGCCCTAGAGCGAACCCTAAGCATAACCCTAACCCAAGCCCTAAACCTAACCCTAACTCTAACACTAACCCTAGCCCTAGCCCTAACCCTAACGCTAACTCTAGCCCTAGCCCTTGACCTAAACCTAACCCTAACCCTAGGGCTAGCCCTAACCCTAACCCTATCCCTAACCCTAACACTAGCCCTAGCCCTAACCCTAACCCTAGACCTAGCCCCAGCCCTAGCCCTAGTCTAAAATTAACCCTAACCCTAACCCTAGCCCTAGTCCTAGACCTAACCCTAAATCTAACCACAACCCCAACACCAACCTCAAGACCACCTCCAAACCTAACCTAACTATAACCCTAACCCTAGCACTAGGCCTAGACCTAGCCTTAACCCTAGCCATACTCCTAATCCTAACCCTAACCCTAGCCTGATGACTAACCCTAATTCTAACCGTACAACTAACCCTAACCCTAACCCTAACTCTAACGCTAATCCCTAGGCCTAGCCCTAACCCTAACACTAACACTAACCCTAGCCCTAACACTAACCCTAACTCTAAACCTAACCCTAACCCTAACCCTACCCTAACCCAAACCCTAAACCTAACGCTAAACTTAGACCTAACCCTAGCCCTAGCCATAATATTAACCCTAACCCTAGACCTAGCACTAGCCTTAGGCCTATACCTAACCCTAACCCTAGCCCTAGACGTAACCCTAATCCTAGCCATAGCCCCAGCCCTAACACTAAACCTAACCCTAACCCTAGCCCTAGCTGTAACCCTAATCATAGCCCTAGACCTAGCCCTACCCTAAAACTAAGTCTAACCCTAACCCTAGCCCTAGCTCTAACCCAAACCGTAACCCGAACCCTAGCCTTAGCACTAGCCCTAGTCCTAGCCCTCAACTAACCCTAACCCAATTCCTATCCCTAGACCTAACCCTAACCACAAACCTAACCCAAGCCCTAAACCTGACCCTAACTCTAACGCTAACCCTAGCCCTAGCCCTAACCCTAACACTAACCCTAACCCTATCCCTGGCCCTAGCCCTAGCCCTAGCCCTAACGCAAACTCTAGCCCTAGCCCTTGACCTAAACCTAACCCTAACCATAGGGCTAGCCCTAACCCTAACCCTAACCCTAACACTAGCCCTAGCCCTAGCCCTAACCCTAAACCAAACCCTAAATCTAACCCTAGCCCTAGGCCTAGACCTAACACTAACCATAACCCTAGCCCTAAACCTAACCCTAGCCCGTATCATAACCCTAGCCCTAACCCTAACCCTGGCAATAAACCTAACCCTAATCCTGAATCTAGCCCTGGAACTAGCCCTAGCCTTAGACGTAACCCTAACCCAAACACTAGCCCTAGCCCTAACCCTAACCCTAAAAATATCCTAGCCTTGCCCTAAACCTAACCCTAACCCTAACCCTAGCCCTAGACCTAAGCCTAAACTTACCCTAACCTAGCCCAAGCTCTAACCGTAAAACTAACCCTAATCTTAACCACAACCACAACCCCAACCCCAAACACAACCCCAACCCAAACCCCAACACTAACCCTAGCCCTAGTCCTAGACCTAACCCTAAACCTAACAATAACCCCAAGCGCAAGGCCAACACCAACCCCAACCCCAACCTTAACCCTAAACCTAACCCTAGCCATAATCCTAACCCACACCCTAAACCTAACCCTACGCCTAGCCTTAACCCTAACCCTAACACTAACCCACACCCTAACCCTAAACCTAAACCTAGCAATAGCCCTAGCCCTAGCCATAGCCATAACCCTAACCCTAGCCCTAGTCATAACCCTAACCCTAGCCCTAGCCCTAGCCATAACCCTAACCCTAGCCCTAACCCTAGACCCAACCCCAACCCTAAACCTAACCCCAAACCCATCAAACCCCAACCCCAACCCTAAATCTAAACCTAACAATAAGCATAATCCTAACCCGAACAGCAACCCTAGTCCTTAATCCTAAAAAACCCACTAAATCATAAAAAACACTAATTTTAACCCTAATTCCTAGCCTTAACTGAGCCCTAACATAACCCTAACCCTAGCCCTAACTGTAACCATAAAATTAGCCCTAACACTAACACTAACCCTAACCCTAGTCCTAGCCCACCCCTAGACAAGGCCATAACACTAACCCTAACACAAGCCCTAGCCCTAGCCCTACCCATCACACTAAAAATAATCCTAGCACTAGCCCTACACCTAAACCTAACTCAAACACTAGCCCTAGCCCTAACCCTAACACTAAGCCTAACCCTAGCCCTAACCCTAGCACTAGCACTAGCCGTAACCCTAACCCTAGCCCTACACCTAGCCCTAACACTAAACCTAACCCTAACCATATCCCTAGCCCTAACCCAAACCCTAACCCTAACACTAGCCCTAGCATTAGCCCTAACTCTAACCCTAACCCTAGCCCTAAAACTAACCCTAACCCTAGCCCTAACCCTAACCCTAACTCTAAACCTAACCCTAACCCTAACCCTAGACCTAACCCTAGCCCTAGCCTTAACCCTAAACTTAAACCTAGACCTAACCCTATTCCTAGGCCTATACCTAACCCTAACCCTAGCCCTATCCAGAGATCTAGCCCGAACCATAACCCTAACACTAACCCTAACCCTAGCCCTAACCCTAAACCTAGCCCTAGCCGTAACCCTAACCATAGCCCTAACCCTAGCCCTAAAACTAACCCTAAACCTAACCCTATCCCTAGCCCTATCCCAAACCCTAACCATAAACCTAGCCCTAGCACTAGCACTTGTCCTAGCCCTAACCCGAACCCTAACCCTAGAAGTAGCCCAAGCCCTAACCATCACCCTAACCCAAGCCCTAAACCTGAACCTAACTCTAACGCTAACCTTAGCCCTAGAACTAACCCTAAACCTAGGCCTAGCCCTAGCCCTAGACCTAGCACTAGCCCTAACCCTAACCCAGGCCTAAACCTGACCCTAACTCTAACGCTAACCCTAACCCTAGCCCTAACCATAACCCTAACCACTACTCCAACACCAACCACAAACCTAACCCTAGTCCTAGCCCTAGACCTAACCCTAAACCTAAACCTAACCCCTACCCCAAGCACAACACCAACTCCAACCCAACGCTAAACCTAAACCTAACCCTAGCCCTAATCTTAACCCACACCCTAAACCTAACCCTAACACTAGCCCTAGCATTAGCCCTAACTCTAACCCTAACCCTAGCCCTAGCCCTAACCCTAACCCTAACCCTAACCCTAACCTTAAACCTAACATTAGCCCTAGCACTACCCCTAGCCATAACCTTAACCCTAGACCTAACCCTAGCCCTAGGCCTATACCTAACCCTAACCCTAGCCCTAGCCGTAGCCCTAGCACTATCCCTAACACTAACCCTAACCCTATCCCTAACACTAACGCTAATGATAAAACTAACCCTAACCCTAACCATAGACCTAACCCTAGCCCTAGTCTTAACCCTAAACTTAACCTTAGAGCTAACCCTAGCCCTAGGCCTATACCTAACCCTAAACCAAGCCCTAGTCCTAACCCTAACCCTAACCCTAACCCTAACCTTAAACCTAACACTAGCCCTAGCACTACCCCTAGCCATAACCTTAACCCTAGACCTAACCCTAGCCCTAGGCCTATACCTAACCCTAACCCTAGCCCTAGCAGTAGCCCTAGCACTATCCCTAACACTAACCCTAACCCTATCCCTAACACTAATGCTAATGATAAAACTAACCCTAACCCTAACCCTAGACCTAACCCTAGCCCTAGTCTTAACCCTAAACTTAACCTTAGAGCTAACCCAAGCCCTAGGCCTATACCTAACCCTAAACCAAGCCCTAGTCCTAGCCCTAGGACTAGCCCTAGCCCTAACCCTAACACTAACCCTACCCTAGCCCTAACCCTAACCCTAACCCTAGCTCTAGCCCTAGCCCTAGCTCTAGCCCTAGCCCTAACCCTAACCCTAACCCTAAACCTAGCCCTAGCGGTAACCCTATCTCTAGCCCTAGCCCTAGACCTAAAACTAACCCTAACCCTCACCCTATCCCTAGCCCTAACCCAAACCCTAACCGTAACCCTAGCCCTAGCACTAGCCCTTGTCCTAGCCCTAACCCTAACCCTAACCCTAGAAGTAGCCCAAGCCCTAACCCCCATCCTAACCCAAGCCCTAAACCTGAACCTAACTCTAACACTAACCCTAGCCCTAGCACTAACCCTAAACCTAGGCCTAGCCCTAGCCCTAGCCCTAGCACTAGCCCTAACCCTAACCCTAACCCAAGGCCTAAACCTGACCCTAACTCTAACGCTAACCCTAACCCTAGCACTAACCATATCCCTAACCACTACTCCAACACCAACCACAAACCTAACCCTAGTCCTAGCCCTAGACCTAACCCTAAACCTAAACTTAACCCCAACCCCAAGCACAACACCAACTCCAACCCAACGCTAAACCTAAACGTAACCCTAGCCCTAATCTTAACCCACACCCTAAACCTTACCCTAGCCGTAGCCCTAACCCTAACCCTAACCCTAACCCTAACCCTAACCCTAAACCTAACACTAGCCCTAGGACTAGCCCAAGCCATAACCCTAATCCTAACCCTTACCCGAGCCATAGCCCAAGTCCCAACCCCAACCCTAACCCTAACCCCAACCCCAACCCCACCCCAACCCCAACACTAACCCTAAACCTAACCCTAACACTAAACCGAACACTAACCCTAACCCTAACCCTTAATCCTAAAAAACAAATAATCCTAACAAAACAAAAATTTTAACCCTATTCCAAGCCCAACCATAGCCCTAAAGTAACCCTAAACCTAGCCCTAACGGTAACCATCAACATAGCCCTAACACTAACCCTAGCACTAACCCTAACCCTAGTCCTAGCCCTAGCCCTAACCCTAAACCTAACCCTAGCATTAGCCCTAGCCGTAGCCCTAACCCTAAACCTAACCCTAGCCATAGCCCTAGCCCTAACCCACAACTTAAAACTAACCCTCTCCCTATCCCTAACTCTAAACCTAAACCTAACCCTAGGCCTAGCCCTAGCCCTAGCCATAACCATAACCCTAAACCTAGCCCTAGGCCTAGACCTAACCCTAACCCTAACCCCAACCCAAAACGAATCTCAAGCCCAACTCCAACCCTAACCATAACCCTAACTCTAACCCTAGCACTAGCCCTAGGCCTAGCCCTAACACTAACCCTAAATCTAATTCTAGCCCTATCCCTAACCCTAACGATAACCCGAGCCCTAACCCTAACCATTACGCATGCCCTAACCCTAACCTAAACGCTAACCCTAGCGCAAGCCGAACCGCAACCCTAACACAAACCTAACCATAACCCTAGCCATAGCCGTAGCACTAGCCATAACACTAACGCTAACACAAACCCTAGCCCTAGCCCTAACCCTAACCCTAAAAATAATCCTAGCCCTAGCCCTAGGCTTAACCCTAACGCTAACCCGAGCCCTAGCCCTAACCCTAACCCTAAGGCTAACCCTAGTCTGTTCCCTAACCCTAGCACTAACCCTAACCCTAACCCTAACCCTAACCCTAAACCTAGCCTTAGCCCTAGTCCTAGACCTAACCCTAAACTTAACCCTGACCCTAGCCCTAGGCCTAGCCCTAGCCCTAACCATAAACCTAACCCTAATCCTAGCCCTAGCCCTAGAACTAATCCTAACACAAACCCTAGTCCTAACCCTAACCCTGGCCGAAACCCTATCCCTAGCCCTAACCCTAACCCTAACCCTAAACCTAACCCTAACCCCAGCCAGTGCCCTAACCCTAGCCCTAACCCTAACCCTAACCCTAGCCCTAGCCCTAGCCCTAGCCCTAAACCTAGCCTTATCCCTAGCCCCAGCCCTAACACTAACCCTAACCCTAGCCCTAGAACTAGCCCTAGCCCTAGCTCTAAAGCTAACCCTAAACCTAACCCAAACCCTAGCACTAGCCCTAACCCTAACCTTAGCCCTAGCACTAAGCCTAAACTTAACCCTAGCCCTAGTACATGCTCTAAGCCTAAACCTAACCCTAATGTTAATCCCAAACCCAACCCCAACCCCAAACCCAACCCAACGCAAACCCCAAACCTAACCCTAGCTCTAGTACTAGACCTAAGCATAAACCTAACCCTAACACCAACCGCAAGCCCAACACCAACCCCAACCACAACCCTAACCCTAAACCTAACCTTAGCCATAATCTTAACCCACATCCTAAACCAAACCCAAGCCCTAGCCTTAACCCTAACCCTAAATCTAAACCTAACACTAATCCTAACCCTAACCCTAACCCTAAACCTAAACCAAGCACTAGCCCTAGCCCTAGCCATAGCCATAGCCATAACCCTACCCCTAACCCTAATCCTAGACCTAGCCCTAGCCATAACCCTAACCCTAGCTAACCCTAGCCTCAACCCCAACCCTAAACCTAACCCCAAACCCATCCCCACCACAACCCCAACCCTAAACCTAACCCTAACCATAACCGTAACCCGAAAAGTAACCCTAGTCCTTAATCCTTAGAAACCCACTAAATCCTAAAAAAAAACACTAATTTTAACCCTAATCCTAGCCCTAACCTAGCCCTAACATAACCCTAACCCTAGCCCTAAATGTATCCATAAACCTGGCCCTAACACTAACACTAACACTAACCCAAACCCTAGTCCTAGCCCTAGCCCTAACCCTAACCCTAACCCAAGCCCTAGCCCAAGCACTAACCCTAACACTAAAAATAATCCTAGACCGTACTCTGACCCTAGCTCTAACCCTAACACAAACATTAGCCTAAACCCTAAACCTAGCCTGTACCCTAACCCTAGCCCTAACCCTAACCCAAACCCTAAACCTAACCCTAGCCGATTCCCTAGCACTAGCCCTAACCCTAAACCTAACCCTAACCCTAGCCCTAGGCCTAGACCTAGCCTTAGACCTAACAGTAAACCAAACCCTCACCCTAACCCTAACCCTAGCCCTAAATCTAAACCTAAACTTAACCCTAGCCCTAGCCCTAACCATAACCCTAAACCTAAACTTAAACCTAACCTTAACCCTAGCCATAGCCGTAGCCCTGGAACTAGCCCTAACCCTAACCCTAACCCTAGCCCTCAATTTAAGCCTAAGCCTAACCCTAACCCTAACCTTAACAATAATCCTAGCCCTAGCACTAAACGTAACCCTAACCCTAAACCTAACCAAGGGCTAGCCCAAAGCAAAACCCTTTCACTAACCCTAGACCTAGCCCTAACCTAGTCCTACCCCTAACAGTAACCCTAACCATAAACCTAACCCTAGCCCTAACCCTAACCTAAAACCTAACTCTATAACTAGCCCTAAACCTAACCATAGCCCTAGTCCTAACCCTAACCCTAGCCCTAGACCTAGCCCCAGCAATAAACCTAACCCTAACCCTAACCAAAACCCTAGCCTGAAACTAGGCCTAACCCTTAACCTAACCCTAGCCCTCACACTAAACCTAAACCTAACCCTATCCCTAACCCTAACACTAATTCTAGCTCTAACCCTAACACTAAACCTAACCCTAGCCTTAGCCCTAACCCTAACCCTAACACTAACCCAAACCCTAGCCCTAGCCCTAACCCTAACCCTAGCCCTAACCCTAGAACTAGCCCTAACCCTAACACTAGCCCAAGTCCTAACCCTAACCTGAACCCTTACTCTAACCCTAGCCCTAGCCCTAGACCTAACACTAAACCTAATCCTAGCCCTCACCCTAACCCTAATCCTAACCCTAACCCTAACACTAACCCTAGCCCTAGCCCTAACCCTAACCCTAACCCTAGCCCTCACCCTAACCCTAATCCTAACCCTAAACCTAACCCTAGCCCTAACCCTAGACCTAGCTCTAAAGCTAACCCTAACCCTAAACATAACCATAGTGCTAGCCCTAAGCAAAACACTCTCACTAAACCTAGACCTAGCCCAATATATAGTCCTAGCCCTAACACTAACCCTAACCCTAAACCTAACCCCAGCCCTAACCCTAACCCTAGACCTAAACCTAACCCTAACCTTAACCCAAACTCTTAACCTAACCTTAAACCTAATGCTAGCCCTAGCCCTAACCCTAACCTTAACCCTAGACCTAATCCTAACCCTAACACTAACACTAACCCTAGCCCATACCCTAACCCTAGACCTAACCCTAACACTAGCACGAACGCTAAACCTAACCCTACGCCTAACCCTAACACTAACCCTAACCCTAACCCTAGCCATAACCCTAACCCTAGCCCTAGAACTAGCCCTAGCCCTAGCCCTAAACCGAACCCTAACACTAACCTTAGCAGGGCTCTAACCCTAACCTTAACCCTACCCCTAGCCCTAAACCTAACCTTACCCCAGCACTAGCCCAAGCTCTAACACTAAACCTAACCCTAAACCTAACCCCAATCCAAACCCCTACACCAAACCCAAACCGAACCCCATCCCCAACCCTAACCTAGCCCTAGCCCAAGCTCTAGCCCTAACCCTAACCCGAACACTGACCCTTACCCTAACCCCAACTCAACACCAACAACAACCCCAAACCTAACCCTAACCCTAAACCTAGCACTAATCTTAACACACCCCCAAAACCTAACCCTAGCCCTAACCCTAACCCTAACCCTAAACCTAGCCCTAGCCCTAGCAGTCGCCCTAACCCTAGCCCTAGGCCTAGCCCTATCCCTTACTGTAACCCTAACCCTAATTCTAGCCCTAGCCTTAACCCTAACCCAAACACTGACCCTTACCCTAGCCCTAGCCTTAACCCTAAACATAACCCTAACCCTAGGCCTAATCCTAGCCCTAGCATTCGCCCTAACCCGAGCCCAAGACCTACCCCTATCCCTTACCATAACCCTATCCCTAACCCTAGCCCTAGCCGTAACCCTAACCCGAACAATGACCCTTACCCTAGCCCTAGCCCTAGCCTTAACCCTAACCCCAACCCCAACCACAACCCCACACACAACCCAAACGCCAACCATAACCCTAACCCTAACCCTAGCCCAAACGCTAACCCACAAATTATACCTAACCCTAGCCCTGCCCTAGCCCTAAGATAACCCTAACACTTGCCGTAACCCTAACCCTAACCCTAGCCCTTAACCTAACCCACAACTTAAACCTAACCCTAGCCCTAGCCCTAGCCCTAACCGTAACCCTAAACCTAGACCTAACCCTAGCCCTAGCACTAAACACTAACCTAAACCACAGACCTAACCCTAGTCCTAGGCCTATAACTAACCCTAACCCTAGCCCTAGCCCTAGCCCTAGCCCTTGCCATAACCCCAACACTAACCCTAGCCCTAACACTAACCCTAACTCGAAAACAAACCCTAACCCTAACCCTAGACATAACCGTAGCGCTAGCCTTAACCCTAACCTTAATACTAGACCTAACCCTAGTCCTAGGCCTATACCTACATCTAACCCTAAACCTAGGCCTAGCACTAGCCCTAGCCCTAACCCTACACTAACACTAAACCTATCCCTAACCCTAAACCTAGACCTAGCCCTAAACCTAACCTTAACCCTAGACCAAACCCTAGCCCTAGGCCTACACCTAACGCTAAACCTAGACCTAGCCTTAACCCTAGCCCTAGCCCTAATCCTAACACTAACCCTAACCCTACCCCTAACACTAACCCTAACCCTAAACCTAAACCTAACCCTAACCCTAGACCTAACCCTAGCCCTAGCCCTAACCCTAAACTTAACCCTAGACCTAACCCTAACCCTAGGCCTATACCTAACACTAACCCTAGCCCTAGCCATAGCCCAAGCCCTAACCCTAACACTAACCCTAACCCTAGACCTAACAATAACGCTAACTCTAAAGCTAACCTTAAACCTAGCCCTAGCCGTAACCCTAACCCTAGCCGTAGCCCTAGCCCTAACACTAATCCTAACCCTAACCCTAGCCCTAGCCCTAGACTTAACCCTAAACCTAATCCTAGCCCTCACCCTAACCCTAATCCTAACCCTAACCCTAATACTAACCCTAGCCCTAGCCCTAGACCTAACCCTAACCATAACCCTAACCCTAACACTAACCCTAACCCTAGCCCTCACCCTAACCCTAATCCTAACCCTAAACCTAACCCTAGCCCTAACCCTAGACCTAGCTCTAAACCTAACCATAACCCTAAACCTAACCATGGTGCTAGCCCTATGCAAAACACTCTCACTAAACCTAGACCTAGCCCAAGCCCTAGTCCTAGCCCTAACACTAACCCTAACCCTAAACCTAACCCTAGCCCTAACCCTAACCCTAGACCTGAACCTAACCCTAACCCTAACGCAAACTCTAAACCTAACCCTAAACCTAACGCTAGCCCTAGCCCTAACCCTAACCCTAACCCTAGACCTAATCCTAACCCTAACCCTAACACTAACCCTAGGCAATACCCTAACCCTAGACCTAACCCTAACACTAGAACTAACCCTAACCCTAACAGTAGGCCTAACACTAACACTAACACTAACCCTAACCCTACCCCTAGCCCTAACCCTAATTCTAGCCCTAGAACTAGCCCTAGCCCTAGCCCTAAACCTAACCCTAACACTAACCTTAGCACGGGCTCTAACCCTAACCCTAACCCTACCCCTAGCACTAACCCTAAACTTAACCCCAGCACTAGCCCAAGCTCTAACCCTAAACCTAACCCTAAACCTGACCCCAATCCAAACCCCTACACCAAACCCAAACCCAACCCCATCCCCAACCCTAACCTAGCACTAGCTCAAAATCTAACCCTAACCCTAACCCGAACACTGACCCTTACCCTAACCACAACCCCAGGCTCAACACCAACGACAACCCCAAACCTAACCCTAACCCTAAACCTAGCACTAATCTTAACACACACCCAAAACCTAAGCCTAGCCCTAACCCTAACCCTAACCCTAAACCTAGCCCTAGCCGTAGCTCTAGCCATAACCCTAAACTTAACCCTAACCCTAGCCCTAGCCCTAGCCCTAGCATTCGCCCTAAACCTAGCCCAAGGCCTAGCCCTATCCCTTACCATAACCCTAACCCTAACCCTAACCCGAACACTGACCCTTACCCTAGCCCTAGCCCTAGCCTTAACCCTAACCCCAACCCCAACCACAACCCCACACACAACCCAAACCCCAACCATAACCCTAACTTAACCCTAGCCCAAACGCTAACCCACAAATTATACCTAACCCTAGCCCTGCCCTAGCCCTAAGATAACTCTAACACTTGCCGTAACCCTAACCCTAACCCTAGCACTTAACCTAACCCACAAATTAAACCTAACCCTAGCCCTAGCCCTAACCGTAACCCTAAACCTAGACCTAACCCTAGCCCTAGCACTAAACACTAACTTAAACCCCAGACCTAACCCTAGTCCTAGGCCTACAACTAACCCTAACCCTAGCCCTAGCCCTAGCCCTAGCCCTTGCCATAACCCTAACACTAACACTAACCCTAGCCCTAACACTAACCCTAACTCGAAAACAAACCCTAACCCTAACCCTAGACATAACCGTAGCGCTAGCCTTAACCCTAACCTTAATACTAGACCTAACCCTAGTCCTAGGCCTATACCTAAACCTAACCCTAAACCTAACCCTAGCCCTAGCCCTAGCCCTAGACCTAACCCTACCATAACACTAACCCTATCCCTAAACCTAAACCTAGACTTAGCCCTAAACCTAACCTTAACCCTAGACCTAACCCTAGCCCTAGGCCTACACCTAATGCTAAACCTAGACCTAGCCGTAACCCTAGCCCTAGCCCTATCCCTAACACTAACCCTAACCCTAGCCTTAACACTAACCCTAACTCTAAACCTAACCCTAACCCTAGCCCTATCCGTAACGCTAACCCTAGCCATGGCCCTAGCCCTAGTACTAGCCCTTGTCCTAGCCCTAGCCCTAACCCTAACCCTAACCCTAACCCAAGCCCTAAACCTGACCCAAGCTCTAACGCTAACCCTAGCCCAAGCCCTAACGCTAAACCTAGCCCAAGCCCTAGCCCTAGCCCTAACCCTAACCCTAACGCTAACTCTAGCCTTAGCCCTAGACCTAACCCTAAACCTAACCCTAGGGCTAGCCCTAACCCTAATCCTAGCCCTAGCCCTAACCCTAACCCAAACCCTAACTCTAACCCTAGCACTTGGCCTAAACCTAACCCTAACCCTAACCTGAGCTTTCAACCTAACCCTAGCCCGTATAATAACCCTAACCTTAACCCTAACCCTGACCCTAACTCTAACCCTATCACTAACCCTAATCCTAACCCTAAACCTAGCCCTAGCCCTAGCCCTAGCCCTAGCCCTAACCCTAACCCTAACCCTAGCACTCGCCCTTACCCTAACCCTAACTCTAACCCTAACACTAGCCAAGGCCTAACCCTAACCCCAACCCCAACCACAACCACAAACACAACCCCAACCCCAACCTCAAACCTAACACTAGTCCTACCCTTAGACCTAACCCTAAACCAAAACCAAACCCCAACCCCAAGCCCAACACCAACCACAACCCCAACATTAAAACTAAAATCTAACCCTAGACCTAATCTTAACCCACACCCTAAACCTTACCCTAGCCCTACCCCTAGGCCTAACCCTAGCCATAGCCCTAACCCTAACCCACAACTTAGAACTAACCCTAGCCCTATCCCTAACTCTAACCCTAAACCTAACCCTAGGACTAACCCTAGCCCTGGCCATAACCCTAATCCTAAACCTAGCCCTAGGACTAGACCTAACCCTAGCCCCAACCCAGCACGAATCTCAAGAACAACTCCAACCCTAACCATAACCCTAACTCTAACCCTAGCAATAGCCCTAGCCATAACCCTAGGCCTAGCCCTAACACTAACCCTAACCCTAATTCTAGCCCTATCCCTAACCCTAACCATTACCCGAATCCTAACCCTAACCATAACCCGAGCCCTATCCCTAACCCTAACGCTAACCCTAGCCCAAGCCGAACCCTAACCCTAACCCAAAGATTAAACCTAACCCTAGATTTGACCATAGCCCTAGCCATTACCTTAACCCTAACACAAACCCTAGCATTAGCCCTAACCCTAAACCTAAAAATAATCCTAGCCCTAGCCCTAGACCTAACCCTAATGCTAACCCTAGCCCTAACCCTAACCCTAACCCTAAGCGTAACACTAGCCTGTTCCCTAGCCCTAGCACTAACCTTAACCCTAACCCTAAACCTAAACCTAGCCCTAGCAATAGCCCTAGCCCTAGACCTATCCCTAAACATAACCCTAACCCTAGCCCTAGCCCTAACAATAAACCTATCCCTAATCCTAGCCCTAGCCATCCTAACCCAAACCCTAGCCCTAACCTTAACCCTGGCCGGTACCCTAACCCTATCCCTAACCATAACCCTAACCCTAAACTAAACACTAACACCAGCGAGTGCCCTAACCCTAGCACTAACCCTAACCCTAACCCTAACCCTAAACCTAAACCTAAACCGAAACCTAGCCCTAGCCCTAGCCCTAGCCCTAGCCCTAGCCCTAGACCTAGACCTAACCCTAAACCTAACCCTAACCCTAGGCCTAGGCCTAGCCCTAGCCCTAACGATAAACCTAACCCTAATCCTAGCCCTTGCCCTAGAACTAATCCTAACCCAAACCCTAGCCCTAACCCTAACCCTGGCCGGTACCCTAACCCTAACCCTAAACATAACCCTAACCCCAGCCAGTGCCCTAACCCTAGCCCTAACTCTAACCCTAACCCTAGCCCTAGCCCTTGCACTAACCCTAAACCTAGACTTAGCCCAAGCCCAAGCCCCAGCTCTAACACTAACCCTAACCCTAGCCCTAGCACTAGCCCTAGCCCTAGCTCTAAAGCCAAACCTAACCCTAACCCAAACCCTAGCACTAGCCCTAACCGTTACCCTAGCCCTAGCACTAAGCCTAAACTTAACCCTAGCCCTAGCCCAAGCTCTAAGCCTAAACCTAACCCTAATGTTAATCCCAAACCCAACCCCAACCCCAAACCCAACCCAACGCAAACCCCAACACTAACCCTAGCCCTAGTACTAGACCTAACCATAAACCTAACCCTAACCCCAACCGCAAGCACAACACCAACTCCAACAACAACCCTAACCCTAAACCAAACCCAAGCCCTAGCCTTAACCCTAACCCTAAACCTAACCTTAACCAACACCCTAACCCTAACCCTAACCCTAAACCTAGCACTAGCCCTAGCCCTAGCCATAACCCTAACCCTAGCTAACCCTAGCCTCAACCCCAACCCTAAACCTAACCCAAAACCCATCCCCACCCCAACCCCAACCCTAAACCTAAACCTAGTCCTCACCCTAACCCTAACCCTAACCCTAGCTCTAACCCTAACCCTAAACCTAACCCTATCCTTAGCCTTAGCCCTAACCCTAACACTAACCCTAACCCTAACGCTAGCCCTAACCCTAGAACTAGCCCTAACCCTAACACTAGCCCTAGCCCTAACACTAACCAGAACCCTTACACTAACCCTAGTCCTAGCCCTAGCCCTAACCCTAACCCTAATCCTAGCCCTCACCCTAACCCTAATCCTAACCCTAACCCTAAACCTAACCATAGCACTAGCCCTAAGCAAAACACTCTAACTAAAGCTAGACCTAATCCAAGCCCTAGTCCTAGCCCTAACACTAACCCTAACCCTAACCCTAGCCCTAACCCTCACCCGAGACCTAAACCTAACCCTAGCTCAAACACTAAAACTAACCCTAAACCTAACGCTAGCCCTAGCCCTATCCCTAACCCTAGACCTATACCTAACAATAACCCAAACACTAACCCTAGCCCGTACCCTAACCCTAACTAGCACTAACCCTAACCATAACCCTAGGCCTAACCCTAAACCTAACCCTAGTCCTAACCCCAACCATAACCCTAGCCTTAGAACTAGCCCTAGCCCTAGCCCTAAACCTAACCCTAACACTAACCCTAGCACTAGCTCTAGTACAGGCCCTAACCCTAACACTAACCATACCCCTAGCCCTAACCCTAAACTTAACCCCAGCACTAGCCCAAGCTCTAACCCTAAACCTAACCCCAATCCAAACCCCTACACCAAACCCAAACCCAACCCCATCCCCAACCCTAACCTAGCCCTAGCCCTAGCCCAAACCCGAACCCTAACCCTAACCCCAACCCCAAGCTCAACACCAACAACAACCCCAAACCTAACCCTAAACCTAAACCTAGCACTAATCTTAACACACCCCCAAAATCTAACCCTAACACTAACCCTAAACCTTGCCCTAGCACTAGCCCTAGCCATAACCCTAAACATAACAGTAGCCCTAACCCTAACCCTAAACCTAGCCATAGCCCTAGCCCTAGCCATAACCCTAAACATAACCCTAACCCAAGCCCTAGCCCTAGTCATAACCCTAAATATAACCCTAAAAATAGCCCTAGCCCTAGCCCTAGCAGTCGCCCTAACCCTAGCCCAGACCTACCCCTATCCCTTACCATAACCCTAAACCTAACCTTAGCCCTAGCACTTACCCTATCCCGAACACTGACCCTTACCCTAGCCCTAGCCCTGCCTTAACCCTAACCCCAACCCCAACCACAACCCCACACACACCCCAACCCCAACCATATCCCTAACACTAACACTAGCCCAAAGGCTAACCCACAAATTATACCTAACCCTAGCCCTGCCCTAGCCCTAAGATAACCCTAACACTTGCCGCAACCCTAACCATAGCCTAACCCACAACTTAAACCTAACCCTAGCCCTAGCCTTAGCCCTAACCGTAACCCTAAACCTAGACCTAACCCTAGCCGTAGCACTAAACACTAACCTAAACCACAGCACTAGCTCTAGTCCGAGGCCTATACCTAAACCTAACCCTAGCTCTAGCCCTAGCCCTAGCCCTTGCCATAACCCTAACACTAACACTAACCCTAGCCCTAACACTAACCCTAACTCTAAAACTAACCCTAACCCTAACCCTAGACATAACCCTAGCCCTAGCCCTAACACTAACCCTAAACCTAAACCTAACCCTAACCCTAGCCCTAGTCATAACCCTAACCCTAGCCCTAACCCTAGCCCAACCCCAACCCTAAACCTAACCCCAAACCCATCCCTACCCCAACCCCAACCCTAAACTTAAATCTAACCCTAACCATAACCCTAAACCTAAACCTAATCCTATCCTTAGCGCTAGCCCTAACCCTAACACTAACCCTAACCCTAGCCCTAGCCCTAAGCCCAACCCTAGCCCTAGACCTAGCCCCAGCCCTAACCCTAACCCTAACCCTAGACATAACCCTAGCCCTAGACCTAACCCTAAACCTACCCTAGCCCTAGCCCTAGGCCTAACCCTAGCCATAGCCCTAGCCCTAACCCAAAACTTAAAACGTACCCTAGCCCTATCCCTAACTCTAACCCTAAACCTAAACCTAGGCTAGCCCTAGGCCTAGCCATAACCCTAACCCTCAACCTAGCCCTAGGCCTAGACCTAACCCTAACGCTAACCGCAACCACAACATCAACATGAATCTCAAGCCCAACTCCAACCCTAACCATAACCCTAACTCTAACACTAGCACTCCCTAAGAATGATTCTAGCCCTATCCCTAACCATAACCATAACCTGAGCCCTAACCCTAACCATAACGCGAGCCATATACCTAACCCTAACGCTAACCCTAGCCCAAGCCGAACCCTAACCCTAACCCAAGCCTAACCCTAACCCTAGCCCTAGCCGTAGCACAAACCATAACCCTAACCCTAACACAAACCCTAGCCCTAGCCCTAACCCTAACCCTAAAAATAACCTAACCTTAACCCCAACCTCAACCCCAACCCCAAACCCAACCCAACGCAAACCCCAAACCTAACCCTAGCCCTAGTACTAGACCTAACCATAAACCTAACCCTAACCCCAACCGCAATCCCAACACCAACTACAACCACGACCCTAAACCTAAACCTAACCCTAGCCATAATCTTAACCCACACCCTAAACTTAACCCTAGCCCTTGCATTAACCCTAACCCTAAACATAACCCTAACTGAAACCCTAACCCTAACCCTAACCCTAACCCTAAACCTACACTAGCCCTAGCCCTAGCCATAGACATAAACCTACCCCTAACCCCAACCCTAGCCTAGTCCTAGCCCTATACCTAACCATAACCCTAAACCTAACCCTAGCCCTAGCCCTAGACCTAGCCATAACCCTAACCATAACCCAAGCCCTAGCCCTAGCCCTAACCCTAACCCTAACCCTAAAAACAATCCTAGCCCGAGCCCTAGACCTAACCCTAATACTAACACTAGCCCTAACCCTAACCCTAACCGTAAGCCTAACCCTAGCCTGTTCCCTAGCCGTAGCACTAACCCTAAGCCTAACCCTAAACCTAAAACTAGCCATATCCCTAGCCCTGGCCCTAGACCTAACCCTAAACCTAACCCTAACACTAGCCCTAGGACTAGGCCTAGCCCTAGCCCTGACCATAAACTTAACCCTAATCCTAGCCCTAGCCCTAGAACTAATCCTAACACAAACCGTAGCCCTAACCCTAGCCCTAACCCTAAACCTAACCCTAACCCCAGCCAGTGCCCTAACCCTAGCCCTAACCCTCACCCTAACCCTAGCCCTAGCCCTAGCACTAACCCTAAACCTAGACTTAGCCCTAGCCCCAGCCCTAACACTAACCCTAACCCTAGCCCTAGCACTAGCCCTAGCCCTAGCTCTAAAGCTAAACCTAAGCCTAACCCTAACCCTAGCACTAGCCCTAACCGTAACCCTAGCCCTAGCACTAAGCCTAAACTTAACCCTAGCCCTAGCCCAAGCTCTAAGCCTAAACCTAACCCTAACCTTAACCCCAATCTCAACCCCAAACCCAAACCCAACCCAACGCACACCCCAAACCTAACCCTAGCACTAGTACTAGACCTAACCATAAACCT
The DNA here is from genome assembly GCA_015711505.1 of Sylvilagus bachmani. Taxonomy (NCBI): domain Eukaryota; kingdom Metazoa; phylum Chordata; class Mammalia; order Lagomorpha; family Leporidae; genus Sylvilagus; species Sylvilagus bachmani. Next base: position 84,438,253 of record CM027402.1, on the reverse strand, counting down.
AACCCTAACCCCAACCGCAAGCCCAACACCAACACCAACCACAACCCTAACCCGAAACCTAACCCTAGCCATAATCTTAACCCACACCCTAAACTTAACCCTAGCCCTTGCCTTAACCCTAACCCTAAACCTAACCCTAACTGACACCCTAACATTAACCATAACCCTAAACCTACACTAGCCCTAGCCCTAGCCATAGCCATTACCCTACCCATAACCCTAACCCGAGCCCTAGCCCTAGCCATAACCCTAACCCTAGCCCTAACCCTAGCCTCAATCCCAACCCTAAACCTAACCCCAAACCCATCCCCACCCCAACCCCAACCCTAAACCTAAATCTAACCCTAACACTAACCCTAACCCAAACAGTAACCCTAGTCCTTAATCCTAAAAAACCCACTAAATCCTAAAAAAAAAACTAATTTTAACCCTAATCCTAGCCCTAACGTAGCCCAAATGTAACCCTAACCCTAGCCCTAAATGTAACCATAAACCTAGCCCTAACACAAACACTAACACTACCACTAACACTAACACTAACCCTAACCCTAACCCTAACCTAACCATAATCCTAGCACTAGCCCTAGCCCTAACCCTAACCCTAACCCTAGCCCAAGCCCTTACCCTAACCCTAAAAATAATTCTAGCCCGTACCCTGACCCTAGCCCTAACCCTAACCCAAAACCTAGCCCTAACCCTAAACCTAGCCCGTACCCTAACTCTAGCCCTAACCATAAGCCAAACCCTAACCCTAACCCTAGCCAGTTCCCTAGCCCTAGCACTAACCCTAACCCTAACCCTAACCCTAAACCTAGCCCAAACCCTAGCACTAGCCCTAACCCTAAGACGAACCCTAACCCTAGCCCTAGGCCTAGACCTAGCCTTAGACCTAACCCTAAACCAAACCCTAGCAATAACCCTAACCCTAGCCCGTACCCTAACCCTAGCCCTAACTCTAACTCTAAACCTAACCTTAGCCCTAACCCTAAACTTAACCCTAGCCCTAGCACTAACCCTAACCCTAGACCTAGACCTAGCCCCAGCCCCAACCCTAACCCTAACTCTAACCCTAACCCTAACCCTAACAGTAACCCTAGCCCTGTAACTAGTCCTAACCCTAAACATAACCCTAGACCTGTAACTAGTCCTAACCCTAAACATAACCCTAGACCTCACACTAACCCTAACCCTAACCATAACCCTAGCTCTAAACCTAAGCCTAAACCTAACCCTAGCCTTGCCCCTAGCCCTAACCCTAACACTAACCCTTACCCTAGCCCTAGACCTAACCCTCACCCTAACCCTAGACCTAATCCTAACCCTAACCCTAACACTAACCCTAGACCGTACCCTAACCCTAGACCTAACCCTAACCCTAACCCTAGGCCTAACCCTAACCCTAACCCTAGTCCTAACCCCAACCCTAACCCTAGCCTTAGAACTAGCCCTAGCCCTAGCCCTAAACCTAACCCTAACACTAACCCTAGCACTGGCCCTAACCCTAACCCTATCCCTACCCCTAGCCCTAACCCTAAACTTAACCCCTGCACTAGCCCAAGCTCTAACCCTAAACCTAACCCTAAACCTAACCCCAATCCAAACCCCTACACCAAACCCAAACCCAACCCCATCCCCAACCCTATCCTAGCCCTAGCCCTAGCCCAAACCTGAACCCTAACACTAACCCCAACCCCAGGCTCAACACCAACAACAATCCTAAACCTAACCCTAACCCTAAACCTAGCAATAATCTTAACACACCCCCAAACCTAACCCTAGGCCTAACCCTAAACCTAACCCTAAACCTAGCAATAATCTTAACACACCCCCAAAACCTAACCCTAGGCCTAACCCTAAACCTAGCCCTAGCCCTAGCCATAACCCTAAACATAACCCTAACCCTAGGCCTAGCCCTAGCCCTAGCAGTCACCCTAACCCTAGCCCAAGACCTACCCCTATCCCTTACCATAACCCTAACCCTAACCCTAGCCCTATCCCTAACCCTAACCCGAACACTGACCCTTACCCTAGCCCAAGCCCTAGCCTTAACCCTAACCCCAACCCCAACCACAACCCCACACACAACCCAAACCCCAACCATAACCCTAACCCTAACCCTTGCCCAAACGCTAACCCACAAATTATACCTAACCCTAGCCCTACCCTAGCCCTAAGATAACCCTAACAATT
>CM027402.1:84410627-84435963 GCA_015711505.1 Sylvilagus bachmani | reverse complement strand
CCTAGCCCTAGCCCTAGCCATAACCCTAACCCTCAACCTAGCCCTAGGCCTAGACCTAACCCTAACGCTAACCCTAACCTCAACCACAACCCCAACACGAATCTCAAGCCCAACTCCAACCCTAACCATAACCCTAACTCTAACACTAGCACTCCCTAAGAATAATTCTAGCCCTATCCCTAACCCTAACCATAACCCGAGCCCTAACCCTAACCATAACGCGAGCCCTATCCCTAACCCTAACGCTAACCCTAGCCCAAGCCGAACCCTAACCCTAACCCAAAGCCTAACCCTAATCCTAGCCCAAGCCGTAGCACTAGCCATAACCCTAACCCTAACACAAACCCTAGCCCTAGCCCTAACCCTAACCCTAAGCCTAACCCTAGCCTGTTCCCTAGCCCTAGCACTAACCCTAACCCTAACCCTAAACCTAAACTTAGCCAAGCCCTAGCCCTAGCCCTAGACCTAACCCTAAACCTAACCCTAACCCTAGCCCTAGGCCTAGCCCTAGCCCTAGCCCTAACCATAAACCTAACCCTAATCCTAGCCCTAGCCCTAGCCCTAGCCCTAGAACTAATCCTAACCCAAACCCTAGCCCTAACCCTAACCCTGGCCGGTACCCTAAGCCTAGCCCTAACCCTAACCCTAACCCTAAACCTAACCCTAACCCCAGTCAGTGCCCTAACCCTAGCCCAACCCTAACCCTAGCCCTAGCCCTAGCGCTAACCCTAAACCTAGCCTTGGCCCTAGCCCCAGCCCTAACACTAACCCTTAGCCTAGCCCTAGGACTAGCCCTAGCCCTAGCTCTAAAGCTAACCCTAACCCTAGCCCTAACCCTAATCCTAACCCTAGGACTAGCCCTAACCGTAACCCTAGCCCTAGCACTAAGCCTAAACTTAACCCTAGCCCTAGCCCAAGCTCTAAGCCTAAACCTAACCCTAACCTTAACCCCAACCTCAACCCCAACCCCTAACCCAACCCAACGCAAACCCCAAACCTAACCCTAGCCCTAGTACTAGACCTAACCATAAACCTAACCCTAACCCCAACCGCAATCCCAACACCAACTCCAACCACAACCCTAAACCTAACCCTAGCCATAATGTTAACCCACACCCTAAACCTAACACTAGCCCTTACCTTAACCCTAACCCTAAACCTAACCCTAACTGACACCCTAACCCTAACCCTAACCCTAAACCTACACTAGCTTAGCCCTAGCCATAGACATAAACCTACCCCTAACCCTAACCCTAGCCTAGCCCTAGCCCTAGCCATAACCCTAACCCTAGCCCTAACCCTAGCCCCAACCCCCAACCCTAAACTTAAGCCCAAAAAAATCCCCACCCCAACCCCAACCCCAACCCTAAACCTAAAACAAACGCTAACCATAAACATAACCCGAACAGTAACACTAGTCCTTAATCCTAAAAATCCAACTAAATCATGAAAAAAAAACACTAATTTTAACCCTAATCCTAGCCCTAACGTAGCCCTAATGTAACCATAACCTTAGCCCTAAATGTAACCATAAACCTAGCCCTAACACTAACACTAACCCTAACCTTAGTCCTAGCCCTAGCCCTAACGATAACCCTAAACTTAAACCTAGCCCTAGCCCTAGACCTAGGCATAACCCTAACCATAACCCAAGCCCTAGCCCTAGCCCTAACCCTAACCCTAACCCTAAAAACAATCCTAGCCCGAGCCCTAGACCTAACCCTATTACTAACACTAGCCCTAACCCTAACCCTAACCGTAAGCCTAACCATAGCCTGTTCCCTAGCCCTAGCACTAACCCTAACCCTAACCCTAAACCTAAACCTAGCCATATCCCTAGCCCTGGCCCTAGACCTAACCCTAAACCTAACCCTAACCCTAACCCTAGCCCTAGGCCTAGCCCTAGCCCTAGCCCTAGCCCTAACCATAAACCTAACCCTAATCCTAGCCCTAGACCTAGAACTAATCCTTACCCAAACCCTAGCCCTAACCCTAACCCTGGCCGGTACCCTAACCCTAGCCCTAACCCTAACCCTAACCCTAACCCTAACCTAACCCTAAACCCAGCAAGTGCCCTAACCCCAGCCCTAACCCTAACCTTAACCCTAGCCCTAGCCCTAGCACTAACCCTAAACCTAGCCTTAGCCCTAGCCCCAGCCCTAACACTAACCCTTAGCCTAGCCCTAGCACTAGCCCTAGCCCTAGCTCTAAAGCTAACCCTAAGCCTAACCCTAACCCTAGCACTAGCCCTAACCGTAACCCTAGCCCTAGCACTAAGCCTAAACTTAACCCTAGCCCTAGCCCAAGCTCTAAGCCTAAACCTAACCCTAACCTTAACCCCAACCTCAACCAGAACCCCAAACCCAACCCAACGCAAACCCCAAACCTAACCCTAGCCCTAGTACTAGACCTAACCATAAACCTAACCCTAACCCCAACCGCAAGCCCAACACCAACACCAACCACAACCCTAACCCGAAACCTAACCCTAGCCATAATCTTAATCCACACCCTAAAACTAACCCTAGCCCTAGCCTTAACCCTAACCCTAAACCTAACCCTAACTGACACCCTAACACTAACCATAACCCTAAACCTACATTAGCCCTAGCCCTAGCCATAGACATAACCCTACCCCTAACCCTAACCCTAGCCCTAACCCTAACCCTAACCCTAACCCTAACACTAACACTAACACTACCAATACCACTAACACTAACCCTAAGCCTAACCCTAGCCCTAGCTCTAGACCTAGACATAACCATAACCCTAACCCAAACCCTAGCCCTAGCTCTAACAGTAACCCTAAAAATAATCCTAGCCCGTACCCTGACCCTAGCCCTAACCCTAACCCAAAACCTAGCCCTAACCCTAAACCTAGCACGTACCCTAACCCTAGCCCTAACCCTAACCCAAACCCTAAACCTAACCCTAGCCAGTTCCCTAGCCCTAGCACTAACCCTAACCCTAGCCCTAGGCCTAGACCTAGCCTTAGACCTAACCCTAAACCAAACCCTAGCCCTAGCCCGTACCCTAACCCTACCCCTAAACCTAACCCTAAACCTAACCCTAGCCCAGCCCTAACACTAACCCTAGACTTAGCCCTAACCCTAAACCTAGCCTTAGCCCTAGCCCCAGCCCTAACACTAACCCTAACCCTAGCCCTCACACTAGCCCTAACCCTAGCTCTAAAGCTAACCCTCACCCTAACCCTAACCCTAGCACTAGCCCTAACACTAACCCTATCCCTAGCACCAGGCCTAAACTTAACCCTAGCCCTAGCCCAAGCTCTGAGCCTAAACCTAACCCTAACCTTAACCCCAACCTCAACCCCAACCCCAAACCCAACCCACCGCAAACCCAAAACCTAACCCAGGCCCTAGTACTAACCTAACCATAAACCTAACCCTAACCCCAACCGCAATCCCAACACCAACCCCAACCACAACACTAACCCTAAATCTTAACCCACACCCTAAACCTAACCCTAGCACTAGCCTTAACCCTAACCCTAAACCTAAGCCTGACACCCTTACACTAACCCTAAACCTACACTAGCTCTAGCCCTAGACATAGCCATAAACCTACCCCTAACCCTAACCCTAACCCTAACCATAACCCTAGCCCTAGCCCTAGCCATAACCCTAACCCTAGCCCTAACCCTAGCCCCACCCCAACCCTAAACATAACCCCAAACCAATCCCCACCCCAACCCCAACCCCAATCATAAACCTAAACCTAACCCTAACCATAAACCTATCCCGAACAGTAACCCTAGTCCTTAATCCTAAAAAACCCACTAAATCATAAAAAACACTAATTTTAACCCTAATCCTAGCCCTAACCTAGCCCTAATGTAACCCTAACCCTAGCCCTAAATGTAACCATAAACCTAGCCCTAACACTAACACTAACACTAACACTAACATTAAAAATAACCCTAACCCTAGTCCTAGCCTTAGCCATAAAACTAACCCTAACCCTAGCCCTAGCCCTAGCCATAACCCTAACCCTAACCCAAGCCCTAGCCCTAGCCCTTACCCTAACCCTAAAAATAATTCTAGCCCGTACCCTGACCCTAGCCCTAGCCCTAACCCTAAACCTAGCCCATACCCTAACCCTAGCCCTAAACATAACCCAAACCCTAACCCTAACCCTAGCCAGTTCCCTAGCCCTAGCACTAACCCTAACCCTAACCCTACCCTAAACCTAGCCCTAGCCCTAGCACTAGACCTAACCCTAAGTCTAACCCTAACCCTAGCCTTAGGCCTAGACCTAGCCTTAGACCTAACCCTAAACCAAACCCTTGCAATAACCCTCACCCTAGCCCGTACCCTAACCCTAGCCATAACCCTAACCCTAACCCTAACACTAACCCTAACCCAAGCACTAACCCTAACCCTAACCCTAACCCTAGCCCTAGCCCTAACCCTAACCCTAAACCTAACCCTAGCCTTAGCCCTAACCATAACCCTAACACTAACCCTAACCCTAGCCCTAGCCCTAACCCTAACCCTAGCCTTAGACTTAGACCCAGCCCCAACGCTAACCCTAACCCTAACCCTAACCCTAACCCTAACCCTAACACTAAGAGTAACCCTAGCCCTGTAACTAGTCCTAACCCTAAACATAACCCTAGCCCTCACCCTCACCCTAACCCTAACCCTAACCCTAACCCTAGCTCTAACCCTAAGCCTAAACCTAACCCTAGCCTTAGCACTAGCCCTAACCCTAACACTAATCCTAACCCTAGCCCTAGCCCTAACCCTAACCCTAGTCCTAGCCCTAACCCTAACACGAAACCTTACTCCAGCCCTAGCCCTAGCCCTAGCCCTAGACCTAACACTAACCCTAACCCTAGCCCTCACCCTAACCCTAATCCTAACCCTAACCCTAACCCTAACACTAACCCTAGCCCTAACTCTAAACCTAACCCTAACCCTAAACTTAACCATAGTGCTAACCCTAAGCAAAACACTCTAACTAAACCTAGACCTAGCCCAAGTCCTAGTCCTAGCCCTAACACTAACCGTAACCCTAAACCTAACCCTAGCCCTAGCCCTAACACTAGACCTAAACCTAACCCTAGCCCAAACTCTAAACCTAACCCTAAACCTAATGCTAGCCCTAGCCCTAACCCTAACCCTAACCCTAGACCTAATCCTAACCCTAACCCTAACACTAACCCTAGCCCGTACCCTAACCCTAGACCTAACACTAACAGTAGCACTAACCCTAACCCTAACCCTATCCCTAACCTTAACCCTAGCCCTAACCCTAGCCCTAACCCTAACCCTAAACCTAAACCTAGCCCTAACACTATCCCTAAACCTAAACCTAAACCTAACCCTAACCCTAGCCCTAGCTCTAGCCCTTGCCCTAATGCTAACCCTAAACCTAAACCTAACCCTAACCCTAGCCCTAGCTATAGCCCTTGCCCTAATGCTAACCCTAAACCTAACCCTAACCCTGGCCCTAGCCCTGGAACTAACCATAACCTTAACCATAACCCTAGCCCTCATCCTCACCCTAACCCTAATCCTAACCCTAACCCTAACCCTAACCCTATCCCTAGCCCTAGCTCTAAACCTAACCCTAACCCTAAACCTAACCATAGCGCTAGCCCTAACCCTAAACCTAACCCTAGTCTTGGCCCTAGTGCTAACCCTAACACTAACGCTAACCCTAGCCCAAGCCCTAATCCTAACCCTAGCCCTAGCCTTGCCCTAGCCCTAAAAATAACCCTAAACTTAGCCCTAACCCTAAACCTAACCCTAACACTAGCCCTAGCCCTAACCCTAACCCGAACCCTAACTCTAAAACTAGCCTTAACCCTTGACCTAACCGTAACCCTAACTCTAGACCTAAGCCTAAACCTGGTGCATACCCTAAACCTAGACCTTAACCTACCCCTAGCCCAAACTCTAAACCTAACCCTAAACCTAATGCTAGCCCTAGCACTAACCCTAACCCTAACCCTTACCCTAACCATAGCCCTAGCACTAGCCCTAGCCCGAACCCTAACCCTAACACTAAACCTACAACTAGCCCTAACCCTAACCCTAACCCTAAACCTAGCCCTAACCCTAAACTTAACCCCAATCTAAACTTCTACACCAACCCAAACCCAACGCTAACCCCAACCCTAACACTAGCCCTAGCCCTAGCCCTAAACCTAACCCTAAGCAAAACCCCAACCCCAAGCCCAACACCAACCCCAACCCCAAACCTAACCCTAAACATAAACCTAGCGCTAATCTTAACCCACACCCTAAACCTAACCCTAGCCCTAACAGTACCCATAACCCTAACCCTAAACCTAGCACACCCCTAGCCCTTACCATAACCTTAAACCTAACCCTAGCCCTAACCCTAAAACAAACCCTAAACCTAAAAATAGCCCTAGGCCTAGCCCTAGCCATAAACCTAAACCTAACCGTTACCCTAGCCCTAGCCCTAGCTCCAACCCCAACCCTAACCCTAAAAATAATCCTAACCCTAATCCTAGCCCTAACCTAGCACTAACGTAACCCTAACCCTAGCCCTAAGTGTAACCATAAACCTAGCCCTAACACTAACACTAACCCAAACCCTAAACCTAGCCCCAACCCCAGCCCTAGCCCTAATCCTAGTCCTAGCCCTAACCCTAGCCCTTGCCCTAGACTCAGCCCTAGCACTAACCCTAGCACTGCCCTAACCCTAACCCTAAACCTAACCCTAGCCCTAGCCCTAGCCCTAGGCCTAACCCTAGCCATAGCCCTAGCCCTAACCCTCAACTTAAAACTAACCCTAGCCCTATCCCTTACCCTAACCCTAAACTAAACCTAGGCCTAGCACTGGCCCTAGCCATAACCCTAATTCTAACCCTAGCCCTAGGCCTAGACCTATACCTAAACATAATCCCAACCCCAACACCAACCTCAAGCCCAACTCCAACCCTAACCCTAAACCTAGCGCTAGCCCTAGCCCTAGCCCTACACCTATTACTAACCCTAACTCTAATCCTAGCCCTATCCTTAACCCTAACCATAACCCGAGCCCAAGCCCAAACCCTAACGCTAACCCTAGCCCAATCCAAACCCTAACCCTAACCCAAAGCCTAAACCTAAACCTAGCCCTAGCCCTAGCCCTAGCCCTAGGCATAACCTTAAACTTAACCCAAGCACTAGCCCTAGCCATAAAGCTAACCCTAAAATAATCGTAGCCCTAGCCCTAACCCTAACCCAAACCCTAGCCATAAACAAAAACCTAACCCAGACAACCCTAGCCCTAACCCTAACCCTAACCCAAACACTAGCCTGTGACCTAACCCTAGCCCTAACCCTAACTCTACAGCTAGCCCTAGCCAAGCCCTAACCCAAAACCTAGTCCTAGCCCTAGCCCTAGCCCTAACACTTACCCTAACCCTAACACTAGCCCTAGCCCTAGCCCTAGCCATAACACTAACCCTAACCCTAACCCTAAGCCTAGCCCTAAACCGAACCCTAACCCAAGCCCTAGCCCCAAGCCTAAACTTCACCCTAGCCCTAGCCCAAGCTCTAACCCTAAACCTAAACCTAACCTTAACCCCAATACCAACCCCAACCTCAAACCAACCCCAACCCAAACCCCAACCCTAAACCTAGCCCTAGCCATAGACCTAACCCTAACCCTAAACCTAACCCTACCCTAGGCATAACCCTAGCCCTAGCCCTAGCCCTAGGCCTCACCATAACCCTACCCCTAGTCCTAGCCCTAGCCCTAGCCATAACCCTAACCCTAACCTTAGCCCTAGCCCTAGACATAGCCCCAGCCCTCGCCCTAACCTAACCCTAGCCCTAACCGTAAGCTAAACCTAACCCTAGCTCTAGGCCTAGCCCTAGCCCTTACACTAACCCTAACCCTAACCCTAGCACTAGCACTAACCCTAACACTAACCCTAAACCTAAACCTAGCCTTAGCCTTAGCCCTATCCCTAACACCAAACCCAACCACAACCCCAACCACAAACCAAACCCCAATAATAACCCTAACCCTAGCTGTAGCCCTAAACCTAACCATAACCCTAACCCTAGCCCTAGCCCTAGACCTAACCCTAGCCATAACCCTAACCCTAACCCTAACCCTAGCCCTAGCCCTAGCCCCAAACTCAACCCTAACCCTAACCCCAACCTCAACCCCACCCAAAACCCAAATCTAACCCGAACACTAACCCTAACGTTTAATCCTAAAAAAACAACTAAATCCTAAAAAAAACACTAATTTTAACCCTTAACCTAGTACTAACCTAGCCCTAAAGTAACCCTAACCTAGCCCTAACTGTAACCATAAACCTAGCCCTAACACTAACACTAACGCTAAACCTAACCCTAGTCCTAGTCCTAGCCCTAGAACTAACCAGAGACCTAGCCCTCACCCTAGCCCGAGACCTAGCTCTACACCTAGCCCTAGCTCTAGCCCTAGCCCTGAACCTAGCCCTAACCCTAACCCTAACCCAAATCCTAGCCCAAATCCTAACCCTAACCCTAACCCTAGCCCGTGCCCTAACCCTAGTCCTAACCCTAACCCTAAACCTAACCCTACACCTAGCCGTAACCCTAACCCTAAACCTAGACCTAGCCCTAGCCCTAGCACAGGTCCGAGCCGAACCCTAAGCCTAACCCTAGCCCTATCCCTAACCCTAACGCTAACCCTTTCCTAGCCCTAACCCCAATCCTAACCCTAAACCTAAACCTAGCCCTAACCCTAACCCTAACCCTAAACCTAGCCCTAACCCTAACCCTAAACTTAGCCCTAGCCCTAGCCCTAACCCTAACCCTAACCCTAATACTAGCCCTATCCCTGAAACTAGCCCTAACCCTAACCGTAAACCTAGCCCTCACCCTAACCCTAACGCTAGCACTAGCTCTAACCCTAACCTAACCCTAAACCGAACCATAGCACTAGCCCTAAGCAAAACCCTAACACTAACCCTAGACCTAGCCCTAGACCTAGTCCTAGCCCTAAACCTAACCCTAACCCTAAACCTAACCATAGCCCTAACCCTAACCCTAAACCTAACCCAAGCCTTAGCCCTAGCCCTAATCCTAGCTCTAGCCTTGTCCTAGCCCTAAAAATAACCCTTGACTAAGCCCAAACCCTAAACCTAACCCTAACACTAGCCCTAGCCCTAACCCTAGAGCTAGCCCTAACCCTACCCCTAGCCCTAACCATAACCCTGGCGCGTACCCTAAACCTAGACCTAAACCTAACCCTAGCCCAAACTCTAAACCTAACCCTCAACCTAACGTTAGCCCTAGCACTTACCCTAACCCTAACCCTAACCCTAACCCTTACCCGAGCCTTGGGCCCAGCACTAGCAAAAGCCCTAGCCCTGAACCTAACCCTAACACTAAACCTACCACTAGCCCTAACCCTAACCCTAACCCTAAGCAAAACTTCTACACAAACCCAAACCCAACCCTAACACTAGCCATAGCCCTAGCCCTAACCCTATCGCTAAGCAAAACCACAACCCCGAGCACAACACCAACCCCAACCCCAAACCTAACCCTAAACGTAAACCTAGCCCTAATCTTAACCCACACCCTAAAACTAACCCAAGCCCTAACCCTAACCCTAAGCAAAACCCCAACCCCAAGCCGAAAACCCACCCCAAACCCAACCCTAACCCTAAACCTAGCCCTAATCTTCACCCACACCCTCAAACTCACCCTAGCCCTAACCCTATTCCTAACCCTAACGCTAAACCTAAACCTAGCCCTAGCCCTAGGCTAAGCCCCAACCATAACCCTAGCCCTAGCCCTAGCCCTAAACCTAACCTTAACTCTAACACCAGCACTAGCCCTAACCCTAACCCTAACCCTAGTCCTATACCTAACCCTAACCCGAACCCTAACTCTAGCCCTAGCCTTAGCCCTAGTTCTAACACTAGCCCTAATCTTAACAGACACCCTAAACCTAACCCTAGTCCTACCCGTAACCCTAACCCTTACCCTAAAGCTAGCCCTAGCCCTAGCCCTAGCCCTAGCTATAACATTAACCCTAATCCTAGCCCTAGCCCTAGCCCTAACCCTCGCCCTAGACCTAGTCCTTGCCCTAACAATAACCCTAACCCTAACCCCAACCGCAACTCCAAACACAAACCCAACCCCAACCATAACCCTAACCCTAACCCTAGACCTAACCAAAACCCACAACTTAAACCTAACCCTAGCCCTAGCCCTAACCATAAACCTAACCCTAAACCTAGCCCTAGCCCTAGCCCTAGCCCTAGCCATAACCCTAACCCTAACCCAAGCCCTAGTCCTAACCCTAACCCTCACCCTAAAAAAATCCTAGCCCTAGCCCTACACCAAACCCTAACCCAAACCCTAGCCCTAATCCTAACCCTAGCCCGTACCATAACCCTAGCCCCAACCCTAACCCTAACCAAATCCCTAACCCTAACCCATTCCCTAGCACTAGCACTAACGCTAACCCTACCCCTAACCCTCACCCTAACCCTAACCCTAACACTAAACATAGTCCTAGTTCTAACCCTAACCCTAACCCTAACAATAACCTTAACCCTAGCCCTAGTCCTAACCCAAAACCTAACCCTAGCTCTAGCCCTAGCCCTAGCCCTAGTCCTAACCCTAACCCTTCCAAACCCTAAACCTAACCCTAATCCTAGCGCTAGCCCCAGCCCTATCCCTAATATTAACCCTAACCCTAGCAATAGCCCTAACACTAACCCTAACCCTAGACCCAAACCTAGCGCTAGGCCTAAGCCAAACCCTAAACCTAACCCTAGCCCTAGTCCTAGCCCTAAACCTAAACCTAGCCCTAGTCCTAGCCCTACCCCTAACCCTAACACTAACCCTAACCCTAGCCCTAGCCCTAGCACTAAACCTAACCCTAACCCTAGCCCTAGCCCTAGACCTAACCCTAACCCTAGCCCTAGCCCTAGCCCTAACCCACAACTTTAAACTAACCCTAGCCATAGCCCTAACCCTAAACCAAACCCTAACCCTGGCCTTAGACCTAGCCCTAGCCATAACCCTCACCAGAACCCTAACCCTAGCCCTAGCCCTAAACCTAACAATAATCCTAGCACTAAAGTAGTCCACCCTAACCCTAGCCCTACCCCTAACCCTAAACCTAAACCTAGCCCTAGCCCTAGCCCTAGCCCTCACACTAACCCTAACCCTAGACCTAAGCCTAGCCCGAGCCCTAGACCTAACCCTAACCCTAACCCTAGAGCTAACCCTAGTGCTAACCCTAGCGCTAACCCTAAACCTATCCCTAACCCTAACACTTGCCCTAGCCCTAGACCTAGCCATAACCCTAGCCATAACCCTAACCCTAGCACTAGCCCTAAACCTAACATTAACCCTAGACCTAACCCTAGCCCTAGGCCTATACCTAACCCTAAGCCTAGCCCTAACCCAAGCCCTAGCCCTAGCCCTAACCCTAACCCTAACCCTAGACCTAACCCTAGCCCTAGCCCTAACCCTAAAAGTAACCCTAGACCTAACACTAGCCCTAGGCATATAGCTAACCTAAACCTAACCTTAGCCTTTGCCCTAGACCCAGCCCTAGCACTAACCATAGCCCTGACGTAACCCTAACCAAACCCTACCACTAACCCTAACCCTAGCCCTAGGCCTAACACTAGCCATAGCCCTAGCACTAACCCTCAACTTAAAACACAAACCCTACACCTAAACCTAGCCTTTGTCCTAGCCCTAGCCCTAAACCTAGCCCTAGCCCTAGCCCTAACACAAACCCTAAACCTAAACCTAAACTAAACCCTAGACCTAGCCCTAAACCTAACCTTAACCCTAGCCCTAGCCATAACCCTGAACTTAACCCTAGCCCTAGCCAAGCTCTAACCCTAAACCTAACCCTAAAACTAACCCCAACACTCAACCCAACCCAAAACCCAAACCCAACCCCAACGACAGCCCCAACCCTAATCCTAGCCCTAGCCCTAACCCTAACCCTAACCATAACCCTAACCTTAACCCTAACCCTAACACCAAACCGAGGCCAAACTCCAACCCCAACCCCAACCCCAACCCTAAACCTAAACCTAAACCTAAACCTACCCTAATCTTAACCCAAACCCTAAACCTAACCCTAGCCCTAGACCTAACCCTAACTCTAAACCTAAACCTAGCCCTAGCCCTAGCCCTATCCCTATACCCAACACTAACCCTAGCCCTAGCCCTAGTCCTAACCCTAACCCTAACACTAGCACTAGCCCTAACCATAACCCTAACCCTAAACCTAGTCTTAGACCTATCCCTAACCATAACACTAACACTAAGCCTAGCCCTAGCCCTAACCCTAACACTAACCATAGACCTAACCCTAGCCATATAGCTAAACCTAACCCTAACCCTAACCCTAGCCCTATCCCTAGCGCTAACACAAACCCTAAACCTATACCTAGCCTTAACCCTAGCCCTAGCCCTAAACCTAGCCCTAGCCCTAACCCTAAACCTAGGCCTAGCCCTAGCACTAGCACTAACCCTAACCCTGGACCTAGCACTAGCCCTAACCCTAACCTTAACACTAGCCCAAGCCCAAACCCTAAACTTAACCCTAGCCATAGCCAAGCTCTAACCCTAATCCTAACCCTAACCCTAACCCCAAACCAAAACCCAACCCCAAAACCAACCCCAATCACAGCCCCAACCCTAACCCTAACCCTAACACCAACCCCAAGCCAAACACCCACCCCAACCCCAACCCTAACCCTAAACATAAACCTAGCCCTAATCTTAACCCACAACCTCAAACTCACCCTAGCCCTAGCCCTAACCCTAACCCTAAACCTAAACCTAGCCCTAGCCCTAGGATAAGCCCCAACCCTAACCCTAGCCCTAGCCCTAGCCCTAACCCTAACCCTAACCCTAACACCAGCACTAGCCCTAACCCTAACCCTAACCCTAACACTAGTCCTATACCTAACCCTAACCCGAACCCTAACTCTAGCCCTAGCCCTAGCCCTAGTTCTAACCCTAGCCCTAATCTTAACAGACACCCTAAACCTAACCCTAGCCCTACCCCTAACCCTAACCCGCAACCTAAAGCTAGCCCTAGCCCTAGCCCTAGCCATAACATTAACCCTAACCCTAGCCCTAGCCCTAGGCCTAACCCTCGCCCTAGACCTAGCCCTAGCCCTTACAATAACCCTAACCCTAACCCTAGCCCTAGCACTAACCATAACCCTAACCCCAACCCCAACGCCAAACACAAACCCAACCCCAACCATAACCCTAAACCTAACCCTAGACCTAACCAAAACCCACAACTTAAACCTAACCCTATCCCTAGCCATGACCCTAAACCTAACCCTAAACCTAGCCCTAGCCCTAGCCCAGGCCATAACCCTAACCCTAACCCAAGCCCTACACCTAGCCCAAGACCTAAACCTAACCCTAACCCTAACCCTAAAAATAAACCTAGCCATAGCCGTACACCAAACCCTAACCCAAAACCTAGCCCTAAACCTAACCCTAGCCTGTACCATAACCCTAGCCCCAACCCTAACCCTAACACAAATACCTAAAACTAGCCGGTTCCCTAGCACTAGCACTAACACTAACCCTACTCCTAACCCTCACCCTAACCCTAACCCTAAACATAGCCCTAGTTCTAACCCTAACCCTAACAATAACCTTAACCCTAGCCCTAGTCCTAACCCAAACCCTAACCCAAACTCTAGCCCTAGCCCTAGCCCTAGTCCTAAACCTCACCCTAACCCTAACCCTAAACATAGCCCTAGTTCTAACCCTAACCCTAACAATAACCTTAACCCTAGCCCTAGTCCTAACCCAAACCCTACCCTAGCTCTAGCCCTAGCCCTAGCCCTAGCACTAACCCTAACCCTAAACCTAACCCTATCCCAAACCCTAAACCTAACCCTAATCCTAGCACTAGCCCCAGCCCTATCCCTAACATTAACCCTAACTCTAGCCCTAGCCCTAACCCTAACCCTAACCCTAGACCCAACCCTAGCGCTAGGCCTAAAGCAAACCCTAAACCTAACCCTAGACCTAGTCCTAGCCCTAAACCTAAACCTAGCCCTAGCCCTAGCCTTAACCCTTACCCTAACCCTAACCATAACCCTAGCCCTAGACCTAGACCTAGCCCTAGCCCTAACCCTTACCATAACCATAGCACTAGCACTAACCCTAACCCTAACCCTAGTCCTAGCCCTAACCCTAACCCAAAACCTAACCCTAGCCCAAGGTCTAACCCTAAACCTAACCCTAACCCTAACTCCAAACCCATCCCCAACCCCAAACCCAACCCCAACCCCAACCCCAACCCTAACCCTAGCCCTAGCCCTAGCCCTACCCTAAACCTAACACTAACCCCAAAACAAAACATAACCCGAAACCTAACACTAGCCATAATCTTAACCCACAACCTAAACCTAACCCTAGCCATAATCTTAACCCACAACCTAAACCTAACCCTAGCCCTAGCCCTGGAACTAGCCCTAACCCTAACCCTAATCCTAGCCCTAGCCCTAGCCCTAGCCATAACCCTAACGCTAACTGTACCCCTAGCCCTAGCCCTAACCCTAGCCCTAGCACTAGCCCTCGCCAAGACTCTAGCCCTAGGCCAGGCCTAGCCGTTACCATAAGCCTAACCCTAACTCTAGACCGTACCATAACCCTAGCCCTAACCCTAACCCTAGAACTAATCCTAACCCTAACCCTAAACCTAGCCATAGCTCTAGCCCTAGCCCTACCCCTAACAATAACCCTAACCCTAGCACTAGCACTTACCCTAACCCTCAAAATAATCCTAGCCCTAGCCCTAGACCTAACCATAACCCAAAGCCTAGCCCAAATCTTAAACCTAACCCCAACCCCACACCAACCTCAAGACCAAATCCAACCCTAACCCTAACCCTAAACCTAGCCCTAGACCTAGACCTAGCCCTAACCCTACTCATACTCCTAACACTAACCCTAAAACTAGCACTATCCCTAACACTAATTCTAACACTACACCTAACCCTAAAACTAACCCTAATTCTAACGCTAACCCTAGCCCTATTGCTAACCCTAACACTAAACCTAGACCTAGCCCTAAACCTAACCTTAACCCTAGAACTAACAATAGCCCTAGGCCTATACCTAACCCTAACCCTAGCCTTAGCCCTAGCCCTAGCCCAAGAACTAACCCTAACCCTAGCCCTGGAACTAGCCCAAAACCTAACCCTAACCCTAGCCCTAACATTAACCCTAACTCTAAACATAACCCTAAACCTAGCCCTAGCCCTAGTTAAACACTAACCCTAACCCTAACCCTAACCCTAGCCATAACCGTAACCCTAGCCCTAGCCATAGCCCTAACCCTAACCCTAACCCTAACACTAGCCCTAACACTAAACCTAACTATAAACCTAACCCTAAAACTAGCCCTAGCCCTAAACCTAACCTTAGCCCTAGACCTAACACTAGCCCTAGGCCTATACCTAACCCTAACCCTAGCCCTAGCCATAGCCCTAGCCCTAACCCTAACACTAATCCTAACCGTAGCCCTAATACTAACCCTAACTCTAAAACTAACCCTAACCCTAGCCCTAGCCATAACCCTAACCCTAGCCCTAGCCCTAGCCCGAACACTAACCCTAACCCTAACCCTAGCCCTAGCCCAAGCCCTAACCCTAAACCTAAAAAAAACATTGAAATATACCTAGCTCTACACATAACCCTAAACCTAACCCTATCCCAAACCCTAACACTAACCCTAATCGTAGCCCTAGCCCTAGCCCTAACCCTAACAATAATAATAAACCTAACCCTAGACCTAGCCCTAACCCTAACCCTAACCCTAGCCCTAGCCCTAACCCAAACCCTAACCCTAACCCTAACAATAACCGTAACCCGAGGCCTAGCCATAAACCTAAACTTAACCCTAGCCCTAGCCCTATCCCTAACCCTAACCCTAGACCTAGCCCTAGCCCTAGCCTTAACCCACACTTAAAACTATCCCTAGACCTATCCCTAAACCTATCCCAAAAACAAAACCCTATACCTAGACCTAGCCCTAAACCTAATCCTAGACCTAACACTAGCCCTAGCCCTATACCTAACCCTAACCGTAACCCTAGCCCTAGACCAAGCCATAGCCCTAGCCCTAATCCTAACCCTAACCCTAACCCTAACCACAATCCCAAGCCCATCTCAAATCCCAACCACAAACTAAACCTAACCCTAACCCTATCCCAAACACTAACGCTAACCCTAATCATAGCCCTAGACCTAGCCCTAACCCTAAAACTAAAACTAGCCCTAGCCCTAGCCATAGCCCTAACCCTAAACCTAACCCTAACCCTAACCTTAGCCCTAAACGCTACCCTAACCCTAAACCAAACCCTAGCCCTAACTCTACCCTAACCCTATATCTAACAATAATCATAGCCCTAGCCCTAACCCAAAACCTAACCCTAACCCTAAACATAACCCTAGCCATAGCCCTAAACCTAACCCTAATCCTAGCCCTAGTTCTAGCCTAGACCTAGACCTAACCCTAACCCTAACCCTATCCCGAAACCTAACACTAACCCTATTCCTAGCCCTAGCCCTAGCTCTAAGCCTAACCTTAAATATAACGCTAAACCTAACCCTAGCCCTAACCCTAGCCCTAAACCTAACACTCACCCTAAAACCTAAAACTAGCCCTAGCCCTAACCCTGACCCTAATCCTAGTCCTAGCCCTAGCCCTAGACCTAGCCTTAGCCCTAACCCTAACCCTAACCTAACCCTATCCCAAAACCTAACACTAACAGTAACCCTAACACTTAGTCTAGCCCTAGTCCTAGCCCTAGCCCTAACCCTAACCCTAACCATAACCCTAGTTCTAGCCCTAGCCCTATCCCTATCCCTAACCCTAACCCTAACCCTAGTCATAGCCCTGAAACCAGCCATAAACCTAACCCTAACCCTAACGCTAACCCTAACCCTAAACCTAGCCCTAGCCCTAACTCTAACCCTAACCCTAAACCTAACCCTAAACCTAACCATAATTCTAACGATAAACCTAGGCCTAGCCCTAGCCCTAGCCCTAACCCTAGCCCTAACCCTAAACCTAGAAATAGCCCTAGCCCAAGCCTTAACCCACAACTCAAAACTAACCCTAGCCCTACCCATAACCCTAACCCTAAAGCTAACCCTAGCCCAGCCCTAATCCTAACCCGAACCCTAACCCTAAACCTAGCCCTAACACTAGTCATAACCCTAACCCTAACCCTAGCCCTAACCCAAATCCTAACCCTAACCCTAGCCCTAGCCCTAGCACTAGTTCTAGCCCTAACCTAACCTAACCCTAACCCTAGCCCTATCCCTAATGGAAAACCTAACCCTAGCCTTAGCCAGGCCTAACCCTAACACTAACACTAACCCTAGACCTAGACCTAGCCCTCAACCTAATCCTAAAACTAACACTAGCCCTAGCCCTAAACCTAACCCTAACCATAACCTTAGCCCTAGACCTAGCCCTAGCCCTAGCCCAAGCCCTAGCCCTAGCCCTAACCCTAACCCTAACCCCAATCCCAAGCCCAACTCAAACCCCAACCACAACCCTAAACGTAACTCTAACCCTATCCCAAACACTAACCCTAACCCTAATCATAGCCCTAGAGCTAGCCCTAACCCTAACACTAAACTAACCCTAGCCCTAGCCCTAGCCCTAGCCCTAGCCCTAACCCTAAAACTAACCCTAACCCTAACCCTAACCTTAGCCCTAACACTACCCTAACCCTAAACAAAACCCTAGCCCTAGCTCTACCCTAACCCTAATTCTAACACTAATCATAGCCCTAGCCCTAACCCAAAACCTAACCATAACCCTAAACATAACCCTAGCCATAGCCCTAACCCTAATCCTAGAAATAGTTCTAGCCTACCCTAGACCTAACCCTAACCCTAACCCTATCCCAAACCATAACATTAACCCTAATCCTAGCCCTAGCCCTAGCCCTAACCCTAACACTAATGCTAACCCTAGACCTAGCCCTAACCCTAAACATAACCTTAATCATAACCCTAACCCGAACACTAACCCTTAATCCTAAAAAACAACTAAATCCTACAAAAAACTAATTTTAATCCTAAACCTAGCCCTAACCTACCCCTAACGTATCCCTAAACCTAGTCCTCACTGTAACCATAAAGCTAGCCCTAACACTAACACTAACCCAAATCCTAACCATAGCCCGAGACCTAACCCTAGCACTAACCTAAGCCCTAGCCCTAAAACTAGCTTTAGCCCTAAACCTAGCACTAGACCGAGCCCAAGCCCTAGCCCTAACCTTTACCATAACCTTAGCCCTAGCCCTAAAACTAAACCTAACACAAACACTCTCCCTAGCACTAACAAAACCCTAACCCTAAACCTAGACTTAGCCCTAACCCTAACCCTAACCCTAGCCGTAGCCCTAGCCCTAGACCTAACACTAACACTAACCCTAAAAATATGCCTAACCCTAGGCCTAGCCCTAACCCTAACCTTAACCCTAGTCCTAGCCCTATCCCTAACCCTAACCCTAGCCCTAGCCCTAGCCCTAGCCTTAATCAACAACTTAAAACTAACCCTAGCCCTAGCCCTAACCCTAACCCTGACCCTAACACTAGCCCTAGACCTAGCCCTAGCCCTAACCCTAACCCTAGCCCTAGCCCTAGCCCTAGCCCTAACATTAACCCTAACCATAGCCCTATCCATAACCCTAACCCTAACCCTAGACCTAACCCTAACCATAACCCTAGCCCTTGCCCTAACCCTAAACCTAACCCTAACCCTACCCTAGATCTAGTCCTAGCCCTAACCCTAACCCTAACCCTAGCCCTAGCCTTAAAGCTAACACTAACCCTAAGCCTAACCCTTGCCATAGCCCTAACCATAACCCTAACCCTAACGCTACCCTAGCCCTAGACATAGCCCTAACCCTAAAGCTAACCCTAGCCCTAGCACTAGCCCTAACCCTAACCCTAACCCAGGAACTGGCCCTAGCCCTAGCACTAACCGTAAACCTAAACCAATCCCTAGACATAACCCTAAACCTAACCCTAACCCTAGCCCTAGCCCTAGCCATAACCCTAACCCTAACCCTAACCCAAGAACTAGCCCTAGCCCTAGCACTAAGCGTAAACCTAAACCAATCCCTAGCCATAACCCTAACCCTAACCCTAACCCTAACCCTAGCCCTAGCCCTAGACCTAACATGAAACCTAACCCTAACCCTAGCCCTAGCCCTAGCCCTAGCCCTAGCCCTAAACCTGGCCCTAACCCTAACTCTAAACCTAACCCTTGCCCTAACCCTAACCTTAACCATAGCCCTAACCCTAAACCTAGCCCTAAACCTAGCACTAGCCCTAGCCCTAGCCCAAGCCCTATCCCTTAACCTTACCCTTGACCTAGCCATAACCCTAACCCTAGCCCTGGAACTAGCCCAAAACCTAACCCTAAGCCTAACCCTAGCCCTCACCCTAACCCTAACAATAACCCAAACCTAACCCTAGCCCAAACTCTAAACCTAACCCTAAACCTAAGCTGAAACATAGCCCTAGCCCTAGCCCTAGTACTAGCCCTAGTACTAGCCTTAACCTAACCTAACCCTAACCCTAGAACTAACCCTAAACCTAAACCTAACCCTAGCCTTAGCCCTAGCCCTAACCCTAACACTAACCCTAACCCTAGCCCTACACCAAGCCCTAAACCTAATCCTAGACCTACATCTAGCCCAAGCCCTAAACCTAACCCTAACTCTAGCCCTAGCCTTAGCCCTAGCCCTAGCCCTAACGCTAACCCTAACCCTGACCCCAATCCCAAGCCCAACGCAAACCCCAACCTCAACCCTAACCCTAACTCCTACCCTATCCCAAACACAAATGCCAACCCTAATCATAGCCCTAGACCTAGCCCTATCCCTAACACCGAACATGACCCTAGCCTTAGACCTAGCCCTAGCCCTAGCCCTAGTCCTAACCCTAACCCTAACCCTAACTCTAGCCCTAGCCATAGCCATAGCACTAGCCCCAACCCTAAAACTAACCCTAACCCTAACCTTAGCCCTAACCCTAACCCTAACCCTAAACCAAACCCTAGCCCTAGCTCTAACCCTCACCCTAATTCTAAACATAACCATAGCCCTAGACCTAACCCAAAACCTATCACTAAACCTAAACATAACCCTAGCCCTAGCCCTAACCCTAACCCTAACCCTAATCCTAGCACTAGCTCTAGCCCTAGCGCTAGACCTGGCAACCCTAACCCTAACCCTAACCCTAACCCTATCCCAAACACTAACACTAACCCTAATCCTAGCCCTAGCCCTAGCCCTAACCCTAAACCTAACAATAACCCTAACCCTAACCCTAGACTTGCCCTAACCCAAACCCTAACCCTAACAATAACCCTAACCCGAGGCCTAGCCCTAACGCTAAACTTAACCCTAGCCCTAGCCCTATCCCTAACCCTAACACTAGACCTAGCCCTAGACCTTGCCTTAACCCACAACTTAAAATTAACCCTAGCCCTAGCCCTAACCATAACCCTACCCTAACATTAGCCCTAGACCTAGTCCTACCCCTAACCCTTATGCTAACCCTAGCCCTAGCCGTAGCCCTAGCCCTAACCCTAACCCTAAACCTAGAACTAGCCCTAGCCCTAGCTGTAACCCTAACCCTAACCTAGCCCTAGGCCTAGCGCTAGCCCAAGCACTAGCACTAATACTAACACTAAACCTAACCCCAACCCCAAGCCCAACTCCAACCCCAACCACAATCCTAACCCTAACTCTAACCCTATCCCAAACACAAACCCTAATCCTAAGTATAGTCCTAGACCTAGCCCTAATCCTAAAACTAAAAATAACCCTAGCCCTAGCCCTAGCCCTAACCCTAACCCTAACCCTAACTCTAGCCCTAGCTCTATCCCTAGCCCTAACCATAGCCCTAGCCCTAACCCTAAACCGAACATTAACCATAGCCCTAACCCTAACCCAAAAACAAAAACCCTAGCCCTAGCTGTAACACTAACTTTAATTATAACACTAACCATAGCACTAGCCCTAACCCGAAAACTAAGGCTAACCCTAAACCTAAAACAAGCCCTAGCGCTAGTCCTAACCCTAACCCTAATCCTAGTCCTAGCCCTAGCCCTAGCCCTAGGCCTAACTCTAACCCTAACCCTAGCCCTAGTCCTAAAACTAACCTTAACCCTAGACCTAACCGAAGCACAAGGCCTATACCTACCCCTAACCCTAACCCTAACCCTAGCCCTAGCCTTACCCTAACCCAAACACTAACCCTAACCCTAGTCCTAACACTGATCCTAACTCTGACACTAACCCTAGCCCTAACACTAATCCTAACTCTAAACCTAACCCTAACCCTAAACCTAGAACTAACCCTAGCCCTAGCACTAACCCTAAACATAACCCTAGACCTAACCCTAGCACTAGGCCTATACCTAACGCTAACCCTAGCCCTAGACGTAACCCTAATGCTAGCCCGAGCCCTAGCCCTAACACTAACCATAACCCTAACCCTAACCCTAGCCCTAAACCAAACTCTAACCCTAAACCTAGCCCTAGGCCAATACCTAGACCTAACCCTAGCCCGAGCCCTAACCCAAACCCTAACCATAGCCCTATCCCTAACCCTACAACTAACCCTAACCCTAACACTAACGCTAACGCAAACGCTAACTCTAGCCCTAGCCCCAACCCTAAACCTAGGCCTAGCCCTAGCCCTAGCCCTAGCCCTAACCCTAACCCTAAACCTAAACCTAACCCTAACACTAGCCCTAACCCTAACCCTAAACCAAACCCTAACTCTAACCCTAGCCCTGGACCTAGACCTAACCCTAACCCTAGCCCTAACCCTAACCCCAGCCTGTAACATAACCCAAGCCCTAACCCTAACCTTAGAACTAACCCTAACCCTAAACCTAACCCTAGCCCTAGCCCTAACCATAACCCTAACACTAACACTAGCCCGCACACTAACCCTAACACTAAACCTAAACCTAACCCTAGCCCTAGCGCTAAAACTAAACTTATCCCTAGACTTAACAATAAGCCTAGGCCTATACCTAACCCTAACCCTAGCCTTAGCCCTAGCCTTAGCCCTAGCCCTAGCCCTAAGCCTAACCATAACCCTAGCCCTAACACTAACCCTAACTCTAAACCTAACCGTAACCCTACCCTAGCCCTAGCCCTTACTCTAACCCTAGCCCTAACACTAGCCCTAACACTAACCCTAATTCTAAACCTAACCCTAACCCTAGCCCTAGCCCTAAACCTAACCTTAACCCTAGACCTAACAATAGCCCTAGGCCTATACTTAACCCTAAACCTAGCCATAGCCATAGCCCTAGCCCTAGCCCTAAGCCTAACCCTAACCCTAACCCTAGCCCTAACACTAGCCCTAGCCCTAACACTAAACCAAACTCTAACTCTAACCCTAGCCCTAGGCCTAGACCTAAACCTAAACCTAGCCCTAACCATAACCCTAACCCTAGGCCATACCCAACCCTAGCCCTAACCCTAACCCTAGAACTAAACCTGACCCTAAACCTAACCCTAAACCTAGCACTAATGCTTACCCTAACCCTAAAAATAATCCTAGCCCTGGCCCTAGACCTAACCCTAAACCTAACACTAGCCCAAACCTTAAACCTAATCCCAACCCCAACACCAACCTCAAGCCCAATTCCAACCCTAAACCTAAACCTAACCCTAAACCTAGCACTAGCCCTAGACCTAGCCCTAACCCTAGTCATACTCCTAACACTAACCCTAACCCTAGCCCTGTCCCTAAACCTAATTCTAACACTACACCTAACCCTAACCCTAACCCTAAGTCTAACACTAACCCTAGCCCTAGCCCTAACCCTATCCCTAACCCTAGCCCTAGCCCTAAACCTAACCTTAACCCTAGACCTAACATTAGCCCTAGGCCTATACCTAAACCTACCCCTAAACCTAGCCCTAGCCCTAGTTCTAACCCTAACCCTAACCCTGTCCCTAACACTAGCCCTAACTCTAACCATAACCCTAAACCTAGCCCTAGCTATAAACCTAGCCCTAGCCCTAGCCCAAACACTAACCAAAACCCTAACCCTAGCCCTAGTCCTAGCCCTAACCCTGACCCTAACAATAACCCAAGCCCTAACCCTAACCCTAACCCTAACACTAGCCCTAGCCCTAACCCTAAACCAAACCCTAACTCTAACCTTAGCCCTAGGCCTAGACCTAACCATAACCCTAGCCCTAACCCTAACCCTAGCCCGTACCATAGCCCTAGCCCTAACCCTAACCCTAGAACTAACCCTAACCTTCACCCTAAACCTAGCCATAGCTCTAGTACTAGCCCTAGCCCTAACCCTAATCCTAACGCTAGCACTAGTGCTTACCCTAACCATAAAAATAATCCTAGCCCTAGCCCTAGACCTAACCCTAACCCTAACACTAGCCCAAACCTAAACCTAACCCCAACCCCAACACCAACCTCAAGCCCAACTCCAACCCTAACCCTAACCCTAACCCTAGCCCTAGACCTAGCCCTAACCCTACTCATACTCCTAAAACAAAACCTAACCCTAGCCCTATTCCTAACCCTAATTCTAACACTACACCTAACCCTAACCCTAACCCTAACTCTAACGCTAACCCTAGCCCTAGCCATAACCCTAACCCTGACCCTAGCCGTAGCCCTAAAACTAACCTTAACCCTAGACCGAACAATAGGCCTAGGCCTATACCTAACCCTAACCCTAGCCTTAGACCAAGCCCTAGCCCTCGCCCTAACCCTAACCCTAACCCTAGCCCTAACACTAACCCTACCACTAAACCTAGCCATAGATGTAACCCTAACCCTACCCCTAGCCCTAGCCCTAACACTAACCCTAACCCTAAACCTAGCCCTAGCCGTAACCCTAACCCTAGCCCTAGCCCTAGCCCTAGCCCTAACCCTAACCCTAACCCAAGCCTTAAACCTGACCCTAACTCTAAACCTAAATGAAATACTAGCCCTAGCCCTAACAAAAACCCTAACCCTAAACCTAGCCCTAACACTAACCCTAACTCTAAACATAACCCTAAAACTAGCCCTAGCCATAAACCTAACCCTAGCCCTAGCCCTAGCCCTAACACTAACCCTAAACCTAATCCTAGCCCTAGCCGTAACCCTAACCCAAGCCGTAGCCCTAGCCCTAACCATAACCCTAACACTAACCCAAGCCCTAAACCTGACCCTAACTCTAAACCTAAACGTAACGCTAGCCCTAGCCCTAGCCCTAACCCTAAACCTGACCCTAAAACTAGCCCTAAATCTAACCCAAACCCTAATCCTGACCCTAACTCTAAACCTAAATGTAAACCTAGCCCTAGCCCTAGCCCTAACCCTATCACTAACCCTAACCCTAGCCCTAACACTAACCCTAACTCTAAACCTAACCCTAACCCTAGCCCTAGCCATAACCCTAACCCAGTCCTAGCCCTAGCCCTAACGCTAACCCTAACCCTAAACCTAGCCCTAGCCCTAGCCCTAACCCTAACCCTAACCCTAACCAAAGCCCTAAACCTGACCCTAACACTAACGCTAAACCTAGCCTTAGCCCTAAACCTAAACCTAAACCTAGGCCTAGCCCTAGCCCTAGCCCTAGCCCTAACCCTAAACCAAACCCTAACTCTAACCCTAGCCCTAGCCCTAGCCCTAACACTAACCTAAACCCTAACACTAACCCTAGCCCTAGCTGTAACACTAACCATAGCCCTAGCCCTAGCCCTATCCCTAACCCTAATCCTAACCCTAACCCTAACCCAAGCCCTAAACCTGAACCTAACTCTAAACCTAACCGTAACCCCAGCCCTAACCTTAGCCCTAACCCTAACCCTAACCCTAACCCTAACACTAGCCCTAACACTAACCCTAACTCTAAACCTAACCCTAACCCTAGCCCTAACCCTAAACATAACCTTAACCCTAGACCTAACACTAGCCCTAGGCCTATACCTAACCCTAACCCTAGCCCTAGCCATAGCCCTAGCCCTAACCCTAACACTAACCGTAAACCTACCCCTAACCCTAGCCCAAACCTGAACCCTAAACCAAACCCCAAACCCATCCCCAGCCCAACCCCAACCCTAAACCTAAACCTACCCTAACCATAACCCTAAACCGAACAGTAACCCTAGCACTTAATCCTAAGAAACCCACTAAGTCCTAAAAAACACTAATTTTAACACTAATCCTAGCAATAACCTAGCCCTAATGTAACCCTAACCCTAGCCCTAACTGTAACCATAAACCTAGCCGAACACTAACATTAACACTAACCCTAA
>CM027402.1:84393139-84403762 GCA_015711505.1 Sylvilagus bachmani | reverse complement strand
GCTAGGGCTAGGGCTAGGTTTAGGTTTGGAGCTGGGGTGGGGTTGGGTTTGGGGTTGGGCTTGGGGTTGTTGTTAGGGTTAGGTTTAGGGTTAGGGTTAGACTTGGGTAGGGCTATGGTTAAGTTTAGGGTTTGTGCTAGGGCTAGGGTTAAGGTTAGGGTTAGGGCTAGGGCTACCACTAGGATTTGGTTCAGGATTAGGGTTTGGGATAATGTTAGGTTTAGGGTTAGGGTTAGGGCTAGGGCTAGGGTTAGGGCTAGGGCTAGGGCTAGGGCTCTGGTTAGGATTATGGTTAGGGTTAGGTTATAGCTAGGGCTAGGGTTAGGGTTAGGGTTAGGGTTAGTGTTAGGGCTAGGGCTAAGGCTAGCTTTAGGGTTAGGTTTAGGGTTAGGGGTAGGGCTAGGGTTAGTGTTAGGGCTGGGTCTAAGGCTAGCATTAAGGTTAGGTTTAGGGTTAGGGGTAGGGCTAGGGTTAGGTTTAGGATGTCTGTTAAGATTAGGGCTAGGGTTAGGTCTAGGTCTAGGGCTAGGTTTAGAGTTAGAGTTCAGGTTCGGGTTAGGGCTAGGACTAGTGTTAGGTTAGGGTTAGGGCTAGTGCTAGTTTTAGGGTTAGGGTTAGGGCTAGGGCTAGGTCTAGGTCTAGGGCTAGGGCTAGGTTTAGGGTTTGGGTTAGGGTTAGTTTTAGGGCTAGTGCTAGAGTTAGGTCTAGGGTTCGGATTAGGGTTATGGCTAGTGCTATGATAAGGGTTAGCTTTAGGGCAGTGCTAGATTTAGGTCTAGGGTTCGGGTTATGGTTATGGCTAGGGCTATGGTTAGGGTTAGGGCTAGGGCTAGGGCTAGTGTTAGGGTTAGGCTTAGGGCTAGGGCTAGGGCTAGGGCTAGGGCTAGGGCTAGGGCTAGGGCTAGGTTTAGGGTTTGGTTTAGGGTTAGGGTTAGGGCTAGGGCTAGGTTTAGGGTTTGGGTTAGGGCTAGGGCTAGGGCTAGGTTTAGGGTGTGGATTAATATTAGGGATAGGTTTCGGTTTAGGTTTAGTGTTTTGGTTGGGGTTGGTGTTTGGCATGGGATTGGTGTTAGGGTTAGGGTTAGGTTTAGGGCTAGGCTAGGGCTAGGTTTAGGTTTGGAGCTGGGGTGGGGTTGGGTTTGTGGTTGTTGTTAGTGTTAGGTTTAGGTTTAGGGTTAGACTTGGCTAGGGCTATGGTTAAGTTTAGGGTTTGTGCTAGGGCTAGGGTTAAGGTTAGGGTTAGTGCTAGTGCTAGGTTTAGGTTTAGGGTTAGGGTTAGGGCTAGGGTTAGGGCTACGGTTAGGGCTAGGGTTATGTTAGGGCTAGGGTTAGGGCTAGGGCTAGGGTTATGGTTAAGAGTAGGGTTATGGCTATGACTAGGGCTAGGGCTAGGGCTAGGGCTAGGGTTAGGGTTAGGGTTATGGTTAGGGTTAGGGTTAAGGCTAAGACTAGGGTTAGGTTTAGGCTGTGGTTTAAGATTATGGCTAGGGTAAGGTTTAGGGTTAGGGTTGGGGTTGGGGTTGGTGTTGGGCTTGGGGTGGGGTTAGGTTTAGGTTTAGGGTTAGGGCTAGGTTTAGGGATAGAATTAGTGTTAGGGTTATGGCTCGGGCTAATTTTAGGGTTAGGTTTAGGGTTAGGGTTAGTGCTAGGGTTAGGGTTAGTGCTAGGTTTAGTGTTAGGGTTAGGGTTAGGGTTAGCTCTAGGACTAGGGCTAGAGCTAGATCTATGCTTAGTGTTAGGGTTTGGGTTAGGGCTAGCGCTATGGTTATGTTTAAGGTCAGGGTTAGGTTTAGCTAGGGCTAGGGTTAGGGTTAGGGTTAGGGTTAGGGCTATGGTTAGAGTTAGGGTTAGAGCTAGTTCTAGGCCTAGGGCCAGGATTAGGGTTAGGGTTAGGGTTAGGGTTAGGGTTAGGGTTAGGGCTAGGGCTAGGGCTAGGGCTAGGGCTAGAGCTAGGGTTAGGGTTTGGGTTTGGGTTAGGGCTAGGGCTTTGGTTAGGGTTATGGTTAGGGTTAGGTTTGGAACTAGAGCTATGGTTAGGGTTAGGGTTAGGTTTAGGCTTAGGGGTAGAGTTAGGGTAAGGTTTAGTGCTAGGGCTATGCCTAGGGCTAGGTTTGGGTTAGGTTTTGGTTAGGGTTAGGGCTAGGGCTAGGTTTAGGGTTAGTGTTAGGGTTAGGGCTAGGGCTAGGTTTTGGGTTAGGGTTAGGGTTAGGTTCAGGGTTAGGGCTAGGGTTAGGGTTAGGGTTAGGGCTAGGACTACGACTAGGGCTAGGTCTAGAGGTAGGGTTAGGTTTAGGGTTTATGTTAGGGCTAGAGTTATGGTTGGGGTAGGGTTAGGGTTAGGTTTAGAGCTATGGCTAGGGTTAAGGATTAGGGTTAGGTTTTGGGTGAGGTTGAGGGCTAGGGTTATGGTTAGGGTTATGGTTAGTGTTAAGGTTTTTTCCAGGGCTAAGGCTAGGTTTAGAGTTAGGATTAGTGTTAGTGCTAGGGCTAGGGCTAGGGCTAGGGTTATGGTTAGGTTTAGCGTTAGGGCTAGGGCTAGGGAAGGGCTAGGGCTAGGGCTAGGGCTAGGGTTAGGCTTAGGGTTAGGGTTAGGTTATGGGCTAGGGTTAGGGTTAGGTCTAGGTTTAGGGTTATGGTTATGGCTATGGCTAAGGTTAGGGTTAGGGCTAGTTTTAGGGTTAGGTTTAGGGCTAGGTTTAGGGTTAGGGTTTCGGCTAGACCTAGGGCTAGGGTTACTTTAGGGTTTGTGTTAGGGTTAGGGGTATGGTTAGGGTTAGGGTAGGGTTAGTTTTAGAGGTAGGGCTATGGCTAGGTTTAGGGTTAATGTTAGGGCTAGGGCTAGGGTTAGGGTTAGGGTTAGGGCTACGTTAGGGCTAGGGCTAGGACTAGGTCTAGTGCTAGAATTAGGGTTAGGGTTAGGGTTAGTGTTATGGTTACAGCTTGGCTAGGGCTAGGGCTAGGGTTAGGGTTAGGTTTAGGGTTAGGTTTAGGGCTAGGGCTAGGGTTAGGTCTAGAGTTAGGGTTAGGGCTAGGACTAGGGCTAGGGCTAGGGTTAGGTTTAGGGTTAGGGTTAGGTTTAGTGCTAGTGTTAGGATTAGTTTTAGGGTTAGTTCTAGTACTAGGTCTAGGGTTAGTGTTAGGGTTTGTGTTAGGGCTAGAGCTCTTTTTATTTTTAGGGTTAGGGTTAGTTTGAGAGCTAGGGCTAGGGTTAGGTTTAGGGTTAGGGTTGGGGTTGGAGTTGGGCTTGAGTTTGGGCTTGAGGTTGGGGTTGGTGTTAGGGTTACGGTTAGGGCTATTGCTAGGGCTAGGGTTAGGGTTAGGTTTAGTGCTAGGGCTATCATTATCGTTAGGGCTTGGGCTCGGTTTAGGGTTAGGGTTAGAGTTAGTGTTAGGGCTAGGATTAGCGTTAGTGTTAGGGTTAGGGCTAGGGCTAGGGTTAGGGTTAGGGTTAGGGCTATGGCTAGAGCTAGGGCTAAGGTTAGGGTAAGGTTTAGTGTTCGGTCAAAGGCTAGAGCACAAGCTAGGTTAAGGTGTGGGTTAGTGTTAGGGCTAGGGCTAGGGCTATGGTTTGCGTTAGGTTTAGGTTTATGGCTAGGGCTATTGTTAGGATTAGGGTTAGGGTCCGGGTTCGGGTTAGGATTAGGGCTAGGGTTAGGGCTATGGTTAGTGTTAGGGCTAGGGCCAGGACTAGGGCTAGGATTAGGGTTACAGCAGGGCAAGAGCTACGGTTAGGTTTAGCGTTTGCTTTAGGCCTAGCACTAGTGTTAGGGTTAGGGTTAGGCTTAGGCTTAGGGTTAGGGCTAGGGCTAGGGTTTGGTTAGGGTTAGTGTTAGGGTTAGAGCTAGGGCTAACACTAGGATTAGGTTTAGGGTTAGGGTTTGGGATAATGTTAGGGTTAGGGTTAGGGTTAGGGTTAGGGTTAGTGTTAGGGCTAGGTTTAGGGTTAGGGTTAGAACTAGGGCTAGGCCTAGGGCTATGGTTAGGGCTAGCGTTAGGGTACGGGCTAGGGTTAGCATTACGGCTACGGTTTGGGTTATGGTTTGGTCTAGGGCTAGGGATAGGTTTATGGTTAGGGCTAGTGCTAGGCCTAGGGCTAGGGTTAGGGTTAGGGGTAGGGTTAGGGTTAGTGCTATGACTAGGGCTAGGGCTAGCTTTAGGGTTAGGTTTAGGGTTAGGGGTAGGGCTAGTGTTAGGTTTAGGGTGTCTGTTAAGATTAGGGCTAGGGTTAGATCTAGGGCTAGGGCTAGGTTTAGCATTAGGGTTCAGGTTCAGGTTAGGGCTAGGATTAGTGTTAGGGTTAGAATTAGGGCTAGTGCTAGGTTTAGTTAGGGTTAGGGCTAGGGCTAGGGCTAGGGCTAGGGCTAGGGTTAGGGTTTGGGTTAGGGTTAGGTTTAGGGCTAGTGCTAGTGTTAGGTCTAGGGTTCAGGTTAGGGTTATGGCTAGGGCTACGGTTAGGGTTAGGTTTAGGGCAGTGCTAGATTTAGGTCTAGGGTTCGGGTTACGGTTATGGCTAGGGCTATGGTTAGGGTTAGGGCTAGGGCTAGGGCTATTCTAGTGTTATGGTTAGGCTTAGGGCTAGGGCTAGGGCTAGGGTTAGGATTAGGGCTAGGGCTAGGGCTAGGGCTAGGGCTAGGTTTAGGGTTAGGTTTAGGTTTACGGTTAGGGTTAAGGCTAGGACTAGGGTTAGGTTTAGGCTGTGGTTTAATTTTATGGCTAGGGTTAGGTTTAGTGTTAGGGTTGGGGTTGGGGTTGAGGTTGGTGTTGGGCTTGGGGTTGGGGTTAGGTTTAGGTTTAGCGTTAGGGCTAGGGCTATGTCTAGGGCTAGTGTTAGGGTTAGGGTTAGGGTTATTTTTAGGGCTAGTTCTAGGGTTAGGTCCAAGGTTGGTTTAGGGTTAGGGCTAGGGTTTAGGGATAGGATTAGTTTTAGGGTTAGGGCTCGGGCTAAGGCTAGGGTTAGGTTTAGGGTTAGTGTTAGTGCTAGGGTTAGGGTTAGTGCTAGGGTTAGGGTTAGGGTTAGGGTTAGGGTTAGGGTTTGCTCTAGGACTAGGGCTAGATGTAGGTCTATGCTTAGTGTTAGGGTTTGGGTTAGGGCTAGCGCTATGGTTATGTTTAAGTTAGGGTTAGGTTTAGAGCTAGGGCTAGGGTTAGGTTTAGTATTATAGTTAGGGTTAGGGTTAGACTATGGTTAGGGTTAGGGTTGGAGCTAGTTCTAGGCCTAGGGCCAGGATTAGGGTTAGGGTTAGGGTTAGGGTTAGGGTTAGGGCTTGGGCTAGGGCTAGGGCTAGGGCTAGGGCTAGGGCTAGGGCTAGGGCTAGGATTAGGGTTAGGGTTAGTGTTAGGGCTAGGGCTAGGCCTAGGGCTATGGCTAGGTTTAGGGTTAGGGCTAGGGCTAGGGCTAGGGTTAGGATTAGCGTTCGGTTTAGGCCTAGTGCTATGGTTAGGTCTAGGGTTAGGGTAAGGGTTAGTGCTAGTGCTAAGGTTAGGGTTAGTGTTAGTTTTAGGGCTAGGGCTGGTGCTATGATTAGTGTTAGGGTTAGGGTTTGGGATAGTGTTAGGTCTAGGTTAGGGTTAGGGCTAAGGCTAGGGCTAGGGCTAGGGCTAGAGCTAGGGTTAGGGTTTGGGTTTGGGTTAGGGCTAGGGCTTTGGTTAGGGTTATGGTTAGGGTTAGGTTTAGAACTAGAGCTATGGTTAGGGTTAGGGTTAGGTTTAGGCTTAGGGGTAGGGTTAGGGTTAGGTTTAGCGCTAGGGCTAGGCCTAGGGCTAGGGTTAGGATTAGGTTTTCGTTTTGGTTAGGGCTAGGGCTAGGGCTAGGGCTAGGTTTAGGGTTACGTAAGGCTTAGTGCTAGGGCTAGTTAATGGGTTAGGATTAGGTTTAGGGTTAGAGTTAGGGTTGCGGCTAGGTTTATTCTCCGGGCTAGGGTTAGGGTTAGGTCTAGGGCTAGGGCTAGGATTATTTTTAATGATAGATTTAGGGCTAGGGCTAGGGCTTGGCTTAGGGTTAGGGTTAGGGCTAGGGCTAGGGCTAGGGCTAGGGCTAGTGCTAGGTTTAGGGTTAGGTTTTGGTTTAGGGCTGGGGCTAGGGTTAGGTTTATGTTGTGGTTTATGTTTAGTGCCAGGGTTAGGGTTAGGGTTATGCTTGAGGTTAGGGTTGTGGTTGTGGTTGGGGTTGGGGTTAGGGTTAGGTCTAGGGCTATGGCTAGGGTAAGTGTTAGTGTTCGGTTTAGGATTAGGGCTAGGGCTATGGCTAGGGTAAGTGTTAGTGTTCGGGTTAGGGTTAGGGCTAGGGCTAAGGTTAGGGTTAGGGTTAGGGCAAGGGCTAGGGCTAGGGCAAGGGGTCGGCTTAGGGTTAGTGTTAGGGTTAGGGCTAGGTCTAGGGCTAGGTCTAGCTTTAGGGTAGGGTTAGGGTTAGGGGTAGGGCTAGTGTTAGGTTTAGGGTGTCTGCTAAGATTAGGGCTAGGTTTAGGTCTAGGGCTACGGCTAGGTCTAGAGTTAGTGTTAGGGCTAGGACTAGTGTTAGTTTTAGGGTTAGGGTTAGTTCTAGGGTTAGTGTTAGGGCTAGGGCTAGGCATAGTTTTAGGTGTACGGTTAGGGTTATCTTAGGGCTAGGGCTAGGTTTAGGTCTAGGATTCGGGTTAGGGTTATTTCTAGGGCTATGTTTAGGGTTAGGGCTAGGGCTAGGGCTAGGGTAGTGTTAGGCTCATTGCTAGGCCTAGGGCTAGGGCTAGTGTTAGGATTAGGGCTAGTGCTAGGGCTAGGGCTAGGGCTAGGTTTTGGGTTAGGGTTAGGGTTAGGGCTAGAGTAAGTGTTAGGTTTAGTTTGTGTATTAAGATTAGGGCTAGGTTTCGGTTTAGGTTTAGGGTTGGAGTTGGGGTTGGTGTTTGGCTTGGGTTTGGTGTTTTGGTTAGGGTTAGGTTTAGTGCTAGGGCTAGGGCTAGGGTTAGTGTTGGAGCTGGGGTGGGGTTGTGTTTGGGGTTGTGGTTGGGGTTGTTGTTAGGGTTAGGGTTAGGTTTAGGGTTAGAGCTTGGCTAGGGCTATGGTTAAGTTTGGGGTTTGTGCTAGGGCTAGGGTTAAGGTTAGGGTTAGTGCTAGTGCTAAGTTTAGGGTTTGGGTAAGGGTTAGGGCTAGGGTAGGGCTAGGGTTAGGGTATGCCTAGGGCTAGGGCTAGGCCTAGGTTTAGGTTTATAGCTAGGGCTACGGTTAGTGTTAAGGTTATGGCTAGGGCTAGGGCTAGGGCTAGGCTTAGTATTAGAGTTTTGGTTAGGTTTACGGTTAGGGCTATGGTTAGGTCTAGGTTTAGTGTTAGGGTTATGGCTAGGGCTAATGTTAGGGTTAGGGCTAGGGTTAGGGTTAGGGTTAGGGTTAGGGTTAGGGTTAGGGTTAGGGTTAGGTTTAGGGTTACGGCTAGGGCTAGGGCTAGGTCTAGGGCTAGAGTTAGGTTTAGGTTTTGTGTTAGGGCTAGGGCTATGGTTAGTGGTATGGTTAGGCTTAGGTTTAGAGCTAGGGCTAGGGTTAGTATTAGGGTTAGGGTTTGGGTGAGGTTGACGGCTAGGTTTAGGGTTAGGGTTAGGGTGAGTGTTAGGGTTAGTTCCAGGGCTAAGGCTAGGTTTAGGGTTAGGATTATTGTTAGTGCTAGGGCTAGGGCTAGGGCTAGGGTTAGGGTTAGGGTTAGGGTTAGGGCTAGGGCTAGGGCTAGGGCTAGGGCTAGGGCTAGGGTTAGGCTTAGGGTTAGGGTTAGGTTAAGGTCTAGGATTAGGGTTAGGTCTAGGTTTAGGGTTATGGTTATGGTTATGGCTATGGCTAAGTTTAGGGTTAGGGCTAGATTTAGGGTTAGGGTTAGGGCTAGATTTAGAGTTAGGGTTATGGCTAGGACTAGGGCTAGGGCTATTTCTAGGGCTAGGGTTACGATTAGGGTTTGTGTAAGGCTAGGGCTATGGTTAGGTTTAGGGTTAGGGTTAGGTTTAGAGCTAGGGCTAGGGCTAGGGTTAGGGTTAGTGTTAGGGCTAGGGCTAGGGTTAGGGTTAGGTTTAGGGCTAGAGCTAGGCCTCGGACTAGGTCTAGTGCTAGAATTCGGGTTAGGGATAGTGTTAGGGTTACGGCTTGGCTAGGGCTAGGGCTAGGTTTAGGGTTAGGTTTAGGGTTAGGTTTAGGGCTAGGTCTAGGGTTAGGTCTAGGGTTAGGGTTAGAGTTATGGCTAGGGCTAAGGTTAGGTTTAGGGCTAGGTTTAGGGTTAGGGTTAGGGTTAGGTTTTGGTTTAGGGTTAGGGCTAGGGTTAGGGTTAGGGCTAGGACTAGGGTTAGGGCTAGGTCTAGGGTTAGGGTTAGGTTTATGGTTTGTTTTAGGGCTAGGGCTATGGTTAGGGGTAGGGTTAGGGTTAGTTTTAGAGCTACTGCTAGGGTTAGGATTAGGGTTAGGGTTTGAGTGAGGTTGAGGGCTAGCGTTAGGGTTATGGTTAGGGTTAGTGTTAGGGTTAGTTCCAGGGCTAAGGCTAGGTTTAGGTTTAGGATTAGTGTTAGTGCTAGGGCTAGGGCTAGGGCTAGGGTTATGGTTATGGTTAGGGTTAGGGTTAGGGCTAAGGCTAGGGTTAGGCTTAGGGTTACGGTTAGGTTTAGGGTTAGGGTTATGGCTAGGTTTTGGGTTAGGGTTAGTGTTAGGGCTATTGCTAGGGCTAGGGTTAGGGTTGGGGCTGGGGTTGGGGTAGGGTTTGAAGTTGGGCTTGGGTTGGGGTTAGGGTTAGGGTTAGGTTTAGGGTTTAGAGCTTGGCTAGGGATAGGGTTAAGTTTGTTTAGGTTTAGCATTTGGGTTAGGGTTAGGGTTATGGTTAGGGTACGGGCTAGGGTTAGGGATAGGGCTAGGGTTACGGTTAGGGTTAGGGTTAATGCTAGGGCTAGGTCTAGGTTTAGGGTTAGTGTTAGTGTTAGTGTATGGGCTAGGTTTATGGTTACATTTATGGCTAGTTTTAGGGTTATGTTAGGGCTGGGTTAGGGCTAGGTTTAGGGTTAAAATTAGTGTTTCTTTTTAGGATTTAGTGGGTTTTTTAGGATTAACGTTTAGGGTTACTTTTCAGGTTAGGGTTATGGTAAGGGTTAGGTGTAGGTTTAGGGTTGATGTTGGGGTGGGGATGGGTTTGGGGTTAAGTTTATGGTTAGGTTTATGGTTAGAGCTTGTCTAGGGCTGGGGTTAAGTTTAGGCTTAGGGCTAGGGCTAGTTTTAGTGTTAGGGTTAGGGCTAGTGCTAGGGTTAGGGTTAGGGCTAGGTTTAGGGCTAGGACTATGGCTAGTGCTAGGGCTAGTGTTAGGGTTATGATTAGGGTTAGGGTAGGTATTAGGGCTTGGGCTAGGGCTAGGTTTAGCGTTATGGCTAGGGCTCGGGCTAGGGTTAGGGTTAGGGTTAGGGCTAGGGTAGGGCACGGGCTAGGTTTAGTTTAAGTTTAGGGTTAGGGTTTGTTTAGGACTAGGGCTAGGGCTAGGGAAAGGCTAGGGTTAGGCTTAGGTTTGGGTTAGGGCCTGGGCTATGTTTAGGGTTAGTTTTAGTGTTAGGGTTATAGCTAGGGCTAGGGTTTGGGTTAGAGTTAGGGTTAGGGTTAGGGTTAGGGTTATGACTAGGGCCAGGGCTAGGGCTAGGGTTAGGGTTAGGTTTAGGTTTAGTATTAGTCTAGGGCTAGGACCAGGGATAGGGTTAGGGTTAGTCTTAGGTTAGGGTTAAGGCTTGGGCTAGGGCTAGGGTAGGTTTAGGGTTAGGGTGAGGGCTAGGGCTAGGGTTAGGGTTAGGGTTAGGGTTAGGTCTAGGGCTATGATTATGTTTAGGGTTAGGGCTAGCTAGGGCTACGGCTAGGGTTAGTGTTAGGTTTAGGGTTAGGGTTTGTGCTAGGGTTTGGTTTAGACCTAGGGTTCAGGTTAGGGCTAGGGTTAGGTTTAGGTTTAGGTTTAGATCTAGGTCTAGGGCTTGAGTTAGTGTTAGGTTTTGGATTAGGGCTAGGGCTAGGGTTAGGTTTAGGGTTAGGGTTGGGGTTGGTGTTCGGCTTGAGGTTGGAGTTAGCATTAGGGTTAGGGCTAGTTCCTTGGCTAGGGCTAGGGTTAGGGTTGGGGTTGGGTAGGGTTAGTGCTAGGGCTAGGTCTAGGGTAGGGTTAGGATTAGGGTTAGTGCTAGGGTTAGGGCACAGTCTAGGGTTTGGGTTAAGTTTAGGGTTAGGGCTAGGGTTATGGTACAGGCTAGGTTTAGGGTTATGGTTAGGGTTATGGCTAGGGCTAGAGTTAGTGCTAGGGCTGCGGCTAGGGCTAGTGTTAAGGTTAGGGTTAGTGTTAGGGTTAGGGCTAGGCTTATGGTTACAGTTAGGGCTAGGGTTAGGGTTACGTTAGGGCTAGTTAGAGCTAGGATTAGGGTTAAAATTTTTGTTTTTTTTAGGATTTTGTGGTTTTTAGGATATGGCGTTAGGGTTAGGATAACGGTTAGGGTTAGGGTGAGGTTTAGGGTTAGGTTTGGGGTTGGGGTGGTGTTGGGTTTAGGGTTGGGGTAGGGTTGGGTTTGGTTATGGTTAGGGTTCGGGTTGGAGCTAGGACTAGGGCTAGGGTTAGGGATAGGGTTAGCCTTAGGAGTAGGGATATGGTTAGGTCTAGGGTTAGGGTT
>CM027402.1:84369904-84392639 GCA_015711505.1 Sylvilagus bachmani | reverse complement strand
AAATGAACTCCTAGCCCTAGCTCTAACCCTAACACTAACACTAACCCTAACCATAGCCCAAGTCCTAACCCAAAACCTAACCCACACCCTAACCCTATTCCTAGCCCTAGCCCTAACCCTAACCCTAAACCTAGCCCTAGCCCCAGCCACAGCCCTAGCCCTAAAACTAACCCAAACCCTAACATTAACCCTAGCCCTAAACCTAACCATAACCCTAACCCTAATCCTAACACGATAACAAACCCTAACCCTAACCCTAGCCCTAGACCTAGCCCTAGCCATAAACCTAACCCAATCCCTAGCCCTAGCCCTAGACCTAACCCTAACCCTAACCCCAAACCCAACACCAACCTCAAGCCCAACTCCAACCCCAACCCTGAACCTAACCTTAGTCCTAGGCCTAGCCCAAGCCCTAGCCCTACATCTAAACCTAACCCTAACCCTAATCCTAAGCCTAGCCCTAGCCCTAGCCCTAGTCCTAACTCTAACCCTAACACTAACACTAACCCCAAACCCAAGCCCAACTACAACACCAACCACAATTAGAACCCTAACCCTAAACCTAACCCTAAACCTAGCCCTACCGTTAGCCCTATCCCTAGCCCTAACCATAACCCTAATGCAATCCCTAGCCCTAACCCTAACCCTAACCCTAAACCCAACAATAACCATAGCCCTAACCCTAGCCCTACCATAACAATAGCACTAAACCTAAACCTAACCCTAAACCGAAACCTAGCCCAGCCCTAGCCTTAGCCCTAGCCCTAACCCTATCCCTAAGCCTAACCGAGCCTTAGCCCTAGCCCTAACCCTAAACCTAACCCGAAACCTAGCCTTAGCAATGACCCAAGCCCTAACCCTAACCCTAACCCTAACCCTAACCCTAGCCCTAACCCTAACCCTAACCCTAAAACAATACCTAGCGAGAGCTCTAACCCTAACTCTAACCCTTACCCTAACTGTAGCCCTAGGCATAACTGAAAACCTAACCCTAACGCTAACTCTAGCCCTAGCCCTAACTCTAACCCTAACCCTAACTCTAGCCCTAGACCTAATCCTAACCCTAACCCTAGCCCTAGCCCTAGCCCTAGCCCTAGCCCTAACACTAAACCTAACCTGAAACATAGACCTGGCCCACGCCCTAGCCCTAACCCTAACCCTAACCCTAGCCCTGACCCTAACTCTAACCCTAAACGAACCCCTAGCCCTGGCTCTAACCCTAAAACTAACCCTAACCCTAACCATAGCCCTAGCCCTAAACCAAAACCTAACCCTAACCCTAACCCTAACCCTAGCCTTAGCCCTAACCCTAACACTAATCCTAGCCCTAGCCCCAGCCTTAGCCCTAGCCCTAACCCTAACCATAACCCTAACTCTAACCCTAGCCCTAAACATAACCAAAACCCTAACCCTAAACCTATCACGATACCAAACCCTAACCCTAACCCTAACCCTAATCCTAGCCCTAGCCGTAGCCCTAACCCTAACATAACACTAACCATATAACCCTAGCGCTAACCCTAACCCTAACCCTAAACCAACCCCTAGCCCTAGATCTAACCCTAACTCTAACCCTTACCCTAACTGTAGCCCTAGACCTAACCCAAAACCTAACACTAACCCTAACACTAACCCTAATCCTAACCCTATCCCAAACCCTCATTCTAATCCTAGCCCTAGCCCTAGCCCTAACACTAAAACTAACCCTAACCCTAGCCCTAGCCCTAAACATAACCCTAACCCTAACACTAAGCCTAACCCTATCCCTAACCCTAACCCTAACACTAACCCTAACCCGAACCCTAGATGTGGCCCTCGCCCTAGCCCTAACCCTAACCCTGACCCTAGTCCTAACCCTAACTCTAACCCTAAATGAACCCCTAGCCGTAGCTGTAACCCTAACACTAACACTAACCCTAACCATAGCCCTAGCCCTAACCCAAAACCTAACCCTAACCCTAACCCTAAACCTAGCCCTAGACCTAACCCTAGCCCTAGCCCTAACCATAACCCTAGCCGTAGCCCTAACCTTAACCCTAACCCTAGCCCTAAGACTAACCCTAAGCCTAACACTAAATCTAACGCAGCACTAGCCGAAAACCTAAACATAACCCTAACCCTAACCCTAACCCTAACCCTAACCCTAACCCTAGCCCTAGACCTAGCCCTAACCCTAACCCTAACCCTAGACCTAACCCAAGCCCTAGCCCTAACCATAACCCTAGCCGTAGCCCTAACCTTAAGCCTAACCCTAGCCCTATCCCTAGCCCTAACCCTAGCCCTAACGATAACCCAAGCCCTAGCCCTAACCCTAACGCTAAACCTAGGCTAGTCCTAGCCGTAACCCTAACCCTAACCCTAACTCTAACTCCAAGCCCAAGCCCAATTCCAACCACAACCACAACCACAAACCTAACCCTGACCCTAAGGCTAACACTAGCCGTAACCCTAAACCTAACCCCAGACCTAACCCTATCCCAGCCCTAGCCCTAGACCTAAACCTAACCTAGACCTATGCCTAGCTCTAAACCTAGCCCAATCCCTAAACCTAACCCTATCCCAGCCCTAACGATAGCCGTATCCCTAAACCCAAACCCAAACCCAACCCAACCCCAACATCAACCACAACCCCAACCATTACCCTAACCCTTACACTAACCCTAACCCTTGCCCTAGCCCTAACCCTAAACCTAACCCTAATCCTAGCAATAGCCGTGGGCCTATCCCTAAACCCAAACCGAACCCAAACCCCAACCACAACCCCAACCGCAAAAATAACCCTAACCATTTCCCTAACCCTAACCCTAGGCCTAGCCCTAGCCCTAACCGTAACCTGAAAACTAAGCCTAGCCCTAACCCTAACCCTAACTCTAACCCTAGCCCTAACCCTAACCCTAACTCTAGCCATAGCCCTAGGCCTAGCCCTAGCCCTATCCCTAACACCAAACCCAACCCCAACTCCAACCACAACCCCAAACCCAACAATACCCTAACCATAACCGTAACCCTAACCCTAACCCTAGCCCTAGCCCTAACCCAAACCCTAACCCTAAACCTAAACCTATCCCTATCCCTAGGGTAGACCTAGCCCTAAACCTAAACATAACCCGAACCCTAGCCCTTGCCCTAAACCTAACCATAGCCCTAGACCTAGCCGTAGTGCTAGCCCTAGCCCTAGCCCTAACACTAACACTAACTCTAACCCTAGCCCTAACCCTAACCCTAACCCTAATTCTAGCCATAGCCCTAGCCCTAGCCATAGCCGTATCTCTAAACCCAAACCCAACCCCAAAGCCAATCACAACCCCACCCCCAACCATAACGCTAACCCTTACCCTAAACCTAACCCTAACCCTAGCCCTAACCCTAAACCTAACCCTTACCCTAGCATTAGTCCTGGCCCTATCCCTAACCCCAAACCCAACCCCAAACCCAACCACAACTCCAAACCCAACCATAACCCTAACCCTAACACCCTAAATCTAGCCCTAGCCCTAACCCTAAACCTAACCCTAACCCTAGCCTTAGCCCTGGCCCTATCACTAACCCCAAACCCAACCCCAACCACAACCACAACACCAACCCCAACCATAACCATAATCATAACCCTAGCACTAACCCTAACGCACAACTTAAACCTAACCCTAAACCTAGCCCTAACCCTAACCCTAACCCTAACACTAGCCCTAGCCATAACCTTGACCCTAACCCTAGCTCTAACCCTAGCCCCACTCCAACACTAACACTAACCTCAACCTCAACCCAACCCCTACCCCAACCCTATCTCTAAACCTAACCCTAACCCCAGCCCTAACTGTAAGAATAAACCTAGCCCTAACACTAACACTAACACTAAACATAACCCTAGCCGTAGCCGTAGCCCTAACCAAAGCCATAACCCTATCAAAACCCTAAACCTAACCCTAACCATAACGCTAACCCTAACCATAAACCTAGCCCTAGCCTAGCCTTAGCCCTAGCGATAACCCTAACCCTAACCCTAGCACTACACCTAGCCAGCCCTAACCCTAACCATAACACTAGCCCTAGCCCTAGCCCTAATCCTAAACCTAAACCTAACATTAACCCAAACCCAAACCCCAAACCCAACCCCAACCCTAACCCCAACCACAACCCTAGTCCTAGACTTAACCCTAACCCTAACCCTAGCCCTAACCCTAACCCTAGCCCTAACCCTAACCCTAACCCTAGTCATAGCTCTAAACCTAAATCTAGCGCAACTCTAACACTAACCCTAAACCTATCAGTAGACCTAGGCCTAACCCTAACCCTAACCCTAGCATAGCCCTAACCCTTACCTAACGCTAACCCTAACCATAGCCCTACACCTAGCCCTAGCCATGGCCCTAACCCTTACCCTAACCCTAGCACTAGCCCTAACCCTAACCCTAGTCCTAGCCCTAACCCTAACCCTAATCCTAAACCTAACCCTACCCCAAGGCCTAACCCTAAACCTAACCCTAACCCTAACACCAAACCGATCCCCAACACCAAACCCAACACCAACCCAACACCAACCCTAACCCTAGCCCTAGCCCTAGACCTACCCTAACCCTACCCTAACCCTACCCCAACCCTACCCGAAAC
The DNA here is from genome assembly GCA_015711505.1 of Sylvilagus bachmani. Taxonomy (NCBI): domain Eukaryota; kingdom Metazoa; phylum Chordata; class Mammalia; order Lagomorpha; family Leporidae; genus Sylvilagus; species Sylvilagus bachmani. The sequence continues at coordinate 84,388,031 of CM027402.1, read as the reverse complement.
CTAACCCTAGCCCTAATCTTAACCCTCAACCTAAACCTAACCCTAGCCCTAGCCCTGGAACCTGCCCTAACCCTAACCCTAATCCTAGCCCTGGCCCTAGCCCTAGCCATAAACCTAACCTTAACAGGAGCCCTAGCCCTAATTCTAGCCCTAGCTCTAGCCCTAGCCATAAACCTAACCATAACCGTAGCCCTAGCCCTAGCCCTAACCCTAGCCCTAGCCCTAGCCCTCGCCCAGACCCTAGCCCTAGGCCAGGCCTACCCCTTACCATAAGCCTAACCCTAACACTAGCACTAACCCGAAAAATAACACTTACCCTAGACTTAGCCCTAGCCCTAACCCTAACCCCAACCCCAACCTCAACCCAAACCACAACCCCAAACATACACCTAACCCTAATCCTAGGCCTAACCCTAACCCACACCTTAAACCTAACCCTGGCCCTTGAGTTAACCTAACCTAAGCCTAACCCTAACCCTAGCCCTAGCCCTAGGCCTAGCCATAAACCTAACCCTGTTCCTAGCCCTAGCCCTAGCCCTCACCCGAAGCCTAGCCTAGCCCAGGCCTAGCCATAACACTAACCCTAACCATAGACCTAACCCTAGCCCTAGCCCTTAAACTAACCCATACCCTAACCCTAGCCCTAGCCCTAGCCCTAACCCTAACCCTAACCCAAACACTAACCCTAGCCTAGCCCTAGCCCTATCCCCAATCCCAAACCTAACCATAACCCCAACCACAACCCCAACCCCAACCATAACCCTAACACTAACCCTAGCCCTTTCCCTAACCCACAACTTAAATCTAACCCTAGCCCTAGTCCTAACGCTAACCCTAACCCTAACCCTAACCCTAGCCCTAGCCCTAGCCACAACCCCAAACCTAACCCTAACCCCAACGTCAAACCCACACCAACCACAACCCTAACCTAACCCTAACCCTAACCCAAACACTGACTCTAACACTTAATCCAAAAAAACACACTAAATCCTAAAAAAACACAGTAATTATTACGCTAAATCTAGCCCTAACCTGGCCCTGAAGTAACCCTAACCCTAGTCATAACTGTAACCATAATCCTAGCCCTAGCTCTAACCCTAAACCTAACACTAAACCTAACCCTAGCCCTAGCCCTAACCCTTGCCCTAGCCCTAACCCTAGCTCTAGCCCTAAACCTAGCCCTAGCCCTAACGCTAGCCCTAGCCCTAGCCCTATCCCTAGCCCTATCCCTATCCCTAGCCCTAACCCTAAACCTAACCATAGCCCTAGCCCAAGCCATACCCCTAACCCTTACCCTAACCTTAGCCCTAGCCCTAAACCTAAGCTAACCCTAACCCTAACCCTAGCCCGAGGCCTAACACTAACCCTAACCCTAACCCTAGACCTAGACCTAACCCTAATGCTAATCCTAGCCCTAGCTCAAGGCCTAAACCTAACCCTAACTCTAAGCCCAACCCCAAGCCCAACTCCAATGTGAACCACAACACTAACCCTAACCCTAACCATAGCCTAGCCCTAATCCTAAACCTACCCTAACCCAAACACGAAGCCAAACTCCAATCCCAACCACAGAAACTAAGCCTAACCTAAACCTAACCCTAACCCTAGCCCTAGACCTAGTCCAAACAATAACCCTAACCCAAGCCCTAGCCTTAACTCTAATCCTAACCCTAAACCTAACACGAAGACTAGTCCTAACCCTAGCCCTAACCTTAACTCTAAACCTAACCCTAGCCCTAGCACTAATCCTAACAATAACTCTAAATTTAGCCTTAGACCTAGACCTAACCTTACCCTAACACTAGCCCACAACCTAACCCTAACCCTAGATGTAGCCCTAGCCCTAGTCCTAACCATAACCATAATCCTAGCGTTAGCCCTAACCGTCAACCTACTGCTAGCCCTAGCCCAAAACCTAACCCGAGTCCTAGCCCAAGACCTAACCCTAAACATAACCCTAACCCTAACCCCAACCTCAACACCAACCTCAAGCCCAACTCCAACCCCAACCCTAACCATAACCATAACCCTAGCCCTAACCCTACTCCTAACCCTAACCATGAACCTAATTGTAGCCGTAGATTTAACCCTAATCCTAACCCGAGCCCTAGCCCTAACGCTAACGCCAACCCTATCCCTAGCCCTAACCTAACCCTAACCCTAAACCTAACCCTAACCCCAAACCCAAGCCCAACTCCAACCCCAACAATAATCCTAAACTTAACCCTAACACTAGTCCTAGCCAAAACCCTAACCCTAAACCTAACCCCAACCCACAGCCCAATTAAAACTCAACCACAACCCTAAACCTAACCCTAAACTAACACTAACCCTACCCTAGCCCTAGCACTAACCCTAACCCTAGACTAGCCCTAACACTAAACCTAACGCTAGACCTAACCCTAGCCCTAGCCGAACCCTAACCCTAGCCCTAGACCTAAGACAAACACAAATCTAGCCCTAGCCCTAAACCTAACACTAACACTAATCCAACCCCAACCTCAACCCCAACCTCAAGCCCAACTCCAAACCCAACCTTAACCCTAACCCAAACGCTAGCCCTAGCCCTAGCCCTAGCCCTAGTCCTAACCCTAACCCTAACCCTAACCCTAACACTAGCCCTAGCTCTAACCCTAACCCTAGCTCATACCCTAAACCTAGCCCTAAACCTAACACTAGCCCAAAGACTAACCATAGCCTAACCCTAAACCTAGCACTAGCCCTAACGCTAACCCTAAACCTAACCCTAAACCTAACCCCAACCACAAGCCCAACTCCAACCCAAAACACAACCTTAACCCTACCCTAACCCTAGACCTAAACCTAGCCCTAGCCCGAGCCCTAACCCTAACCATAAACCTAACCCAAGCCCTAGCCCTAATCCTAACCCTAACACTAAACCTAATCCTAGCCTTAGCCATAACCCTAACTCGAACACTAACCCTAGCCCTAGACCTAGACCTAACCTAAACCATAATCCTAGCCCTAGGCCTAGACCTAACATTAAAACTAACCCTAACCCTAGCCCAAGCCCTAAACCTAACCATAACCATAACACTAATCCTAATCATATACCAAAGCCTAACCCTAACCCTAATCCTAGCCGTAGCCCTAGTCCTAACCCTAACACTGACCCTAATCCTAACCCAAGGCCTAGACATAAACCTAAACCAAACCCTACCCTAACCCTAACTCTAAACCTAGCCCTAACACTAACCCTAGCCCTAACCCTAATCCTAGCCCTAAGACTAACCCTAAGCCTAACCCTAAACCTAATGCTGGCCCTAGCCCAAAACCTAACCCTAACACAAACACTAGCCCTAACCCTAACCTAACCCTAACCATAGCCCTAGCCCTAGCACTAGCCCTAATCCTAGCCCTAGCCCTAACCATAACCCTAACCCCAACCCTAGCCCTAACCCTAACCCTAGCCCTAACCATAACCCTAGCCCTAGCCGTAACCCTAACACTAACCCTAGCCCTAGCACTAGCCCTAAACCTACCCTAAAATTAACACTAACACCAACTCCAACAACAACCCCAACCCAACTCCAACCCCAAACCTAACCCTAAACCTAAGTCTAGCCATAGACCTAGCTCTAGCCATAACCCTAACCCTAAACCTAACACTAGCCCTAACCCTAACCCTAACCCTAACCTGAGCCCTAGCCCTAACCCTAATGCTAACCCTATCCCTAGCCCTAGCGCTAACTTAACCCTAAACCTAACCCTAACCAGAACCCCATCTGCAATCAAAAAACAACCCTAACCCTAACACTAACCCTAACACTAGCCCTAGCCCTAGCCCTAACCCTAACACTAACCGTAACCCCAACCCCAAGCCGAACTAAAACCCAACCACAAACTTAACCCTAACACTCAAAGTAACCCTTACCCTAGTCCTAGCCATAGCAATAGCCCTAACAATAAGCCTAACCCTAACCCAAGCCCTAGCCTTAACCCTAGACCTAGCCCTAGCCCTAACCCTAACCCTAACCCTAATCCTAACCCTAGCCCTACCCTAACTCGAACCCTAAACGAAGCCCTAGCCCTAGCTCTAACCGTAACACTAACCCTAACCCTAACCATAGCCCTAGCCCTAACCCAAAACCTAACCCTAACCCTAACCCTAACCATAACCCTAGCCTTAGCCCTAACACTAACACTAATCCTAGCCCTAGCCCCAGGCTTAGCCCTAGCCCTAAACCTATCCCTAACCCTAACCCAGGCCCTAAACCTAAGCATAAACTTAACCCTAAACATGTCATGATACTAAACCCTAACCATAACCCTAATCCTAGCCCTAGACCTAGCCCTAACCCTAACCCTAACCCTAACCCTAAACCAACCCCTAGCCCTAGCTCTAACCCTAACGTTAACCCTTACACTAACTGTATCCCTAGCCCTAACCCAAAACTTAACCCTAACCCTAACACTAAACCTAGCCCTAGCCCTAACCCTAAACCTAATCCTACCCCTAGCCCTAGCCCTAGCCCTAGCCCTACCCTAACCCTAATCCTAACCCTATCCCAAAACCTCACCCTAATACTAGCCCTAGCCCTAGCCCTAACACTAAAACTAACCCTAACCCTAAACCTTAGCCCTAAATCCTAACACTAACCCTAACCCTAATCCTAACCCTAATCCTAACCCTATACCAAACCCTAACCCTAACCAAAATCCTAGTCCTAGACCTAGCCCTAACCCTAGCCCTAACCCTAATTCTAGCCCTAGAACTAGACCTAAACATAACCTAAACCCTACCCTAAACCTAATGCTAACCCTTACTCTAGCCCTAACCCTAACCTTAGCCCTAGCCCTAGCCCTAGCCCTAGCCCTAACCCTAACCCTAGCACTAGCCCTAGCCCTAGCCCTAGACCTAACCATAAACCTAACCCGAACCCTAGATGTGACCCTCGCCCTAGCCCTAACTCTAACCCTAAACCGAGCCCTCAACCTAACTCTAACCTTAAACGAATGCCTAGCCCTATCTCTACACCTAACACTAACAGTAAACCAAACCATAGCCCTAGCCCTAACCCTAACCCTAGCCCTAGACCGAACCCTAAACCTAATCATAGCCCTAGCCCTAGCCGTAGTTCTAGCCCTAGCCCTAGCCCTAACCCTATCCCTATCCCTAGGGTAGACCTAGCCCTAAACCTAACCCTAACCCGAACCCTAGCCCTTGCCCTAAACCTAATCATAGCCCTAGCCCTAGCCCTAACCCTAACACTAATTCTAACCCTAGCCCTAACCCTAACCCTAATTCTAGCCATAGCCCTAGCCATAGCCATAGCCGTATCCCTAAACCCAAACCCAGCCTCCACCCCAACCACATCCCCAACCACAACCATAACACTAACCCTTACCCTAACCCTAACCCTAGCCCTAGCCCTAACCCTAAACCTAACCCTAACCCTAGAATTAGCCCTGTACCTATCCCTAACCCCAAACCCAACCCCAACCCCAACCACAACCACAACCCCAACCATAACCCTAACCCTTACCCTAACCCTAACCCTAGCCCTAGCCCTAAACCTAAACCTAACCCTATCCCAAGCCTTAGCCCTGGCCCTATCCCTAAGCCCAAACCCAACCCCAACTGAACCACAACACCAACACCAACCATAACCATAAACCTAACCCTAGCCCTAACCCTAACCCACAACTTAAAACTAACCCTAGCCCTAGCCCTAACCCTAACCCTAACCCTAGCTCCACCCCAACACTAACACTAACCTCAACGTCAACCCCACCGCAGCCCCACCCTAACTCTAACCCTAACCCTAACCCTAGCCCTAACTGTAAGAATAAACCTAGCCCTAACACTAACACTAACCCTAAACCTAACCCGAGCCCTAGCCTTAGCCCTAACCGAAGCCATAACCCTATCCCTAACCCTAACCCTAACGCTAACCCTAACCCTAAACCTAGCCCTAGCCCTAGCCCTAGCCTTAACTCTAACACTAACCCTAGCACTACACCTAGCCCTAGCACTAGCTCTAGGCCTAGCCCTAGCCCTAACCCTAACCCTAAACCTAGCCCTAGCCCTAACCCTAACCATAACCCTATCCCTAGACCTGGCACTAATCCTAAACCTAAACTTAACATTAACCCCAAACCGAAACCCTACCACAACCCCAAACATAACCCTAATCCTAACCCTAGCCCTAACCCTAACCCACACCTTAAACCTAATCCTAGCCCTAGAGCTAACCTAACTCTAAGCCTAACCCTAACCCTAGTCGTAGCCCTAGGCCTAGCCATAAACCTAACCCTATTCCTATCCCTAGCCCTAGACCTCGCACAAAGCCTGGACCTAGCCCTAACCCTAGCCATAGCACTAACCCTAAACATAGACCTAACCTTAGCCCTAGCCCTTACACTAACACTTACCTAAACCTAGCCCTATCCCTAAACCAAACCCCAACCCTAACCCTAACCCTAACCCTATCCCTATCCCTATCCCTATCCCTATCCCTATCCCTATCCCTATCCCTAGTAGTAGTCCTAGCCCTAAACCTAACCCTAACCCTAGCTCTAGCACTTGCCCTAAACCTAACCATAGCCCTAGCCCTAACCGTAGTTCTAGCCCTAGCCCTAACCCTAACCCTAACACTAACTCTAAACCTAGCCCTAACCCTAACCCTAATTCTAGCATAGCCCTAGCACTAGCCATAGCCATATCCCTAAACCCAAACCAAACCCAACGCCAACCACAATCCCAACCACAACCATAACACTAACCCTTACCCTAACCCTAACCCTAACACTAGCCCTAACCCTAAAACTAACCCTAACCCTAGCATTAGCCCTGGCCCTATCCCTAACCCCAAACCCAACCCCAACCCCAACCACAACCCAACCACAACCATAACCCTAACACTAACCCATGAAGTTACCCTAACCCACAACTTAAATCTAACCCTAGCCCTAGCCCTAACCCTAACCCTAACCATAGCCCTAGGCCTAGCCCTAGCCATAACCCTAATCTAACCCTAACCCTAGCCCTAGCCCTAGCCCCAACCCCAAACCTAATCCTAACCAGAACGTCAACACCACACCAACCACAAACCTAACCTAACCCTAACCCTATCCCGAAAACTAACCCTAACACTTAATCCAAAAAAAAAACACTAAATCCTAAAAAGAACACTAATTTTAACCCTAAACCTAGCCTTAACCTAGTCCTGAAGTAACCCTAACCCTAGACATAACTATAACCATAAACCTAGCCCTAACACTAAATCTAACCCTAACCCTAACGCTAACCCTATTCCTAGCCCTAATCCTAGCACTAACCCAACACTTGCTCTAACATTAGCCCTAGCCCTAGCCCTTGGCCTAGCCCTAGACATAGCACAAGCCCTAGCCCTAACCTTTACCATAACCCTAGCCCTAGCCCTAGCCCTAGCCCTAGCCCTAATCCTAGCCCTAGCCCTAACCCTAACCCTAGCCCTAGCACAAGCCCTAACCCTAACCTTTACCATAACTATAGCCATAGCCCTAACCTAAACATAACCCTAAACCTAACCCTAGCCCTAGCCCTAACACTAACCCTAACCCTAACCCTAGTATAGCCCTAAACCTAAACATAACCCTAGCCCTAGCACTAACCGCAACCTTAACCCTAACAATAACCCTAACCCGAGGACTAGCCCTAACACTAACCTTAACACTATCCCGAGCCCTATGCCTAACCCTAAACCTAGCCCTAGCCCAAGCCCTAACCTTAACCCACAACTTAAAACTAGCCCTAGCCCTAGCCCTAGCCCTAGCCCTAGCCCTAACCCTAACCCTAAACCTAACCCCAGCCATAGACATAGCCCTAGCCATAACCCTAACCCTAAACCTAGCCCTAGCTCGAGACCTAACCCTAACACTAATTCCAAAACCAACGGCAACATCAAGCCCAACTCCAACCCGAACCCTAACCCTAACCCTAATCCTAGCCCTAGCCCTAAACCTAGCCCTAGCCCTAGCCCTAGACCTAAACGTAACCCTAACCCTAATCCTAGCCCTAAAAATAGACCCTAACCATAACCCGAGCCCTAGCCCTAAGCCTAATGCTATTCCTAGCCCTAGCTCTAGGCCTAAACCTAACCCTAACTCTAACACCAACCCCAAGCCAACTCCAACGTGAAACACAACACTAACACTAACCCTAACCATAGCCCTAGCCCTAATCCTAAACCTAACCCTAAACCAAACCCCAAGCCAAACTCCAATCCGAACCACAAAACTAAGCCTAACCCTAAACCTAATCCTAACCCTAGCCTTAGACCTAGTCCAAACAATAACCCTAACCCAATCCCTAGCCCTAACCCTAATCCTAACCCTAAACCTAACAAAAACCCTAGCCTAAACCCTAGCCCTAACCCTAACCCTAAACCTAACCCTAGCCCTAGCACTAATTTTAACAATAACACTAAATCTAGCCCTAGACCTAGACCTAACCCTACCCTAACCCTAGCCCACACCCTAACCCTAGCACTAACCCTAACCCTAACCCCAACCCTAACCCTAACCCTAGATGTAGCCCTAACCCTAGTCCTAACCATAACCATAATCCTAGCCCTAGCCCTAACCATCAACCTAACGCTAGCCTTAGCCCAAAACCTAAACCTAGCCCCAGCCCAAACCCTAAACCTAACCATAACCCTAACCCTAATCCCAACCTCAACACCAACCTCAAGCCCAACTCCAACCCCAACCCTAACCCTAACCCTAACCCTAAACCTAGCCCTGGCCCTAGCCCTAACCCTAACCCTAACCCTGACCCTAACTGTAGCCCTAGACTTAACCCTAACCCTATCCCGAGCCCTAGCCCTAAGGTTAACGCCAACCCTATGCCTAGCCCTAACCTAACCCTAACCCTAAACCTAACCCTAACCCCAACCCCAAGCCCAACTCCAACCCCAACCACAATCCTAAACCTAACCCGAAACCTAACCCTAGTTCTAGCCCTAACCCAAACCCTAACCCTAACTCCAACCCCCAGCCCAACTAAAACTGAGACACAACCCTAAACCTAACCCTAAACTAACACTGACCCTAGGCCTAGAACTAGCCCCAGTCCTAGACCTACCCCTAACACTAGCCCTAACCCTAACAATAACCCTAACCCTAGCCCTAGCCCTAGCCCTAGCCCTAACCCTAACACTAAAACTAACCCTAACCCTAGACCTAGCCCTAGCCCTACACCTAGCCCTAACCCTAACCATAACCCTACCATAACCCTAGCCCTAGCCCTGGAAGTGGCCCTAACCCTAATGCTAACACTAACCCTAGCCCTCACCCTAACCCTAACACTAACCCTAACCCCAGCCCTAGCTCTAAACCTATCCCTACCTCTAACCCTAGCCCTAAACATAGCCCTAGCCCTAACCCAAATCCTAACCCTAACCCTAGCACTAGCCCTAGCACTGGTCCTAGCCCTAACCCTAAGCCTAACCCTAGTCCTGACCCTAACCATAAACATAACCTTAGCCCAAACTTAGCCCTAACCCTAAACCTAAACCTAGACCTAACCTTAGACCTAACCCTAGCCCTAGCCCTACCAATAACCCTAGCCCTAGCCCTAACCCTAAACCTAACCCTAGCCCTAGCCAAGGCCCTAACCCTAAAACTAACACTACACCAAACCCAACCCCAACCTCAAGTCCAATTCCAAACCCAACCCTAACCTAACCCAAAACCTAGCCCTAGGGCTAGCCCTAAACCTAACCCTAACCCTACCCGTAACACTAACGGTAGCCCTAGCCCTAAACCTAACCCTAGCCCGTACCCTAAACCTATCAATAACCCTAACCCTAGCCCAAAGAATAACCCTAGGCTAACCCTAAACCTAAAGCTAGCCCTAGCACAAAACCTAACCCTAACCATAATCCTAACCTAACCCCAACCACAACCCCAACGACAACCACAACCCTAACCCTAACCCTAGCCCTAGCCCTAATCCTAACCCTAAACCTAACCCCAACCCCAAGCCCAAATAAAACCCCAAGAACAACCCTAACACTAACCCTAAACCTAACCCTAACCCTAGCCCTAGCCCTAGCCCTTACCATAACCCTAAAGCTCACCCCAACCCCAAGCCCAACTAAAACCCCAACCACAACCCTAACACTAACCCTAAACCTAACCGTAACCCTAGCCCTAGCCCTAGCCCTAGCCTAACCCTAACCCTAACCCTAACCCTAAAGATAACACTAAACCTAGCTCTAACACTAGCCCTAAATCTATCCCTAAACCTTGCCCTAAACCTAACCAAAGCACAAAACCTAACCCTAACCCGAACAAAAACCCTAACCCTTAATCCTAAAAAACCACTAAATCCTAAAAAAAACCCACTAATTTTAACCCTAAACCTAACCCTAACCCTAGCCCTAGCAATAGACCTAACCCTAATCCTAACCATAACCCTAGCCCAGGTCTAGCGCTAGCCCTAGCCCTAACCCTAACCCTAACCCTAACCCTAACCCTAGCCCTAGCCCTAGCCCTGGAACTAGCATTAACCCTAACCCTAACCCTAGCCCTCACCCTAACCGTAACCCTAACCCTAACACTGACCCTAGCCCTAGCTCTAAACCTAACTCTGAACCTAACCCTAATCATAGACCTAGCACTAACCCAAATCCTAACCCTAACCCCCAAGCCCAAGTCCAACTCCAACCGCAACCACAACCACAAACCTAACCCTAACCCTAACGCGAACCCTAGTCATAGCCCTAAACCTAACCCTAGACCTAACACTAGTTCTAGCCCTAAACCTAACCCTAACCCTAACCCTAGCCCTAACAATAAGCCTAACCCTAGACAAAGCCCTAAACCTAACCCTAAAATTAACCCTAACGCTAACCCTAACCCAAAACCCAAGCCCAACTCCAACCCAAACAACAACCCTAACCCTAGACCTAACCCTAGCTCTAGCCCGAGCCCTAACCCTAACCATAAACCTAACTCAAGCCCTAGACCTGACCATAACCCTAACACTAAACATAACAATATCCCTAATCCTAGCCCTAGCCATAACACTAACCTGAACACTAACCCTAGCACTAGCCCTAGCACTAACATTAAAACTAACCCTAAAACTAGCTCTAGCCCTAAACCTAACCATAACCCTAACCCTAATCCTAATCCTATACCAAAGCCTATCCCTAACCCTAATTTAGCCCAAGCCTTAGACATAAACCTAACCCAAACACTAGCCCTAACCCTAACATTAGCCCTAGCCCTAATCCTAACCCTAGCCCTAACCCTAACCCTAACCCTAGGCCTAAGACTTACCCTAGGCCTAACCCTAAACCTAACGCTGGCCTAGCCCTACCCTAACTCGAACCTTAGCCCTAGCCTTAACGCTAACACTAACCCTAACCATAACCATAACCATAATCCTAGGTCTAACCAAAATCCTAACCCTAACCCTAGCCCTAGTCCTAGCCCTAGTCCTAGCCCTACCTCTAACCCTAACCCTAACCCTAGCCCTAACCCTAACCCTAACCCTAACCCTAACCCAAGCCCTAGCCCTAGCCCTAACCCTAACCCTAACCACAACTGCAACCCCAAAAACAACCCTAACCCTAACAATCACCCTAAACCTAGCCCTAGCTCTAGCCCTAGCCCTAACACTAACCATACCACAAACCCAAACCGAACTAAACCCCAACCACAAACTTAACCCTAAACCTAAAACTAACCCTAACCCTAGACATAGCCCTAACCATAAGCCAAATCTAACCCAAGCCCTAGCACTAACCCTAACCCTAACACTAAACCTAACACTAAAAATGTCTCTGACACTAGCCCTAACCCTAACACTAGCACTAACCCTAGCCCTAAACCTAACCCTGGCACTAACCCTAACCCTATCCTAACCTGAAACCTAACCCTAACCCAAACACTAACCCTAAACCTTAATCCTAAAAAACCACTAAATCCTAAAAAAAAAACACTTAATTTAACCTTAACCCTAGCCCTAGCCCTAACCCTAACCCTAAACATAACCCTCTCCCTAGCTCTAACCCTGACCTATCCCATGCTCTAAACCTAACCCTATCCCTCACGATAACCATAGCCCTCGCCCTAACCCTAACACTAACCCTAACCCTAAACCTATCGCAAACCCTAACCCTAAACCTAATCCTAGCCCTAGCCCAAGCCCTAACCCTAGCACTAAACCTAACCCTAGTCCTAGACCTAACCCTAACCCTAAACCTAACCCTGGACTTAACCCTAACCCTAGGCCTAAACCTAACCCTAACTGTAGTGAGAGCCCTAGCCCTAGCCCTAGCCTGAGCCCTAACCCTAACCCTAGCCCTAGCCCTAGCCCTAGCCCTAACACTAACACTAAACCTAACCCTACCCCAGCCCTAACCCTAAACCTAGCCCTAACCCTAACCCTAGCCCTAGCCCTAACCCTAACCCTAACACTAACCCTAGCCCTAAACCTAAACCTAACCCTAACCCTAAGCCTAATTCTAGCCCTAGCCCTAGCCCTAACTCTAACCCTAACCCTAGCCCTGACCCTTACGCTAACCCTAACCCTAACCCTAACCATAGCCCTAGCTCTAAACCAAATCCTAACACTAGCCCTAGCCCTAGCCCTAATCCTAGCCCTACCCTAACCCTAACCCTAACCCTAGCCTTAACCCTAACACTAACGCTAACCCTAGCCCTAGCCCTAGCCCTAGCCCTAACCCTAACACTAACCCAAACCCTAGACCTAGCCTTAGCCCTAACACTAACCCTAACCCTAACACTAGCCCTAGCCCTGGAATTAGCCCTAACCCTAACGCTAACACTAACCCCTTAATCCTAAAAAACCACTAAATCCTAAAAAAAAACTAATTTTAACCCTAAACATAACCCAAACCCTAGCCCTAGCAATAGACCTAACCCTAACCCTAACCATAACCCTAGCACAGGTCTAGCCCTAGCCCTAACCATAACCAAACCCTAAACCTAACCCTTGCCCTAGCCCTAGCCCTAGCCCTGGAACAAGCATTAACCCTAACCCTAACTCTAACCCTAGCCCTCACCCTAACCGTAACCCTAACACTGACCCTAGCCCTAGCGCTAAACCTAACCCTAAATCTAACCCTAACCATAGCCATAGCTCTTCCCCTAGCTCTAGCCCTAACCCTAAACCTAACCATATTCCTAGCCCGAACCCTAATCCTAAGCATAACCCGAGCACAAGCCCTAACCCTAACGCTAACACTAGGCTATCCCTAGCCATAACCCTAGTCCTAAACCTAACCCTAGCCCTAACCCTAACCCTAGCCCTAAGACTAACCCTAAGCCTAACCCTAAACCTAACGCTGGCCCTAGCCCAAAACCTAACCCTAACACTAACCCTAGCCCTAACCCTAACCATAACCCGAGCCCTAGCCCTAACCCTAACGCTAACCCTATCCCTATCCCTAGCCCTAACAGTAACCCTAACCCAAACTCCAACCTCAAAAACAACCCTGACCCTAACACTAACCGTAACCCCAACCAAAAGCCAAAATAAACCCCATCCACAAACCTAACCCTAATGATAAACCTAACCCTAACCATAGCCCTAGCCCTAGCCCTAACCATAAGCCTAACCCTAACTCAAGCTCTAGCCCTAACCCTAACCCTGACCCTAAACCTAACACTAAACCTAGCTCTTATCCTAGCCCAAACCTTAACCCTAGCACTAACCTCAACCCTAAACCTAGCCCTAAAACTAACCATTGCACTAAACATAACCCTAATCCTAACCCTAATCCTAACACTAACCCTAACCCTAACCCAAACACTAACCCTAACCCTTAATCCTAAAAAACCACTAAATCCTAAAATTAACCCAAAATTTTAACCCTAACTCGAGCCCTAGCCCTAACCCTAACCATAACTCTAGCCCTAGCCCTAACACTAACCCTAGCCGTAGCTCTAAACCTAACCCTATCCCTCACCCTAAACATAGCTCTCGCCCTAATCCAAACCCTAACACTAACCCTAACCCTAGCCCTAGCCCTAACACTAGCACTAACCCAAACACTAACCCTAACCCTAACACTATCCCAAACACTAACCCTAACCCTAATCCTTGCCCTAGCCGTAACACTAACCCTAACCCTAGTCCTGGACCTAACCCTAACACTAAAACTAAACCTAGACCTAACCCTAGCCCTAGGCCTAAACCTAACCCTAACCGTAGCCCTAGCCCTAGGCCTATCACTAGCCCTAGCCCTAGCCCTAAACATAAAACTAACCCTAACTATAACCTAACCCTAACCCTAGCCCTAGTCCTAAACCAAACCGTAGCCCTAGCCCGATCCCAACACTACCCTAACCGTAACCCCAACCCTAACCCTAACCCTAACCCTAACCCTAACCCTAGCCCTAGCCCTAATCCTAACCCTAACTCTAGACCTAACCATAAACAAAGCCCTTGCCCTAACCCTTAACCTAACCATAGCCCTAGCCCTAGCCCTAGCCCTAACCCTAACCATAACCCTAGCTCTAACCCTAAGCTTAACCATAGCTCTAAACCTAAACCTAAACCTAACCCTAGCCCTAGCCCTATACCTTAACCTAACCCTAACCCTAACCCTGACCCTAACCATAACCCTAGCCCAAGACCTTGCCCTAGCCCTAACCATAAGCCTAACCCTAATCCTAACCCTAACCCTAGCCCTGGAACTAGCCCTAACCCTAAAACTAGCCCTCACCCTACCCCTAACAATAACCCTAACCCTAACCCTAGTCATAGCTCTAAACCTCAACCTAAACCTAACCCTAACCATAGCTCTAGCCCTAACCAAAATCCTAACCCTAACCTAGCCCTAGCCCTAATTCTAGCTCTAACATAAACCTAACCGTAATCATAGGCCTAACCCTAACCCTAAACCTAACCCTAGCCCTAACCCTGACCCTAACCCTAACCCTAGCCCTAGACATAGCCCTAAACATAATCCTAGACCTAAAGTAGCCCTAGCCCTAAACCTAACAATAACCCTAACCCTAGCGGAAGCCATAACCCTAGCCCTAGCCCTAGCCCTAGCCTTAAAGCTAAACCAAACCCTAACCCTAGACCTACCCATGGCACTAGCCCTAACCCTAAACATAACCTAACCCTAAACATAACCCTAAACCTAGCCCTAGCTCTAACCCTAAACCCTAGCCCTAGCCCTAGACCTAGCCCTAGGCCTAACCCTAACATTAAGCATAAACCTAACCCAATCCCAAAACCTAAACCTAAACCTAATCCTAGTCCTAGCCCTAGACCTAACAGTAACCATAACCCTAACCCTAGGCCTAGCCCTGCCCTAACACTAACCCTAACCCTAGCCCTAGCCCTAAACCTAATCCTAGCCCTAACCCTAAATCTAACCCTAACCCTAGCCCTAGTCCTAGCCCTAGCCCTAACCCTACCGCTAGTCCTAGCCCTAGCCCTAACCATACCCCTAACCATAACCCTAGCCCTAGACCTAGCCCTAGCCCTAACCCTAACATTAACCATAACCCTAACTCTAACCTTAGCCCTAGCCCTGGAACTAGCCCTGACCCTGACGCTAGCCCTAACCCTAACCCTAACCCTAGCCCTAACACTAACACTAAACCTAACCCTAACCCGAACCATAGCCCTAGCCCTAAACAAATCCTAACCCTAACCCTAACCCTCAACCTAACCCTAATTCTAACACTAACGCTAGACCTAGCCCTAACCCAGACCTAGGCCTAGACCTGGCCCTAGCCCTAACCCTAACCGTAGCCCTAGCCCTAGCCCTAGCCCTAGCCCTAGCCGTAAACCTAACCCTAACCCTAGCCTTACCCCTAACCCTAACCCTAAACATAACCCTAGCCAGTCCTAAACCTAACCTGAACCCTAACCCTAAACCTAGCCCTAGCCCTAGCAATAGACCTAACCCTAAACCTAGCCCTAAACCTAACCCTAGCCCTAACCCTAACCCTAACCCTAGCCCTAGCACTAACCCTAACACTAACCCTATCCCTATCCCTATCCCTAGCCCAGGCCCTAGCCCTAGCCATAGCCCTAACCCTAACCCTAACCCTAACCCTAACCCTAGCCCTAGCCCTAAACCTAACAGTAGCCCTAGCCCTAGCCCTAGCCCTATACCTAACCCTAGCCCTAGCCCTAGCCCTAACCCTAACCTGAACCCTAGCCCCAGCCTTAGCCCTAACCCTAACCCTAACCCTAGCCCTAGCCCTAGTCCTAGCAGTAGCCATAGCCCTAGCCCTAACCCTAACACTAACTCTAACCCTAGCCCTAACCCTAACCAACTCTAGCCATAGCCCTAGCCCTAGCCCTAGCTGTATCCCTAACACCAAACCCAATCCCAACAACAACCACAACCACAACCCCAACCATAACCCTAACCCATACCCTAACCCTAATCCTAGCCCTAGCCCTAACCCTAAACCTAACCCTAACCCTAGCCTTAGCCCTGGCCCTATCCCTAACCCCAAACCCAACCACAATTCCAACCCCAACCATAACCCTAACACTTACCCTAATCCTAACCCTAGCCCTAGCCCTAACCCTAAACCTAACCCTAAACCTAGACTTAGCCCTGGCCCTATCACTAACCCCAAACCCAACCCCAACCACAACCACAACACCAACCCCAAACATAACTGTAATCCTAACCCTAGCACTAACGCTAACCCACAACTTAAAACTAACCCTAGCCCTAGCCCTAACCTTAACCCTAAGCTAACACAAGCCCTAGCCATAACAATAACCGTAACACAAACCCTAGCCCTAGCACCACCCCAAACCTAACACTAACCCCAACCTGAACCCCACCCAACCCCAACCCTAACCCTAACCCTAATCCTAGCCCTACACTAGCCCTAACCGAAGCCCTAACCCTAACCCTAACCCTAACCCTAATCATAGCCCTAACCCTAAACCTAACCCAAGGCCTAGCCCTAGCCATAACCGTAACCCTAAACCTAGCACTAGCCCAGGCCTAGCCCTAGCCCCCACCGTAACCCTAGCTCTAGGCCTAGCCCTAGCCCTAACCCTAACCCTAACCCTAGCCCTAGCCCTAACACTAACCCTAACCCTAACCCTAACCCTAACCCTAACCCTAGCCCTAGCCCTAGCCCTAGCCCTAATCCTAGCCCTAGCCTTAACCCTAACCATAACCCTAACAATAACGCTAACCCTAGGCCTAGCCCTAAACCTAAACTTAACCCTAGACCTAGCACCTATCCCTAATCCTAACCCTAGACCTAGCCCTAACCTTAGCCTTAACCCACAACTTAAAACTGACCCTAGCCCTAGCCCTAACCCTAACCCTAACCCTAACCCTAAACCTAAACCTAGCCCTAGACGTAGCTCTAGCCCTAACCCTAAACCCAGCCTTAGCCCTAGCCCTAGCCCTAACACTAACACTATCCCTAGCCCTAACCCTAACCCTAAACATAAACCTAGACCTTGCCCTAATCCTAACCCTAACCCTACCCTAGACCTAACCCTAGCCCTAACCCTAACCCTAGCACTAACCTTAGCCCTAACCCTAACCATAGCCCTAGCCCTAACCCTAAACCTAGACCTAACCATAACGCTAGCCCTTGCCCTAACTCTAACCCTTACCCTACCCCTATCATTAGCCCTAACCCTTAGCCCAGCCCTAGACCTAGCCCTAGCCCTTGACAAAAAACGAACCCTAACACTAACCCTAGACCTAACCCTAACCCTAACCTTAACCATAGCCCTAAACCTATACCTAACCCTAAACCTAGCACTAACCCTAGCCCTATCCCTTAACATAACCCTAACCCTAACCCTAATACTAGCCTTAGAATAGCCCTAGTCCTAATCCTAACCCTAACCATAGCCCTAGCCCAAGCCCTTGATCTAGCCTTAACCCTAACCCTAACACTAACCCTAACCATAGCCCTGGAACTAGCCCAAACCCTAACCCTAACCCTAACCATGGCCCTTGCCCTAACCCTAACAATAACACTAACCCTAACCCTAACCCTAACCATAGCCCTAGCCCTAACCCAAATTCTAACCTTAACCCAGGCCCTAGCCCTAGCCCTAGTTCTAGCCCTAACCTAACCTAACCCTAACCCTAGCCCTAACCCTAACCCTAAACCTACCCTAGCCTTAGCC
>CM027402.1:84355086-84369404 GCA_015711505.1 Sylvilagus bachmani | reverse complement strand
CCAGGAAATAATATTGAAACTGGTTTTGGAGCAAGGCAAAGTCTTTTTCGTTGGCAAGTGGATTCCATGTCATGTTAGCAAACACAAATATTACCATAAATCTAACCTTAACATTAATGCCAAACCGAGCCCAATCCCAAATTCTAGTACTGACACTAACACTAGCCCTACACCTAACCCTAACCTTAGTCCTAGAACTAGCCCTACACCTAATCCTAACAATAGACCGAAACTTAATCCTAATCCTAAACATAACCCTAACCCTGAACCTAGCCCTAATACTAACCCTACACATAACCCTAGCCCTACTCCTAGCCCTAGCCCTAGACATAACCGTAACCCTAACCCTAACCCTAACCTAACCCTAACCTAACCCTAGCCCTAACCCTAACCCTAACCCTAACCTAACCCTAGCCCTAACCCTAACCCACAACTTAAACATAACCCTAGCCCTAACCCTAAACCACAACTTAAACCTAACCCTAGCCATAGCCCTAACCCTAAACCTAACCCTAACCCTAGCCCTAGCCCTAGCCCTAGCCCTCGCCCTAAACCTAACCCTAACCCTAGCCCTAACTGTAACCGTAAACCTAGCCCTAACACTAACATTAACAATAACCCTAACCCTAGCCTAACCTAGCCCTAACCCACACCCTAGCCTTCACCCTAACCCTAGCCCTAGGCCTAGCCCTAGCCCTAGCCCTGGCCCTAACCCTAACCCTAACCCTAAAACTAACACAAGCCCTAACGCTGGCCCTAGCCCTGACCCTAACCCTTACCCTAAACCTAAGGTTAGCCCTAGCCCTAACCGAAACCGTAACCCTAACCCTTGCCTTAGCCCTAGCCCTAACCCGAACCCTAACCCTAACCCTAGCCCTAACCCTAACCCTAACCCTAGCCCTAACCATAACTCTACCCCAAACTCTAACCCTAACCCTAAACCAAACACTAGCCCTAGACCCAACCCTAACCCACAACTAAAACCTAACCCTAGCCCTAACCCTAACCCACAACTTAAAAATAACCCTAGCCATAGCTCTAAACCTAAACATAACCCTAACCCTAGCCCTAGCCCTAGCCCTAGCCCTCGCCCTAACCTAACCCTAACCCTAGCCCTAACTGTAAACATAAACCTGCCCTAACACTAACACTAACACTATCACTAAAACACTAACACTAACCCTAACCCTAGCCCTAGCCCTAGCCCTAGCCTTAACACAAACCCTAGCCTTACCCTACCCTAACCTTAACCCAAGCCCTAACCCTGGCCCTACCAATGACCCTAACACTTACCCTAAACCTAAGGTTAGCCCTAGCCCTAACCCAAACCCTAAACCTAACCCTTGACCTAGCCCTAGCCCTAACCTGAACCCTAACACTAACCCTAGCCCTAACCCTATCCCTAACCATAACTATACCCCAAACTACAACCCTAACCCTAAACCTAACACTAGCCCTAGACCTAACACTAACCCTAACCCTAGACTTGGCCCTAACACTAAACCTAACCCTAACCCTAACCCTAGCCCTAGCCCTAACGCTAACCCTAATCCTAGCCCTAGGCCTAGCCCTAGCCCTTACCTGAACCCTAACCTAGACCTATCCCAACCCCAAACCCAACCACAACCCCAACCACAACCATAACCCTAACCCTAACCCTAACCCTATCCCTAACCCTAACCCACAACTTAAAACTAACCCTAGCCCTAAACCTAACCCTAAGCCTAACCCTAGTCCTAGCCATAACCCTAACCATAACCCTAATCCTAGCCCTAGCCCTAGCCCCAACCCCAACCCTAACCCTAACCCTAACCCCAACCTCAACCCCACACCAACCCCAAACCTAACCTGAACCCTAAACCTAACGCTAACCAGAACACGAACCCTAACACTTAATCCTATAAAAACCACTAAATCCTAAAAAAAAACTAATTTTAACCCTAAACCTAGCCCTAACGTAACCCTAACGCTAGGCCATAAATGTAACCATAAACCTAGCCATAACACTGACACTAACCCTAACCCTAACCCTAGTCCAAACCTTAGCCCTAACCAGAACAATAACTCTTAGCCTAGACTTAGCCCTAGCCCGAAACGTAACCCCAACCCCAACCCCAACCCAACCACAACCCCAAACATAAGCCTAACCCTAACCCTAGCCATAACCCTAACCCACAACTTAACCTAACCCTAGACCTAGCCTTAACCCTAAACCTAACACTAACCCTAGCCCTAGCCCTAGCCCTAGCCCACGCCCTAACCCTAACTCTATTCCTAGCCCTAGGCCTAGCCCTAGCCCTTACCCTAACCCTAAACCTAACAGTAGACGTAGCCCTAAACCTAACCCTAACCCTAACCATAACCCTATCCTTAGCCCTAGGCCTATCCGTAACCTCAAACACAAACCCTACCCCAACCACAACCCCGACCCCAACCCCAACCATAACTCTAACCCTACCCTAACCCAAACCCTAATCCACAACTTAAAACTAACCCTAGCCCTAACACTAACCCTAACCCTAACCCTAGTCCTAGCCATAGCCCCAACACCAACCCTAATCCTAACCCCAATATCAACCCCACCCCAAACCCAACCCTAACCTAACCCTAACCCTAACCCTAACCCAAACACGAACCCTAACCCTTAATCCTAAAAAAACCATTAAATGCTAAAAAACACTAATTTTAACCCTAAACCTAGCCCTAACCTAGCTCTAACGTAACCCTAATCCTATCCCTAAATGTAATCATAAACCTAGCCCTAACACTAACACTAAATCTAACCCTAACCCTAGTCCTACCCTTGCCCTAACCCTAGCCCTAAACCTAACACTAGTCCTAGCCCTAGCCCTAGCCCTAGCCCTAGCATTAACCCTAACCCTAACCATAACCCTAACCCTAACCCAAGCTTTAACACTAGCCCTGGCCCTAACCCTATACTTATCCTAAAAGTAGCACTAGCCCTAGCCCTAACACTAAACCTAACCCTAAACCCTAGCCCTAGCCCTAACCCTAGATGAACCCTAACCCTAACCCTAGCCCTAGCCCTAGCCCTAACCCTAACTCTACCCCAAAATCTAACCCTAACCCTAAACCTAACACTAGCCCTAGCCCTAACACTAACCCTAACGCTAGCAATCGCCCTAACCCTAAACCTAACCCTAACCCTAGCACTAGCCCTAAACCTATCCATAATCCTAGCCCTAGCCCTAACCCTAACCCTAACCCTAGCCCTAGCCTAAGCCCTTACCCTAAACATAAACCTAACCCTAACCCCAACCCAAACCCTAAAACCAAACCCAACATCAACACCAACTCCAACACTAACCATAGCCCTAGCCCTAGCCCTAGGCATATACCTAACCCTAAAACTAGACCTAGCCCTACCCAAGCCCTAACCCTAACACTAAACCTAACCCTAGCCCTAACACTAACCCTAACTCTAAAGGTAACAGTAACCTAACCCTAGATCTAATCCTAGCCCTAGCCCTAACCCTAAACTTAACCCTAGGCCTAACCCTAGCACTAGGCCTATAACCTAATCCTAACCCTATCCCTAACACAAACCATAACACTAACCCTAACCCTAGCCCTAACACTAACCATAACTCTATACCTATCCCAAACCCTAGCCCTAGCTGTAACCCTAAACCTATGCCTATCCCTAGTCCTAACAGTAACCCTAACCCTATCACTAACCATAGCACTAGCCTAACCCTAGTCCTAGCCCAAGCCCTAACCCTAAACCTAACCCTAGCCCTAGCCATAACCCTAACCATAACCCTAAACCTAGCCCGTACCATAACCCTAGCTCTAACCCTAACTTTAACCCAACCATAGACCGTGCCCTAAACCTAGCCCTAACCCTAATCCTAACCCTAACCCTAGACCTAGCCCTAGCCCTAACCCTACCCAACCCCAACCCCAACCCTAACCCTAAACCTAACTTTAGCCCTAGCCCTAATCCTAAACCTAACGCTAACTCTAGCCCTAGCCCCAGACCTAAACCTAAACCTAACCCTAGCCCTAACCTGAACCCTAGGTCTAAACCAAACCCTAGCACTAACCCTAACACTAAACCTAACACTAACCCTAGCCGTAGCCCTAGCCCTAGCCCTAGCCCTAACCCTAAAGATAATCCTAGCCCTAGACCTAACCCTAACCCTAACCCTAACCCTAGCCCTAGCACTAACCCTAACACTAAACCCACCCTAGCCCTAGCGCGAGACCTAGCCCTAACCCTAACACTAACCCTACCCTAACCCTAACCCTAACCCTAACCCTAACCCTGGCCCTAGCTCTAGACTAATCCTAAACCTAAACTTAACCCTAACCCTAGCCCTAGCCCTGGCCCTAGCCATAACCCTAACCCTACCCTAACCCTAACTCTAACCCAAACCCTAGCCCTAGTTATAAGCCTAACACTAAAACTAACTCTAAACATAGCCCTGGCCCTAACCCAAACCTAACCCTAACCCTAGCCTTTTTCTAGCCCTAGCCCTAGCCCTAAACATAACACTAACCCTAACCTAAAGCTAACCCTAGCCCGTACCCTACCCTAGCACTAACCCTAACCCTAGCCCTAACCCTAGCCCGAGCCCTAGCCCTAACGCTAAACTAGCCATAGCCTTGGCCCTAATATTAACCCTACCCCTATCATAACCGTAACACTAGCCATAGCACTAGCCATAGCCCTAGACCTAAACCTAACCCTAACCCTAACCCTAGCACTAGCCCTAACCCTAACACTAAAACTAGCCCTAGCCCTAAGCCTAAACATAACCCTAGCCCAAGCTCTAACCCTAAACCTAACCCTAACCTTAACCCCAACCCCAACCCCAACTCCAAACCCAACCCAAACCCAAACCGCAACCCAAATTGTAGCCCTAGCCTTAACCCTAAATCTAACCCTAACGCCAAACCCAAGCCCAACACAAACCCCAACCCAAACCCTAACCCTAAACCTAACCCTAGCCATAATCTTAACCCACGACCTACACCTAATCCTAGCCCTAGCCTTAAACCTAAACCTAACCCTAACGCTAACCAGAACCCTAACCCTAGCCCTAGCCCTAAATCTAGCACTAGCCCTAGCCATAGCCATAGCCCTAACTCTACCCCTAACCCTAACTATAGTCCTAGGCCTAGCCATTACCCTAACCCTAGCCCTAGCCCTAGCCCCAACCCCAACCCTAACCCTAAACCCAAACCCATCCCCACCCCAACACCAACCCTAAACCTACACCTAACCCTTACAATAACCCTAACCCGAACAGTAACCATAACCCTTAATCCTAAAAAACCCACTAAATCCTAAAAAGAAACACGAATTTTAACCCTAATCCTAGCACTAATCCAGCACTAACATAACCCTAAATCTAGCTGTAAATGTAACCATAAACTTAGCCCTAACAAAAACACAAACACTAACACTAACCCTAAACCTAGTCCTAGCCCTAGCCTTAACCCTAACCCTAACCCTAGCCCTAACCCAACCCTAACCCCTACCCTAACCATAACCCTAATCCTAACCCAAACCCTAAACCTAACCCTAAACTTAACCCTAGCCCTAGCCAAGCTCTAACCCTAAACCTAACCCTAACCCTAACCCCAACCCAACCACAACCGCAACCCTAACCCTAAACCTAATCCCAAAATTACCCTAGCCCTAGCCCTAGCCCTAACCCTAAACCTAGCTCTAGCCCTAGCCCTAACCCTAACACTAACCCTAAACCGAGCACTAGTCCTGAACGTAGCATTAACCATAGTCCTAGCCCTAACCCTAACCAGAACCCTAACTCTAGCCCTAGAACTAACCCTAACGCTAACGCAAACCCTAGCCCTAACCCTAACTCTAGCCCGTACACTAACCCTAGCCCTAACCCTAACCCTGACCCTAGCCCGTGCCCTAACCCTAACACTAACCCTAACCACAACACTAAGCCGAACACCAACCCAAACCACAACCCTAACCCTAAACTTAACCATAGCCCTAAAATTAACCCACGCTTAAACCTAACCATAGCCCTAGCCCTGGACCTTGCCCTAATCCTAACCCTAACCCTAAAACCCATCCCCACCCCAACCCCAACACTAACCCTATCCCTAACCCTAACTGTAACCCGAACCCTAACCCTAACCCTAACCCGAACAGTAACCCTAGCCCTTAATCCTAAAAAAACCACTAAATCCTAAAAAAAAATAATTTTAACCATAATCCTAGCCCTAACCTAACCCTAACCCTAGCACTTACTGTAACCATAACCTAGGATAACACTAACACTAACCCTAAATCTAAACCTAGCCCTAGCACTAGCCCTAGCCCTAAACCTAGCGCTAGCCCTAGCCCTAGCCCTAGACCTAAACCTAGCCATAGCCCTAGCCCTAACCCTAAACGTAACCCTAACCCTAACCCTAGCCCTAAACCTAGCCCTAGCCGCAACGATAACAATAACCCTAACCCTAGCCCTAGCCCTATACCTAACCCTAACTCTAAACCTAGCCCTGCCGTAGCCCTAACCCTAACCCTAGCCCTAGCCCTAGCCCTAACCCACAAATTAAAACTAACACTAGCCCTAGCCCTAACCCTAACCCTAGCCCTAGACCTAGCCCTAGCCATAACCTTAACCCTAACTCTAAGCCTAAGGATAGCACTAGTCCTAACACTATGCATACCCCTAGGCATAGCCCATAACCTAACCCTAGCCCTAGCCCTAGACCTAACCCTAACCTTAACCCCAAACCCAACCCCAACCTAAAGCACAACTACAACCCCAACCCTAATCCTAAAGCTAACCCTAGGCCTAACCCTAGCCCTAGCCACAGCACGAGCCCTAACCCTAAACCTAACCCTAATCCTAGCCCTAACCCTAACCCTAAACATAACCCGAGCGCTAGCCCTAACCCTAGACCTAACACTAGCCAAACCCTAACCATAACCCTAACAATAACCCTAACTCCTACCCAACCCCAAGCCCAAATCCAACCCCAGTTACAACCCTAACCCTTAACCTAACCCTAGTCCTAGCCATAGCCCTAAACCTAACCCTAAACCTAAACCTAGGCCTAGTCCTAGCCCTAGCCCTAACCTTAACCCTAACCCAAGCCCTAGCCCTAACCCTAGCCCTAAACCTAAAGACAGCACTAACACTAACCCTAACCCTAAACATAACCCTAGCCCTAGCCATAATCCTAACCCTAACCCTAACTCTAGCCCTAGACCGAGACCTAACCCTACCCTAACCCTAGCCCTAACTCTAAACCTAGCCCTAAATCTAACCCTAGCACTAACCCTAACCATAACCATAACCCTAAACCTAACCCTAGCCCTAGCCGTAATTCTAACCCGAACACTAACTTTAGCCCTAGCCCTAGACCTAACCCACCCTAATGCTAGCCCTAACCCTAAACCTAGCCTTAAATCTAACCCTAGTTCTAACCCTAACCCTAAACCAAAACCTAGCCGTAGCCCTAGCCCTAGTCCTAAAAATAACCCTAATCCTAGCCCTTACCCAAACCCTAACCCTTACTGCAACCCTAGCCCTAGCCCTAGCCCTAACCCTAACACTAACTCTAAACATAGCCTTAGCCCTAAACCAAAACCTAACCCTAAACCTAACCCTAACACTAGCCCTGGCACTAACCCTAAAAGTAAACCAAGCCCTAGCCCTAGCCGTAGCCCTAGCCATAACCCTAAACCTAACCCTAACTCTATCCCAAACACAAAACCTAACCCTAATCCTAGCCCTAGCCCTAGCCCTAAACCTAAAAACTAACCCTAACTCTAACTGTAAACTTAAACCTAACCTAGCACTAGCCCTAACCCTAACACTAACCCTAGCCCTATCCGTAACCCTAACCCTAACCCTAATCCTAGCTCTAGCACTAGACTTAACCCTAACCCAAACCCTAGCCCTAACCCTAAACCTAGCCAGTAACGTAACCCTAGACCTAAAACTAACCCTAACCCTAACACTAACCATAACCGTAACCATAACGACAGCCTTAGCCCTAGCCCAAAACCTAACCCTAAACGTAACCCTAACCCTATCCCTAGCCCTAGCCCTAGCCCTAAACCTAACCCTAAACCTAAACCTAACCCTAGCCCTAGGCCTAGCCCTAGCGCTAACCCTAACCCTAACCCTAGCCCTAACACTAACCCTAACCCTAACCCTAACCCTAGCCCTAGCTCTAAACCTATCCCTAACCATAATCCTAACCAGAGCCCTAGCCCTAACCCAAACCGTAAACCTAGCTCTAGCCCTAGCCCTAGCCCTAACCCTAACCCTAACCATAGCCCTAGCCTTAACCCTAAAAATAACCCTAGCCTTAGCCCAAGCTCTAAACCTAAACCTAATCCTAATCCTAACCCCAACCGGAACCCCAACCCCAAACCCAACCCCAACCCCAACCCAACCCTAACCCTAGCCCTAGACCTAGACCCCAACCCTAACCCTAACCCTAACCCCATCCCCAAGCCCAACACCAACCCCAACCCCAACCCTAACCCTAAACCTACCCCTAGCCCTAATCTTAACCCACACCCTAAACCTAACCCTAGCCCTAGCCATAACATTAACCCTAACCCTAAACCTTGCCCTAGACCTAGCCCTAGCCATAGCCATAACCCTAACCATAACCCTACTCCTACCCTAGCCCTAGCCCAAGCCCTCGCCCTAACCCCAGCACTAGGCCTAGCCCTAGCCCTTACCATAACCCTAACCCTAACCCTAGCCCTACCCCAACCCGAACCCGAACCCTAACCCTTACCCTAGCCCTAGCCCTAGCCATAATCCTAGCCCCTACCCCAACCATAAACACAACCACAACCCCAAACCCAATGATAACCCTAACCCTAACCCTAGCCCTAGCCCTAATCATAACCCTAAAACTATTAATAGCCCTAGACCTAGCCCTAGCTATAACCCTAACCCTAAATCTAACCCTGAGGCTAGCACTAGCCCTAACCCTAAACCTAGGCCTAGCCCTAGCCCTTAACCTAACCCTAGTCCTAAACCTAGACCTAACCCTAACCCTAACCACAAACCCAACCCCAACCTCAAGCCCAACTCCAACTCCAAACCTAACCCTAATCCTAACCCTAGGCCTAGCTCTAGCCCTAGCCCTAGCCCTAACCCTAACCATAATCCTAGCCAAAACCCTAACCCTAACCATAACCGGAGCCTTGGCCTAACACTAACGCTAACCCAAGCCCTAGCCCTAACCATAACCCTAACCCTAACTCTAACACCAATCCCAATCCCAACTCCAACCCCAACCACATCCCTAACCCTAACCCTAACCCTAACACTAGCCCTAACCCTAACCCAACCTCAAGCCCAACTCCAACCCCAACCACAACCCTAACGCTAACCATAAACCTAACGCTAACCCTAGCCCTAGCACTAGCCCTGGCCCTAACGATAACCATAATCCAAGCCCTAACAATAACCCTAACTCTAACCCTAGCCCTAGCCCTGGCACTAGACCTAACCCTAACACTAACCTTAACACTAACCCTACACTAACCCTCACTCTAAACCTAACTCTAACCCTAAACCCAAGCCCAACTCGAACCCAAACCAAAACCCTAACCCTAACCCTAACCCTATCCCGAACCCTAAACACAGCCCTCGCCCTAACCCAAAACCTAACACTAACCCTAGCCTTAGCCCTAGCCCTAGCCCTAGCCCTAGCCCTAACCCTAACCCTAACCCTAGCCCTAGCCCTAACACTAACCCTAACCCTAGACCTAACCCTAGCCCAAGGCCTAAACCTAACCCTAAACGTAGCCCTAGCCCTAGCCCTAGTCCTAACACTAACCCTAACCATAACCCTAACCCTAGCCCTAGCTCTGGAACTAAAGCTAACCCTAACCCTAACCCTAGCCCTAACCCTAACCCAACCTCAAGCAAAACTCCAACCCCAACCACAACCCTAATGCTAACCAAAAACCTAACGCTAACCCTAGCCCTAGCACTAGCCCTGGCCCTAACGATAACCATAACCCAAGCCCTAACCCTAACCATAACTCTAAACCTAGCCTTAGCCCTGGACCTAGACCTAACACTAACACTAACCTTAACACTAACCCTAGCACTACACTAACCCTAACCCTAACTCTAACCCAAAACCCAAGCCCAAATCGAACCCAAACCCTAACCCTAACCCTAACACTAACCATAACCCTAACCATAACCACAGCCTTAGCCCTTGCCCAAAACCTAACCCTAAACCTAACCCTAACCCTAGCCCTAGCCCTAGCCCTAGCCCTAAACCTAACCCTAGCCCTATTCCTAGCCCTAGCACTAACCCTAACCCTAACCCTAGCCCTAACACTAATCCTAACCCTAACCCTAACCCTAGCCCTAGTTCTAAACCTACCCATAACCATAATCCTAACCAGAGCCCTAGCCCTAACCCAAACCCGAACCCTACCCTAACCCTAGTCTAGCACTAGCCCTAGCCCTATCTCTAAACCTAACCCTAAGCCTAACCCTAGCACTAGCCCTAACCCTAACCCTAACCCTAGCCCTAACACTAACCCTAACCGTAACCCTAACCCTAGCCCTAGACTAAACCTATCCCTAACCATAATCCTAACCAGAGCCTTAGCCCTAACCCAAACCCTAAGCCTACCCTAACCCTAGCTCTAGCCCTAGACCTAGCCCTAACCATAAACCTAACCCTAGCCCTAGCCTAAACCCTAAAATTAACCGTAGCCCTAGCCCAAGCTCTAAACCTAAAACTAATCCTAACCCTAAACCCAACCGGAACCCCAACCCCAAACCCAACCCCAACCCCAAACCCAACCCCAACCCCAACCCCAACCCAACACTAACACTAGCCCTAGGCCTAGACCCCAACCCTAACCCTAACCCTAACCCCAACCCCAAGCCCAACACCAAACAAACCCCAACCCTAACCCTAAACCTAACCATAGCCCTAAACTTAACCCACACCCTAAACCTAACCCTAGCCGTAGACCGAACACTAACCCTAACCCTAAACCTAGCCCTAGACCTAGCCCTAGCCATAGCCATAACCCTAACCATAACCCTACTCCTACCCTAACCCTAGCCCAAGCCCTCGCCCTAACCCTAGCACTAGGCCTAGCCCTAGCCCTTACCATAACCCTAAGCCTAACCCTAGCCCTAGCACCAACCCGAACCCGAACTCTAACCCTTACCCTAGCCCTTGCCCTAGCCATAATCCTAGCCCCTACCCCAACCATAAACACAACCACAACCACAAACCCAACCATAACCCTAACCCTAACCCTAGCCCTAGCCCTAACCATAACCCTAACACTATTAATAGCCCTAGACCTAGCCCTAGCCATAACCCTAACCCTAAACCTAAATCTAACCCTGAGGCTAGCACTAGCCCTAACCCTAAACCTAGGCCTAGCCCTAGCCCTAGCCCTTAACCTAACCCTAGCCCTAACCCTAGACCTAACCGTAACCCTAACCGCAAACCCAACCCCAACCTCAAGCCCAACTCCAACCCCAAACCTAACCCTAATCCTAACCCTAGGCCTAGCCCTAGCCCTAGCCCTAGCCCTAACCCAAGCCCTAACCATAATCCTAGCCAAAACCCTAACCCTAACCATAACCGGAGCCTTGGCCTAACACTAACGCTAACCCAAGCCCTAGCCCTAGCCTTAACCCTAACACTAACCCTAACTCTAACACCAATCCCAATCCCAACTCCAACCCCAACCACATCCCTAACCCTAACCCTAACCCTAACGCTAACACTAACCCTAACCCTAGCCCTAAACCTAACCCAACCTCAAGCCCAACTCCAACCCCAACCACAACCCTAACGCTAACCATAAACCTAATGCTAACCCTAGCCCTAGCACTGGCCCTGGCCCTAACGATAAACATAACCCAAGCCCTAACCCTAACCCTAACTCTAACCCTAACCCTAACCCTAGCCCTGGCCATAGACCTAACCCTAACACTAACCTTAACACTAACCCTAGCACTAACCCTAACACTAACCCTAACTCTAACCCTAAACCCAAGCCCAACTCGAACCCAAACCAAAACCCTAACCCTAACCCTAACCCTAAACCTATCCCGAACCCTAACCACAGCCCTCGACCTAACCCAAACCCTAACACTAACCCTAACCCTAGCCCTAGCCCTAACCCTAAACGTAGCCCTAGCCCTAGCCCTAGCCCTAACACTAACCCTAACCGTAGACCTAACCCTAGCCCAAGGCCTAAACCTAACCCTAAACATAGCCCTAGACCTAGCCCTAGGCCTAACCCTAATCCTGACCATAACCCTAACCCTAGCCCTAGCTCTGGAACTAGCCCTAACCCTAACAATAACCATAGCCCTCAACCTAACCGTAACCCTCCCCCTGACACTAACCCTATCCCTAGCTCTAAACCTAACACTAAACCTAACCCTAACCATAGCCCTAGCCATAACACAAATCCTAACCCTAACCCTAGTCCTAGCCCTAGCCTAGTCCTAGGCCTAACCAAACCCTAGCCCTAGACCTAGCCCTAGCCATAAACCTAACCCTAACCCTAGCCCAAGTCCTAGCCCTAGTCCTAACACTAACCCTAACACTCAGCCTAACCCCAAACCCAAGTCCAAATACAACCCCAACAACAATTCTAACCCTAACCCTAAACCTAGCCCTAGCCCTAGCCCTATGCCTAGCCCTAACCATAATCCTACACAAGCCCTAGAACTAACCCTAACACTAACCATAAACCCAACACTAACCCTAGCCCTACCCTAACCATAGCAATAAACCTAAACCTAACCATAAACCTAAACCAAGCCCTAGCCCTAGCCCTAGCCCTAGACCTGACCGTAGCCCTAAACCTAACCCTAGCCCTAGCCCTAGCCCTAACCCTAAACCTAACCCGAAACCTAGCCCTGGCACTGGCCCTAGCCCTATCCCTAACCCTAAACCTAAGCCGAAACCTAGCCCTGGCACTGGCCCTAGCCCTAACCCTAAAGCAACACCTAGCGCTAGCTCTAACCCTAACTCTACCCTTACCCTAACTGTAGCACTAGCCCTAACGCAAAACCTAACCCTAACCCTAACCCTAACACTAACCCTAGCCCTAACCCTAACCCAAACCCTAACCCTTACCCTAACCCTACACCTAGGCCTAATCCTAACCATAATCCTAGCCTTAGCCCTAGCCGTAATACTAAAACTAACCCTAACCATAGACATAGCCCTAAACCTAAACCTAACCCAAACCCAAACACTAATCGTAACCCTATACCACCATTAACCCTAACCCTAATCCTAGCCCTAGACCTAGCCCTAACCCTAGCACTAACCCTAACCTTAAATCTAACTCTAAACCTAAACCCTAGGCCTAACCCTAGCCCTAGCTCTAACCCTAACCCTAACCCTAATCCTAGCCCTAGCCCTAGACCTAATACTAAAACTAACCCTAACCCTAGACATAGCCCTACTCCTAACCCAAACCCTAACACTAATCCTAACCCTATACCAAACCCTAAACTTAATCCTAATCCTAGCCCTAGCCCTAACCCTAAAGCTAGCCCTAGCCCTAGCCCTAGCCCTGGCCCTAACCCTAACCCTAACCCGAACCCTAGATGTGACACTCACCCTAGCCCTAACCCTAACCCTAACCCTAGCCATAACCCTAACTGTAACCCTAAATGAACCCCTAGCCCTAGCTCTACCCCTATCACTCACCCTAACCCTAACCATAGACCTAGCCCTAATCCTAAACCTAAACCTAACCCTAACCCTAACCATAGCCCTAGCCGTAACCCTAACCCTAATCCTAGCCCTAGCCCCAGCCCTAACACTAACCCTAACCCTAACCCTAGCCCTAAACCTACCCATAACCCTAACCCTAATCCTAACACAATACCAAAAACTAACCCTAACCCTAATCCTAGCCGTAGCCCTAACCCTAACACTAACACTAACACTAACCATAACTCTAACCCTAAACCTAAACCTAGCCCTAGCCCTAACCCTAACCCTAACCCTAGCCCTAGCCCTAACCCTAATCCTAAACCTAGCCCTAGCCCTAGCCCTAACACTAAACCTAACCCGAACCCTAGACGTGGCCCTCGCCCTAGCCCTAACCCTAACCCTAACCATAGCCCTAACACTTAATCTAACCCTAAACGAACCCCGAGCCCTAGCTCTAACCCTAACACTAACCCTAACCCTAACCATAGCCCTAGCCCTAACCCAAAACCTAATCCTAACCCTAACCCTAACCCTAGCCCTAAACCTAAACATAACCCTAAACCTAATCCTAACACGATACCAAAACCTAACCCTAACCCTAA
>CM027402.1:84323616-84339681 GCA_015711505.1 Sylvilagus bachmani | reverse complement strand
ACCATAACCCTAGACCTAACCCTAACTCTAGCCCAAACTCCAAACCTAAGCCTAAACCTAAGGCTAGCCCTAGCACTAACCCTAAACCTAACCCTATCCCTAGACCTAGCCCTAGCCCTAGCCCTAGCCCTAACCCTAACCCTAACCCTAGCCCTAGTCCTAAACCTAACCATAGCCCTATGCCTAGCCCTAGCCCTAGACCTAGCCCTATTCTTATCCTTAAACCCTAACCTTAGCCCTCACCCTAACCCTAACAATAACCCTAAACATAACCATAGCCCTAACTCTAAACCTAACACTAAACCTAACCCTAACCATAGCCCTAGACCTAACCCTAATCCTAACCCTAACCCTAGCCCTAGCCATAGCCCTAGTTCTAGCCATAACCTAACCTAACCCTAACCCTAGCCCTAACCCTAACGCTGAACCTAACCCTAGCCTTAGCCAGGCCTAAAACTAAACCTAACCCTAACCCTAGCCCTAGACCTAGCCCTAAACCTAATCCTAGACCTAACACTAGCCCTAGCCCTAAACCTAACCCTAACCGTAACCCTAGCCCTAGCCCTACTCCTAGCCCTAGCCCTAGCTCTAAACCTAACCATAACCCTAACCCTAACCCCAATTCCAAGCCCAACTCAAACCCACACCAAAACCCTAAACCTAACTCTAACCCTATCCCAAACACGAACCCTAACCCTAATCATAGCCCTAGACCTAGCCCAAACCCTAACACTAAACATAACACTAGCCCTAGCCCTAAACCTAACCCTAGCCCTAGCCCTAAACCTAACCCTAAACCTAACCCTAACACTAACCTTAGCCCTAATCCTACCCTAACCCTAAACCAAACCCTAGCCCTAGCTCTACCCTAAGCCTAATTCTAACCCTAACAATAGACCTAGCCCTAACCCAAATCTGAACCCTAACAATAAACATAACCCTAGGCATAACCCTAACCCTAACCCTAATCATAGCCCTAGTTCTAGCCTAGCCCTAGACCTAACCATAACCCTAACCCTAACCCTAACCCTATCCCGAATCCTAACCCTAACCCTATCCCGAACCCTAACACTAACCCTAACCCTAGCCCTAGCCCTAGCCCAAGCCCTAACCCTAAACATAACCCTAATTCTAACCCTAACCTGAACACTAACGCTTAATCCTATAAAACAACTAAAACCTAAAAAAAACTAAATTTAATCCTAAACCTAGCCCTAACCTACCCCTAACATAACACTAACCCTAGTCCTAACTGTAACCATAAACCTAGCCCTAACACTTACACTAACCCTAACCCTAGCCCTAGAACTAGCCCTAGCCCTAACCGAAGCCCTAGCCCTAATCCTAGCCTTAGCCCTAACCCTAGCCCTAGCCGTAGCCCTAGCCAAGCCCTAGCCCAAGCCCTAGCCATAACCCTTACCCTAACCCTAGCCCTAGCCCTAAACCTAAACCTAACCCTAACACTAGCCCTAGCACTAACACTAACCCTAACCCTAACCCTAGACCTAGCCCTAACCTTAAACCTAACCCTAACAAAACCCTAACCCTAACAATATCCCTAACCCTAGGCCTAGCCCTAACCCTAACCTTAACCCTAGCCCTAGCCCTATCCCTAACCCTAACCCTAGCCCTAGCCCTACGTTAACCCACAACTTAAAACTAACCCTAGCCCTAGCCCTAACCCTAACCCTAACCCTAACACTAGCCCTAGACCTAGCCCTAGCCCTAATCCTAACCCTCGCCCTAGCCCTAGCCCTAGCCCTAACACTAACCCTAAAAATAGCCCTAGCCATAACCCTAACCGTAACCCTAGACCTAACCATAACCATAACACTAGCCCTTGCCCTAAACCTAAAACTAACCCTAACACTAACCCTAACCTAGCCCTAGCCCTAGCCCTAAACCAAACCCTATCCCTAGCCCTAGCCCTAGCCTTAACCCTAAACCTAACCCTAACCCTAACCCTAGAACTAGCTCTAGCCCTTGCCCCAGTCCTAACACTAACCCTAACCCTACCCTAGCCATAGCCCTAGCCCAAGCCCTAGCCCTAATTCTAACCCTAACCCTAAATCCATCCCCAAGCCCAACTCCAACCCCAACCACAATCCTAACCCTAACTCTAACCCTATGCCAAAAACGAACCCTAACCCAAATCATAGCCATAGACCAAGCCCTAATCCTAACACTAAACATAAATTTCGCCCTAGCCCTAGCCCTAACACTAAAACTAACTCTAACTCTAGCCCTAGCCCTAGCCCTAGCCCTAGCTCTAACCCTAAACCTAACCCTAATCCTAACCCTAGCCCTAGCCCTAACAATAACCCTAACCCTAACCCTAACCCTAGACCTAGCCATAACCCTAACCTAAACCTAGCCCTAGCCCTAAACCTAACACTAACCCTAAAAATAACCCTAACCCGAGGCCTAGCCATAACCCTAACCTAAACCTAGCCCTAGCCCTATCCCTAACCCTAACCCTAGCACTAGCCCTAGCTCCAGCCTTAACCCACAAATTAAAACTAACCCTAGCCCTAACCCTACCGCTAACCCTAACCCTAACATTAGCCCTGGACCTAGCCCAATCCCTAACCCTAACCCTAACCCTAGCCCTAGCCCTAGCCCTAACACTAGCCCTAACAGTAACCCTAACCCTAGCAATAGCAATAGCCCTAACACTAACCCTAAGCCTAAACCTAAACCTAACCCTAGCCATAGCCCTAGCCCTAGCCATAAACCTAACCCTAAGCCTAGACCTAAACATAACCTTAGCCCTTCCCCTAACCGTAAACCTAACACTAACCCTACCCTAGCCCTAGCCCTAGTCCTAACCTTAACCCTAAAACTAACCCTAGAACTAGCCCTAGCCCTAGCCCTAACCCTAACCCTAACCCTAGCCCAAGCCCTAAACCTAACCATAGCCCTATGCCTAGCCCTAGCCCTAGGCCTAGCCCTATCCTTATCCTTAAACCCTAAACTTAGCCCTCACCCAAACCCTAACAATAACCCTAACCCTAACCCTAGCCCTAGCCCTAGCCCTAAACCTAACCCTAGCCCTATGCCTAGCCCTAGCCCTAGCACTAGGCCTTTTCTTAACCCTGACCCTAGCCCTCACCCTATCCCTAACAATAACCCTAAACCTAACCGTAGCCCTCATTCTAAACCTAACCCTAAACCTAACCCTAACCATAGCCCTAGCCCTAACCCAAATCATAACCCTAAACCTAGCCCTAGCCTTAGCCCTACTTCTAGCCCTACCTAACCTATACCTAACCCTAGACCTAACCCTAAACCTAGCCCTAGCCCTAGCCCTAACATTAACCCTACCTCTAAAACTAACCCTAACCCTAGCCCTAGCCCTAGCCCTAGACCTAACACTAAACCTAACCCTAACCTTAACCCCAAAACCAACCCCAACCCCAAACCCAACCCAAACCCCAACCCAAACCCCAACCCTATTCTTAGCCCTAGTCCTAGACCTAACCCTAAACCTAACGCTAACCCCAACCGCAAGCCCTACACCAACCCCAACCCCAACCCTAACCATAAACCTAACCCTAGCCATAATCTTAACCCACATCCTAAACCTAAGCCTAGCCCTAGACATAAACCTAGCCCTAACCCAAACCCTAACCCTAACCCTAAACCTAGCACTAGCCCTTGCCATAGCCTAAGCCATAACCCTAACCCTAACCCTAACACTAGCCCTAGCCCTAGCCATAACCCTAACCCTAGCACTAGCCCCAACCCTAACCCTAACCCTAAACCCAAACCAATCCCCAACCCAAACCCAACCCTAAACCTAAACCTAACCCTAACCGTACCCTAACCCGAAGAGTAACCCTAGCCCTTAATCCTAAAAAACCAAAAAAAAACACTGATTTTAACCCTAATCCTAGCCCTAACCTACCCCTAACGTAACCCTAAACCTAGCCCTAACTGTAACCATAAACCCAGCACTAACACTAAGAATAACGCTACCCTAACACTAGCCCTAGCCCCAGCCCTAGCCATAACCCTAACCCTAACCCTAACCCTAATCCTAAACCTAGCCCTAGCCCTAGCCCTAGCCATAAACCATACCCTATCCCAATCCTTAGCACTAGCCCTAACTCTAACCAAAATCATAGCTCTAGCCCTAAACCAAACCCTAACCCTAACCTTAACCCTAACCCTAAACCTAACCCGTGCCCTAACCCTAGCCCTAAATCTAACCCTAACCCTAACCCTAACCCTAAGCCTAACCCTAAACCTAACCCGTGCCCTAACCCTAGCCCTAAAGCTAACCCTACCCCTAGACCTAGCCCTAGCACTATCCCTAACCCTAACCCAAAACCTAGCCCTAGCCCTAGACCTAGCCCTAACACTAACCCTAACCCTAACCCTAGC
Organism: Sylvilagus bachmani; assembly: GCA_015711505.1. Classification (NCBI taxonomy): domain Eukaryota; kingdom Metazoa; phylum Chordata; class Mammalia; order Lagomorpha; family Leporidae; genus Sylvilagus; species Sylvilagus bachmani. The sequence goes on along the minus strand of CM027402.1, from coordinate 84,335,295 downwards.
CTTAGCCCTAACCCTAACCCTAACCTTAGCACGAGCCCTAACCCTAACCCTAAGCCTAAACCTAAACCTAAGCCTAGCTCTAGCCCTAGCCCTAACCCTAACAATAACCATAACCATAGCCCTAGCCCTAGAACTAGCCCTAACCCTAACCCTAACACTAGCTCTCACCCTAACCCTAATCCTAATAATGACCCTATCCCTATCCCTAACCTTAACCCTAACCCTAAACATAGCCCTAGCCCTAGCGCTAACGCTAACCCTAACCCTAGCACTAATACTAACCATAACCCTAACCCTAACCCTAAACCTAGCCCTAGCTCTAAACCTAACCCAAACCCTAACCCTAGCTCTAGCCCTAGCCCTAACCCAAACTCTAACGCTAGCTCTAGCCCTAGCCCTAGCACAAGCCCTAACACAATCCCTAACCCTAAACCTAACCCTAACCGTAACACTATCCCAAACCCTAACCCAAACCCTAACCTAGGGCTAGCCCTAGCCCTAACCCTAACACTAACCCTGACCATAGCCCTAGCCCAAACCCTAACGTAACCCTAGACCTAATCCTAGCACTAGGCCTAAACCAAACACTAAACCTAACCCTAGCCATGGCCCTAGCTGTAACCCTAAACCTAGCCCAAGCCCTAGCCCTAGCCCTAACACTAACCATAGCCCTAACCCTAGCCCTAGTCCTAACCCGAACCCTAACCCTAACCCTAACACTAACCCTAGCCCTAGCTCTAAATTTAAACCTACACCTAAACCTAACCATAGCGCTAGCCCTAACCCAAAACCTAGCCCAAGCCCTAGTCGTAACCCTAACCCTAAACCTAACCCTAGCCCTAGCCCTACCCGAAACCTAGCACTAGCCCTAGCCCTAGTCCTAAACCTAAACCTAACCCTAGCCCTAATCCTAACACTAGCCCTAGCCCTAATCCTATCCCTAACCCTAACCCTAGCCCTAGCCCTAGTACTAGCCCTAAGCCTAACCCTAACCATAAACCTAGCCCTAACGCTAGCCCTAATCCTAACCCTAACCCTAACCCTAGCCCTAGCCCTAGCCCTAACCCTAACCCAAACCCTAACACTAATCCTAGCCCTAACCCTATAACTAGCCCTAGCCTTAACCCTAACACTAGCCCTCACCCTAACCCTAACCCTAAACCTAACTCTAGACCAAGCCCTAACCCTAACCCTAACCATAATCCTAGCCCTAGCCCTAGACCTAACATTAACCCAAACCCTAGTCATCACCCTAATCCTAGACTGTACCCTAAACCTAGCCCTAACCCTAACCCTAAGAATAACCCTAGCCCTAGCCCTAGCCCTAGACCCAGCCCTAGCCCTAACCCTAACCCTAAACCTAACCCTAAAGCTAGCATTAGCCCTAGCCATAGCACTAATCCTAACCCTAAACCTAACCCAAGCCCTTGTCCTAGCCCTTGCTCTAACCCTAGCCCTAGGCCTAGCCCTACCCCTTACCATAACCCTAACCCTAACCCTAGCCCTAGCCCTAGCCCTAACCCTAACCTGAACACTAACCCTTACCCTAGACCTAGCCCTAGCCCTAAACCCAACCCCAACCCCAACCCCAACCACAAACCCAACCCCTACCATAACCCTAACCCTAACCCTAGCCCTAAACCTAACCCACAACATAAACCTAACCATAGCACTAACCCTAAACCTTACGCTAAACCTAGCCCTAGCCCTAGCCCTAGCCCTAGCACTAGCTCTAGACATAACCCTAACCCTAACCCAAGCCCTAGCCCTAGCCCTAAACCTATCATTAAAAATAACCCTAGCCCTAGCCCTAGACCTAATCCTAACCCAAACCCTAGACCTAACCATAACCCTAACCAGTACCCTACCCTAGCCCTAACCCTAATTCTGATCCTAAATATAATCCTAGCATGTTCCATAGACCTAGCCCTAACCCTAACCCTAACCCTAATCCTAGCCCTAGCCCTAGACCAAACCTCAACCCTAAGCCTAACCCTAACACTAGCCCTAACCCTAGCCCGCACCCTAACCCTAGCCCTAGGCCTAGCCCGAGCGCTAACCCTAATCCTAACCCTAACACTAACACTAACCCAAACCCTAACCTAACCCTAACCCTAACCTTAAGCCTAGCCCTAGCTCTAAACCTAATCGTAACCATAATCCTAACCAGAGCCCTAGCCCTTACCCAAACCCTAACCCTATCCCTAGCCCTAAACCTAACCTAACCCTAACCCTTACCCTAACATTAACCCAAACCCTAACCCTAAACCTATTCCTAGTACTAGCCCTAGTCCTAAACCTAACACTAACCCTAACCCTGGCACTAGCCCTAACCCTAACCCTAACCCTAACACTAACCCTAGCGCTAGGCCTAAACCAAATGCTAAACCTAACCCTAGCCCTAGCCCTGCTGTAACCCTAAACCTAGCCCTAGTCCTGGCCCTAGTCCTAACACTAACCATAGCCCTAACCCTAGCCCTAGTCCTAACCCGAACCCTAACGCTAGACCTAACCCTAGTTCTAGGCCTAAACCAATCGCTAAAGCTAACCATAGCCCTAGCCCTAGCCCTAACCCTAAACCTAGCCCTAGCCCTAACCAAACCCTAACCCTAACCCTAACCCTAAACCTAACCCTAACCCTAACCCTAGCCCTAAATCAAAACCTAACCCTAACCCTAACCCTAACCTTGACCGAAACCTAGCCCTAGGCCTAGCCCTAGGGCTAAGCCTAACGCTAACCCTAGCCCAAACACTAACCCAAAATCTAACCCTACCCCTAACCCTGGCCCTGGCCCTAACCCTAACCATAACCCTAATCCTAAACCTAACCCTAGCGCTAGGCCTAAACCAAACTCTAAACCTAACCATAGCCCTAGCCCTGTTGTAACCCTAAACCTAGCCCTAGTCCTGGCCCTAGCCCTAACACTAACGATAGCCCTAACCCTAGCCCTAGTCCTATCTCGAAACTTAACCCTAGACCTAACCCTAGTGCTAGGCCTAAACAAATCGCTAACCCTAACCCTAACCCTAACCCTAGACCTAGCCCTAGCCCTAAACCTAACCCTAACAATAACCCTAGCCCTAACCGAAACCCTAACCCTAGCACAAGATCGAAACCCAAACCTAACCCTAACCCTAACACTACCCCTAGCCCTAATCCTAAACCTAACCCTAACCCTAGCCCTAGCCCTAGCCCTGAAACTAACCCTAACCATAAACATAGCCCTAGCCATAGACCCAGCCCTAACCCTAACCCTAACACTAATCCTAGCCCTAGCCCTCTAACTAGCCCTAACCCTAACCCAACCCCTAGCCCTCACCCTAAACCTAACCCTAGCCCTAGCTATAAACCTAACCCTAAACATAACCATAGCGCTAGCACTAACCCAAACCCTAACCCTAGCCCTAGACCTAACCCTAACCCTAGCCCTAACCCTAACCCTAACACTAGCCCTAGCCCTAACCCTAAACCTAGCACTAGCCTTAGCCCTAGCCCTAGGCCTAACACTAACCCTAACCCTAGCCCTAGCCTTAGCCCAAACCCTAACCCTAACCGTAGCACTAGCCCTAACCCTAAACTTAAACCTTAACCTAACCCTAACCTGAGCTCTAGCCTTAGCCCTAGGCCTAACCCTAACAATAACCAAAACCCTTGCCCTAGCCCAAGCACCAGCCCTAAACCTAACAAAAACCATAACCCTAGCCCTAGACCTGGAACTAACCCTAATCCTATACCTAACCCTAGCCCTCACCCTAACCCTAACCCTAACACTAACCGTAGCCCTAGCTCTAAACCTAACCCTAAACCTAAACCTAACATTAGCACTAGCCCTAAGCAAAACCCTAGCACTAACCCTAGAAGTAGCCCTAGCCCTAACCCTAGCCCTAACCCCAACCCTAAACCTAACCCTAACCCTAACCCTAACCCTAACACTAACCCTAACCCTAGCCTTAACCCTAAACCTAACCCTAAACCAAGCACTAGCCCTAACCCTAGCACTAGCCCTAGCCATAGCCATAACCCTAGCCATAGCCCTAGCCCTAACAGTAAACCTAACCCTAACCCTAACCCTAGCCCTAAACCTAGCCCTAGCCCTAACCCTAACAATAACCCTAACCCTAGCCCTAGAACTATCCCTAACCCTAAACCTAATCCTAACCCTAACCCTAGCCCTAGCCCTAGCCCTAACCCTAACCCTAGCCCTAGCCCTAGCCCTAACCTAGACCACAACTTAAAACTAAATCTAGCCCTAGCCCTAACCCTAACACTAGCCCTAGACCTAGACCTAGCCATAACCTTCACCCTAACTATAAGGCTAAGGATATCACCAGCACTAACACTAAACCTAAGTCTAGCCCTAGGCATAGCCCATAACCTATCCCTAGCCCTAGCCTAGACCTAACCCTAAACTTAACCCCAAACCCAACCCCAACATCAAAACCAAGTGCAAACCCAACCCTAACCCTTGGACTAACCCTAACCATAACCCGAGACCTAGCCCTAACCCTAGACCTAACACTAGCCCTAACCTAACCCTAAACCTAACCCTAACCCTAACTCTAACTCTAACCCAACCCCAAGCCCATATCCAACCCCAGTTACAACCCTAACCCTTACCCTAACCCTAGCCCTAGCCATAGCCCTAAACCTACCCCAACCCTAACTCTAAACCGAGGCCTAGCCTTAGCCCTAGCCATAACCATAACCCTAACCCAAGCCCTAGGCCTAACCCTAAAACTAAACCTAACACTAACCCTAGCCCTAACCCCAGCCCTAACCCTAACCATAGCACTAACTCTAACCCTAACCCTAAACCTAACCCTAGCCCTAGCCGCAATCCTAAACCTAACCCTAACTCTAGCCTTGGCCCTAGACGTAACCCTACCCTAACCCTAGCCCTAACCCTAACCCTAACCCTAGCCCTAAATCTAACCCTAACACTAACAGTAACCCTAACCATAACCCTAAACCTAACGCTAGCCCTAGCCGTAATCCTAACCCAAACCCTAACTCTAGCCCTAGTACTGGACCTAAACCTACCCTAACCCTAGCCCTAAACCTAAACCTAGCCCTAAATCTAACCCTAGTGCTAACCCTAACCCTAACCCTAACCCTAACACTAAACCTAGCCGTAGCCCTAGCCCTAGTCCTAAACCTAAACCTAATCCTAGCCCTTGCCCTAACTCTAAACCTAAATCCAACCCTAGCCCTAGCCCTAGACCTAACCCTAACCCTAGACCTAGTCCTAACCCTAAAATTAACCCTAGCCCTAGCCCTAGCCGTAGCCCTAGCCATAACCCTAAACCTACCTCTAACTCTATCACAAACCCTAACCCTAACCCTAACCCTAGCCCTAGCCCTAGCCCTAAAACTAACCCTAAACCTGACCCTAGACCTAGCCCTAACACTAACCCAAAACCTAACCCTATCCCAAACGATAAAGCAAACACTAATCCTAGCCCTAGCCCTAGCAGTAAACCTAAAATCTAACCCTAACCCTAACTGCAAAACTAAACCTAAACCTAGCCCTAGCCTTAACCCTAACACTAAACCTAGCCCTATCCGTAACCCTAACCCTAACCCAAACCCTAGCCCTAACCCTAAACCAAGCCAGTACCCTAACGCTAGAACTAAAACTAACCCTAACCCTAACACTAACCATAACCCTAACCATAACCATAACCTTAGCCCTAGCCCAAAACATAACCTTAAACCTAACACTAACCCTAAACCTAACCCTACCCTAGCCCTAACCCAAACCCTAACCTAAGCCCTAACCATAACCCTAACCCTACCTTAACCCTAGTCTAGCACTAGCCCTAGCCCTATCTCTAAACCTAAACCTAAGCCTAACCCTAGCACTAGCCCTAACCGTAATCATAACCCTAGCCCTAGCCCTAACCCTATAATTAACACTAACCCTAGCCCACGCTGTAACCCTAAACAAAATCCTAACCATAACCCCAATCCGAACCCCAACCCCAAACCAAACCCCAAGCCTAACCCAACCCTAACCCTAGCCCTAGGCCTAGACCCCAACCCTAACCCTAACCCTAACCCCAACCCCAAGCCCAACACCAACCCCAACCCCACCCCTAACCCTAAACCTAACCCTAGCCCTAATCTTAACCCACACCCTAAACCTAACCCTAGCCCTAGCCCTAACCCTAACCCTAACCCTAACACTAAACATAGCCATAGACCTAGCCCTAGCCATAGCCATAACCCTAACCATAACCCTACTCCTACCCTAGCCCTAACCCAAGCCCTTGCCCTATGTCTAGCCCTATGCCTATCCCTAGCCATTACCATAACCCTAAACCTAAACCTAGCCCTAGCCCTAACCCTAACCTGAAACCTAACCCTTACCCTAGCCCTAGCCCTAGCCCTAATCCTAGCCCCTAATCCCAACCATAAACACAACCACAACCCCAAACCCAACCATAACCCTAACCCTAACCCTAGCCCTAATCCTAACCCAAATCTTAAACCTAGCCCTAGCCCTAACCGACAACTTAAAACTAACACTAGCCCTAGCCCTAACCCTAAACCTAACATTAACAATAGGCCTAGACCTAGCACTATCCATAACCCTAACCCTAAATCTAACACTAAGGCTAGCACTAGCCCTAAACCTATACCTAGGCCTAGCCCTAGCCCTAGCCCTTGACCTAACCCTAGCCCTAACCCTAGACCTAACCCTAACCCTAACCCCAAACCCAACCCCAACCTCAAGCCCAAATCCAACCCCAAACCTAACCCTAACCCTAACCCTAGTCCTAGCCCTAGCCGTAGTCCTAGCCCTAATCCTAAACCTAACCATAATCCTAGCCCAAAACCTAACCCTAACCGTAACCCGAGCCCTAGACCTAACACTAACACTAACCCAAGCCCTAGCCATAGCCCTAACCATAACCCTAACTCTAACCCCAAACCCAAGCCCAACTCCAACCCAACCACATCCCTAACCCTAACCCTAACCCTAGCCCTAGCCCTAACCCTAACCCTAACCCTAGCCCTAACCCTAACTCTAACCCTAAACGAACCCCTAGCCCTAGCTCTAACACTAACACTAACCCTAACCCTAACCATAGCCTAACGCTAACCCAATACCTAACCCTAACCCTAACCCTAACCCTAACCCTAAACCTAACCCTAGGCCTAGCCCTAACCCTAACCCTAATCCTAGCCCTAGCCCCAGCACTAGCCCTAGCACTAACCCTAAAGCTAACCGTAACCCTCGCCCTAAACCTAACCATAACCCTAACCCTAATCCTAACACGATACAAAACCCTAACACTAACCCCAGCACTAGCCCCATCCCTAGCCCTAACACTAACCCAAAACCTAACCCTAACCCAACCTCAAGCCAAGTTCTAACCCCAACCACAACACTAACGCTAACCCCAAACCTAACCCTAACCCTAGGTCTAGCACTAGCCCTGGCCCTAAAGATAACCATAACCCAAGCCCTAACCTTAGCCCTAACCCTGACCCTAATCCTAGCCCTAGCCCTAGCCCTAACATAACACTAACACTAACCATAACTCTAACCCTAAACCTAACCGAAGCCCTAGCCCTAATCCTAGCCCTAACCCTAGCCCTAACCCTAACAATAACCCTAACTCTAACCCCAAACCCAAGCCCAATTAGAACCCCAAACACAACCCTAACCCTAACCCTAGCCCTAGCCCTAACCCTAAACCTAAAACTAACCCTAATCCTAACCCTAACACTAGCCCTAGCCCTAACGCTAACCATAGCCCTAGCCCAAGCCCAAGCCCTTGCCCTAACCCTAACCCTAACCCTAACCCTAGCCCTCAACCTAACCATGACCCTCACCCTGACACTAACCCTAGCCCTAGCTCTAAACCTAACCTTAAGCATAACCCTAACCATAGCCCTAACCATAACCCAAATCCTAAACCTAACCCTAGCCCTAGCCCTAGCCCTAGTCCTAGACCTAACACTAATCCTAGCCCTAGCCCTAGCCTTAGCCATAAATCTAACCCTAACCCTAGCACTAGCCCTAGCCCTAACACTAACTCTAACCCTAACCACAAACCCAACCCCAACCTCAAGCCCAACTCCAACCCCAACCCTGAAACTAACCCAAACCCTAGGCCTAGCACAAGCCCTAGCCCTAGATCTAGCCCGAACCCTAACCCTAACCCTAATACTAGCCCTAACCATAACTCTAACCATAAGACGAGCCCTAGCCCTAACCCTAACGCTAACCCTAGGCTAGCCAGAAACTTAACCCTAACCCTAACCAAAACCATAACTATAAACCCAACCACAAGCCCGACTCCAAATCCAACCACAACCCTAAACCTAATCCTAACCCTAGCCCTAGCCCTAGACCTAGACCTATCCCAAGCCCTAACCCTAACCCTAACCCTAAACCTAACACTAACCCTAGCCCTAACACTAGCTCTACCCGAACAATAGCAGTAAACCTAACCCTAACCCTAAACCTGAACATAGAGCTAGCACTATCCCTAGCCCTATCCCTAGCCCAAACCCTTGCCCTAACGCTAACCCTAGCCCTAGCCCTAGCCCTAGCCCTAGCCCTAGCCCTAACCCTAAACCTAACCCGAAACCTAGCCCTAGCCATAGCTATAACCCTAAATCTAACCCTTACCCTAACTGTAGCCCTAGCCCTAACCCAAAACCTAACCCTAACCCTAACCCTAACCCTGACCCTAGCCCTAAGCCTAACTCTAACCCTAAACGTACCCCTAGCCCTAGCTCTAACCCTAACACTAACCCTAACCCTAACCTTAGCCCTAGCCCTAACCCAAAAAATCACCCTAACCCTAACCCGAAACCTAGCCCTAGCCCTAACCATAACACTAATCCTAGCCCTAGCCCCAGCCCTAGCCCTAGCCCTCACCCTAACCCTCACCCTAGCCCTAAACCTAACCATAACCCTAACCCTAATCCTAACACGATACCAAACCCTAACCCTAACCTTAATCCTAGCCCTAGCCGTAACCCTAACCCTAACTTTAGCCCTAGCCCTAACCCTAATCCTAGCCCTAGCCCTAGACCAAAATCGAACCCAAACCCCAGCCCTAAACTTAGCCCTAGCCCTAACCATAAACCTAGCCCTAACCCTAACCTTAGCCCTAATACTAACACTATGCCTAACCCAAAATCTAACACTAGCCCTAGCCCAAAACCTAAACATAAGCCTTACCCTAGCCCTAACCCTAACCCTAACCCTAACCCTAACCCTGGCCCTAGCACTAGCCCTAACCCTATCCCTAGCCCTAGCCCTAACCTAACCCTAAACCTAGACCTAACCCTAGCACTAGTCCTAGCCCTAACCATAACCCTAGCCCTAGTCCTAACCCCAACCCTAAACCTAGACCTAGCCCTAACCCTAACGCTAACACTAACCCTACACCAACCCCAACCCCAACCTCAAGCTCAACTCCAACCACAACACTAACACTAACCCTAAACCTAACCCTAACCCTATCCCTAGAACTAGCCCTAGCCCTAAACCTAAATCTAACCCTAACCCTAGCCCTTGCCCTAAACCTAACCCTAGCCCTTGCCCTAGCCCTATGCCTAGCTCTAGCCCTGGCCCAATTCCTAACCCTAACCCTATCCCTATCCCTATCCCTAGCCCTAGCCCTAGCCCTAACCCTAACCCAAAACCTAATCCTAGCCCTAGCCCTAAACCAATTCTAGCTCTAGACCTAGCTGTAGTCCTAGCCCTAGCACTAACCCTGACACTAACTCTAACCCTAGCCCTATCCCTAACCCTAACTCTAGCCATAGCCCTAGACGTAGCCCAAGCCCTAGCCCTAACCCCAACCCCAACCCCAACCAAACCCCAACCCCAAACCTTACCCTAACCCTAACCGTAAACCTAGCCCTAGCCCTAGCCCTTACCCTAACCCTAACCCTATCCCTATACCTAGCCGTAGCCTAGCACTAACCCTAACCCTAACCCTAAATCTAGCCCTTGCTCTAAACCTAACCTTAGCCCTAGCCCTAGCCATAGTGCTAGCCCTAGCCCTAACACTAACACTAACTCTAACCCTAGCCATAACCCTAACCCTAATTCTAGCCATAGTCCTACCCCTAGCCATAGCCATATCCCTAAACCCAAACCCAACCCCAACCCAACCACAACCCCAACCCCAACCATAACCCTAACCCTTACCCTAACCCGAATCCTAGCCCTAGCCCTAACCTTAAACCTAACCCTAACCCTAGCATTAGCACTGGCCCTATCCCTAACCCCAAACCCAACCCCAACCCCAACCACAACCCCAACACCAACCATAACCCTAACCCTTACCCTAACCCTAACCCTAGCCCTAGACCTAACCCTAAACTTAAACCAAACCCTAGCCTTAGCCTTGGCCCTATCCCTAACACCAAACCCAACCAAAACCGAACCACAACACCAACCACAACCATAACCCTAACCCTAACCCTAGCCTTAACCCTGACCCACAACTTAAACTAACCCTAGCCCTAGCCCTAGCCCTAACCCTAGCCCTAACCCTAACACTAGTCCTAGCCATAACCCTGACCCTAACCCTAGTCCTAACACTAGCCCCACACCAACACTAACAGTAACCTCAACCTCAACCCCACCCCAACCACAACCCTAACCCTAACCCTAGCCCTAACTGTAAGAATAAACCTAGCGCTAATACTAACACTAACGCTAAACCTAACCCTAGCCTGCCTTATCCCTAACCGAAGCCATAACCCTATCCCTAACCCTAACCCTAACCCTAATGCTAAACCTAAACCTAACCCTAGCCCTAGCCCTTGCCCTAGCCATAACCCTAACCCTAACCCTAGCACTACACCTAGCCCTAACCCTAGCCCTAGCCCTAACCCTAGCTCTAGGCCTAGCCCTACCCCTAACCCTAACATTAAACCTAGCCCTAGCCCTAACCCTAACCCTAGCCATAACCCTAGTCCTAGACCTAGCCCTAATCCTAAACCAAAACCTAACATTAACCCCAACCAAAACCCAATCCCCAACCTAAACCCAACCCCAACCCCAACCCCAACCCTAGACCTAGACTTAAACCTAACCCTAACCCTAACCCTAGCCCAAACCCTAACCCTAGACCTAACCCTAACTCTAGCCCAACTCTAACCCTAACACTAAACCTAACAGTAGCCCTAGCCCTAACCCTAACCCCAACCCTAGCCTTGGCCTAACCCTTACCCTAACCCTAACCCTAACCCTAACCCTAGCCCTAGTCCTAGCCATAGCCCTAGCCCTAACCCTAACCCTAACCCTAGCACTAGACTAACCCTAACCCTAAACCTAGTCCTAGCCCTAACCCTAACCCTAAACCTAACCCTAGCCCAAGGTCTAATCCTAAACCTAAACCTAACCCTAACCCAAACCCATCCCCAACCCCAAACCGAATCCCAACCCCAACCCTAAACCGAAACCTAACCCTAGTCCTAATCTTAACCCACAACCTAGACCTAACCATAGCCCTAGCCCTGGAACTAGCCCTAACCCTAACCCTAATCCTAGCCCTAGCCCTAGCCCTAACCCTAGCCCTAGCCATAACCCTAACCCTAACCATAGGCTAGCCCTAGCCTTCGCCCAGACCCTAGCCCTAGGGCAGGCCTAGCACTTACCATAAGCCTAACCCTAACATTAGCCCTAGCCCTAGCCCTCA
>CM027402.1:84303565-84323116 GCA_015711505.1 Sylvilagus bachmani | reverse complement strand
ACACAAGCTCTAACCCTAACCCTAAACCTAGCCCTAGCTCTAAACCTAAACATAACCCTAACCCTAACCATGTGCCTAGCACTAACCCAGAAAATAACCCTAACCATAGGCCTAGACCTAGGCCTAGCCCTAGCCCTAATCCTAACCCTAAACCTAACCCAAACCCTAACCCTAACCCTAGCCCTAACCCTAACCCTAGCCCTAACACTATCCCTAATCCTAAAACTAAACCTAGCCCTAGTTCTAAACCTAACTCTAACCCTTATCCTAGCACTAACCCTAGCCCTAACCCTAACCCTAACCCCAACCCTAGCCTGAAACATAACCCAAGCCAGAACCTTAACCCTAACCCTAAACCTAACGGCAACCACAACCCCAACCCCAACACTAACTCTACCTCCAACCAAAAACCCACCCAAAACCCAACCACAACCCCAACCCTAACCCTAACCCTAACCCTAAACCTAAACCTAACACTAACCCTAACAAAAACCGAAACTCTAATCCGAACCCGAAACCCAACAATAACCCTAACCTAAACTCAAACCCCAAACCCAACACGAACCCTAACTTTAATCCGAACCAGAACCAGAACCCTAATCCTAACCCTAACCCTAACCCCATTCCGAATCGTAACCATAGCCCTAGCCCTAGACCTAGCCCTAACCCTAACCCTAACCCTAGCCCTAGCACTAACGCTATCCTAACCCTAAACCTGGACCTAGACCTCGCCCTAGCCCTAGCACTAGCCCTATCCCTAACCCTAACCCTAACCCTAACCCTAACCCTAGCCCTAGCCCTGGCATTAGCCCTAGTGCTAACCGAAACCCTAACCCTAACACTAGCCCTAAACCTAAACCTAACCCTAACCCTAACCCTAGCCCTTACCCTAACACTAGCCCTAGCACTAAACCTAACCCTAACCATAATTCTAACCCTAGCCCTAACCCAAACCCTAAATCTAACCGTGGCCCTAAGCCTAACCATAACCCTACACTAACCCTAACCCTAACCATAGCCCCAGCCCTAGCCATAACCCTAACCCTAACCCTAACTCTAACCCCAACCCAACCCCAACCCCACTCCTAACTCTACCTCCAACACCAAACCCACCCCAACCCCAACCACAACCCCAACCCTAACCCTAGCCCTAACCCGAACCCGAACCCGAACCCGAACCCGAACTCTAAACCTAATCCTACACCTAGCCTTAACCATAGCATTAGACTTACTCATAGTCCTAACTGAAAACACAACACTAGTCGTAAAGCTAACCCTAGCCCTAACCCTAACCGTACCCTAGCCCTAACACTAACCCTAGCCCTAACACTAACCCTAAACTTAAACCTAACACTAGCCCTATCCCTAACCCTAACGCAAACCCTAACCCTAGCCCTAGTCCTAACCCTAGCCCTAGCCCTAACCCTAGCCCTAACCCTTGAACTAGCCCTAACCCTATCCCTATCCCTAGTTCTAGCCCTAGCCCTAACCCTAACCCTAAACATAACCCTAACCCCAACCCTAGCCCTAACCCTAACCCGAGCCCGAACCCTAACCCTACCCGAACCCGAACCCGAAAACTGACCCTTACCCTAACCCTAACCCGTAACTGAACCCGAAACCGAACACTAACTCGAAACGTAACCTGAACCTGAACCCTAACCCTAACCCTAAACCGAACCAGAAACATAACACTAACCTGAACTAGAACCCGAACCCTAACACTAACCCTAATCATACACCTAACATAAACCATAGCTTTACTTAGTCATAGTCCTATCTGTTAACACAACACTAGCCCTAAAGCTAACCCTAGTCGTAACCCTAACCCTAAACCTAACCCTAACCCTAACCTGAAACCTAACGTAACCCTAACTCTAATCTTACACCTAACCTTAACCATAGCATTAGATTAGTCATAGTCCTAACTGTTAACACAACACTAGCCCTAAAGCTAACCCTATCACTAACCCTAACCGAACACTAGCCCTAACCCTAACCCAAACACTAGCCCTAGCTCTAACACAAACACTAACCTTAACCCTAACCATAGACCTAGCCCTAGCCCAAACCCTAACCCTAACCCTAGCCTAGCCCTAGCCCTAGTCCTAGCCCTAGCCCTAGCCCAAACCCTACCCCTAACCCTAACACTAGCCCTAGGACTAGATCTAACACTAACCTTAACCTTAGCCCTAACCCTAACCCTACCCCCAACCCTAACCCTAGCCCTAGCACTAGACCTAACCCTAACCCTAGCTCTAGCATAACCCCAATCCCAACACCAACTCCAACCCTAACTCTACCTCCAACCCCAAACCCAACCGTACTGCAACCACAACTGCAACCCTAACCCTAACCCAAAACCGAATTCGAAACTAACCCGAATTCTAACACGAACCTGAAACCTAACCCTAACCCTAACTCTAATCCTACACCTAACCTTAACCATAGCATTAGGCTCAGTCATAGTCCTAACTGTTAACACAACACTAGCCCTAAAGCTAACCCTAGCCTTAACCCTAAAACTAAAACTAACCCTAACCCTAGCCCTAGCCCTGGCCCTAGCCCTAACCCTAATCCTTACCATAACACTAGCCCTAACCCTAACCCTAGCCGAAACCCTAACCCTAACCCTAACCCTAGCCCTAGCCCTAATCCTAACCCTAACGCTAAACCTAGCCCTAATGCTAACACTAACCCTAACCCTAGCCCTAACCCTAACCCTAACCCTAACCCTTGCCCCAGCCCTAGCCCTAACACTAACACTAACCCTAAACCTAGCCCTAGCCCTGTCCCTAACACTAACCCTAACCCTAACCCCAACCCAACCCCAACCCCAACCCTAACACTACCTCCAACCCCAAACCCAACCCAACCCCAACCACAACCCAAACACTAACCCTAACCCAAACCCGAACCCTAACTGTATCCTAACCCGAAACCGAACCCTAACTATAACCCTAACACTTTTCCTACACCTTACCTTAACATAGCCTAAGACTTAGTCATAATCCTATTAACACAACACTAGCCCTAAAGCTAACCCTAGCCCTAACCCTAAGCCTAACCCTAGCCCTAAACCTAACCCTAGCACTAACACTAACCCTAATCCTAATGATAAACCTAGCCATAGCCCTAACCCTTACCCTAACCCTAACCTTAGCCCTAGCCCTAGCCCTAGCCCTAGCCCTAACACTAACGTTAGCCCTAGTCCTAGCCCTAGCCGTAACCATAAACCTAACCCTAACCCTAACCCTAACCCTAAACATAACCGTAACCCTAGCTCTAACTCTAACCCCAAACATAACCCCGACCCCAACCCTAATTCTACACTAGCCCTAGCACTATACCTAACCCTAACCCTAGCCCTAGTCCTAGCCCTAGCTCTAACCCTAACGCTACACCTAACCCTAACACTAGCCCTAGCAATAGACCTAACCCTAACCCTAGCATAACCCTAACCCCAACCCCAAACCCAGACCCAACCTTAACTCTACCTCCAACCACAAAACCAACCAAACACCAACCACAACCGCAAACCTAAACCTAACCCTAACCCGAACCCTAACACTAACACTAACCCTAACCCTAACCCCAACCCAACCCCAACCCCAATCCTAACTCTACCACCAACCCCAAACCCAACCCAACCACAACCACAACCACAACCCTAACCCTAACCCAATCCCGAAACAGAACCCTAAACCTAGCCCTAAACCGTACGCGACCCCTAACCCTAATCCTATTCCTACACCTAAACTTAACCATAGCCTTAGTCTTGGTCTTAGTCCTAACTGTTAAAACACACTAGCCCTAAAGCTAACCTTAGCCATAGACCTAAACCTAACCCTAAGCCTAACCCTGACTCTAATCCAAGCCCTAGCCCGAGACATAACCCTAGCCGTAAACATATCCCTAACCTTAACCCTAACCCTAGCCCTAGCCTTGGCCCTGGCTCTAACCCTAACCCTAACCCTAACCCTAGCCCTAGACCTAACCCTTACCCTACCCTAACTGTAACCCTAGCTCTAACCCTAACCATAACCCTAACACTAACCCTAGCCCTAGCCCTGGCCCTAGTCCTAACCCTAACCCTAACCCAAACCCTAGCCCTAGCCCTAACACTTACCCTACCCTACCTGTAACCCTAGCTCTAACCCTAACCCTAACCCTAGCCCTAGCCCTAGCCCTAGCCCTAGCCCTAGCCCTGGCCCTAACCCTAACCCTAAACCTAACCCTAACCTTAGTCCTAGCCCTAACCCTAAACCTAAGCGTAAACCTAGCTCTAACCCTAACTCTAACCCTAACCCTAAACCTAACCCTAGCCCTAACCGAAACCCTCACCATAAACCTAGCCAAGCCCTAGCCATAGACCTAGCCCTAACCCTAACCCTACCCTTAACCCTAACACTAGCCCTAGCCCTAGACCTAACCCTAAACCTAGCCCTAAACATAACCCTAGCACTAGCCTAACACTAACCCTAACCCAAACCAGAAAACTAACCCGAATTCTCACCCGAACCTGAACCTGAACCCAAAACCTAACCCTAACCCTAAACCTAACCCTAACCATAATCCTACACCTAACCTTAACCATAGCCTTAGACTTAGTCATAGTCCTAACTGTTAACACAACACTAGCTCAAAGCTAACCCAAGCCCTAACCCTAACCATACAATCGCCCTAACCCTAACCCTAGCACTAACACTAAACCTAAAACTAAATCTAACCCTGGCCCGAGCCCTAATCCTAACCCTAAACCTAGCCCTAGACTAGCCCTACACTAGCCCTAAACCTAACCCTAACCAGAACCATAGCCCTATCCCTAACGCTAACTCTAACCCTAATCCTATCTCTAGCCCTAGCCCTAGACCTAACCCTAACCCTAACCCTTACCCTAACCCTAACCCTGGCCCTAGCCCTAACACTAACCCTAGGTCTAGCCCTAGCCCTAGCCCTAACCCTAATCCTAACCCTAACATTAGCCCTAGCCCTAACGCTAACCCGAAACCTAATCCTATTACTAGCCCTAGCCCTAGACCTAACCCTAACCCTAGCGCTAGCCCTAACCCTAACACTAACCCGAAACCTAGCCCTAGCCCTAAACCTAACCGTAACCCTAGCACTTGCCCTAGCTCTAACACTAACCCTAACCTTAATCCTAACCATAGACTTAGCAATAACCCAAACCCTAAACCTAAACCTAGCCCTAGCCCTAGCCCGAGCCCTAACCCTAAACCTAATCATAGCCCTAGCCCTAATGCTAACCCTAATCCTAATCCTATCACTAGCCCTAGCCCTAGACCTAACCCTAACCCTAACCCTAACGCTAACCCTAACCCTAACCCAAGCCCTAGCCCTAACACTAACCCGAAACCTATCCCTAGCCCTAACCCTAACCCTAACCCTAGCATTAGCCTTAGCTCTAACACTAACCCTAGTACTAGCCCTAGCTCTAACACTAACCCTAACCTTAACCCTAACCATAGACTTAGCAATAACCCAAACCCTAAACCTAACCCTAGCCCTAGCCCTAGCCCTAGACCAAACCCTACCCCTAACCCTAACACTAGCCCTAACCCTAACCCTAACCCAAAACCTAGCACTAGCCCTAACCCTAAACCTACCCCAAACCCTAACATTAGCCCTAGCACTAGACCTAACTCTATCCCTAGCCCTAACCCTAAACCCAATCCCAACCCCAACCCCAACCCTAACTCTACCTCCAACCCCAAACACAACCCAACCGCAACCACAACAGCAAACCTAATGCTAACCCGAACCCGAACCCGAACCCTAACCTGAAACCGAAACCGAACCCTAACCCTAACCCTAACCCTAACCCTAACCCTAACCCTAACCCTAACCCTACACCTAACCTTAACCATAGCATTAGACTTAGTCATAGTCCTAACTGTTAACACAACACTAGCCCTAAAGCTAACCCTAGCACTAACAATAACCGTACCCTACCCTAACCCTAGCCCTAGCCCTAACACTAAACCTAAACTTAAACCTACCCTTAGCCCTAGCACTAACCCTAACCAAAACCCTAACCCTAACCCTAGCCCTAGACCTAAACCTAGCCCTAGGCCTAACCGTAACCCTTACCCTAGACCTAGCCCTAACCCTAAATGTAAAGGTAAACCTAGCCCTTACCCTATCCATAGCGCTGCCCTAACCATAACCCTAACCTTAATCCTAGCCTTAGCCCTAGGCCTAACCCTAACACTAGCCCTAACCCTAACCCTAACCCAAAACCTAGCACTAGCCCTAACCCTAAACCTACCCCAAACCCTAACATTAGCCCTAGCACTAGACCTAACTCTATCCCTAGCCCTAACCCTAAACCCAATCCCAACCCCAACCCCAAACCTAACTCTACCTCCAACCCCAAACACAACCCAACCACAACCACAACAGCAAACCTAATGCTAACCCGAACCCGAACCCTAACCCGAACCCGAACCTGAAACCGAACCATAACCCTAACCCTAACCCTAACCCTAACCCTAATCCTACACCTAACCTTAACCATAGCATTAGACTTAGTCATAGTCCTAAGTGTTAACACAACACTAGCCCTAAAGCTAACCCTAGCCCTAACACTAACCGTACCCTAGCCCTAACCCTAGCCCTAGCCCTAACACTAAACCTAAACTTAAACCTACCCCTAGCCCTAGCACTAACCCTAACCAAAACCCTAACCTAACCCTAGCCCTAGACCTAACCCTAGCCCTTGGCCTAACCCTAAACCTTACCCTAGACCTAGCCCAAACCGTAAACGTAAAGGTAAACCTAGCCCTTGCCCTATCCCTAGCGCTGCCCTAACCATAACCCTAACCCTAATCCTAGCCATAGCCCTAGGCCTAACCCTAACCCTAGCCCTAACCCTAAACCTAGCCCTAGCCCTAGCCCTAACCCTAACCCTAACCCTAACCCCAACACAACCCCAACCTCAATCCTAACTCTACCTCCAACCCCAAACCCACCCCAACCCCAACCACAACCCCAACCCTAACCCTAACACTAACCAAAACCGAACAATAACCCTACACCTAACCCGAACCCGAACCCAAAACCCAACCCTAACCCTAATACAAACGCGAAGGCGAACCCTAACCCTAACACTACCCTAACCCTTTTCCGACACCTATCCTTAACCATACCCTTAGAATTAGTCATAGTACTAACTGTTAACACAACACTACCCCTAAAGCTAACCCTAGCCCTAACCCAAACCCTAGCACTAACACTAAACTAATCCTAAAGCTAACCCTAGCCATAGCCCTAACCCTAACCCTAACCCTAGCCCTAGACCTAGCACTAGCCCTAGCCCTAACCTAACCCTAATCCTAAACCTAACCCTAACACTAGGCCTAGCCCTAGCCCTAACCCTAACCATAACCTTAACCCTAACCCTAACCCTAAACCTAGCCCGGGCCCTGGCCCTAGCCCTAACCCTAACCCTAAGCCTAACCGTAAACCTAGCTCTAACCCTAACCCTAAACCTAACGCTAAGCCTAACCGTAAACCTAGCTCTAACCCTAACCCAAACACTAACCCTAACCCTAACCCTAAACATAACCCTAACCCTAAACCTAACCCTAGCCCTAACCCTAGCCCTAACCCTAACCGTAACAATAACCCTAGCCCTAGCCCTAGCCCTAGCCCTAACACTAACGTTAGCCCTAATCCTAGCCCTAGCCGTAACCATAAACCTAACCCTAACCCTAACCCTAACCCTAAACATAACCGTAACCCTAGCTCTAACTCTAACCCCAAACATAACCCCGACCCCAACCCTAATTCTACACTAGCCCTAGCACTATACCTAACCCTAACCGTAACCATAGCCCTAGACCTAGCCCTATCACTTGCCCTAGCCCTAACCATAACCCAAGCCCTAATCCTAACCCTAATCCTAGCCCTAGCTCTAACCCTAATCCTAACCCTAACCCTAAACATAGACCTAGCCCTAAACCAAACCCTAATCCTAACCCTAGCCCTAGCCATTGCCCTAACCACAGCCCTAACACTAACCCTAACCCTAGCCCTAACAATAACCTTAATCCTAAACATAAACCTGGACCAAGTACTAAACCTAACCCTAACCCTAACCCTAACCCTACCTAGCCCTAACCCTAACCCTAACCCCAACCCTAGCCCTAACCCTAACCCGAGCCAGAACCCTAACCCTAACCCTAACCATAACCCCAACCCCAACACTAACTCTACCTGCAAAGCAAACCCCTCCCAAACCCCAACCACAACCCCAAACCTAACCCTAACCCTAACCCGAACCCGAACCCTAACCCTATCACTAGCCCTAGCCCTAACCCTAACCCTAACCGTAACCCTAAGTCTAATCGTAAACCTAGCACTAACCCTAACCCTAACCCTAACCCTACACCTAACCCTAGCACTAACTCTAGCCCTAACCCAAACCCTAACCATAACCCTAGCCCTCACCCTAACCCTACCCTTAACTCTAACACTAGCCCTAGCACTAGACAAAACCCTAAACCTAGCCCTAAACTTAACCCTAGCACTAACCTAACTCTAACCCTAACCCTAACCCTAGCCCTAGCCCTAGCCCTAACCCTAAAAATAACCCTAACCTTAACCCTAACCCTAGACATAACCCTAACCCTAACCCTATCCCTCGACCTATCCCTAGCCCTAGGCCTAGACCTAGCCCTAACCCTAACCCTAACCCTACCCTTAACCATAACACTAACCCTAACACTAGACCTAACCCTAAACCTAGCCCTAACCCTAACCCTAACCCTAACCCTAGTCCTTGACCTATTTTAGCCCTAGTCCTAACCCTAACCCTAACCATAGACCGAGCCCTAACCCTAACCCTAAACCTAAACCTAACCCTAGCCTTATCCCTAACAATAACCCTAACCCTAATCCTAGTCCTAACCCTGGCCCTAGCACTAACCCTAACCCTAACCCAAGCCCTAATCATAACCCTAGGCCTAGCCCTAGCTCTAACACTAACCCTAACCCTAAACCTAACCCTAACCCTAACCCTAACCCTAACCCTAACCATAGACCTAGCCCTAACCCTAACCCTAAACCTAAACCTAGCCCTAGCCCTATCCCTAACAATAACCTTAACCCTAATCCTAGCCCCAAACCTAGACCTAACACTAACCCTAATCCTAAACATAAACCTGGACCTAGTTCTAAACCTTACCCTAACCCTAACCCTAGCCCTAGCCCTAACCCTAACCCGAGCCAGAACCCTAACCCTAACCCTAACCACAACCCCAAACACAACTCCAACCCCAACACTAACTCTACCTCCAACAGCAAAACCCACCCAAACCCCAACCACAACCCAACCCTAACGCTAGCCCTAACCCTAACCAGAACCCGAACCCTAACCCGAACTCGAAACCGAACCATAACCAAAACCCTAACCCAAACCCGAACCTGAACGCGAACCCTAGCTTTAACCCGAACCCGAACCAGAACCCTAAACCTAACCCTAACCCTAACCCCATCCTGAATCCTAACCCTAGCCCTAACCCTAGCCCTAGGCCTAACCCTAACCCTAACCCTAACCGTAGCCCTAGCCCTAACGCTATCCTAAACCTAAACCTAGCTCTAGGCCTAGTCGTAGCCCTAACTCTGACTCTAACCCTAACCCTAACCCTAGCCCTAGCCCTGGGCCTAGCCCTAGCGCTAACAGAAACCCTTACCCTAACACTAGCCCTAACCCTAAAATTACACTAACCCTAACCCTAGCACTAGCTCTAACCCTAACCCAAACGCTAACCCTAACCCTAGACCTAACCCTAACCCTAACCCAAACGCTAATCCTAACCCTACACCTAACCCTAATACTAACCCTAGCCCTTGCTCTAGCCCTAGCACTAACCCTAAGCCTAACCCTAACTCTAACACTAGCCCTAACTCTAACCCTAACTCTAACCGTGGCCCTAAGCCTAACCATAACCCTAACCCTAGCCCTAACCCTAACCCTAACCCTAGCCCCAGCCCTAGCCCTAACCCTAACACTAACCCTAATCCTAGCCCTAGCCCTAGCCTTAACCCTAACCCCAACCCAACCATAACCCCAATCCTAACTCTACCTCCAACCCCAAACCTACTCAAAACCCAACCACAACCACAACCCTAACCCTAACACTAACCCGAACCCGAACACTAACCCTAGCCCTAACCCAAACACGAACACAAATCCAAAACCTAACCCTAATCCTAATCCCGAACGCGAACCCTAACCCTAACCCTAGACCTAGCCCTAGGCCTAGGCCTAGCGCTAACCGAAACCCTAACCCTAACACTAGACCTCACCCTAAACCTAACCCTAATCCTAGACCTAGCTCTAACGCTATACTAAACCTAATCCTAGCCCTAGCGCTAGCCCTAGCACTAGCCCTAGCCCTACTCTAACCCTAAACCTAACCCTAGCCCTAGCCCTAGCCCTAGGCCGAACATTAACCCTAACCCTAACCCTAACACTAGCCCTAAACCTAACGCTAACCCTAACCCTAGCCCTAACCCTAACCCTAACCCTAAACCTAACCCTAACCCTAACTGCAACCCTAGCTCTAGCCCTAGCACTAACCCTAACCCTAACCCTAACCCTAGCCCTAACCCAAACATGAACCCAAATCCGAACCCTAACCCTAATCCTAATCCTGAACGCGAATCCTAACCCCAATCCTAACCCTAACACTAACCCTAACCCTATTCCTACACCTAAACTTAATCATAGCCTTAGACTTACTCATAGTCCTAACTGCTAACACAACACTAGCCCTAAAGCTAACCCTAGCCCTAACCCTAACCCTAGCACTAACACTAAACCTAATCATAAAGCTAACCCTAGCAATAGCCCTAACCCTAAACATAACCTTGCCCTAGACCTAGCCCTAACCTAACCCTAACAGTAACCATAACCCTAACCCTAAAACCTAGCCCTAGCCCTAGCCCTAGCCCTAAATAGAACCCTAACATTAACACTAACCCTAGCCCTAGCAGTGGCATTAGCCCTAACCCTAAACCTAACCCTAACCCTAGCCCTAGACCTAACTCAAACCCTAACCCTAACCCTAGCCGTATACCTAGCTCTAAACCTAACCCTAACCCTAAACCTAACCATACACCTAGACCGAGCCCTATCCCAAACCCTAATCCTAAACCCAGCCCTAGCCCTAGCCCTAGCCCTAGACATAGCCCTAACCCTAACCCTACCCTTAACCCTAACTCTAGCCCTAACCCTAACCCTAGCCCTAGCCCTAGCCCTAACCCTAACCCTACACCTAACCCTAACACTAGCCCTAGCACTAGACCTATCCCTAAACCTGGCCCTAACCCTAACCCCAATTCCAACCCCAACCGCAACCCAAACTCTACATGCAACCCCAAACCCAACCCAACCGCAACCACAACCGAAACCCTAACCCTAACCCGAAACCTAACGCTAACCCTAACCATAAACCGAAACCAAACCCTAACCTTAATCCTACACCTAACCTTAACCATAGCATTAGACTTTTAATAGTTCTGTTAACACAACACTAGCCCTAAACCTAACCCTAGCCCTAACCCTAACTAACCCCAGCCCTAATCCTACCCTAGCCCTAACACTAACCCTAAACTTAAAAACTACACCTAGCCATAACCCTAAACCTAACCCTAACCCTAGCCCTAGCCCCAGCCCCAACCCTAACCCTAAACCCAAAATCAACCCCACGCCAACCACAACCCTAACCTAACCCTAACCCTAACCCGAACACTAACCCTAACCCTTAATCCTACAAAAACGACTAAATCCTAAAAAAAACACTAATTTTAACCCTAATCCTAGTCCAAACCTGCCCTAAAGTAACCCTAAACCTAGACATTACTGTAACCATAAAATGAGCCCTAACACTAACAATAACCCTAACACTAAACCGAGCCTTAGACCTAGCCCTAAACCTAACCCTAACCCTAGAACTAGCCATAACCCTAGCCCTAACCATAACTCTAACCCTAAAACTAACACTAGCCCTAGCCCTAACCCTAACCCCAGCCCTAGCCCTAGCCCTAGCCCTAGCCCTAACACGAAACCTAACCCTAACTCTAGCCCTAGCCCTAACCCTAGAGCTAGCCCTAACACTTACCCTAACCCTATCCCTAGTCCTAGCCTTAAACCTAACCCTAACCCAAACCCTAGCCCTAGCACTAACACTAACACTAAACCTAACCCTAGACCTAGCCATAAACCTAAACCTAACCCAAGCCCTAGCCCTAACCCTAACCATAAACCTAACAATAACCCTAACCCTAGGTCTAGCTCTAACCCTAAACTTAACCCTAGACCTAGCCATATCCCTAACCCTAACCCTAGCCCTAGCCCTAAGCCTAGCCCTAGACATAACCCACAACTTAAAACTAACCCTAGCCCTAGCCCTAACCCTAACCCTAACCCTAAACCTAAACCTAGCCCTAGACCTAGCCCTAGCCCTAACCCATACCCAAGCCTTAGCCCTAGCGCTAGCCCTAACACTAAACCTCTCCCTAACCCTAGCCCTAGCCCTAACCCTAACCGTAACCCTAGCCCTAACCATAACCCTAGCCCTTGCCCTAACCCTAACCCTAACCCTTACCCTAACCCTACCCTAGCCCTAGCCCTAGCCCTAACCCTAACCCTAGCCCTAGCCTTAGCCCTAACCCTAACCCTAGCCCTAGCCGTAACCCTAACCCTAACCCTAGACCTAACCATAACCCTAGCCCTTGCCCTAACCCTAACACTTAACTAACCCTAGCCCTAGCCCTAACCCTAACCCCAGCCCTAGACCTAGCGCTAGCCCTAGACCTAACACGAACCCTAACCCTAACCCAGGACCTAACCCTAACCCTAACCTTTCCATAGCCCTACCCCTAAACCTAACCCTAAACCTAGCACTAACCCTAATACTATTCCTTAACCTAACCCTAACCCTAACCCTAAAACTAGCCTTAGACCTAGCCCTAGTCCTAATCCTAACCCTAACCATAGCCCTTGCGCAAGCCCTTGATCTAGCGCTTACCCTAACCCTAAACCTAACCCTAACCCTAGCCCTGGAATAGACAAATCCTAACCCTAACCCTAACCATGGCCCTCACCCTAACCCTAACAATAACACTAACCCTAACCCTAGCCCTCACTCTAAACCTAACCCTAAACCTAACCCTAAACATAGCCCTAGCCCTAACCAAAATCCTTACCTTAATCAAGGCCCTAGCCCTAGCCCTAGTTCTAGCCCTAACCTAACCTAACCCCAACCCTAGCCTTAACCATAACCCTAAACCTAACCCTATACTTAGCCCTAGCGCTAACCCTAACCCTAACCCTAACCCTAGCCCTAAACCTAATCCTAGACCTAACAATAGCCCTAGACCTAAACCTAACACTAACCCTAACCTAGCTCAAGCCCTAAACCTAGGCCAAGCCCTAGCCCTATTCCTAACCCTAACACTTTCACTAACCCTACTGGTAGCACTAATCCTAACCCTAACACTAGCCCTAGCCTTAACCCTAACCCTATCCTGAGCCCTAGCCCTAACCCTAATGCCAACCCTATCCCTAGTCCTAGACCTAACCCTAACCCTACCCTAAACCTAACCCTAACCACAACCCAAGCCCAACTCCAACCCCAACCACAACCCTATCCCCAAACACAACCCCAACCTGAAGCTCAAATCCAACCCCAAACCTAACCGTAACCCTAAACCTACCCCTAGCTCTAGCCCTAAACTAGCTCTAGCCCTAACCCTAACCCTAACCCTAACACTAGCCCTAGCCCTAACCTAACCCTAACCAGAGCCCTAGCCCTAAAACAACGCTAACCCTATCCCTAGACCTAGACTTAACCCTAACCAAAACCCTAACCCTAAACCCAACCCCTAAGCGAACTCCAACCCCAACCACAACCCTAACCATAACACTAAACCTAACCCTAAACCTAGCGCTAGATGTAGCCCTAACCATAACCCTAACCCTAACCCTAAACCCAACCCCAAGCCCAACTAAAACCCCAACCACAACCCTAACACTAACCCTAAACCTAACCCTAAACCTAACCCTAGCCCTAGCCCTAACCATAAACCTAAACCAATCCCTAGCCCTAACCCTAACCCTAAACCTAAACCTAACTCTAAACCTAGCTCTAACACTAGCCCTAACCCTAACTCTAAACCTAGCCCTAAACCTAACCATAGCACTAAACCTAACCCTAACCCTAACCCTAACCTGAACACTAACCTTAACCCTTAATCCTTAAAAACTTCTAAATCCTAAAAAAAATACTAATTTTAACCCTAAACCTAATCCTAACCATAGCCCTAGCAATAGACCTAACAATAATCCTAAGCATAACCCTAGCCCAGGTCTAGCCCTAGCCCTAGCGCTAACCCTAACCCTAACCCTAGCCCTACCCCTAGCCCTGGAACCAGCATTAACCTTAAACCTAACCCTAGCCCTCACCCTAACCGTAACTCAAACCCTAACAATGACATTAGCCCTAGCTCTAAACCTAAACATAAGCCTAACTCTGAACATAGCCCTAGCCCTAACCCAAATCCTAACCCTAACCCTAACCCTAGCCCTAGCCCTAGCCCTAGCCCTAACCCTAACCCTAACCCTAGCCCTACCCCTAGCCCTGGAAACAGCATTAACCCTAACCCTAACCCTAGCCCTCACCCTAACCGTAACCCAAACCCTAACAATGACATTGGCCCTAGCTCTAAACCTAACCCTAAACCTAACCCTAACCATAGCCCTAGCACTAACCCAAATCCTAACCCTAACCCTGGCCCTAGCCCTAGCCCTAGCCCTAGCCCTAACCCTAACACTAAACCTAACCCTAGCCGTAGACCTAGTCCTAGTCATATCCCTAACCATAACCCTAGCCTTAGCCCTAGACCTATACCTAACCCTAAACCTTAATCCAACCCCAACAACAAGCCCAACTCTAATCCCAACCCAAACCCTAACCCTAACCCTAACCCTAGTCCTAGCCCTAGCCCTACCCCTAGCTCTAGCCCTAACCCTAACCATACCCTAACCATAACCCTAATCCTAGCCCTAACCCTAACCCTAACCATAAACCGAGCCCTAGCCCTAACCCTAACGCTAACCCTAGGTTAGCCCTAGCCCTAACCCTAAACCTAACCCTAACTCTAAGCCCAAGCCCAAGTCCAACTCCAACCGCAACCACAACCACAAACCTATCCGTAACCCTAACGCTAACCCTAGCCATAGCCCTAAACCTAACCCTAGACCTAACACTAGTCCTAGCCCTAAACCTAACCCTAACCCTAACCCTAGCAGTAACCCTAAAGCTAGCCCTAGCCCTAATCTTAACCCTAAACCTAACCCTAACCCTAACCCCAACCCCAAGCCCAACTCCAACTCAAACCACAACCCTAACCCTAGACCTAACCCTAGCCCTAACCCGAGCCCTAACCATAACCATACACCTAACCCAAGCCCTAGCCCTAACCCTAACCCTAACACTAAACCTAACACTAACCCTAATCCTAGCCCTGGCCATAACGTTAAACCTAAAACTGACCCTAGCCCTAGCCCTAGACCTATCCCAAACCCTCATCCTAGCCCTAGCCCTAGCCCTAGCCCTAGCCGTAAACCTAACCTTAACCCTAACCCTAACCCTATTCCAAATCCTAACCGTAACCCTAATCCTAGCCCTAGCCCTAACATTGAAACTAACCCTAACTCTAGCCCTAGCCCTAAACCTAACCATAACCCTAACCCTAATCTTAATCATATACCAAAACCTAATCCTAACCCTAATCCTAGCCATAGCCCTAGTCCTAACCCCAACTTAAACCTAATCCTAACCCTAGCCATAGACCTAAACCTAACCCAAACCCAAGCCCTAAACCTAAACCTAGACCTAGCCCAAACCCTAACACTAAGTCTAACATTAGCCCTAGCCCTAATCCTAAGCCTAACCATAAAACTAATGCTGGCCCTAGCCCAAACCTAATCCTAACCCTAACCGAAGCCCTAGCCCTAAGCCAAACCCTAACCCTAACCGTAGCCGTAGCCCTAGCCCTAGGTCTAAGCCTAATCCTAACCCTAACCCTATCCCTGACCCTGGCCATAGCACTAACCCTAACGCTACCTAAAACTAGCCCTAACCCTAAACCTAACCGTAACCCTAACCCTAGCCCTAGCTCTAACCCTAACCCTAACCCAAACCTTAACCTAACACTAGCCCTAACCCTAATCCTAACCCTAACCATAACCCTAGCCCTAGCACTAACCCTAACCCTAACTCTAGACCAAAAGATAACCCTAGCCCTTGCCCTAACCCTAAACCTAGCACTAGCCTTAGCCCTAGCCCTAGCACTGGCCCTAGCCCTAACCCTAACCCTAACCCTAGCCTCTTCCTAGCCCTAACCCTAACACGAAACCTAACCCTAGACCTAGCCCTAGCCCTAACCCTAACCCAAATCTGAACCCTAATCTAGGACTAGACCTAGCCCTAGTTCTAGCTCTGACCAAACCCTAACCATAACCCTAGGCCTAACCCTAACCCTAAACCTAAACCAAGCCCTAACCCTAACACTAACCCTAATCCTAGCCCTAGACCTAGCCCTAAACCTAATCCTAGACCTAACAGTAGCCCTAGCCCTATCACTAACCCAAACCCTAACCATAGCCCAAGCCCTAAACCTAACCCTAGTCCTAGCCCTAGCCCTAGCTCTGCCCTAGCCGTAAGCCTTTTCCTAACCCAAACCCTAGCCCTAAACCTAACCCTAACCCAAACCCTAGCCCCAGCCCTAGGATAAGACTAAAACAAACCGTAACCCTAGCCCTAGCCCTAACCCTAAACCTAACCCTAACCCGAACCCAAACCCAAAACCGAAATCTAACCTAAACCCAACCTGAACCCCAACTTCAACCCGAACCCTAACCCTAACCCGAATCCAAAGCCGAACCCTAACCCTAACCCCAACCCTAACCCTAATCATACACCTAAACTTAAACATAGCCTTAGATTTAGTCATAGTTCTAACTGTAAAAACAACACTGGCCATAAAGCTAACCATAGCCTTAACACTAACCGTAACCCTAGCCCTAACCCTAACCATAGCCCTAACACTAACACTGATACTAATCCTAAACCTAGCCCTAGCCCTAAACATAACCCTAACCCTAAACCTAGCCCTAACCATAGACCTGGCCGTAGCCCTAAACCTAACACTACACCGAACCCTAACCCTAGCCCTAACCCTAACCCTAACCCTAACCCTAACCCTAACCCTAGCCTTAGCCCGAGCCCTGGCCATAGCCCGAAACCTAACACTAAACCTAACCCTAAATCTAGCCCTAACCCTAACCATAATCCTAACCCTAGCCATAGCCCTACCTAAGCCCTAGCCCTAAACCTAACCCTAATCCTAACCCTAACCCTAACCCTAACCCTAGCCTTAGCCCTAGCCCTAACCCTAACCCTAATGCTAACCCTAGCCCTTGTCCTAACCCTAACCCTAACCCTAGCTCTAACAGAGGCCAAGCACTAAGCCTAACCCTAACCCTAAATCTAGCCCTAACCCTAATCCTAACCGTAACCCTAACCCTAACCCTAACCCTAACCCTAACCCTAGCCATAAACCTATCCCTAACCCTAACCCTAACCCTAACCTAATCCTAGCCCTAGACCTGGAACTAGCCCTAACGCTAACCCTAACCCTAGCCTTAGCTCTAAGCCTAACCCTAACCCTAACCGTAGCCCTAGCCCTAACCCAAACCCTAACCCTAACCCTAGCCCTAGCCCTAGCCCTAGGTCTAAGCCTAATCCTAACCCTAACCCTATCCTTGACCCTGGCCCTAGCCCTAACCCTAACCCTAACTATAAAACTAGCCCTAACCCTAAACCTAACCGTAACCCTAATCCTAGCCCTAGCTCTAACCCTAACCCTAACCCAACCCTTAACCTAACACTAGCCCTAAGCCTAATCCTAACCCTAACCCTAAACCTAGCCCTAGCTCTAACCCTAACCCTAACCCTAACCCTAGCCATAAACCTAACCCTAACCCTAACCCTAGCCCTAAACCTGGTCCTAGCCAGAACCCTAACCCTAACTCTAACCGTAATTCAAACCCTAGGCCCAGCCCTAGACCTAGCCCTACCCTATAACTAAAACTAACCCTAGCCCTATCCTTAGCCCTAACCGTAACCCTAACACTAGCCCTAGCCCTAACCCTAACCATAACCCTAGCCCTAGTCCTAACCATAAACCTAATGCTAACCCTAGCCCTTACCCTAACCATAAACCTAACCCTATCCCGAACCCTAACCCTAACTCTAACCCTAACACTAGCCCTAGCACTAAAACTAACCCTTACAATAACCCAAACCTAGCCCTAGCCTTAAGATTGACCTAAACCTAGCCCTAGCCCTAGCCCTGCCTTAGTCGTAAGCCTAACCCTAACCTTAACCCTAGCCCTAACCCTAACCCTAAACCTAAACCTAGAACCATGCCTAGCCCTATCCCTAAAACAAACCATAACTCTAGCCCTAGCCCTAACCCTAAACCTAACCCTAACCCAAACCAAAACCCACACCCGAACTCTAACCTTAACCCTAACCCAAACCCCATCTCAAACCCGAACACTAACCCTAACCCGAATCCAAAGCCGAACCCTAATCCTAACCCTAACCCCACCCTAACCCTAATCCTACACCTAAGCTTAAACATAGCATTAGACTTAGACATAGTCCTGTTAACACAACACTAGCCCTAAAGCTAACCCTAGCCTTAACACTAACCCTAACTTTAGCCCTAACCCTAACCCTAACAGTAGCCATAGCCCTAGACCTAAACCTAACCCTACCCCAAACCCTAGCCCTAACCCTAACCCTAACCCTAACCCCAAACCTAGCCCTAAACCTAACGCGAGCCTGAACAATAACCCTAACCCGACCTGAAACCGAACCCTAAACCTAACGCTAATCCAAACCCGAACCCTAACACTAACCCTAACCCTAACCCAAACCCCAATCCTACACCTAAATTTAGCCATAGCCTTAGACTTAGTCATAGTCCTAACTGTTAACACAACACTAGCCCTAAAGCTAAACCTAGACCTACAACTAACCCTAGCCCTAACCCTAACCCTAACCCTAACCCTAACCCTAACCCTAACCCTAATCCTAGAACTAACCTTAAACATAGCATTAGACTTAGTCATGGAACTAACTGTTAACACAACACTAGTCTAAACCTAACCCTAGCCCTACACCTTAGCCTAGCCCTAACCATAACCCTAACCCTAACCCTAACCCTAACACTAACCCTAATCCTATACCTAAACTTAACGATTGCCTTAGACTTAGTCATAGTCCTAACTGTTAACACAACACTAGTCTAAACCTAACCCTACCCCTACACCTAACGCTGGCCCTAACCCTAAACCTAACCCTAACCCTAGCCCTAACCCTAAACCCTAACCCTAACCCTAATCCTACACCTAACCTTAAACATAGCATTAGACTTAGTCATGGTCCT
>CM027402.1:84285279-84303065 GCA_015711505.1 Sylvilagus bachmani | reverse complement strand
CCTAGCCAGAACCCTAACCCTAGACCTAACCCAAACTCTAATCAAAACCCTAGGCCTAGCCCTAGACCTAGCCCTAACCCAATAACTAACACTAACCCTAGCCCTATACTTAGCCCTAACCGTAACCCTTACACTAGCCCTAACCCTAAACCTAGCCCTAGACCTAACCCTAACCCTAAACCTAGCCCTAGACCTAGCCCTAACCATAAACCTAAGCTAACCCTAGCCCTTACCCTAAACATAAACCTAACACTAGCCCTAACCCTAACCCTAACTATAACCCTAGCCCTTGCCCTAGCCCTCGCTCTAACCCTAGCCCTAGACCTAGCCCTAGCCCTTGCCATAACCCTAACCCTAACCCTAGCCCTAGCCCTAACCCTAACCCTAGCCCAAACACTAACCCTTACCCTAGACCTAGCCCTAGCCCTAAACCCAACCCCAACCCCAACCCCAACAACAAACCCAACCCCTACCATAAACCTAACCCTAACCCTAGCCCTAAACATAGCCCACAACATAAACCTAACCCTAGCCCTAGCCATAACCCTAACCCTAACCCAAGCCCTAGCACTAGCCCTAACCCTATCATTACAAATAATCGTAGCCTTAGCCCTAGACCTAACACTAACAATAACCATAACCCTAGCCCTAGCACCAGCCCCAGCCCTAACCCTAACAATAACCAGAACCCTAGCCCTAGCCCTGGAACTAGCCCTAACCCTAACCCTAACCCTACCCTAACCCTAGCCCTCACCCTAACCCTACCCAAACCCTAGCCCTCACCCTAACCCTTACCCTAACCCTAAGATAAACCTAGCCCTAGCTCTAACCCTAACACTAAACCTAACCTAACTATAGTTCTAGCCCTAAAAAAAACCCTAATACTAACCCTAGAACTAGCCCTAGCCCTAGTCCTAGCCCTAACCCTAACCCTAACATAAACCTAAAACTAAACCAACAATTAACCCAGGCCTAGCCCTAGCCCTAGCCATAACCCTACACCTAACCCTAACCCTAGCTCTAGCCCTAGCCATAACCCTAACCGTAGCCCTAGCCATAACCCTAACCGTAGACCTAGCGCTAGCCACAACCCCAACCCTAACCCTAAACCCAAACCCATCCCCACCACAAACCCAATCCTGAACCTAAACCTAACCTGAATAGTAACCCTTGCCCTTAATCCTAAAAAAAACACTAAATCCTAAAAATACCTAATTTTAACCCTAATCCTAGCCCTAACGTAACCCTAACCCTAGCCCTAACTGTAACCATAAACCTACCCCTAACACTAACACTAACACTACCCTAACCCTAGCCCTAGCCCTTAACCTAAACCTAACCCTAACCCTAGCCCTAGCCTTAGCCCTAGCCATAACCCTAACCCTATCCCAAGCCCTAGCACTAGCCCTAACCCTAACCAAAATCATAGCCCTAGCCCTAGACCTAACCCTAACACAAACAGTAGCCTAACCCTAACCCTAACCCTAACACTAAACCTAACCCTAGCCCGTGCCCAAACCCTAGCACTAACCCTAACCTTTCCCCTAGCCCTAAACCTAGCCCTAGCCTTAACCCTAAACCTAACCCTCGACCTAGCCCTAGCCCTAGCCCTAGCCCTAGCCCTAGCCTTAAGCCTAAACCTAGCCCTAGCCCTAGCCCTAGCCCTAGTCCTAACACTAACCCTAAACCTAGCCCTATCCCTAGTCCTAACACTAACCCTAACTGTAGCACTAGCCCGAACCCTAAGACTAAATCTAAACCTAACACTAACCCCAGCTCTAGCCCTAGCCCTAACCCTAACAATAAACATAACCCTAGCCCTAGCCCTAGCCACAGCCCTAACACTAAACCTAACCCTACCCTAAGCCTAACCCTAGCCCTAGCCCTGGAACTAGCCCTAACCCTAACCCTAACCCTAACCCTAGCCCTCACCCTAACTCTAACCCTAACCCTAACACTAACCGTAGCCCTAGCTCTAAATCTAACCGTAAACACAAACCTAACCATAGTGCTAGCCCTAAGCAAAACCCTAGACCTAGCCCTAGCCCTAGTCCTAGCGCTAACCCTGAACCTATCCCTAACCATAACCCTACCCCTAACCATAAGCTTAAACCTAAACCTACCCTTAGCCCTAGCCCTAACCCTAACATTAACCCTAACGCTAGCCCTAGCCCTAACCCTAAACCTAACCCTAGCCCTCACCCTAACCCTAGCAGAAACTCTAAACCTAACCCTAACCCTAACCCTAGCCCTAGCCCTAGCCCTAAACCTAACCCTAACACTAAACCTATCACTGGCCCTACCCCTAACCCTAACCCTAAACCTAAACCTAACCTTAGCACTAGCCCTAACCCTAACATGAACCCTAACCCTAGCCCTAGCATTAACACTAACCCTAGACCTACCCTAGCCCTATCCCTATCCCTAACCCTAGACTTAGACCTAGGCCTAACCCTAACCCTAACCCTAACCCTAACCCTAACCCTAACCCTAACATTAGCCCTAGCCCTAACACTAACCCGAACCCTAACTCTAACCCTGTTACCCCTAGAACTAAACATAACCCTAAACCTAGCCCTAACCCTAACTCTAGCGCGTACCCTAACACTAGACCTAAACCTAACCCTAGCCCAAAATCTAAACCTAACCCTAAACCTAATGTTAGCCCTAACCCTAACCCTAGACCTAACCCTAACCCTAGCCCTAGGCCTAACCCTAGCCCTAGTTAGCCTAAACCTAACCCTAACACTAAACCTAGCACTGGCTCTAACCCTAAACCTAACCCTACCCCTAGCCCTAACTCTAAACTTAACCCCAGCCCTAGTCCAAGCTCTAACCCTAATCCTAACCCTAAACCTAACCCCAATCCAAAACCCTACAACAAACCCAAACCCAAACGCAACCCCAACCCTAACCCTAGCCCTAGCCCTAGAATTAACCCTAACCCTAAACCTGAACCCCAACCCCAACCCACACCTAACCCTAAACCTAAACCTAGCTCTAATCTTAACCCACACCATAAACCTAACCCAAGCCCTAGTCCTAACAATAACCCTAACCCTAAAACTAGCCCTAGCTCTAGCCCTAACACGAACCCTAACCCTAGCCCTATGTATCGACCTAACACTAACCCTAGCCCTAGGCCTAGCCCTATCCCTTACCATAACCCTAAACCTAACCCTAGCCCTAGCCCTAGCCAACCCGAACACTGACCATTACCCTAACCCTAGCCCGAGCCCTAACACTAACCCTAACCCTAACCTATCCCTAGCACTAACCCTAACCCTAACCGTAGCACTAGCCCTAAACCTAACCCTAAACCTAAACCTAACCCTAACCCTAGCTCTAGCCCTAGCCCTAGCCCTAACAATAACCATAAACCAAGCCCTAGCCATAGCCCAAGCCCCAGCCCTAACCCTAACCCTAACCCTAACCCTAGCCTTAGCCCTAGCCCTCACCCTAACCCTAACCTAGCTTTAGCCCTAGACCTAACACTAACCCTAGCCCTAGGCCTAAACCTAACCCTAGCCCAAACACTAAACCTAACCCTAAACCTAACGCTAGCCCTAGCCCTAACTCTAATCCTATCCCTAAACCTAACCCTAACCCTAGCCCTAACACTAGCCCTAGTCCTAGCCCTAAAACTAACCCTAACCCTAATCTTAACCCACACACTATACCTAAACCTAGACCTAGCCCTATCCCTAACACTAACTCTAACCCTAACCCTAACACTAAACCTAGCCCCAGCCCTAGCCCTAGCCCTTGCCCTAGCCATAGCCCTAACCATAGCCCTAGCCCTAGCCCTAACCCTAACTCTAACCCTAGCCCTAGCCTTAACCCTAACCTCAACCCCAACCACAACCTCCACCCCAATTTTAACCCGAGCCATAACCCTCGCCCTAACCCTAACCCTAGCTCTAGCCCTAGACCTTAACCCAACACCAACGCCAACCCTAGCCCTAGCCCTCGCCCCAACCCTAACCCTAACGCTAGCCCTAGCCCTAGCCCTCGCCCTAACCCTAACATAGCCCAAACACTAAACCTAACCCTAAACCTAACGCTAGCCCTAGCCCTAACCCTAATCCTATCCCTAAACCTGACCCTAACCCTAATCTTAACCCACATCTTAAAACTAACCCTAGACCTAGCCCTATCCCTAACACTAACCCTAACACTAACCCTAACACTAAACCTAGCCCTAGCACTAGCCCTAGCCATAGCCTTAGCCCTAGCCCTATCCCTAGCCCTAACCCTAATCCTAACCAGAAATCTAACCCCAAACCCATCCCCACCCCAACCCCAACACTAAACCTAACCCTAACCCTAACCCTAAGCCTAACCATAACCCGAACAGTAACCATAGCCCTTAATCCTAAAAAAAAACACTAAATCCTAAAAAAAAACTAATTTTAACCTTAATCCTAGCCCTAACCTAGCCCTAACGTAACATTAACCCTAGCCCTAACTGTAACCATAACCTAGGCTAACACTAACACTAAACCTAAATCTAAACATAGCTCTAGCCCTAGCCCTAGCCCTAGCCCTAGCCCTAGCCCTAGCCATAGTCCTAGCCTTAGCCCTAGCCGTAGACCTAGCCCTAACCCTAACCCTAACACTAACCCTAACCCTAACCCTAGCCCTAAACCTAGCCCTAGCCCTAACCCTAACAATAACACTAACCCTAGCCCTAGACCTATCCCTAACCCTAACCCTAACCCTAGCCCTAGCCCTAGCCCTAACCCTAACCCTAGCCCTAGCCTTAGCCCTAGCCCTAGCCCTAACCCACAACTTAAAACTAACACAAGCCCTATCCCTAACCCTAAACCTAGCACTAGACCGAGCCCTAGGCATAACCTTAATCCTAACTCTAAGCCTAAGGATAGCACTAGCCCTAACACTAAACCTAGGCCTAGACCTAGGCATAGCCCATAACCTAAACCTAGCCCTAGCCCTAGACCTAACACTAACCTTAACCCCAACCCAACCCCAACCTCAAGCCCAACTACAACCCCAACCCTAACCCTAAAGATAACCCTAGGCCTAGCCCTAGCCCTAGCCACAGCACTAGCCCTAACCCTAATCCTAGCACTAACCCTAACCATAACCATAACCAGAGCCTTGCCCTAACCCTAGACCTAACACTAGCCCTAACCCTAACCATAACCCTAACCGTAACCCTAGCCCTAGCCCTAGCCCTCGCCCTAACCCTAACCTAGCCCAAACACTAAACCTAACCCTAAACCTAACGTTAGCCCTAGCCCTAACCCTAATCCTAACCCTAAATCTAACCCTAACCCTAATCTTAACCCACACCCTAAACCTAACCCTAGACCTAGCCCTATCCCTAACACTAACCCTAACACTAAACCTAGCCAAGGCCTTGCCCTAGCCATAGACATAGCCATAGCCATAACCCTAACCCTAGCCCTAGCCCTAGCCCTAGCCCTAGCCCTAGCCCTAGCCATAGCCTTAGCCCTAGCCCTATCCCTAGCCCTAACACTAACCCTAACCCGAAATCTAACCCCAAACCCATCCCCACCACAACCCCAACACTAAAACTAAACCTAACCCTAACACTAACCCTAACACGAACAGTAACCCTAGCCCTTAATCATAAAAAAACAAATAAATCCTTAAAAAAAACACTAATTTTAACCCTAATCCTAGCACTAACATAACCCTAACCCTAGCCCTAGCCCTAGCCCTAGCCATAGCCTTAGCCCTAGCCCTAGCGCCAACCCAAAACCTAACCCTAACCCCAAACCCATCCCAACCCAAAACCCAACCCTAAACCTAACCCTAAACCTAACCCTAACACTAACCATAACCCGAACAGTAACCATAGCCCTTAATCCTAAAAAAACCACTAAATCCTAAAAAAAACACTAATTTTAACCCTAATCCTAGCCCTAATCTAGCCCTAACGTAACCATAACCCTAGCCCTAACTGTAACCATAATCTAGTTAACACTTATACTAACCCTAAATCTAAACATAGCCCTAGCCCTAGCCCTAGCCCTAACACTAGCCTTAGCCCTAGCCGTAGCCCTAGCCCTAACCCTAAACCTAACCCTAACCCTAGCCCTAGCCCTAACACTAACAATAACCCTAACCCTAATCCTAGACCTATATCTAACCCTAACCCTAAACCTAGCCCTAGCCCTAGCCCTAACCCTAACCCTAGCCCGAGCCCTAGCCCTAACCCACAACTTAAAACTAACACTAGCCCTAGCCCTAACCCTAACCCGAGCCGTAGACCTAACCCTAGCCTAACCTTAACCCTAACTCTAAGCCTAAGGATAGCACTAGCCCTAACACTAAACCTAGGCCTAGCCCTAGGCATAGCCCATAATCTAACCCTAGCCCTAGCCCTAGACCTAACCCTAACCTTAACCCCAAACCCAAGCCCAACCTCAAGCCCAACTACAACCCCAAGCCTAACCCTAAAGCTAACCCTAGGCCTAGCCCTAGCCCTAGCCACAGCACTAGACCTAACCCTAAACCTAACTCTAATCCTAGCCCTAACCCTAACCAAAACCATAACCCGAGCCTTGCCATAACCCTAGACCTAACACTAGCCCTAACCCTAACCATAACCCTAACCGTAACCCTAACTCTAACCCAAACCCAAGCCCAAATCCAACCCAAAAACAACCCTGACCCTTAACCTAACCCTAGCTCTAGCCAAAGCCCTAAACCTAACCCTAGCCCTAATCCTAAACCTAGGCCTAGCCCTAGCCCTAGCCCTAAACATAACCCTAATCCAAGCCCTAGCCCTAACCCTAACCATAGCACTAACCCTAACCCTAACCATAATCCTAAACCTAACCCTAGCCCTAGCCATAATCCTAACCCGATCCCTAACTCTAGCCCTAGCCCTAGACCTAACCCTATCCTAACACTAGCCCTAAACCTAAACCTAGCCTTAAATCTAACCCTAGCGCTAACCCTAACCATAACCCTAACCCTAAACCTAGCCGTAGCCCTAGCCCTAGTCCTAAACCGAACCGTAATCCTAGCCTTTCCCTAATCCTAACCCTAATCCAACCCTAGACCTAGCCCTAGCCATAATCCTAACACTAACTCTAAACATAGCCTTAGCCCTAACCCAAAACCTAACCCTAATCCTAGCCCTAGCCCTAACCCTAAAACTAACCCTAGCCTAGCGCTAGCCATAGCCCTAGCCATAACCCTAAACCAAACCCTAACTCTATCACAAACCCTAACCAAAACCCTAATCCTAGCCCTAGCCCTAGCCCAAACACTAACCCTAAACCTGAACCTAGCCCTAGCCCTAACCCAAATCCAAAACCTAACCTGTCCCAAACCCTAAGCCTAACCCTATTCCTAGCCCTAGCCCTAAACCTAAAAACTAACCCTAACCCTAACTGTAAACCTAAACCTAAACCTAGACCTAGCCCAAACCCTAACACTAACCCTAGCCCTATCCGTAACCCTAACCCTAACTCTACCCCTAGCCCTAGACTTAACCCTAACCCAAACCCTAACCCTAACCCTAAACCTGGCCAGTACACTACCCTAGACCTGAAACTAATACTAACCCTAACACTAACCAAAACCCTAACCCTAACCATAGCCTTGGCCATAGCCCAAAACCTAATCCTAACCCTAACCCTAACCCTAGCCCTAGACCTAGCCCTAGCACTAAACCTAACCCTAAACCTAACCCTAAACCTAAACCTAAACCTAACCCTAGGCCTAGCGCTAGGGCTAACCCTAAACCTAACCCTAGCCCTAACACTAACCCTAAACCTAACCCTAACACTAACCCTAGCCCTAGATCTAAACCTCACCCTAACCATAATCCTAACCAGAGCCCTAACTCTAACCCAAACCCTAACCCTAGCTCTAGCCCTAGCCCTAGCCCTAACCCTAAACCTAACCCTAGCCCTAGCCCTAACCCTAAAATTAGCCCTAGCCCTAGCCCAAGCTGTAACCCTAAACCTAATCCTAACCCTAACCCCAACCCGAACCCCAACCACAAAACAACCCCAACCCCAACCCAACCCTAACCCTAACCCTAACCTAACCCTAGCCCTAGCTCTAACCATAACCCTAACCTTAATCCTATCCCTAGCAATAGACCTAAGCATAACCCAAACCCTAGCCCTAACCGTACCCCTAACCCTAACCATAGCCCAAGACCTAACCCAATCCCTAACACTAACCCAAGCCCTAGCCCTAGCCCTAGCACTACGCTAACCCTAACCCTAGCCCTAGCCCTAGCCCTAAAACTAAACCTAAACCTAGCCCTCACCCTAACCCTATCCCAAACTCTAACCCTAACCCTAACCCTAACCCTAACCCTAGCCCTAGCCCTAACCCTAATCAAACCCTAACCCTAACCCTAAATTTAGCCCTAGCCCAGGAACTAGCCCTAACCCTAACCCTAACCCTAACCCTAACCCTTGCCCTAACCCTAACCCTAACCATAACTCTAGCCCTAGCCCTAACCGTAACACTAACCCTAACTGTAGCCCTAGCCCTAACCCTAACCCTAGTCCTAGCCCTAGCCCTAGCCCTAGCCCTAACCCTAATCCTAACCCGAAGCCTAGATGTGGCCCTCGCCCTAGCGCTAACCCTAATCCTAACCCTAGCCCTACACTAACTCTAACCATAAACGAACCCCTAGCCCTAGCTCTAAACCTAACAATAACCCTAACCCTAATCATAGCCCTAGCCCTAACCCAAAACCAAACCCTAACCCTAACCCTAACCCTAGGCCAAGCCCTAAACCTAACACTAATCCTAGCCCTAGCCAAAATCTTAGCCCTAGCCCTAACCCTAACCATAACCCTAACCCTAGCCCTAAACCTAACCATAACACTAACCCTAAACCTATCACGATACCAAACCCTAATCCTAACCCTAATCCTAGCCCTAGCCCTAGACCTAACCCTAACACTAACACTAACCATAACTCTAACCCTAAACCTAACCCTAGCCCTAGCTCTTACCCTAACCTTTACCCTAGCCCTAACCTTTCCCTAACCATAACTCTAACCCCAAACTGAAGTTCAACTCGAACCCCAAGCACAACCCTAACCCTAACCCTAACCCTAATCCTAACCCTATCCCTAACCCTAACCATAGCCCTCGCCCTAATCCAAACCCTAACACTAACCCAAGCCCTAGCCCTAGCCCTAGCCCTAGCCATACCCCTAACCCTAAACCTAACACTGGCCCTAGCCATAACACTAACCCTAACCCTAGCCCTCACCCTAACCCTATCCCAAACCCTAACCCTAACGCTAACCTAAACCCTAACCCTAACCCTAGCCCTAGCACTAGCCCTAGCCCTAGCCCTAGCCCTAAACCTAACCCTAACCCTAACCCTAACCCTAACCCTAACCCTAAACCTAAACCTATACCTAACCCTAGCCCTAACCCTAACACTAACCCTAACCCTAGCCCTAGCCCTAGCCCTAGACCTAGCCCTACACCTGACACTAAACCTAAACCTAACCCTCACCCTAACTAAACCTAGCCCTAGCTCTAAACCGAACCATAACCATAATCCTAACCAGAGCCCTAGCCCTAACCCAAACCCTAACCCTAGATCTAGGCCTAGCCCTAGCCATGGCCCTAACCCTAACCCTAAACCTAACCCTAACCCTAACCCTAACACTGTCCCAAACCCTAGCCCTAACACTAATCCTAGTGCTAGCCCTAGCCCTAATCCTAACCCTAACACTAACCCTAACCCTAGCCCTAGCCCTAACCCTAACCCTAAACCTAGACCTAACCCTAGCACTAGGCCTAAACCAAACGCTAAACCTAAACCTAGCCCTAGCCCTAGTTGTAACAGTAAACCTAGCCCTAGAAATAGCCCTAGCCATAACAATAACCATAGCCCTAACCCTAGCCCTAGTCCTAACCCGAACCCTAACCCTAACAGTAATCCTAGCCCTAGCTGTAACTTAACACTAAACCTAAACCATACCATAGCACTAGCCCTAAGCCTAAACCAAGCTGAAGCCCTAGCATTAACCCTAATACTAACCATAAACCTAGCACTAGCCCTAACCCGAACCCTTACCCTAGCCCTAGCTCTAAACTTAACCCTAAACCTAAACCTAACCATAGCGCTAGCCCTAACCCTAAACCTAGCCCAAGCCCTAGCCCTAACCCTAACCCTAACCCTAAACCTAGCCCTAGCCCTAAACCGAACCCTAACCCTACCCCTAGCCCTAAACCGAAACCTAAATCTAGCCATAACCCTAACCCTAGACCTAGCCCTTATCCTAAACCTAACCCTAACCCTAGCCCTAGCCCTAGCCCTAGCCCTAAACCTAACCCTAACGGTAAACATAACCCTAGCACTAGCCCTAGTCCTAATCCTAAACCTAAACCTAACCCTAACCCTAACCCTAACCCTAGCCCTAGCCCTAACCCTAACCCTAAACCTAACCCTAACCCTAATCATAGCCCTAGCCCTAAACTAGCCCTAACCCTAACCATAGCTCTCAACCTAAACCTAACCCTAAACCTAACCCTAGCCCTAGCCCTAACCCTAACCCTACCATAATCCAGGCCTAACACTAGACATAAACATAACTCAAACACTAGCCATAACCCGAACCCTAGCCCTAACCCTAACCCTAACCATAACCCTAGCCCTAGCCCTAGCCCCAGCCCTAACCCTAACAATAACCCTAACCCTAACCCTAACCCTAACACTAACCCTAAACCTAATACTAGCCCTAGCCCTGGAACTAGCCCTAACCGTAACCATAACCCTAGCCCAAAACCTAAACCTAACCCTACCCCTAGCTCTAAATCTAACTCTAACCCTAAAAATAACCATAGTGCTAGCCCTAAACCAAACCCTAACACTAACCCTAGACCTAGCCCTAGCCCTAGACCTAACCCTAACCCTAACCCTAACCCTAGCACTAACCCTAAACCTAACCCTAACCCTAACCATAGCTCTAGCTCTAAACCTAACACTAGCCCTAACCCTAACACTAACCCTAAACCTAGCCCTAGACCTAACCCTAGACCTAGCCCTAAACCTAACCCTAACCCTAACCCTAACCCTAAACCTAGCCCTAGCCCTAACCCTAGCCCGAGCCCTAAACCTAACCCTAAACCTAACTCTAAAACTAAACCTAGCACTAGCCCTAACCCTAACCCTAACACTAGTCCTAGCCCTAACTCTAACCCGAACCCTAACTCTAGACCTAACCCTAGCCCTAGACCTAACCCTAGCCCTAATCTTCACAGACACCCTAAACCTAAACCTAGCCCAACCCCTAACCCTAAACCTAACCCTAAAGCTAGCCCTAGCCCTAGCCACAGCACTTACCCTAACTCTAACACTAACCCTCGCCCTTGCCCTAGCCCTCACTCTAAACCTAGCAAGATCTAGCCCTAGCCCTTACCAGAACCCTAACCCTAACCCTAGCCCTAACCCTAACCCAAACACTAACCCTTACCCTAGACCTAGCCCTAGCCCTAAACTCAACCCCAACCCCAACCCCAACCACAAACCCAACCCCTACCATAAACCTAACCCTAACAATAGCCCTAAACATAACCCACAACATAAACCTAACCCTAGCCCTAGCCATAACCCTAACCCTAACCCAAGCCCTAGCCCTAGCCCTAATTCTATCATTAAAAATAATCATATCCCTAGCCCTAGACCTAACCCTAACAATAAACATAAACCTAGCCCAAGCCCCAGCCCCAGCCCTAAGCCTAACAATAACCACAAGCCTAGCCCTAGCCCTGGAACTAGCCCTAACCCTAACCCTAACCCTAGCCCTCACCCTAACCCTAACCCTAACACTAAACCTAGCCCTAGCTCTAACCCTAACCCTAAACTTAAACCTAACAATAGCACTAGCCCTAGGAAAAATGCTTACACTAACCCTAGACCTAGCCCAAGCCCTAGTCCTAGCCCTAACCCTAACCCTAACACTAACCCTAGGCATAGCTCTAAACCTAACCCTAAACCTAAACCTAACCATACCGCTAGCCCTAAGCAAAACCCTAACACTAAACCTAGACCTAGCCCTAGCCCTAGTCCTAGCCCTAACCTAACCCTAACCCTAACCCTAGCCCTAACCCTAACCCTAAACCTAAACCAAGCACTAACCCTAGCCCTAGCCCTAGCCACAGCCTTAACCCTACTCCTAACCCTAACCCTAGCCCTAGCCCTAGCCATAACCCTAACCGTAGCCCTAGCGCTAGCCACAACCCCAACCCTAACCGTAACCCTAAACCCATCCCCACCCCAAAACCAACCCTGAACCTAAACCTAACCCTAACCCTAAACCTAACCTGAATAGTAACCCTAGCCCTTAATCCTAAAAAGCCCACTATATCCTAAAAAAAAAAATAATTTTAACGCTAATCCTAGCCTAACATAACCCTAACCCTAGCCCTAACTGTAACCATAAACCTAGCCCTAACACTAACACTAACACTATTCTAACCCTATCCTAGCCCAAGCCCTTAACCTAACCCTAACCCTAACCATAAACCTGGCCCTAGCCTTAGCCCTAACCATAACCCTAACCCTATCCCAAGTCTAGCACTAGCCCTAACCATAACCAAAATCATAGCCCTAGCCCTAGACCTAACCCTAAAACAAACAGTAGCCTCACCCTAAGACTTGCCCGCACACTAACCCTAACCCTAACCCTAACCCTAACCCTAACCCTAAACCTAAACCTAATCCTAGTCTGTACCCTAACCCTAGCCCGAACCCTAACCTTACACCTAGCCCTAGCCCTAACCCTAACCCTAAACCTAGCCCTAGCCCTAGCCCTAGCCCTAGCCCTAACACTAATCAAACCCTAACCCTAGCCCTAGTCCTAACCCTAACCCTAACCCTAACCGTAGCACTAGCCCTAACCCTAACACTAAACCTAAACCTAACCCGAGCTCTAGCACTAGTCCTAGCCCTAACCCTAACAATAACCATACCCCTAGCCCTAGCCCTAGCCCGAGACCTAACCATAACCCTAACACTAACCCTAACCCTAGCCCTAGCCCTGGAACTAGCCCTAACCCTAAACCTAACCCTAGCCCTCACCCTCACCCTCACCCTAACCCTAACCCTAACCCTAACCCTAACCATAGCCCTAGCTCTAAACCTAACACTAAACCTAAACCTAAACATAGCGCTAGCCATAAGCAAAACCCTAACAATAACCCTAGACTTAGCCCTAGCCCTAGTACTAGCCCTAACCCTAAACCTAACCCTAACCCTAGCCCTACCCCTAACCCTAACCCTAAACCTAAACCTACCCTTAGCCCTAGCCCTAACCCTAGACCTAGCCCTAGCCCTATCCCTAACCATATCCGTAGCCTTAGCCATAACCCTAACCCTAACTCTAACGCTAACATTAGCCCTAGCCCTAACACTAACCCAAACCCTAACTCTAACCCTGTTAGCCCTAGAACTAAACCTAACCCTAAACCTAACGCTAGCCCTAGCCCTAACCCTAACCCTAACCCTAGACCTAACCCTAACCCTAAACCTAGCCCTAGCCCTAGCCCTAGCCCTAGCCCTAAACCTAACCCCAACACTAAACCTAGCACTGGCCCTAAAGCTAACCCTAACCCTACCCCTAGCTCTAACCCTAAACTT
Source organism: Sylvilagus bachmani (assembly GCA_015711505.1). Taxonomy (NCBI): domain Eukaryota; kingdom Metazoa; phylum Chordata; class Mammalia; order Lagomorpha; family Leporidae; genus Sylvilagus; species Sylvilagus bachmani. The sequence continues at coordinate 84,289,438 of CM027402.1, read as the reverse complement.
AACCCCAGCCCTAGTCCAAGCTCTAACCCTAAACATAAGCCTAAACCTAACCCCAATCCAAAACCCTACAACAACCCAAACCGAAACCCAACCACAACCCTAACCCTAGCCCTAGCCCTAGCTTTAACCCTAACCCTAAACCTAACTCCAACCCCAACCCCAAACCTAACCCTAAACCTAAACCTAGCTCTAATCTTAACCCACAACATAAACCTAACCCAATCCCTAGCCCTAACCCTAAACCTAACCCTAAATCTAGCCCTAGCCCTAGCCCTAGCCCTAGCCCTAACATGAGCCCAAACCCTAACCCTAGCCCTAGCCCTAGCCCTAACCTGAACACTGACCCTTACCCTAACCCTAGCCCTACACTTAATCCTAACCCCAACCCCAACCACAAACTCAACCCCAAACTTAACCCTAGCTATAACCCTCACCGTAACCCTAACCCTAGCTCAGGCCCTAGATCTTACCCCAACACAAACCCCAACCCTAGCCCTAGCCCTCGCCCTAACCCTAACCATAACCCTAGCCCTAGTCCTAGCCCAAGCCCTAACCGTAACCTAGCACTAGCCCTAGACCTAACCCTAACCCTAGCCCTAGGCCTAAACCTAAACCTAGCCCAAACACTAAACCTAACCCTAAACCTAACGTTTGCCCTAGCCCTAACCCTAATCCTAACCCTAACCATAACCTTTACCCAAGACCCAACACTAGCCCTAATCCTAGACTAAACCTAACCCTAACCCTAATCTTAACCCACACCCTAAACCTAACCTTAGACCTAGCCCTAGCCCTAACACTAACCCTTACCCTACCCCTATCACTAAACCTAGCCCTAGCCCTAGCCCTAGCCCTAGCCCTAGCCCTAGCCCTAGCCCTAGCCATGGCCATAACCCTAACCCTAGCCCTAGCCCTAGCCCTAGTCCTAGCCACAGCCTTAGCCCTAGCACTATGCCTAGCCCTAGCCCTAACCCTAAACCAAAATCTAACCCCAAACCCATCCCCACCACAACCCCAACACTAAAACTAAATTTAACCCTAACCCTAACACTAACACGAACAGTAACCCTAGCACTTAATCATAAAAAAAAAATAATAACCCTGACCCTAGCCCTAGCCCTAATCCTAACCAGAAATCTAACCCCAAACCCATCTCCACCCCAACCCCAACACTAAACCTAACCCTAACCATAACCATAACCCAAACAGTAACTATAGCCCTTAATCCTAAAAAAACCACTAAATCCTAAAAAAAAACACTAATTTTAACCCTAATCCTAGCCCTAACCTAGCCCTAACGTAACCCTAACCCTAGCCGTAACTGTAACCATAGCCTAGGCTAACACTAACTCTAAATCTAAACATAGCTCTAGCCCTAGCCCTAGACCTAGCCCTAGCCCTAACACTAGCCTTAGCGCTAACCCTAGCCCTAGACCTGACCCTAGCCTTAGCCCTAGCTGTAGCCCTAACCCTAAAACTAACCCTAATCCTAGCCCTAACCTTAACCCTAGCTCATACACTAACCAAGAACCTAAACCTAACCCTAGCACTAACCCTAATCCTAACTCTAAACTTAGCCCTAGCACTAGCCCTAGCCCTAACCCTAACCCTAGCCCTAGGCCTAGCACTAGCCCTAACCCTAACCCTAACCCAAACCCTAACCCTAGCCCTAACCCTAACCCTAACCCTAACCCCAAACCCAAACCCATCCCCAACCCCAAACCCAACCCCAACCAAAAACCTAACCCTAGTCCTAGCCCTAGCTCTAACCCTAAACCTAAACCTAATCCTAACCCTAGACTTGCCCTAGCCCTAGCCCTAGCCCTAGCCCTAAACCTAACCCTAACCCTAACCATAAACCTAACCCTAGCCTGTGCCCTAACCCTAGCCCTAACACTAACCCTAACCCTAGCCCTAGCACTAGCCCTAACGTTAAAACTAACCCTAACCCCAACCGCAAGCCCAACCCCAACCCTAACACTAACCCTAACCCTAACCATAGCACTAGCCCTAACTCTAACCATAACCGTAGTCCTAGCCCTAAACCTAAACTTAACCCTAGCCCTAGATCAAGCTCTAACCCTAAACCTAACCCTAATCTTAACCCCAACCCCAACCCCAACCCCAACCCAAACCCCAACCCTAAACCTAGCCCTAGCCCTAGCCCTAGCCATTACCCTAAACCGAAACCTAACCCCAACCGCAAGCCCAAAACCAACCCCAAACCCAAATCTAACCCTAAACTTAACCCTAGCCATAATCTTAACCCACACCCTAAACCTAACCCTAGGCCTAACCCTAACCCAAGCCCTAGCACTAGCCCTAGCCCTAGCCCTAAATCTAACCCTAAACCTAACTCTAACCCTAGCACTAGCGCTAACCCTAACCGTAACCATAGCCCTAGCACTAAGCCAAAACTTAACCCAAGCCCTAGACCAAGCTCTAACCCTAAACCTAACCCTAATCTTAAACCCAACCCCAACCCCAACCCAAACCCCAAACCTGACCCTAGCCCTAGCCCTAGCCATAACCCTAAACCTCACCCTAACCCACACAACAAGCCCAAAAGAAACCGCAACCCCAAACCTAACCCTAAGCCTAACCCTAGCAATAATCTTAACCCACACCCTAAACCTAACCCTAGCCCTAGCCTTAACACTAACCCTAACCCTAACCCTAACCATAGCACTAGCCCTAGCCCTAGCCATATCCGTAACCCTACTCCTAAACCTAACCCTAGCCCTAGCCCTAGCCATAACCCTAACCCTAATTAAGACCTAACCCTAAGGCTAGCCCTAACCCTGTCCCTAAACCTACCTCTAAACCCTAACCCTAAGCTTAACCCCCACCCCAACCCCAACCCTAAACCTAAACCTAACACTAACCCTACCCGAACAGTAACCATAGCCCTTAATCCTAAAAAACCCACGAAATCCTAAATAAAATACTAATTTTAACCCTAATCCTAGCCCTAACCTAGCCTAAACGTAACCCTAACCCTAGCGCTAACTGTAACCATAAACCTAGACCTAACTCTAACACTAACCCTAACCGTAACCCTAGTCCTAGCCCTAGCACTAACTGTAACCCTAACCCTAATCCTAACCATAACCCTAACCCTAGCCCTAGCCCTAGACCTAGCCATAACCCTAACCCAAACCCAAGCCCTATCCCTAGCCCTAACCCTAACAATAAAAATAATCGAAGCCCGAGCCCTACACCTACCCAAACACAAAACCTAGCCCTAAACCTAACCCTAGCCCGTACCCTAACCCTAGCACTAACCCTAACCCAAACCCTAACCCTAATCTTAAAATTAACCCTAGCCATAGCCAAGCTCTAACCCTAAACCTAAGACTAACCCTAACGCCAACCCCAACCCAACCCCAAACTCAAACCCAACCCAAGCCCCAACCCTAACCCTAGCCCTAGACCTAAGCCTAACCCTAACCCTAACACCAACCCCAAGACCAACACCAACTTCAACCCCAACCCTAACCCTAAACCTAAACATTGCCCTAATCTTAACCACACCCTAACCCTAACCCTAACCCTAACACTAACCCTAACCCAACCTAACGCTAGCCCTAGCTCTAACCCTAACCCTAAACCTAGCCCTAGACCAGCCCTAGCCCTAACCCTAACACTAACATAATCCTAGCACTAGCCCTAAACCTAACTCTAACACAAGTCCTAGCCCTAACCCTAACCCGAACTCTAACTCTAGCCCTAGTCTAGCCCTAGACCTAACCCTAAACCTAATCCTAGCCCTAGCCCTAATCCTAGCACTAGCCCTAGCCCTAGACCTAACCCTGGTCCTAACCCTAATCCTAGCCCTAGCCCTAACCCTAATCCTAGTCCTAACCCTAACCCTAGCCCTAGGCCTAGCCCAGGCCCTAACACTAACCCTAACCCTACCCCCAATCCTAACCCTAAACCTAACCGTAACCATAGCCCTAGCTCAGCCGTAACCCTAAGCCTAAACCTAACCCTAGCCCTAGCCCTAGCCCTAGCAACAAACCTAACCCTAACCATAACCCTATCCCTAGCCCTAGCCCCAGCGAAAACCATAACCCCAACCCTAACCCTAGCTCTAGTCCTGGAACTATCCCTAACCCTAAACCTAACGCCAGCCCTCATCCTTACCCTAACCCTAACC
>CM027402.1:84268929-84284779 GCA_015711505.1 Sylvilagus bachmani | reverse complement strand
CTATATGCAGGTAACACATATCCCTAAGCTGTGTCAACTACACTCAGGTAATAGAAGCTATTTAAACTGCGTCTCCTACACTAAGGATCCAGAAATCTCATATACTGCTTCTCACTACACACATGTTGCAGAACTCCCTGAAGCTGTGTCTGCTACACTCAAGCTACTGAACTGCAGTAAGTAGCAGAAGCCCTGCATACTATGTCTCCTACACTAAGGCTACAGAACTCCCGTATACTGCTTCACGTTACATCCAGGTGACAGATATCACGTAAGCTGTGTCTGCTACACTCAGGCTACTGAAGGCCTGGAAGTTGCATGTCCTACACTCAGGCTACAGAAGCCCTGAAAACTGAGCCCCTACACTAAGCATACAGAACTCCGCTATCCTGCTTCTCACTACATCCAGGTGACAAATATCCCCCAAGATGTGTCAACTACACTCAGGCTACAGAAGCTAGGTGAACTGCGTCTCCTACACTAAGGCTAATATATGCCCATATACTGCTTCTCGCTCCACCCAGGTTACAGGTGTTAGCCCTAGCCCTAGCCCTAGCCCTAACCCTTACCCTAACCCTAGCCCTAGCCCTAGCCCTAAACCAAACCCTAAACCTAACCCTAGCCCTAGCCCTAGTCCTAACCCTGAACCTAACCCTAGCCCTAACCCTAACCCAGGCCGTATCCTAACCCTAGACCTAACCCTAACTCTAGCCCAAACTCTAACCCTAAACCTAAACCTAACACTAACCCAGGACGTAACGCTAAACCTAACCCTAGCCCTATGCCTAACCCTAACACTACCCCTAACACTAACCCTAGAACTAGCCCTAGCCCTAGCCCTAGCCCTAACACTAACCCTAACCTGAGACCTAGCCATAGCCCTAGCCTTAGACCTAGCCCTAACCTAGCCCTAGCCCTAACCCTAGCACTAGCCCTAGCCCTAGACCTAGCCCTAGCCCTAAACCTAACCCTAACACTAGCCCTAATGCTAACCCGAGCACTAAACCTAAAACTAGCCCTAAATCTAAGCATAGCCCTAGCCCTAATCCTAATCCTAACACTAGCCCTAAACCTAGCCCTAGCCCTAGCCCTAGCCCTAACCATAACCCTAACCCTAGACTTAACCATAACCCTAGGCCTAAACCTAAGCCAAACCCTCACCACAAACGGAACCCTAATCCCAACCCCAACCCCAACCCCAACCCCAATACTAAACCTAGCCCTAGCCCTGGACCTAATCCTAAACCTGACCCTAGCCCTAACCCTAACCCTAGCCCGTATCCGAGCCCTAGACCTAACCCTAACACTAGCCCAAATTCTAACCCTAACCATACACCTAACGCTAGCCCTAGACCTAACCCTAACCCTAACCCTAGCCCTAGCCCTAACCCTCAGCCTAACCCTAATGCTAAACACAGCCCTAGCACTAGCCCTAACCCTAACCCTAACCCTAACCCTAGCACTAGCCCTACCCCTAACCCAAACCCAAACACTAACCCTTACCCTAGCCTTAGCCCTAGACCTAACCCTAAACCGAAACCTAACCCCAATCCCAAACACAACCCCAACCATAACCCTAGCCCTAACACTAACCCACAACCTAAACCTAACCCTAGCCCTAGCCCTAATATTAACCCTAACCCTAACCCTAGCCCTAGGCCTAGCCCTAGCCCTTAACCTAACCGTAACCCTAAACCTAGCCCTAGCCCTAGCCCCAACATCAACCCTAAACCTAACCCCAAACTCAACCCCACCCCAAACACAAACCTAACCCTAACCGTAACACTAACCCTAACCCGAACACTAACCCTAAACCTAAATCCTAAAAAAACCACTAAATCCTAAAAAAAAAATAATTGTAACCCTAAACCTACTCCTAACCTAGCCCTAACGTAACCCTAACCCTAGCCGTAACTGTAATCATAAACCTAGCCCTAACACTAACACTCACCCTAACCCTAACCCTAGCCCTAAGGCTAACCCTAGCGCTAACCCCAACCCCAAACATAACCCTAACCCTAGCCCTACCCCTAACCTTAACCCTAAACCTAGCCCCTATTACTAACCTTAACTCTAATCCTAGCCCTATCTCTAACCGTAACCATAACCCGAGCCCAAGCCCTAACCCTAACGCTAACCCTAGCACAATCCAAACCCTAACTCTAACCCAAAGCCTAACCCTAAACCTAGTCCTAGCCCCAGCCCTAGCCATAAACCTAGCCCTAACCCTAACACTAGCCCGTGCCCTAACCCTAGCCCTAACCCTTCCACTAAAGCTAGTCCTAGCAGAAGCCCTAACCCTAAACCTAGCCCTAGCCCTAACCAAAGTCTAACACTAACCCTAACCCTAACCCTAACCCTAACCCTAACCCTAAGCCTAGCCCTAGCCCTAACCTAACCCTAACCCTAGAACTAGCCCTAAACCTAACCGTAACCCTAGCCCTAGCCCTAAGCCTAAACTTCACCTTAGCCCTAGCCCAAGCTCTAATCCTAAAACTGAACCTAACCTTAACCCCAACCCCAACCCCAATCGCAAACCAACACCAACCCAAACACCAACCCTAAACCTAGCACTAGCCCTAGCCCTAACCCTAACCCTAAACCCAGCTCTAGCCCTAGCCCTAACCCTAACCCTAACCCTAGCACTAGCCCTAGCCCTAGCCCTAGTCCTCGCCCTAAACCAGCCCTAGGCCTAGCTCTAGCCCTTACCATAACCCTAACCCTCACCCTAGCCCTAGCCGTAACCCGAACCTGAACACTAAACCTTAGCCTAGTTTGGCCCTAGCCCTAACCGTAACCCCAACCCTCACCCCAACCCCAAACACAACCCCAAACATAACCCTAACACTAACCCTAACCCTAGCCCTAACCCTAACCCACAACTTGAACCTAACCCTAGCCCTAGCCTTAACCCTAAACCTAACCCTACCCCTACCCCTAGCCTTAGCCCTAGCCCTAGCCATAACCCTAGACCTAACCCTAACCCTAGCCCTAGCCCTAGCCCTAGCCCCAGCCCTCGCCCTAACCTAACCCTAGCCCTAGCCCTAAGCTAAACCTAACCCTAGCCCTAGGCCTAGCCCTAGCACTTACACTAACCCTAACCCTAACCCTAACCCTAACCCTAACCCTAGCACTAGCACTAATCCTAACCCTAACCCTAACCCTAGCCTTAGCCCTAGTCCTATCCTTAACACCAAACCCAACCACAACCCCAATCACAAACCCAACACCAACCATAACCCTAACCCTAGCCGTAGTCCTAACCCTAACCCTAGCCCTAGTCCTAGACATAACCCTAACCCTAACCCTAACCCTAGCCCTAGCCCTAGCCCCAACCTCAAACCTAACCCTAACCCCAACCTCAAACCACCACCAAACCCAACTCTAACCCAAACACTAACCCTAACGCTAAATCCTAAAGAAACCACTAAATCCTAAAAAAAACACTAATTTTAACCCTCACCTAGTACTAACCTAGCCCTAAAGTAACCCTAACCCTAGCCCTAACTGTAACCATAAACATGGCCCTAACACTAACACTCACCCTAACACTAACCCTAAACCTAACCCTAGTCCTAGCCCTAGCCCTAGCCCTCACTTGAGCCCTAGCCTTGAACCTAGGCCTAACCCTAGCCCTAACCTGAACCCCAAGCCCAATTCCAACCCCAACAACAACCCTAACCCTAACCCTAATCCTAGCGCTAGCCCTAGCCCTAACACTAACCCTAGTCCTAACCCAAACCCTAGACCTAGACCTAGCCCTAAGCCTTACACTAACGCTAGCCATAGCCGTAACCCTAAACCTTACCCTAGACATAGCCCTAGCCCTAACCCTAACCGTAACCCTAACCCTAGAACTCGCACTAGACCTGACCCTAACCTTAGCCCTAACCCTAACCCTAGCCTTAACCGTAACCTTAGCCGTAACCATACCCTAACACTAAACCTGACACTAGCCCTAGCCCTAGACCTAACCCTAACCCTAAGCCTAACCGTAGACCCAGCCCTAACACTAATCCAAACCCGAGCCCTAGCCCTAGCCCTAACCCTAACCCTAAAAATAATCGTAGACCTAGCCCTACACCTAACCCTAACCCAAACCCTAGCCCTAACGCTAAACCTAGCCTCTACCCTAAACCTAACCCTAACCCTGACCCAAACACTAACCCTAACCATAGCCAGTTCCCTAGCCCTAGCACTAATCCTAACCCTACCCTAAACTTAGACCTAGCCCTAGCCCTAAACCTAACCCCAACCCCAACACTAACCCTAACCCCAAAATCAATCCCATCCCAAACCCAACCCTAACCCTAACACTAACCCAAACCTGAACACTAACCCTAAACCTTAATCCTAAAAAAAACACTAAATCCTAAAAAAAACCATTAATTTTAACCCTAAACTTAGCCCTAACCTAGCCCTAACATAACCCTAACGCTAGCCCTAACTATAACCATAAACCTAGCCCTAACACTAACACTCACCCTAACAATAACCCTAGCTCTAACGCTAACCCTATGGCTAACCCCAACCCTAAACATAACCCTATCCCAAGTCCTAGCCCTAAAATTAACCCTAACACTAACCCTAGTCCTAGCCCTAGCCCTAGCCCTAGCCCTAACACTTACCGTAATCCTAGCTCTAGCCCTAACCCGAACACGAACCCTAACCCTAACCCGAGCCCTAGCCCTAGACCTAACCCTAAACCTAACCCTAGCCCTAACCCTAACCCTAGCCAGTATCCTAACCCAAGACCTAACCCTAACACTAACCCTAACACTAACCCTAGCTCTAGCCCTAGCCCTAGCCCTAGCCCTAGCCCTAACCCTAACCCTAGCACTAGCCCTAACCCTGGTCATAGCCCTAACCTAACCCTAATTCTAGCCCTATCCAAGCACTAACCCTATATCTAAACGTAACCCTATCCCCAACACCAACCCCAACCACAAACCCAACCCCAAACCCAACCCCAAACTAATCACTAGCCCTAGCCCTAGCCCTAGACCTAGCCCTAGCCCTAACCCTAACCCTAACCCTAATCCCAACCGCAAGCCCAACACCAACCCTAACCATAAACCTAACACTATCCCTAATCTTAACCCACAACCTAAACCTAACCCTAGCCCTAGCCCTAACACTAACCCTAACCCTAACCTAGCCCTAGCCCTAGGCTTAGCAATAACCTTAACCCTAACCCTAGCCCTACCCCTACCCATACCCGAACAATAACCCTTACCCTAGCCTTAGCCCTAGACCTAACCCTAAATCGAAACCTAACCCCAATCCCACCCACAATGCCAATCATAACACTAACCCTAACCGTAACCCTAGCCCTAACACTAACCCAAAACCTAAACCTAACCCTAGCCCTAGCCCTAACAATAACCCTATCCCTAAACCTAGCCCTAGCCCTAGGCCTAGCAATAACCCAAACCCTAACCCTAGCACTAGCCCTAGCCCTAGCCCTAACCCTCGCCCTTACCCTAGTCCTAGGCCTAGCCCTAGCCCTTACCATAACCATAAACCTAACCAAGTCCTACCCCTAACCCGAACCTGAACACTAACCCTTACCCTAGCATTAGCCCTAGCCCTAACCCTAAACCGAAACCTAACCCCAACCACAACCCCAACCATAACCCTAACCCCAACCCTAACCCTAGCCTTAACCCTAACCCACAACTTAAACATAACCCTAGCTCTAGCCCTAACCCTAAACCTAATCCTACCCCTATCCCTAGCCCTAGTCCTAGCGCTAACCCTACCCTAACCCAAAATCTACCCCGAGGCCTAGCCCTAGCCCTTAGCCTAACCCTAACCCTAACCCTAGCCCTAGCCCTAACCCAAACCCTAACCCTAACACTAACCCTATCCCTAGCCTTAGCTCTAGCCCGATCCCTAACCCCAAAACCAAACCCAATCCGAACCACAACCACAAACACAACCATAAACCTAACCCTAACCCAAACCCTAGCCCTAACCATATCCCACAACTTATAACTAACCCTAGACCTAGCCCTAGCCCTAGCCCCAACATCAACTCTAACCCTAACCGCAACCTCAACCCCACCCCAAACCCAACTCTAAGCAGAACACTAACCCTAGCACTTAATCCTACAAAAACCACTAAAAAAATGCCTAAAAAAAAAGCCACTAATTTTAACCCTACACCTAGTACTAACCTAGCCCTAAAGTAACCCTAACCCTAGCCCTAACTGTAACCATAAACCTAGCCCTAACACTAACACTAACCCTAAACCTAACCCTAGTCCTAGCCCTAGCCCTAGACCTAACCCGAGCCCTAGCCCTAACCCTAGCCCTAACCCTAGTCCTAAACCTAGCCCTAGCGCTAGCCCTGAAACTAGCCCTAACCCTAGCCCTAACCCGAACCTCAAGCCCAACTCCAACCCCAACCACAACCCTAACCCTAACCCTAATCCTAGCGCTAGCCCTAGCCCTAACCCTAAACCTAATCCTAACCCAAACCCTAGACCTAGCCCTAGCCCTAAGCCTTACACTAACCGTGGCCCTAGCCTTAACCCTAACCCTAATCCTAGACCTAGCACTAGCCCTAACCCTAACCCTAACCGTAACCCTAACCCTAGGCCTAGCCCTAGACCTAACCCTAACCTTAGCCCTAACCCTAACCCTAGCCTTAACCGTAACCTTAGCCCTAACAATAACCCTAACACTAAAACTAACCCTAGCCCTAGACCTAACCCTAACCCTAACCTTAACCGTAGACGTAGCCCTAACACTAATCCAAACCCGAGCCTTAACCCTAGCCCTAACCCTATCCCTAAAAATATTCCTAGACCTAGCCCTACACCTAACCCTAACACAAACCCTAGCCTTAACCCTAAACCTAGCCCATACCCTAACCCTAGCCCTAACCCTAACCCAAACCCTAACCCTAACCATAGCCAGTTCCCTAGCCCTAGCACTAACCCTAACCCTACCCTAAACTTAGCCCTAGCCCTAGCCCTAACCCTAACCATAACCCTAACCCAAACCCTAACCCTAGACCTAGGCCTAGCCCTATCCCTAGACCTAACACTAACCCAAACCCTAGCCCTAAACCTAACCCTAAGCCTAACCCTAACCCTAACCTTAGCCTGTGCCCTAACCCTAGCCCTAACCCTAACCCTAAAACTGACACTACCTCTAGTCCTAACCCTAACCATAAACCTAGCCCTAGACCAACCCTAGCACTAGTCCGAGCCCTAACACTAACCTTAACCCTAACCCTAGCCCTAGCCCTAACCCTAGCGCTAACCCATGCCCTAGCCCTAAACCTAACCCTAACCCTAACCCTAAACCTAACCCTAAAATTAACCCTAGCCCTAGTCCTAACCCTAACCATAACACTAGCTCTAGCCCTGCAACTAGCCCTAACCCTAACCCTAAACCTAACCCTAGCCTTAGCCCTAGCCCTAAACATAACACTAACCCTAAACCTAGCCCTAGCCCTATCCTAGCTCATATCCTAACCCTAGACATAATCCTAAAACTAGCCCAAACTCTAACCCTAACCATAAACCTAAAGCTAACCCTAGACCTAACCCTAACCCTAGCCCTAGCCCTAACCCTAACCCAAAACCTAACACTAAACCTAGCCCTAGTCCTAGCCGTAGCCCTAGCCCTAACCCTAACCCTAACCCTAGCACTAGCCCTAGCCCTTGCCATAGCCCTAAACCTAACCCTAACCCAAGCCCTAGCCCAACCCCTAACCCTAAACCTAACACTAACCCTATCCGCAACCCCAACCTCAACCCCAAACCCTACCCCAACCCGAATCCCAAACCTAACACTAGCCCTAGCCCTAGCCCTAACCCTAACACTAACCCTAATCCCAACCACAAGCCCAACATGAACCCCAACCCCAACCCTAACCATAAACCTAACACTATCCCTAATCTTAACCAACAACCTAAAGTTAACCCTAGGCCTAGCCCTAACACTAACCCTAACCCTAAACCTAGCCCTAGCCCTAGGCCTAGCAATAACCCTAACCCTAAACCTAGCACTAGCCCTAGCACTAACCCTAGCACTAGGCCTAGCTCTAGCACTTACCATAACCCTAAAACTAACCCTAGCCCTACCCCTAACCCGAACCTGAACACTAACCCTTTCCCAAGCCTTAGCCCTAGACCTAACACTAAACCAAAACCTAACCCCAATCCCAACCACAACCCCAACCATAACCCTAACCCTTACTGTAACTCTAGCCCTAACCCTCGCCCTAATCCTAACCCTAGGCCTAGCCCTAGCCCTTAGCCTAACCCTAACGCTAACCCTAGCCCTAGCCCTAGCCCTAACCCAAACCCTAACCCTAACACTAACCCTAGCCTTAGCTCTAGCCCTATCCCTAACACCAAAACCAAACCCAACACCAATCACAACCCCAACCACAACCATAAACCTAACCCTAGCCCTAACCCTAACCCTAGACCTAGCCCTAGCCCTAGATCCAACGCCAACCCTAACCCTAACCCCAAAAGCAACCCCAAACCAACACCTGACCCCACCCTGGCCCTAAAGCTACCCTAGCGCTAACCCCAACCCCAACCATAACCCTAACCCTAGCCCTAGCCCTAACCTTAATCTTTACCCTAACCCTAGCCCTAGCCCTAGCCCTAACCAGAACCCGAACCTATCACCCTAACCCTAGCCCTAGCCATAGACCTAAACCAAAACCTAACCCTAGCCCTAACCCTAACCCTAGCCCATATCCTAAACCTAGACCTAACCCTAATTCTAGCCCAAACTCTAACGCTAAACCTAAATCTAACGTTAGCCCTAGACCTAACCCTAACCCTATCAATAGCCCTAACCCTAACAATAACCCTAACACTAGCCCTAGACCTAGCTCTTGCCCTAGCCCTAGCCCTAACCCTGACCCTAACCCTAACCCTAGCCCTAACCCTAACCATAACAATAGCACTACCCTAACCCTAAACCTAGCACTAGACCTAAACCTAACCCTAATCATAGCCCTACACCAAGCCCTAACCCTAGAACTAACCCTAACCCTAACCCTAACCCAATCACCAACCACAAACCCAACCACAAACCCAACCCCAACCCCAATCACAAACCTAACACTAGCCCTAGCCCTAACCCTAGCCCTAACCCTAACCCTAACCCCAACACCAAGCCAAACCCCAACCCTAACAATAAACCTAACCCTAGCCCTAATCTTAACCCACAACCTAAACCTAACCCTAGCCCTAGCCCAAACCCTAAACCAAACTAAGCGTAGCCCTAGCCGTAGGCATAACATTAACCCTAATCCTAGCACTAGCCCTAGCCCTAGCATTAGCCCTAGCCATAGCCCTCGCACTGAACCTAGCCCTAGGCCTAGCCCTTTCCCTTACCATAACCCTAACCCTAACCCTAGCCCTAGCCCTAACCCTAACCCGAACCCTTACTCTAACCCTAGCCCTAGCCCTAGCCCTAACCCTAACCCTAACCCTAACCCTAACCCAAGCCCTAAACCTGACCCTAACTCTAACGCTAAACCTAGCCATAGCCCTAACTCTAAACCTAGGCCTAGCCCTAGCCCTAGCCCTAGCACTAACCCTAACCCTAACCCTAACACTAGCCCTCGCCCTAGGACTAGACCTAACCCTAACCCTAGCCAGTACAATAACCCTAGCTCTAACCCTAACCCTAACCCTAGAACTAGCGCTTACCCTATCCCTAGCCCTAGCCATAACCCTAACCCTAGCCCTAACAATAGCCCAAACCCCAACCCTAAACCTAACCCCTAACCCATCCCCACCCCAACCCAAACCCTAAACCTAAACCTACCCTAACCATAACCCTAACTCGAACAGTAACCCTAGCCCTTAATCCTAAAAAATCACTAAGTCCTTAAAAAATACGAATTTTAACCCTAATCCTAGCAATAACCTAGCCCTAATGTAAACCTAACCCTAGCCCTAACTGTAACCATAAACCTAGCCCGAACAATAACACTAACACTAACACTAACACTAACCCTAGTCCTAGCTCTAGCTCTAACACTAACACTAACCCTAACCCTAGCGCTAGCCCTAGACCTAGCCATAACCCTAACCCTATTCCAAGCCCTAGCCCTAGCCCTAAACCTAAACCTAAAAATAATCCTAGCCCTAGCCCTATACCTGACCCTAACCAAACCGTAGCCCTAACCCTAACTCCAGCCCGTAACCTAAACCTAGCCCTAACCCTAACCCAAACCCTAACCCTAACCCTAGCCAGTTCCCTAGCCCTAGCACTAACCCTAAATCTAGACCTAGCCCGAGACCTAACCCTAACCCAAAACCTAGCCCTAACCCTAACCCTAGCCCGTACCCTAATTCTAGCCCTAACACTAACCCTAACCCTAACCCTAGCCCGTGCCCTAACCCTATTCTATCCCTAACCCTAACCCTAGCCCTAGCCCTACCCTTAGCCCTAGCCCTAACCATAAACCTAAGCCTAACCCTAGCCCTAGGCCTAGCCTCATCCCTAACCCTAACACTAACCCTAACCATACACCTAACCGTAACCCTAACCCTAACCCTAACCCTAACCATAGCCCTAGGTCTAATCCAAACTCTAACCATAACCCTATCCATAGACCTAGCCCTAACCCAAGCCCTAACCCTAGCTCTAGCCCTAACCCTACCCCTGGCCCGTACCCTAACACTAGCCCTAAACCTAACCCTAACACTAACCCTGACCCTATCCCAAACCCTAACCCTAACCGTAATCCTAGCGCTAGCCCTAGCCCTAACCCTAACACTAACCCTAACCCTAGCCCTAGCCCCAGCCCTAACCCTAACCCTAACACTAACACTAGCCCTAGCCTTGGAGCCAGCCCTAACCCTAACCCTAACCCGAGCCCTCATCCTACCCCTAACTCTAACATTAACCCTAACCCTAGACCTAGCTCTAAACCTAACCCTAACCCAAACCCTAGATCTAACCCAAGCCCTAGCCCTAAACCTAACAATAACCATAACACTAGCCCTAGCCCTAGACCTAGCCCTAACTCTAGCTTAACCCTATCCCTAACACTAACCCTAGCCCTATCCCTAACACTAATTCTAACCCTAGACCTAACACTAACCCTAACCCAAACCCTAACCCCAAGCCCAACACCAACCCCTACCCTAAACCTAACCCTAACCATAATCTTAACCCACATCCTAAACCTCACCATAGCCCTAGCCTTAACCCTAAAACTAACCCTAACCCTAATCCTAAACCTAGCCCTAGCCCTAGCCCTAGCCCTACCCCTAGAGATAACCCTACCCCTAACCCTAACCCTAACCCTAACCCTAACAAAGCCCAACACCAACCCTAACCCTACCACCAAACTCTTCGTCATGCCAACCCCAACACTAAACCTCAACCAAACCCTAACTCTAACCCGCAGTAACCCTAGCCCTTAATCCTAAAAAACCCACTAAATCCTAAAAAAACCCACTAATTTTAACCCTAATCCTAGCCCAAACCCGGCCCTGACATAACCATAACCCTAGCCTTGCTGTAACCATAAACCTAGCCCTAACACTAACACTAACACTAACACTAACACTAACCTAACACTAGTACTAGCCCTAGACCTAACCCTAACCCTAACCGTAACCCTAGCCCTAGCCCTAGACCAAACCGTAACCCCAACACCCAGCCCAACACAAACCCCAACCCCAACCCTAACCCTAAACCTAACCCTAGCCATAATCTTAAACCACACCCTAAACCTAAACCTAGCCCTAGCCTTAACACTAACCCTAACCCTAACCCTAAATCTAGCACTAGCCCTAGCCCTAGCCATAGCCATAACCCTACCCCTAACCCTAACCCTAGCTCTAGCCCTAGCCATAACCCTAACCCTAGACCTAGCCCTAGCCCCAACACCAACCCTAACCATAACCCCAAACCCATCCCCACCCCAACCCCAACCCTAAACCTAAACCTAACCCTAACCATAACCCTAACCCGAACAGTAACCCTAGCCCTTAATCCTAAAAAAACCACTAAGTCTTAAAAAGAAACAGTAATTTTAACCCTAACCCTAGCACAAAACTAGCCCTAACGTAACCATAACCCTAGCCCTGCTGTAAACATAAAACTAGCCCTTACACTAACACTAACACTAACCTAACCCTAGCCCTAGCCTTAACCCTTACCCTAACCCTAACCATAACCCTAACCCTAACCCTAACTCTAGCCCTAGCCCTATATCTAGCCATAAACCTAAACCTAACGCAAGTCCTAGCCATAGCCCTAACTCTAACCCTAAAAATAACCCTAGAAACTAGCCTAACACCTAACCCTAACAAAAACCATAGCCCTAACATTAACACTAGCCCGTACCGTAGCCCTAGCGCTAACCCTAACCCTAACCCTAACCCTAGCCTGTTCCCTAGTCCAAGCACTACACCTAACACTAAACCTAAACCTAGCCCTAGCCCTATCCCTAGCCCTAGCCCTAACCCTAAATCTAACCCTAACCCTAGCCGGTACCCCAGCCCTAGCCCTAACCCTAACCCTAACACTAACCCTAATCCTAGCCCTAGCCCTAACCCTAGCCCAAACACTAGCCCTAACCCTAACCCTAGCCCAACCCTAACCCTAGCCCTAAACCTAACCTTAACCCTAACCCTAGACTGTGCCCGAAACCGAGCCCTAACCCTAACCCTAACCCTAACTCTAGCCCTAGCCTTAGCCCTAACCCTGCCCAACACCAACACTAACCCTAGCCCTAGCCCTGGCCCTAGCCCTAAACCTAACTCTAACCCTAACCCTAACCCTAACCCTAACCCTAACCCTAACCCTAACCGTAACCCTAGCCCTAACCCTATCCCTAACCCTAACCCTAACCCTAAACCTAGCCCTAGCCCTAGCCCTAACCCTAACCCTGCCCTAACCCTACCCTAACCCTAGCCTTAGCCCTAGCCCTAACCCTAACACTAACCCCAACCCTAGGCCTAGCCCTAACCCTAACCCCAACCCAAACGCAACCCCAACCACAACCCCAACCATAACCCAAACCCTAACCCTAACCCTAACCCTAACCCAAACCCGAACCTGA
The DNA here is from genome assembly GCA_015711505.1 of Sylvilagus bachmani. NCBI lineage: Eukaryota > Metazoa > Chordata > Mammalia > Lagomorpha > Leporidae > Sylvilagus > Sylvilagus bachmani. Next base: position 84,271,713 of record CM027402.1, on the reverse strand, counting down.
ACCCGAACCCGAAACCGAACCCTACTCTCACCCTAACCATGACCTGAACCCTAACCCGAACCCGAACCCTAACCCTAACCCTAACCCTAATCCTACACCTAACCTTAACCATAGCCTTAGACTTAGTCATAGTCCTGTTAACACAACACTTGCCCTAAACTTAACCTTAAGCCAACCCTAAAGGTAGCTCTAGACCTAGTCATAACCCTAGTCCTAGGCCTAGCTCTAAACCTAACCAAGCCTTAATCTAGCCCTAGCTATAAAAAAAACACTATAACTAGCCCTAACCATAAACCTAACCTTAACACTAACCCTAACACACCCTAACTCCAACACTAACTCTATCATAGCCCTAGCACTAGGCATAGTTCTAATTATAACCCTAGCCTTAGACATACAGCTAGCCCTAATCCGAATCATAAAACTAGCACTAAACCTAGCCCTAGCCCAAACTATAAACCAAACATTAACACTAGCCCTAATGCTAACCCTAACCCTAAGCCTAGGCCTAGGACTAGCCCTAACCCTAACATTAACCCTAGCCCTAAACCTAACCCTAACACAAGCCTTAACCTTAAACCTGAACCCTAACCCTAGACCCTATCCCAAACACTAACATTAAACCAAACCCTAACCCTAACCCTATCCCAAACCCTAAACCTAACCCTAATCCTAGCCCTAGCCCTAGACCTAAACCAAACACTAACCCTAACCCTAGCCCTAACTATGACCCTAAACCTAACCATAGCCCTTGCCCTAAAACTAACCCTACATCTAACCCCAACCCTAACCATATCCCAAGCCCTAACCCTAACACTAACCCTAACCCTAGCACTAGCCCTAACCATAACCGTAACCCTAACCCTAAACCTAACCCTAATCCTAGCACTACCCCTAACCCTAACCCTAACCAAGCCCTAGTTCTAAACCTAACGCTAACCCTGGCTCTAGCCCTAGCCCTAACCCCAACCCCAACCATAATCCTAAACCCAACACAAAGCACAACCTCAACCCCAATCACAACCCTAGCACTAACCCTAACACTAGCCCTAACCCTAACCCTAAACCTAACCCCAACCCCAAGCCCAACTACAACCCAAACTACAAGCCTAACCCTAACCCTAATCCTAAACCTAAACCTAGCCCTAGCCCTACCCCTAGCCCTAACCATATCCCTAACTCAAGCCCTAGCCCTAACCCTAACCCTAAACCTAACCCTAACCCAAAACCTAACCCTAACCCTAACCTTAGACCTAGCCATAACCCTAACCCTAACACTATACCTAACGCTAGCCCTAGCCCTAAACCTAACCCTAACCCTAACCCTAGCCAAGCCGTAACCCTAACACTAACCCTAACCTTAACCCTAATTCTAGCACTAGACCTAGTCCTAGCCCTAGTCCTAGCCCTAGCACTAACCCTAACCCTAACCTCAACCCTAGCCCTAACACTAACCCTAACCCCAGGCCTAGCCCTAGCTCTAAACCTAACCCTAACACTAACCATAACCATAGCCCTAGCCCGAACACAACCCCTAATCGTAACTCTAGCCCTAGACCTAGCCCTAGCACTAGTCCTAGCCGTAACCCTAACCTTAACCCTAGCCCTAACCCTAACCCTAAACCTAGCCCTAACCCTAACCTTAGCCATAGCCATAGCCATAACCATAACCCTAATCCTAGACCTAACACTAACCCTAAACCTAAACCTAACCCTAACCCTAAGCCTAAACCTAGCCCTAGCCCTAACCCTAGCCCTAACCCTAATCCTAACCCTAAACCTAGCCCTAGCACTAGCCCGAGCACTAACACTAATCCTAAACCTAAACCTAGACTTAGCCCTGGAAATAACCCTAACACTAACCCTAACCCTAACCCTAACCCTAGCCCTCAACCTCATCCAAACCCTAACCCTAATACTAACCCTAGCCCTAGCTCTAAACCTAAACCTAACCATACCCCTAACCATAGCCCTAGCCCTAACAAAAACCCTAAACCTAACCCTAGCCCTAGACCAAGCCCTAGAGCTAGCCCTAACACTAACCCTAAAATTAACCCTAACCCTAACCCTAACCCTAACCCTAACCCTAACCCTAACTCTAAACCTAGCCCTAACCTTAACCTTAGCCCTAGCCAAAACCCTAACACTAAACCTAGACCTAACCCTAGCCCTAGCCGTAAACCTAACCCTAACCCTAATCCTAACCCTAGCCCTAGCCCTAGCCCTAGCCCTAACCCTAACCCTAGCCCTAGCCCTAGCCCTAAACCTAAACCTAGGCCTAGCCCTAGCCCTAGACCTAACCCTAACCCTAGCCCTAACCGTAGCCCTAACCCTAACCCTAGCACTAGCACTAACCCAAACCTTAACCCTAGCCCTAGCACAAACCCTAAACTTAATCCTAGCCCTAGCCAAGCTCTAACCCTAAACCTAAACCTAACCCTAACCCCAACCCCATCCCGAACCCCAAACCCAACCCCACCCCAGCTCCAACCCTAACTCTAGCCCTAGCCCTAAACCTAACCCTTACCCAAACACCAAACCCAAGCCAAACACCAACCTCAACCCCAACCCTAAACCTAAACTGAAACCTAGCCCTAATCTTAATACACACCCTAAACCTAACCCTCGCCCTAGCCCTAACCCTAACCCTAAACCTAGCCCAAGCCCTAGCATTAGCCCTAGCCCTAAGCCTAACACTACCCTAGCCCTAGACCTAGACCTTACCCTAACCATAGCCCTAGAAACAACCCTAACCCGAACCCTAGACCTAAACCTAGCCCTAAC
>CM027402.1:84248024-84263238 GCA_015711505.1 Sylvilagus bachmani | reverse complement strand
TAGGGTTAGGGTTAGGGGTAGGGTTATGGCATAGGCTAAGGCAAGGGCTAGTGCTACATTTAGGGTTAGGGTTAGGGTTATGGCTAGGGTTATGGCTAGGGCTAGGTTTAGGTTTAAGATGTGAGTTTAGATTATGGCTAGGGTTAGGTTTAGGGTTAGGGTTGGGGTTGGGGTTGGTGTAGGGCTTGTGGTTGGGGTTTGGGTTAGTTTCAGGGTTAGGTCTAGAGCTAGGGCTAGGGTTAGTGTTGGGGTTTGGGTTGGGGTTGGGTTTGGGGTTGGGGTTGGGGTTGGGGTTAAGTTTAGGGTTAGGTTTAGGGTTAGGTCTTGGGCTAGGGCTAGGGTTAAGTTTAGGGTTGGGCTAGGACTAGGGTTAGGGTTAGGTTTAGGGCTAGTGCTATGGTTAGGGTTAGGGTTAGGTTTAGGGCTAGGGCTAGGGTTAGGGTTAGGGTTAGGGTTAGGGTTAGGGTTAGGGTTAGTGTTAGGGCTAGGTGTAGGGCTAGGCTAGGGCTAGGGCTAGGTTTAGGGTTATTTCTAGGGCTAGAGTTAGGGTTAGGACTAGTTTTCGGGCACGGGGTAGGGTTAGGTTTAGGGTTAGGGTTGGGTCTAGGGTTAGGGTTGGGCTAGGTTTAGGGTTAGGGCTAGGGTTTGGGTTAGGGTTAGGTGTAGGGCTAGGGCTAGGATTAGGTTTAGGATTAGGGTTAGGGCTAGGGCTAGGTTTAGGAATAGGGTTAGGATTAGGGCTAGGGCTAGGGCTAGGGCTAGGGTAGGGTTAGTGTTAATGATAGTGTTAGGGCTAGGTTTATGGTTACAGCTAGGGCTAGGGTTAGGGTTACGTTAGGGGAGGGTTAGGGCTAGGATTAGGGTTAAAATTAGTGTTTTTTTTTTTTAGAATTTAGTGGGTTTTTTAGGATTAAGGGCTAGGGTTAATCTTTGGGTTAGGGTTAAGGTTAGGTTTAGGTTTAGGGTTGGGGTTGGGGTTGGGGTGGGGATGGGTTTGGGGTTAGGGTTAGGGCTAGGGCTATATTTAGGATTAGGGTTAGTATTAGGGTTATGGTTAGTGCTAGGGCTAGGGTTATGGTTATGGGTAGGGTTATGACTATGGCTAGGGCTAGGGCTAGGTCGAGTGTTAGTGTTAGGGTTAGGGTTAGGGTTAAGGCTAGGGCTAGGGTTAGGTTTAGGGTGTGGTTTAAGATTTTGGCTAGGGTTAGGTTTAGGGTTAGGGTTGGGGTTGGGTTGGTGTTGGGCTTGGTGTTGGGATTAGGTTTAGGTTTAGGGTTAGGGCTAGGGCTAGGGTTAGGTTCAGTTTTAGGGTTAAGGTTAGGTCTAGTGTTAGAATTAGGTTTAAGGCTAGGGCTAGGGTTGCGGTTAGGGTTAGGGTTATGGCAAGTTTTAGGGTTAGGTCTAGGTCTAGGGCTATGGTTAGGGTTAGGGTTAGGGCTAGGTCTAGGGTTAGGTTTAGGGTTAGGTCTAGGGTTAGGGTTATGATTAGTGTTAGGGTTAGGGCTAGGGCTTAGGCTAGGGTTAGGTTTAGGGTTAGGGTTAATGCTAGGGTTAGGGTTAGGGTTAGGGTTAGGTCTAGGGCTAGGGCTAGGGCTCGGTCAAGGGTTACGGTTTGTTTTAGGGCTAGCGCTATGGTTATGTTTAGGGTTAGGGTTAGTTTTAGAGCTAGGCTAGGGTTAGGTTTAGGGTGAGGGCTAGGGTTACGGTTAGGGTTAGGTCTAGTTCCAGGGCTAGGGCTAGGGTTAGGGTTAGGGTTAGGGTTAGGGTTAGGGTTAGGGTTAGGGCTGGGTGTAGGGCTAGGGCTAGTTTTTTGGTTAGGGTTAGTTTTAGGGCTAGGGCTAGGGTTAGGGTTAGGGTTAGGGTTAGGTTTAGGATTAGGGCTAGGGCTAGTGTTAGCGTTAGGGCTAGGGTTAGGTTTAGGTTTAGGGCTAGGGCTAGGGTTATGGTTTGGGTTAGGGCTAGGTTTAGAGTTAGGGCTAGGGCTAGGGTTAGGTTTAGCAATTGGTTTAGGCCTAGCGCTAGGGTTAGGTCTAGGGTTAGGTTTCGGGTTAGGACTAGGGCTAGGGTTAGGGCTATGGTTAGTGTTATGGCTAGGGCCAGGACTACGGCTAGGATTAGGACTACAACAGGGCTAGGGTTAGGGTTAGGTTTAGCATTTGGTTTAGGCCTAGGGCCAGGGTTAGGGTTAGGGTTAGTGTTAGCGTTAGGCCTAGGGCTAGGGTTAGGGTTAGTGTTAGTGTTAGGGTTAGGGCTAGGGCTAGCTCTAGGATTAGGTTTAGGGTTAGGGTTTGGGATAATGTTAGGGTTAGAGTTAGGGTTAGGGTTAGGGTTAGGGATAGGGCTAGGGTTAGGTCTAGGGCTAGGGCTAGAGCTCTGGTTAGGATTATGGTTAGGGTTAGGTTTAGAGCTAGGGCTAGGGTTAGGTTAGGGTTAGGGTTAGTGTTAGGGCTAGGTTTAGGGTTAGGGTTAGCGCTAGGGCTAGGCCTAGGGCTAGGGTTAGGGTACTTGCTTGGGTTAGGGTTACGGCTAGGGTTTGGGTTACGGTTTGGTCTATTGCTATGGCTAGGGCTAGGTTTATGGTTAGGGCTAGGGCTAGGGCTAGGGCTAGGTTTAGGGTTAGGGTGAGGGTTAGTGCTTGGGCTACCAAACCAACTAGGATTAGGTTTGGATTATAGTTAGGGTTAGGGCTAGGGTTAGGGTACTGGCTAGGGTTAGGTTTTGGTCTAGGTTTTGTGTTAGGGTTAGGTCTAGGGCTAGGGCTAGGGTTATTTTTAATGATAGGGTTAGGGCTAGGGCTAAGGCTAGGCCTAGGGCCAGGTTTAGCGTTAGGTTTAGGGTTCGGGCTAGGGTTAGGGTTATGGTTATGGTTGGGTTTGGGTTTGTGGTTGGGGTTGGGGTTGGATTTAGGGCTAGGGCTAGATCTAGGGTAAGGGTTAGTGTTCGGGTTAGGTCTAGCGTTATGTCTAGCGCTAGGGCTAGGTCTAGAGTTAGGGTCGGGTTAGGGTTAGGGCTAGGACTAATGTTAGGGTTAGCGTTAGGGCTAGTGCTAGGGCTAGGGCTAGGGCTAGGGCTAGGGTTAGGTTTAGGGCTAGGGCTAGATCTAGGGTAAGGGTTAGTGTTCGGGTTAGGTTTAGGGCTAGGACTAGGGTTAGGGTTAGTGTTATGGTAAGGGCTAGGTCTAGGCCTAGGGCTAGCGTTAGGGCGAGGGCTAGGGCAAGGACTAGGGTTAGGGTTAGCGTTTGGGTTTGTGCTATGGCTAGGACTATGGCTAGTTTTAGGGTTAGGTTTTGGGTTAGGTGTTGTGCTAGGATTAGGTTTAGGGTGTCTGTTAAGATTAGGTCTAGCGTTAGGTCTAGCGCTAGGGCTTGGTCTAGAGTTAGGGTTCGGGTTAGGGTTAGGGCTAGGACTAATGTTAGGGTTAGGGTTAGGGCTAGTGCTAGGGCTAGGGCTAGGGCTAGGTTTATGGTTAGGTCGATGGTTAGGTTTAGGGCTAGGTCTTGCGTTAGGTCGAGGGTTAGGTTTAGGGTTAGGTCTAGGGCTAGGGTTAGGGTTAGTGTTAGGGTTAGGGCTAGGGCTAAGGCTAGGGTTAGTTTTAGGGTTAGGGTTAGTGCTAGGGTAGGGTTAGGATTAGGGTTAGGTCTAGCTCTAGTGCTAGGGCTAGGTCTAGGGTTAGTGTTAGGGTTTGGGTTAGGGCTCACGCTATGTTTATGTTTAGGGTGAGGATTAGGTTTAGAGCTAGGGCTAGGTTTAGGTTTAGCGTTAGGTTTAGGGTGAGGGCTAATGTTAGGGTTAGGGTTAGGGCTAGTTCCAGGGCTAGGGTTAGGATTAGGGTTTGGGTTAGGGTTAGGGTTAGCGTTAGGGTTAGCGTTAGCATTAGGGCTGGGTCTAGGGCTAGAGCTAGGTTTATGATTAGGGTTAGGGTTAGGGTTAGGGCTAGCGTTAGGGTACGGGCTAGGGTTAGGTTTACGGCTAGGGTTTGGGTTAGGGTTAGGGCTAGTTCCAAGGAAAAGGCTAGGATTAGGATTTGGTTTAGGGTTAGGGTTAGGGTTAGGGCTGGGTCTAAGGTTAGGGCTAGGGTTATGGTTAGGGTTTGGGTTACGGCTAGGGCTAGGTTTAGGTATAGGTTTAGGGCTAGGGCTAGTGTTAGAGTTAGGGCTAGGGTTAGGTTTTGGTTTAGGGCTTGGGCTAGGGTTAGGTTTAGGTTTAGGGCTAGGGCTGGGTTAGGGTTCGAGTTAGGGCTAGGGTTAAGGTTAGGTTTAGGGTTAGGGTTACGGCTAGGGCTTGGGCTAGGTTTAGGGTTAGGGCTAGGTTTAGGGCTAGGATTAGGTTTAGAGATTGTTTTAGGACTAGCGCCAGGGTTAGGTCTAGGGTACGGTTCGGGTTAGGACTAGGGCTAATGTTTAGGGCTATGGTTAGTGTTAGGGTTTGGGATAGGTTTAGGGTTAGGGTTAGGGCTAGGGTTAGGTCTAGCGCTAGGGCTAGGGCTCGGATTAGGGTTATGCTTAGTGTTTGGGATAGGGTTAGGGTTGCGTTAGGGTTAGGTTAGGTCTTGGGCTAGGCCTAGGGCTAGGTTTAGGGTTACGGCTAGGGCTAGGGCTAGGGTTAGGTTTAGCATTTAGTTTAGGCCTACTGCTAGGGTTAGGTCTAGGGTTAGGGTTAGGTCTAGGGTTAGGGTTAGGGTTAGGGCTAGGGCAAGGGCTAGGGTTAGTGTTAGGGTTAGGGCTAGGGCTAGCACTAGGATTAGGGTTAGGGTTAGGGTTTGGGATAGTGTTAGGGTTAGGGTTAGGGATAGGTTTATGTTTAGGGTTAGGGCTAGGGCCAGGGCTAATGCTAAAGCTAGAATTAGGGTTTGGCTTAGGGCTAGGGATCTTGTTAGGATTATGGTTAGGGTTAGGTTTAGAGCTAGGGCTAGGGTTAGGGTTAGGGTTAGTGTTAGGACTAGTGTTAGGGTTAGGGTTAGCGCTAGGGCTAGATCTAGGGCTGGGTTAGGTTTAGTTTTGGCATTAGGGTTAGGGCTAGGGTTAGGGTTAGGGATAGGTTTAGGTTTAGGGTTAGGTCTAGGGCTAGGGTTCTGGCTAGGTTTAGGGTTAGAGTGAGGGTTATGGCTAGGGTTAGGGTACTGGCTAGGTTTAGGGTTAGAGTTAGGGTTAGGGCTAGGGTTAGGTCTAGGGCTAGGGTTAGGGATATTTTTAATGATAGGGTTAGGGCTAGGGCTAGGGCTTGGGTTAGGGTTAGGGTTATGTCTAGGGCTAGGGCTAGGGCTAGGTTTAGCGTTAGGTTTTGGTTTAGGCCTAGGGCTAGGGTTAAGTTTATGTTGTGGTTTATGTTTATTGCTAGGGATATGGTTAGGGTTATGGTTGGGGTTGGGGTTGGCGTTGGGATTGGGTTTAGGGCTAGGGCTAGGTCTAGGATAAGGGTTAGTGTTCGGTTTAGTGTTAGGGCTAGCAATAGGGTTATGGTTGGGTGATGATAAGGCCTATGTCTAGGCCTAGGGCTATGGTTTGGTTAGGTTTAGTGCTATGGCTAGGGCTAGGGTAGCTTTAGGGTTAGGTTTAGGGTTAGGGGTAGGGCTAGGATTAGGGTGTCTGTTATGATTAGGGCTAGGGTTAGGTCTAGGGCTAGGTCTAGAGTTAGGGTTCGGGTTAGGGTTAGGGCTAGGACTAGTGTTAGGGTTAGGGTTAGGGCTAGTGCTAAGTTTAGGGTTAGGTTTAGGGTTAGGGGTAGTGCTAGGGCTAGGGTTTTGTTTAGGGCTAGGGCTAGGGCTAGGGCTAGGGCTAGGTTTAGGGTTATGGTTAGATTTAGGTTTAGGGCTAGTTCTAGAGTTAGGTCTAGGGTTCGGGTTAGGGTTATGGCTAGGGCTATGGTTAGGGTTAGGGCTAGGGCTAGGGCTAGTGTTAGGGTTAGGCTTAGGGCTAGGGCTAGGGCTAGGGTTAGGCTTAGGGCTAGGGCTAGGGCTAGGGTTAGGCTTAGGGCTAGGGCTAGGGCTAGGGTTAGGATTAGGGCTAGGGCTAGGGCTAGGTTTATCGTTAGTGTTAGGGTTAGGGCTAGGGCTAGTGCTAGGGCTAGGTTTAGGTTGTGGATTAATATTAGAGATAGGTTTCAGTTTAGGTTTAGTGTTGTGGTTGGGGTTGGTGTTTGGCTTGGGATTGGTGTTAGGGTTAGGGTTAGGTTTAGGGCTACGGCTAGGGCTAGGGCTAGGGTTAGGTTTGGAGCTAGGTGGGGTTGGGTTTGGGGTTGGGCTTGGATTTGTTGTTAGGGTTAGGGTTATGTTTAGGGTTAGACTTGGCTAGGGCTATGTTTAAGTTTAGGGTTTGTGCTAGGGTTGGGGTTAAGGTTAGGGTTAGTGCTAGTGCTAGTGCTAGGGTTAAGGTTAGGGTTAGGGTTAGGTTTAGGGTTAGGCTTAGGGCTATGGCTAGGGTTAGGTTTAGGGTTAGGATTAAGGCTAGGACTAGGGTTAGGTTTAGGCTTGGTTTAAGATTATGGCTAGGGTTAGGTTTAGGGTTGGGGTTGCGGTTAGCTCTAGGACTAGGGCTAGAGCTAGGTCTATGCTTAGTGTTAGGGTTTCAGTTAGGGCTAGCGCTATGGTTATGTTTAAGGTTAGGTTTAGGTTTAGAGTTAGGGCTAGGGTTAGGCTTAGTGTTAGTGTTAGGGTTAGGGTTAGGGTTAGGGCTACGGTTAGGGTTATGGTTTGGGTTAGTGTTAGGGTTACGGTTAGGGTTAGGGTTAGGGTTAGGGTTAGGGCTATGGTTAGGGTTAGGGTTAGGGTTAGGGTTAAAGCTAGTTCTAGGCCTAGGGCCAGGATTAGGGTTAGGGTTAGGGTTAGGGTTAGGGTTTGGGTTAGGGCTAGGGATAGGTTTATGTTTAGGGTTAGCGTTAAGGCTAGGGCTAGGCCTAGGGCTAGGGCTAGGGCGAGGGCTAGGCCTATGTTTAGGGTTAGGGCTAGGGCTAGAGCTAGGTTAGGTTTAGCGTTTGGTTTAGGCCTAGCGCTAGGGTTAGGTCTAGGGTTTTGGATAGGGTTAGGGCTCGGGCTAGTGTTAGGGTTAGTGTTAGTGTTAGGGCTAGGGCTAGCGCCAGGATTATGGTTAGGGTAGGGTTTGTGATATTGTTAGGGTAAGTCTAGGGCTAGTGCTACGGCTAGGGCTAGAGCTAGGGTTAGGTTTTGCGTTTGTGTTAGTGCTAGGGTTTTGGTTAGGGTTATGGTTAGGGTTAGGTTTAAAGCTAGAGCTATGCTTAGGGTTAGGGTTAGGTTTAGGGTTAGGGGTAGGGTTAGGGTTTGGGCTACGGTTAGGCATAGGTTTTGTGTTAGGCTTAGGGTTAGGGTTAGGGCTAGGGCTTGACTTAGGGATATGGTTAGGGCTAGGGCTAGGGCTAGGTTTAGGGTTAGGGTTAGGCTGAGTGCTAGGGCTAGTTAACGGGCTAGGATTAGGTTTTGTGTTAGAGTTAGGGTTAGGGCTAGGTTTAGTGTACGGGTTAGGGTTAGGGTTAGGTCTAGGGCTAGGGCTAGGTCTAGAGGTAGGGTGGGCTAGGACTAGCGTTAGGTTTAGGGTTAGGGTTAGTGCTAGGGTTAGGGTTAGGGTTAGGGTTAGGGCTAGGGATAGGGATAGGGATAGGTTTAGGGGTATGGTTAGGGTTATCTTAGGGCTAGGGATAGGTTTAGGTCTAGGGTTCAGGTTAGGGTTGTTTCTAGGGCTATGGTTAGGGTTAGGGTTAGGGTTAGGGCTAGGTCTAGGGCTAGTGTTTGGATTAGGGCTAGGGCTAGGTCTAGGTCTCTGGCTAGGTTTAGGGTTAGGGTTAGGGCTAGGGCGAGTGTTAAGTTTAGGTTGTGGATTAAGATTAGGGCTAGGTTTCGGTTTAGGTTTAAGGTTGGGGTTGGGGTTGGTGTTTGGCTTGGGTTTGGTGTTTGGGTAAGGGTTAGGTTTAGGGCTAGGGCTAGGGCTAGGGTTAGGGTTGGAGCTGGGGTGGGGTTGGGTTTGGGGTTCGGGATGAGGTTGGGGTTAGGGTTAGGTTTAGGTTTAGGGTTAGAGCTTGGCTAGGGCTAGGATTATGTTTAGGGTTTGTGCTAGGGCTAGGGTTAAGGTTAGGGTTAGTGCTAGGGCTAGGGTTAGGTTTAGGGTTAGGGCTACGGGTATGGCTAGGTTTAGTGTTAGGTCTAGGGCTAGGGCTAGGCCTAGGTTTAGGGTTAGGGCTAGGGCTAGTGTTAAGGTTTGGGTTAGGGCTAGGGCCTGGGCAAGGGCTAGGGCTAGGGTTAGGATTAGGGTTAGGGTTAGGTTTACGTCTAGGGCTAGGGTCAGGTCTAGGTTTAGGGTTAGGGTTATGGCTAGGGCTAAGGTTAGGCTTAGGGCTATGTTTAGAGTTAGGGTTTGGGTTAGGGTTAGGCCTAGGTTTAGGTTTAGGGCTAGGGCTAGGGCTAGGGCTAGGTTTAGGGCTAGGGTTAATTTTATGGTTTGTGTTAGGGCTAGGGCTGTGGTTAGGGGTAGGGTTAGGGTTAGGTTTAGAGCATGGGCTAGGGTTAGGATTAGGGTTAGGGTTGGCTGAGGTTGAGGGCTAGGTTTAAGGTTTAGAGTTAGGGTTAGGGTTAGTTCCAGGGCTAAGGCTAGGTTTAGGGTTAGGGTTAGGGTTAGGGTTAGGGTTAGGGTTAGGGTTAGGGCTAGGTTAGGGCTAGGGCTAGGGCTAGTGCTAGGGCTAGTGCTAGGTTTAGGCTTAGGGTTAGGGTTAGTTTTAGGGCTAAGGTTAGGGTTAGGTCTATTTGTTAGGGTTATGGTTATGGCTATGGTTAAGTTTAGGGTTAGGGTTAGTTTTAGGGTTAGGGTTAGAGCTAGTACTAGGGCTAGGCCTAGGTCTAGGTCTAGGGTTACATTTAGGGTTTGTGTTAGGGCTAGGGCTATGGTTAGGGTTAGGGTAGTGTTAGGGTTAGTGTTAGGGCTAGGGCTAGGGTTAGGGTTAGGGTTAGGGCTAGGGCTAGGGCTCGGACTAGGACTAGGTCTAGTGCTAGAATTAGGGTTAGGTTAGGGTTAGTGTTAGGGTTACGGCTTGGCTCAGGCTAGGGCTAGGGTTAGGGTTAGTGTTAGGGTTAGGGTTATGGTTAGGGCTAGGGCTATGGTTAGGTATATGGTTAGGGTTAGGGTTATGGCTAGGGCTAAGGGTAGCGTTAGGGCTAGGTTTAGGGTTATGGTTAGGTTTAGGGTTAGGGTTAGGGCTAGGTTTTGGATTAGGGTTAGGTTTAGTGTTAGTGCTAGGGTTAGGGTTAGGGTTAGGGTTAGTGCTCGGGTATGCTTAGGGTTAGGGTTAAGGCTAGGATTAGGGTTAGGCTTAGGGTTAGGGCTAAGGGTAGTGCTAACTCTAGGATTACGATTAGGGTTAGGGTTAGGGTTAGGGTTAGGGTTAGGGTTAGGGTTAGAATTGGATTGGGATTGATGGTGGCGTTGGGGTTGGGGTTAGGGTTAGGGTTAGGGTTACGTCTAGGGCTAAGGCTAGGTTTAGGGTTAGCTTTAGGGCTAGGGTTAGTGTTATGGTTAGAGTTAGGGCTAGGGCTAGGGCTGTGGCTAGGGCTATAGTTAGGTTTAGAGTTAAGTTTAGTGCTAGGGTTAGGGTTAGTGTTAGGGCTATGGTTAGGGCTAGGGTTTGTGTTAGGCTTAGGGTTAGGGTTAGGGTTAGGGCTTGACTTAGGGATATGGTTAGGGGTAGGGCTAGGACTAGGGCTAGGTTTAGAGTTAGGATTAGGATTAGGGTTAGGGTTGTAGTTTGGGTTGGAGTTGGGCTTGGGTTTGGAGTTAGGTTTAGGGTTAGGGTTAGTGTTAGAGTTAGGGCTAGGGTTGTATTTGGGGTTGGAGTTGGGCTTTGGGTTGGGGTTAGGTTTATTGTTGGGGTTAGGGTTAGGGCTAGGGCTAGGGCCAGGGTTAGCGTTAGGTTTAGGGCTAGGGCTTGGGCTCGGGTAGGGTTATGGTTAGGGTTAGTGCTAGGATTAGGATTAGGGTTAGGGCTAGGGCTAGGGCTAGGGTTAGGTTTAGGGTTAGGGTTGGGGTTGGAGTTGGGCTTGAGGTTGGGTTTGGGATTAGGGTTAGGGTTAGGGCTATTGCTAGGGCTAGGGTTAGGGTTAGGTTTAGTGCTAGGGCTATCATTATGGTTAGGGCTAGTGCTCAATTTAGGGTTAGGGTTTTGGTTAGTGTTAGGGTTAGGGCTAGGGCTAGGGCTAGGGCTAGGGTTAGGGTTAGGTTTTGGGCTATGGTTAGAGCTAGGGCTAGGGTTAGGGTAAGGTTTAGGTTTCAGTCAAAGGCTAGGGCACAGGCTAGGTTAAGATGAGGGTTAGTGTTAGGGCTAGGGCTAGGGCTAGGGCTAGGGTTTGCATTAGGTTTAGGTTTAGGGCTAGGGCTAGGGTTAGGGTTAGGGCTAAGGTTAGGGTTCTGGTTAGGACTAGGGCTAGGGTTAGGGCTATGGTGAGTGTTTGGGCTAGGGTCAGGACTAGGGTTAGGATTAGGGTTACAGCAGGGCTAGGGCTTGGATTAGGTTTAGCTTTTGGTTTAGGCCTAGCTCTAGGGTTAGTGTTAGGGTTATGGTTAAATTAGGGCTAGGGTTAGGGTTAGTGTTAGGTTTAGGGCTAGGGCTAGCTCTAGGATTAGGTTTAGGGTTAGGGTTTGGGATAATGTTAGGGTTATGGTTTGGGTTAGGGCTACGGCTATGGTTAGGGCTAGAGCTAGGGCTAGGGCTCTGGTTAGGATTATGGTTAGGGTTAGGTTTAGAACTAGGGCTATGTTTAGGGTTAGGTTTAGGGTTAGTGTTAGGGCTAGGTTTAGGGTTAGGGTTAGTGCTAGGGCTAGGCCTAGGGCTAGCGTTAGGGCTAGGGTTAGGGTACGGGCTAGGGTTAGGTTTACGGCTAGGGTTTGGGTTACGGTTTGGTCTAGGGCTAGGGATACGTCTAGGTTTATGGTTAGGGCTAGGGCTAGGGCTAGGCCTAGGGCTAGCTTTAGGGTTAGGGTTAGTGCTAGGGCTACAGAATGGGCTAGGGTTACTTTAGGATTATAGTTAGGGTTAGGGCTAGGGTTTGTGTACTGGCTAGGGTTAGGGTTAGGGTTAGGTCTAGGGCCAGGGCTAGGGTTATTTTTAATGATAGGGTTAGGGCTAGTGTTAGGGCTAGGGTTAGGGTACGGGCTAGGGTTAGGGTTACGGCTAGGGTTTGGGTTTCGGTTTGGTCTAGGGCTAGGGGTAGGGCTAGGTTTATGGTTAGGGTTATGGCTAGGGCTAGGGCTAGGTTTAGGGTTAGGGTTAGGGTTAGTGCTAGGACTACAGAATGGGCTAGCATTAGGTTAGGATTATAGTTTGGGTTAGGGCTAAGGTTAGGGTACTGGCTAGGGTTAGGGTTATGTCTAGGGTTTGGGTTAGGGTAAGGTCTAGGGCTAGGGTTATTTTTAATGATAGGGTTAGGGCTAGGGCTAGGGCTAGGTTTAGGGTTAGGGTTAGGTTAGTGCTAGGGCTAGGGTTAGAGTTATGTTGTGGGTTATGTTTAGGGCTAGGGTTAGGGTTAGGGTTAGGTTGGGGTTGGGTTTGTGGTTGGGGTTGGGGTTGGGGTTGGGTTTAGGGCTAGGGCTAGGTCTAGGGTAAGGGTTAGTGTTCGGGTTAGGGTTAGGGCTAGGGCTAGGGCTAGGGTTAGAGTTAGGGTTATGGTAAAGGCTTGGGCTAGGCCTATGGCTAGGGTTAGGGGGAGGGCTAGGGCAAGGGCTAGGGTTAGTGCTAGGGTTAGGGCTAGGGCTAGCACTAGGATTAGGTTTAGAGTTAGGGTTTGGGATAATGTTAGGTTTTTGGGATAATGTTAGGGTTAGGGTTAGGGTTAGGGCTAGGGCTAGGGCTCTGGTTAGGATTATGGTTAGGGTTAGGTTTAGAGCTAGGGCTAGGTTTAGGGTTAGGGTTAGGTTTAGGTTTAGGGTTAGGGCTAGGGTTAGGGCTAGGGTTAGGGTACCTGCTAGGGTTAGGGTTGCCGCTAGGGTTTGTGTTACGGTTTGGTCTAGGGCTAGGGCTAGGGCTAGGTTTATGGTTAGGGCTAGGGCTAGGGCTAGGGCTAGGTTTAGGGTTAGGGTTAGGGTTAGTGCTAGGGCTACAGAATGGGCTATGATTAGGTTAGGATTATAGTTTGGGTTAGGGCTAGGGTTAGGGTACTGGCTATGGTTAGGGTTAGTCTAGGGTTTGGGTTAGGGTTAGGGCTAAGGCTAGGGCTAGGGTTATTTTTAATGATAGGATTAGGGCTATGGCTAGGGCTAGGCCTAGGGCCAGGTTTAGCATTAGGTTTATGGTTAGGGCTAGGGCTAGTGTTAGGTTTATGTTGTGGGTTATGTTTAGGGCTAGGGTTAGGTTTAGGGTAAGGTTGGGGTTGGGTTTGTGGTTGGGGTTGGGGTTGGGGTTGGGCTTAGGGCTAGGGCTAGGTCTAGGGTAAGGGTTTGTGTTCGGGTTAGGGTTAGGGCTAGGGCTAGGGTTAGGGTTAGGGTTATGGTAAGGGCTTGGGCAAGGCCTAGGGCTAGTGTTAGGGGGTGGGTTAGGGCAAGGGCTAGGGTTAGTGTTAGGTTTAGTGCTATGGCTAGGGCTATGGCTAGTTTTAGGGTTAGGTCTTGGGTTAGGGTTTGGGCTAGGGTTAGGTTTAGGGTGTCTGTTAAGATTAGGTCTAGGGTTAGGTCTAGGGCTAGGGCTAGGTCTAGAGTTAGGGTTCGGGTTAAGTTTAGGGCTAGGACTAGTGTTATGGTTAGGGTTAGGGCTAGTGCTAGGTTTAGGGTTAGGGTTAGGGTTAGGGCTAGGGCTAGGGTTAGGGCTAGGGCTAGTGCTAGGGCTAGGGCTAGGTTTAGGGTTAGTGTTAGGGTTAGGTTTAGGGCTAGGTCTAGGGTTAGGTCGAGGGTTAGGTTTAGGGTTAGGTCTAGGGCTAGGGTTAGGGTTAGTGTTAGGGTGAGTGCTAGGGCTAAGGCTAGGGTTAGGTTTAGGTTAGGGTTAGTGCTAGGGTTAGGGTTAAGGTTAGGGTTAGGTCTAGGCCTAGGGCTAGGGCTAGGTCTAGGTCTAGGTTTAGTGTTAGGGTTTGGGTTAGGGCTAGCGCTATGGTTATGTTTAAGGTTAGATTAGGTTTAGACCTAGGGCTAGGGTTAGGTTTACGGTTAGGTTTAGGGTGAGGGCTAGGGTTAGGGATAGGGTTAGGGTTAGCATTAGGGTTAGGGTTGGGTCTAGGGCTAGAGCTAGGGTTATGGTTAGAGTTAGGTTTAGGGCTAGGGTTAGGGTACGGGCTATGTTTAGGTTTATGGCTAGGGTTTGGGTTAGGGTTATTGCTAGATCCAGGGCAAGGGCTAGGTTTAGCGTTAGGGTTATGTTTAGGGTTAGGGTTAGGGTTAGGGTTAGGGCTGGGTCTAGGGCTAGGGCTAGGGTTAGACTTAGGTTTAGGATTAGGGCTAGGGCTAGTGTTAGGGTTAGGGCTAGGGTTAGGTTTAGGTTTAGGGCTAGTTCTAGGGTTAGGGTTCGGGTTACGTCTAGGGCTTGGGCTAGGTTTAGGGTTAGGGCTAGGTTTAGGGCTAGAGTTAGGTTTAGCAATTGGTTTAGGCCTAGCGCTAGGGTTAGGTCTAGGGTTAGTGTTCGGGTTAGGACTAGGTCTAGGTTTAGGGCTATGGTTAGTTTTAGTGTTTGGGACAGGGTTATGGTTAGGTCTAGGGTTAGGGCTTGCTAGGGCTAGGGCTCGGATTAGGGTTATGCTTAGTGTTTCGGATAGGGTTAGTGTTGGGTTATGGTTAGGGCTATGTCTAGGGCTAGGGCTAGGGCTAGGTTTAGGGTTAC
This sequence comes from Sylvilagus bachmani, assembly GCA_015711505.1. Taxonomy (NCBI): domain Eukaryota; kingdom Metazoa; phylum Chordata; class Mammalia; order Lagomorpha; family Leporidae; genus Sylvilagus; species Sylvilagus bachmani. The sequence continues at coordinate 84,249,447 of CM027402.1, read as the reverse complement.
AGCTAGGGCTAGGGCTAGGGTTAGGATCAGCCTTTTGTTTAGGGCTAGTTCTAGGGTTAGGTCTAGGTTTAGGGTTAGGGTTAGGGCTAGGGCTAGGTTTAGGGTTAGTGTTAGGGTTAGGGCATGGCTAGCACTAGCATTAGGGTTAGGGTTAGGGTTTGGGATAGTGTTAGGGTTAGGGTTAGGGTTAGGGATAGGTTTAGGGTTAGGGCTAGGGCTAGGGCTAGGACTAGGGCTAGAGCTAGAGCTAGGGTTATGGTTTGGCTTAGGGCTATGGCTCTGGTTAGGATTATGGTTAGGGTTAGGTTTACAGCTAGGGCTAGGGTTAGGGTTAGGGTTAGGGTTAGTGTTAGCGCTAGGGTTAGGGTTAGGGTTAGGGTTAGCACTAGGTCTAGGGCTAGGGTACGGGCTAGGGTTGGGTTATTGTTAGGGTTAGGGCTAGGGTTAGGGTACGTGCTAGGGTAAGGTTACGGCTAGGGTTTGGTTTATTGTTAGGTCTAGTGCTAGGGCTAGGATTATGTTTAGGGTTAGGGTTAGGGCTAGGGCTAGGCCTAGGGCTAGGGTTAGGGTTAGGGTTAGGGTTAGTGCAAGGGCTACGGAACAGGTTAATATTAGGTTTAGGGTTAGAGTTAGGGTTAGGGCTAGGGTTAGTGTACTGGCAAGGATTAGGTTTAGGACTAGTGTTTGGGTTAGGCTTAGGTCTAGGGCTAGGTTTAGGGATATTTTTAATGATAGGGTAAGCCTAGGGCTAGGGCTTGGGTTAGGGTTAGGGTTATGGCTAGGGCTAGGGCTAGGGCTAGGTTTAGCTTTAGGGTTATGCTTAGGGCTAGGGCTAGGGTTAAGTTTATGTTGTGGGTTATGTTTAGGGTTAGGGTTATGGTTAGGTTTATGGTAGGGGTTGGGTATGTGGTTGGGGTTGGCGTTGGGGATGGGTTTAGGGCTAGGGCTAAGTCTAGGGTAAGGATTAGTGTTCGGGTTAGTGTTAGGGCTAGGGATAGGGTTATGGTTAGGGTGATGGTAAGGGCTAGGGCTAGGCCTAGGGCTAGGGTTAGGGTTAGTGCTATGGCTAGGGCTAGTGCTAGGTTTTGGGTTAGGTTTAGGGTTAGGGCTAGGGTTAGGGCTAGGGCTAGGGCTAGGGCTAGGTTTAGGGTTATGGTTAGTGTTAGGTTTAGGGCTAGTGCTAGAGTTAGGTCTAGGGTTCGGGTTAGGGTTATGGCTAGGGCTATGTTTAGGGTTAGGGCTAGGGCTAGGGCTAGTGTTAAGGTTAGGCTTAGGGCTAGGTCTAGGGCTAGGGTTAGGATTAGGGCTAGGGCTAGGGCTAGGGCTAGGTTTAGCTTTAGGGTTAGGGTTAGGGCTAGGGCTAGGGTTAAGTTTATGTTGTTGGTTATGTTTAGGGTTAGGGTTATGGTTAGGTTTATGGTTG
>CM027402.1:84234906-84247524 GCA_015711505.1 Sylvilagus bachmani | reverse complement strand
GGTTATGGTTAGGGTGATGGTAAGGGCTAGGGCTAGGCCTAGGGCTAGGGTTAGGGTTAGTGCTATGGCTAGGGCTAGTTCTAGGTTTTGGGTTAGGTTTAGGGTTAGGGCTAGGGTTAGGGCTAGGGCTAGGGCTAGTTATAGGGCTAGGGCTAGGGCTAGGTTTAGGGTTATGGTTAGTGTTAGGTTTAGGGCTAGTGCTAGAGTTAGGTCTAGGGTTCGGGTTAGGGTTATGGCTAGGGCTATGTTTAGGGTTAGGGCTAGGGCTAGGGCTAGTGTTAGGGTTAGGCTTAGGGCTAGGGCTAGGGCTAGGGTTAGGATTAGGGCTAGGGCTAGGGCTAGGGCTAGTGCTAGGGCTAGTTCTAGGTTTATCATTAGGGCTAGGGCTAGGGCTAGGGCTAGGTTTAGGGTGTGGATTAATATTAGGGATAGGTTTCGGTTTAGGTTTAGTGTTGGGGTTGGGGTTGGTGTTTGGCTTGGGATTGGTGTTAGGGTTAGCGTTAGGTTTAGGGCTACGGTTAGGGCTAGGGTTAGGTTTGGATCTGAGGTCGGTTTGGGTTTGGGGTTGGGCTTGGGGTTGTTGTTAGGGTTAGGGTTAGGTTTAGGGTTAGACTTGGCTAGGGCTATGGTTAAGTTTAGGGTTTGTGCTAGGGCTAGGGTTAAGGTTACGGTTAGGGTTAGGTTTAGGGTTAGGCTTAGGGCTACGGCTAGGGCTAGGGTTAGAGTTAGGGCTAGGGCTAGGGCTAGGTCTAGGTTTAGGGTTAGGGTTAGGGTTAGGGTTAAGGCTAGGACTAGTGTTAGGTTTAGGCTTGGTTTAAGATTATGGCTAGGGTTAGGTTTAGGGTTAGGGTTGGGGTTAGCTCTAGGACTAGGGCTAGAGCTAGGTCTATGCTTAGTGTTAGGGTTTCGGTTAGGGCTAGCGCTATGGTTATGTTTAAGGTTAGGTTTAGTTTTAGAGCTAGGGCTAGAGTTAGGCTTAGTGTTAGGGTTAGGGTTAGGGTTAGGGTTAGGGCTATGGTTAGGGTTAGGGTGAGATCTAGTTCTAGGCCTAGGGCCAGGATTAGGTTTAGGGTTATGGTTATGGTTAGGGTTAGGGTTAGGGCTTGTGTTAGGGCTAGGGATAGGTTTATGGTTAGGGTTAGTGTTAGGGCTAGGGCTAGGCCTAGGGCTAGGGCTTGGGCTAGGGCTAGGGCTAGGGCTAGGGCAAGGTTTAGGGTTAGGGCTAGGGCTAGGGCTAGGATAAGTTTAGCATTTGGTTTAGGCCTAGCGCTAGCGTTAGGTCTCGGGGTTTGGATAGGGTTAGGGCTCAGGGTAGGGTGAGGGTTAGTGTTAGTGTTAGGGCTAGGGCTAGCGCCAGGATTAGGGTTATGTTTAGAGTTAGGGTTTTGGATAGTGTTATGGTTATGGTTATGGTTATGGTTAGGGTTAGGGTTAGGGTTAGGGTTAGGGCTAGAGCTACTGCTAGGGCTAGGGGTAGAGCTAGGGTTAGGGTTTCGGTTTGTGTTAGGGCTAGGGTTTTGGTTAGGGTTATTTTTAGGGTTAGGTTTAGAGCTAGAGCTATGATTAGGGTTAGGGTTAGGTTTAGGGGTAGGGGTAGGGTTAGGGTTAGGGTTAGCGCTAGGGCTAGGCCTATGGCTAGGTTTAGGTTTAGGTTTTGGTTAGGGTTAGGGCTAGGGATAGGGCTAGGTTTAGGGTTAGAGTTAGGCTTAGTGCTAGGGCTAGTTAACGGGCTAGGATAAGGTTTAGGGTTAGAGTTAGGGTTAGGGCTAGGTTTAGTGTACGGACTAGGGTTAGGGTTAGGGCTAGGGCTAGGGCTAGGATCATTTTTAATGTTAGGGTCAGGGATAGGGCTAGGGCTTGGGTTAGGGTTAGGGTTATGGCTGGGGCTAGGGCTAGGGCTAGGTTTAGGGTTAGGTTTTGAGTTAGGGCTAGGGCTAGGGTCAGGTTTATGTTGTGGGTTATGTTTAGGGATAGGTTAGGGTTAGGGTTATGGTTGAGGTTGGGGTTGTGGTTGTGGTTGGCGTTGGTGTTAGGGCTAGGGCTATGGCTACGGTAAGTGTTAGTGTTCGGGTTAGGGTTAGGGCTAGGGCTAAGGTTAGGGTTAGGGTTATGGTAAGGGCTAGGGCTAGGCCTAGGGCTAGTGTTAGAGTTAGGGCTAGGGCTAGGGCTAGGTCTAGGTTTAGGGTTAGGGTTAGGGTTAGGGTTTGGTCTATGGCTAGGTCTAGCTTTAGGGTTAGGGTTAGGGTTACGGGTAGGGCTAGGGTTAGGTCTAGAGTTAGGGTTAGGGCTAAGACTAGTGTTAGGTTTAGGGTTAGGGTTAGTGCTAGGGTTAGGGTTAGGGCTAGGGCTAGTGCTAGGGCTAGGGCTAGAGCTAGGGTTAGGGTTTGGGTTTGTGTTAGGGCTAGGGTTTTGGTTAGGGTTTTTTTTACGGTTAGGTTTAGAGCTAGAGCTATGGTTAGGGTTAGGGTTAGGTTTAGGGGTAGGGGTAGGGTTAGGGTTAGGGTTAGCGCTAGGGCTAGGCCTATGGCTAGGTTTAGGTATAGGTTGGTTAGGGTTAGTGCTAGGGATAGGGCTAGGTTTAGGGTTAGAGTTAGGCTTAGTGCTAGGGCTAGTTAACGGGCAGGATTAGGTTTAGGGTTAGAGTTAGGGTTAGGGCTAGGTTTAGTGTACGGACTAGGGTTAGGGTTAGGTCTAGGGCTAGGGCTAGGATTATTTTTAATGTTAGGGTCAGGGCTAGGGCTAGGGATTGGGTTAGGGTTAGGGCTTGGGTTAGGGTTAGGGTTATGGCTAGGGCTAGGGCTAGGGCTAGGTTTAGGGTTAGGTTTTGAGTTAAGGCTAGGGCCAGGGTCAGGTTTATATTGTGGGTTATGTTTAGGGATAGGTTAGGGTTAGGGTTATGGTTGAGGTTGGGATTGTGCTTGTGGTTGGCGTTGGTGTTAGGGCTAGGGCTATGGCTAGGGTAAGTGTTAGTGTTCGGGTTAGGGTTAGGGCTAGGGCTATGGCTAGCGTAAGTGTTAGTGTTCAGGTTAGGGGTAGGGCTATGGCTAAGGTTAGGTTTCGGGTTATGGTAAGGGCTAGGGCTAGGCCTAGGGCTAGTGTTAGGGCGAGGGCTAGGGCTCTGGCAAAGACTAGGCTTAGGGTTAGGGTTAGGGTTATGGTTTGGTCTATGGCTAGTTTGGTCTATGGCTAGGTCTAGCTTTAGGGTTAGGGTTAGGGTTACGGGTAGGGCTAGGGTTAGGTCTAGAGTTATGGTTAGGGCCAAGACTAGTGTTAGGTTTAGGGTTAGGGTTAGTGCTAGGTTTAGAGTTAGGGCTAGGGCTAGTGCTAGGGCTAGGGCTAGAGCTTGGGTTTGTGTTAGGGCTAGGGTTTTGGTTAGGGTTATTTTTAGGGTTAGGTTTAGAGCTAGAGCTATGGTTAGGATTAGGGTTAGGTTTAGGGGTAGGGGTAGGGGTAGGGTTAGGGTTAGCGCTAGGGCTAGGCCTATGGCTAGGTTTAGGTTTAGGTTTTGGTTAGGGTTAGGGCTAGGGATAGGGCTAGGTTTAGGGTTAGAGTTAGGCTTAGTGCTAGGGCTAGTTAACGGGCTATGATTAGGTTTAGGGTTAGAGTTAGGGTTAGGGCTAGGTTTAGTGTACGGACTAGGGTTAGGGTTAGGTCTAGGGCTAGGGCTAGGATTATTTTTAATGTTAGGGTCAGGGCTAGGGCTAGGGCTTGGTTTAGGGTTAGGGTTAGGGCTAGGGCTAGGGCTAGGGCTAGGTTTAGGGTTAGGTTTTGAGTTAGGGCTAGGGCTAGGGTCAGGTTTATGTTGTGGGTTATGTTTAGGGATAGGTTAGGGTTAGGGTTATGGTTGAGGTTGGGGTTGTGGTTGTGGTTGGCGTTGGTGTTAGGGCTAGTGCTATGGCTAGGGTAAGTGTTAGTGTTCAGGTTAGGGTTAGGGCTAGGGCTATGGCTAGCGTAAGTGTTAGTGTTCAGGTTAGGGTTAGGGCTAGGGCTAAGGTTAGGTTTCGGGTTATGGTAAGGGCTAGGGCTAGGCCTAGGGCTAGTGTTAGGGCGAGGGCTAGGACTCTGGCAAGGACTAGGCTTAGGGTTAGGGTTAGGGTTATGGTTTGGTCTATGGCTAGGTCTAGCTTTAGGGTTAGGGTTAGGGTTACGGGTAGGGCTAGGGTTAGGTCTAGAGTTATGGTTAGGGCTAAGACTAGTGTTAGGTTTAGGGTTAGGGTTAGTGCTAGGGTTAGGGTTAGGGTTAGGGCTAGGGCTAGAGCTAGGGTTAGGGTTAGGGCTAGGGCTAGGGCTAGGGATAATTTTATGGGTAGGGTTAGGGTTATCGTAGGGCTAGGGATAGGTTTAGATCTAGGGTTCGGGTTAGGGTTGTTTCTAGGGCTATGGTTAGGGTTAGGTCTAGGGCTAGGGCTAGGGTAGTGTTAGGCTTGGGGCTAGGGCTAGGGCTAGGGCTCGGGCTAGGTTTAGAGTTAGGGTTAGGGCTAGGTTGAGGGTTAGGTTTAGGGTGTGTATTAAGATTAGGGCTAGTTTTCGGTTTAGGTTTAGGGTTGGGGTTGAGGTTGGTGTTTAGCTTGGGTTTGGTGTTTGGGTAAGGGTTAGGTTTAGGGCTAGGGCTAGGGCTAGGGTTAGGGTTGGAGCTGGGGTGGGGTTGGGTTTGGGGTTCGGGATGGGGTTGGGGTTAGGGTTAGGTTTAGGTTTAGGGTTAGAGCTTGGCTAGGGCTAGGATTAAGTTTAGGGTTTGTGCTAGGGCTAGGGTTAAGGTTAGGGTTAGTGCTAGTGCTAGGGTTAGGGTTAGGGCTACGGTTAGGGCTAGGGTTAGGGTTAGTTCTAGGGCTAGGGCTAGGCCTAGGTTTAGGGTTAGGGTTAGGGCTAGGGCTAGGGCTAGGGCTAGGTTAGGGTTAGGACTAGGGTTAGGTTTACGGCTAGGGCTAGGGTTAGGGTTGGAGCTGGGGTGGGGTTGGGGTTAGGGTTAGGTCTAGGGCTAGGGCTATGCCTAGGTTTAGGTTTAGGGCTAGGGCTAGGGCTAGGACTAGGGTTAGGATTAGGGTTAGGGTTAGGTTTACGGCTAGGGCTATGGTTAGGTCTAGGTTTAGTGTTAGGGTTATGGCTAGGGCTAAGGTTAAGATTAGGGCTAGGTTTAGAGTTAGGGTTAGGGTTAGGGTTAGGGTTAGGTTTAGGGTTAGTGTTAGGGCTAGCTCTAGGGCTTGGTCTAGGGCTAGGGTTAGGTTTAGGGTTTTTGTTAGGGCTAGGGCTATGGTTAGGTGTATGGTTAGGGTTAGGTTTAGTGCTAGTGCTAGGGTAAGGGTTAGGGTTAGGGTTAGGGTAAGGGTTAAGGCTAGGGCTAGGGCTAGGGTTAGGTTAGTGTTAGTGTTAGTGTTAGGGCTAGTTTTATGGTTACAGCAGGGCTAGTGTTATGGTTACATTAGGGCTAGTTTTGTGCTAGGGTTAGGGTTAAAATTACTGTTTCTTTTTAGGACTTAGTGGTTTTTTTAGGATTAAGGGCTAGGGTTACTGTTCTGGTTAGGGTTATGTTTAGGGTTAGGTTTAGGTTTAGGGTTGCGGTTGGGGTGGGGATGGGTTTGGGGTTATGGTTAGGGTTGGGGTTGTGGCTAGGTAGGGTTAGGGTTATGGCTAGGGCTAGAGCTAGGGTTAGGGTTAGGGGTAGGGTAATGGCTATGGCTAGGGCTAGGGCTAGTGCTAGATTTAGGGTTAGGGTTAGGGTTAGGGTTAGGGTTAGGGTTAGGGTTAAGGCTAGGGCTAGGTTTAGGTTTAGGGTGTGGTTTAAGATTATGGCTAGGGTTAGGTTTAGGGTTAGTGTTGGGGTTGGGGTTGGTGTTGGGCTGGGGGTTGGGGTTACGTTTAGGTCTAGGGCTAGGGCTAGGGTTACGGTTAGGGTTAGGGCTAGGGCTAGTATAGGGTTAGGGTTAGTGTTAGTGTTAGTGTTAGTGTTAGGGCTAGGTTTATGGTTACAGTAGGGCTAGGGTTATGGTTATGTCAGGGCTAGGTTTGGGCTAGGATTAGGGTTAAAATTAGTGGGTTTTTTTAGGATTTAGTGGGTTTTTTAGGATTAAGGGCTAGGGTTACTGTTCGGGTTAGGGTTAGGGTTAGGGTTAGGTTGAGGTTTAGTTTTCGGGTTGGCGTGGCGAGGGGTTTGGTGTTAGGGTTAGGGTTGGGGTTGGGGCTAGGTTTAGGGCTAGGGTTAGGATTATGTATAGGGCTAGGGCTAGGGTTAGGGTTAGGGGTAGGGTTATCGCTAGGGGTAGGGCTAAGGCTAGGGCTAGGTTTAGGATTGGGGTTAGGGTTAGGTTTAGGGTTAAGGCTAGGGCCTGGTGAGGTTTAGGATGTGGGTTAAGATTATGGCTAGGGTTAGGTTTAGGGTAGGGGTTGGTGTTGGGCTTGGGGTTAAGGTTAGGGTAGGGTTAGTGTTAGGTCTAGGGTTAGAATTAGTGTTAGGGATAGGGCTAGGGTTAGTGTTAGGGATAGTGTTATGGCTAGGGTTAGGGCTAGGTCTAGGACTAGGGCTAGGGTTATGGTTATTGTTAGGTTTAGGGCTAGGGCTAAGGTTAGGTCTAGGGTTTGGGTTAGGGTTAGGTTTAGAGCTAAGTCTAGGGTTAGGGTTAATGTTAGAGTTAGGGGTAGAATGAGGGCTCGGGTTAGGGTTAGGGTTAGGGCTCGCTCCAAGGCTAGGGCTAGGGTTAGTGTTAGGGTTAGGGCTAGGGCTGGGGCTAGGGCTAGGGTTAGGTTTAGTGTTAGGGTTAGGGCTAGGGCTAGCGCTAGGATTAGGGTTAGGGTAAGGGTTTGGAATAGGGTTAGGGTTAGTGTTAGGGTTAGGTTTAGGGCTAGTGTTAGGGTACGGGCCAGGCGTAGGGTTAGGGCTAGAGCTCGGGTTAGGGCTTGGGTTAGGGCTAGGGCTATGGTTAGGGTTATGGTTAGGGTTTGGATTATACCTAGGGCTATGGTTAGGGTTAGGGTTAGGGTTACGGTTAGGGGTATGGTTAGTGTTAGTGTTAGGGTTAGGGATGTTGCTAGGCCTAGGGCTAGGGTTAGGCTTAGGTTTATGGTTAGGGCTAGGGCTAAGGGTAGGGCTAGGGCTAGGGTTAGGGTTAGGGATAGATCTAGGGTTAGGGCATGGGCTAGGGTTAGGGTTAGCGTTAGTGTTAGGGCTAGGATTAGGGTACGGGCTAGGGTTAGGGTTAGGGCTAGTTTTTGGGTTAGGGTTAGGTCTAGGGCTAGGTCTAGATTTAGGGTTAGTGCTAGGGCTAGGGAACTGGCTAGGGTTAGGTTTAGGGTTTGGGTTAGGGTTAGGGCTAGGGTTAGGTTACGGGCTGGAGTTAGGGTTAGAGCTAGGGTTTGGTTAGGGTCAGGTATAGGGCTAGGGCTAGGATTATTTTTAGGGTTAGGTTTAGGGCTAGGGCTAGGGCTAGGGTTAGGGTTAGGGTTAGTGTTATGGCTAGAGCTAGGACTAGGGTCAGTGTTAGTGTTAGTGTTAGTGTTAGTGTTTGGGTTAGGGCTGGGGCTATGTTTAGGGTTAGGATTAGGGTTAGGGCTAGGTTTAGGGTTACGTATAAGCCTAGGGCTAGTGTTAGGTCTAGGGTTAAGTTTAGGTTTAAGCTAGGGTTATTGTACTGGCTAGGGTTAGAGTTATGTTTAGAGTTAGGGTTAGGGTTAAGGTTAGGGCTAGGGTTAGGGTTAGGTTTAGAGTTAGGGTCAGGTTTAAAGCTTGGGTTAGGGTTAGGCTTAGGGTTAGGTCTAGGGCTAGGGCTAGGGTTTAGGATTATGGCTAGGGCTAGGGTTATGGGTAGGGGTAGTGTTATGTCTAGGGTTAGGGCTAGGGTTAGGGTTACGCCTAGGGCTAGGGTTAGGGTTATGTTTAGAGTTAGGGTTAGTGTTAGGACTAGGTTTAGGGTTAGGGTTAGGGCTAGGGCTAGGGCTAGGGCTAAGGCTAGGGTTAGGGTTAGGTATAGGACTAGGTCTATTGTTAGGTCTAGGGTTAAGTTTAGGTTTAGAGGTAGGGCTAGGGTTAGGGTCAGGGTTAGGGCTAATGCTAGATTTAGCATTAAAATTAGGGTTAGGATTAGGGTTAGGTGTTGGGTTAGAATTAGGGTTAAGGATAGGGCCAGGGTTATGGTTAGGGTTAGGGTTATGGCTAGGGTTAGGGCTAGATGTAGGGCTAGGGCTAGGGTTAGGGTTAGGGTTAGGGTTAGGGTTAATGTTAGGACTAGGGCTAGGGTTAGAACTAGGGTTAGGGTGAGGTATAGGCCTAGGGCTATTGTTAGGTCTAGGATTAAGTTTAGGGTTAGGGCTAGGGCTAGGGCTAGGGTTAGGGTTAGGGTTAGGGTTAGGTTTAGGGTTAGGGGTAGGGCTAGGGTTAGGTTTAGGATTTGGTTTAGGCCTAGCGTTAGGTTTGCGTCTAGGGTTAGGGTTAGGTTTAGGGCTAGGGCTAGGACTAGGGTTAATGTTAGGGATAGGGCTGTGGCCAGCGCTTGGATTAGGGTTAGGTTTAGGTTTTGGGATAGGGTTAGGGTTAGGGCTAAGTCTATGGCTAGGGCTAGTGCTAGGGTTAGGGTTTGGGTTAGGGCTAGGGCTATGGTTAAGGTTATTGTTAGGGTTAGGGTTAGAGCTAGGGCTTTGTTTAGTGTTAGGGTTAGGGTGAGGGTTAGGGGTAGTGTTAGGGTTAGGGTTAGGGTTGGGGCAAAGGCTAGGCCTAAGTCTAGGGCTAGGATTAGGGTTATGGCTAGGGCTAGGGTTAGGGTTAGGTATTGGCCTAGTGCTAGGGTTAGGTCTAGGGTTATATTTAGGGTTAGTGTTAGGGCTAGGGTTAGGGTTAGAGTTAGTGATAGGGCTAGGGTTAGCGTTATATTTAGGGTTAGGGTTAGGGTTAGGTGTATGGTTAGAATTAGGGTTAGGAATAGGGCTAGGGTTAGGGTTATTGTTAGGAGTATGACTAGGGTTAGGGCTTAGTCTAGGTCTAGGGCTATGGTTAGGGTTAGGTTTAGGTTTAAGGTTGGAGTTGGGCTTGAGGTTGGTGTTGTGGTTGGAGTTAGGTTTAGGGTTTGGGCTAGGGTTAGGGTTAGGGTTACGGCTAGGGCTAGGATTATTTTCAGGGTTAGGGTTAGGGCTAGGGCTAGGGTATGGGTTAGGGTTTGTGTTATGGCTAGGGCTTGTTTTAGGGCTAGCGTTAGGGTTAGGCTTTGGGTTTGGGTTATTGTTTGGCTTGGGCTAGGGTTAGCGTTAGGGTTAGGGATAGGGCTCATGTTTTGGTTAGGGTTAGGGCTCGGGTTATGGTTATGGTTAGGGATAGGGCTAGAATTAGGGTTAGGGTTAGCGTTAGGGCTAGGCCTAGGGCCAGGGCTAGGGCTAGTGCTAGGGTTAGGGTTAGGGTTAGGGTTAAGGTTGAAGTTGGGCTTGAGGTTGGTGTTGGGGTTGAGGTTAGGTTTAGGGTTAGGTCTAGGCCTAGGGCTAGATTTAGGATTAGGGTTATGTCTAGGGCTAGGGCTAGGCCTAGTGTTAGGATTGTGGTCGGGGTTGGGGTTGGGTTTGGGTTTGGGGTTGGGGTTGGGGTTGGGTTTGGGATTAGGGTTAGTGTTAGGGCTAGGGTTAGGGCTAGGGTTAGGGTTAGGGCTAGGACTAGTGCTAGGGCTAAGGTTAGGTTTAGGGTTAGTGTTAGTGTTAGGGCTACGTTTATGGTTACAGTTAGGGCTAGGGTTAGGGTTACGTTAGGGCTAGGTTAGTACTATGTTTAGGGTTAAAATTAGTGTTTTTTTTTTAGGATTTAGTGGTTTTTTTAAGATTAAGTGTTACGGTTAGTGTTTGGGTTAGAGTTGTGTTTGGGTTGGGGTTGAGGTTGGGGTTAGGGTTAGGGTTGAGTTTGGGGCTAGGGCTATGGCTAGGGTTAGGGTTATGGTTGGGGTTGGGTTAGTGGTTGGGGTTGTGGTTGGGTTTAGTGTAGTTATAGGGCTAGGGCTAAGGCTAGGGATAGGGTTAGGGTTAGGGTTAGGGTTAGTGCTAGTGCTAGGGTTAGGGTTAGGGTTAGTGTAAGTGCTAGGGCTAGGCCTAGGTCTAGGGTTAGGTTTAGCTTAGGGCTAGGGCTAGGGTTCGGTTTAAGTTGTGGGTTAGGGTTAGGGCTAGGTTTAGGGTTAGGGTTAGGGTTATGTTTGGGGTTGTGGTTGGGGTTGGGGTTAGGGTTGGGGTTAATGTTAGGGCTATGGCTAGGGCTAGGTTAAGGGTCAGTGTTTGGGTTAGGGTTAGGGCTAGGGCTAGGGTTAGCGTTAGGGTTAGGGCTAGGGCAAGAGTTAGGTCTAGGACTAGTGTTAGGGTTATTGTTAGGGCTAGGGCTAGGGCTAGGGTTAGGGTTAGGGTTTGGCTCAGGGCTAGGGCTAGGGATAGGGTTATGGTTGGGGTTGGGGTTAGCGCCAGGGTTAGCTTTAGGGCTAGGGTTTGGGTTAGGGTGAGTGTTAGTGTTAGGGCTAGGTTTATGATTACAGTTAGCGCTAGGGTTAGGGTTATGTTAGGGCTAGGTTAGGGCTAGGTTTAGGGTTACAATTAGTGTTTTTTTTGGATTCAGTTTTTTTTTAGGATTAAGGGTTAGGTTTAGTGTTCGAGTTAGGGTTTGGGTTAGGGTTAGGGTTAGGGTTAGGGTTGTGTTTGGTGTGGGGTTGATTTTGGGGTTAGGGTTACGGTTGGGGTTGGGACTAGGGCTAGGGCTAGGGTTAGGGTTAGGGTTAGGGTTAGGGTTAGGGTTAGGGTTAGGTCTAGCCCTAGGATTATAGTTAGGGCGAGGGCTAGGGCTAGGGCTAGGGCTAGGGTTAGGGTTAGGGTTAGGTTTAGATCTAGGCCTAGGGCTACGGTTAGGGCGAGGGCTAGGGCTAGGGCTAGGGTTAGGGTTAGGGCTATGGTTAGGGCTAGGGCTAGGGCTAGGGCTAGCGTTAGGTTTAAGTATAGGTTTAGAGCTAGGGCTAGGGTTATGTTTAAGTTGTGGGTTAGGGGTAGAGCTAGGGTTAGGGTTATGGTTAGGGTTATGTTTGGGTTGTGGTGGTGTTGGAGTTGGGGTTGGGGTTAGGCTTAGTGCTAGGGCTAAGGCTAGAGTAATGGTTAGTGTTTGGGTTAGGGTTAGGTTTAGGGTTAGGGTTAGGGTTAGGGCTAGGGCTAGCCCTAGGTTTAGGGTTAGGTTTAGGGTTGTGGTTGGGGTTGGAGTTGGTCTTGGTGTTGGGGTTAGGTCTAGGGTTATGGCTAGTTTCAGGGCAAGTGCTAGGGCTAGGGTTAGGGTTAGGTCGAGGTCTCGGGTTAGGGCTAGGGCTAGGGCTAGGGCTAGGGTTAGGTTTAGGTTTATTGTTAGTGTTAGGGCTAGCTTTATGGTTACAGTTAGGGCCTGGGTTAGGGTTACTTTAGGGCTAGGTTAGGACTAGGTTTAGGGTTAATATTAGTGTTTTTTTTCAGGATTTATTGGCTTTTTTAGGATTAAGGGCTAGGGTTAGTGTTCGTGTTAGGGTTAGTGTTAGGGTGAGAGTTATTGTTGGGTTTGGGGTGGGTTTGAGGTTGGGGTTAGGGTTAGGGTTGAGGTTGGGGCTAGGGCTAGGGCTAGGGCTAGGGCTAGGGCTAGGGTTAGGGTTATGGCAAGGACTAGGGCTAGGGCTAGGGATGGTTTAGGGTTATGGCTTGGGCTAGAGTTATGGTTAGGATTGGGGTTGGGGTTGTTGTTGGGGTTGTTTTTGGGTTAGGTGTTAGGGATAGGGCTAGGGCTAAGGCTAGGTTTTGGGTTAGGGTTAGGGTTAGGGCTAGGGCTAGGTTTAGGGATAGGGTTAGGGTTAGGGTTAGGGTAAGGCCTAGGGATATACCTAGGGCTAGGGTTAGGTTTTGGGTTAGGGCTAGGGCTAGTTTTAGGTTAGAGTGAGGGCTAGGGCTTGGGCTAGGGCTAGGGTTAGTGTTAGGGTTCGGGTTATGGGTAGGGCTAGGGTTGGGGTTAGTGTTATGGTAAGGGCTAGGGCTAGGCCAAGGCTAGGGTTAGGGCGAGGACTAGGGCTAGGTCTACGGCTAGTGCTAGGGTTAGGGTTAGGGTTATGGCTAGGTGTAGGGCTAGGTCTAGGTTTAGGTATAGGGTTAGAGTTAGGGCTAGGCCTAGGGTTAGGTTTAGGTTGTGGGTTAAGATTAGAGCTAGGGTTAGGTTTATGTTTAGGGTTGGGATTGGGGTTGGTGTTGCCCTAGGGGTTGGGGTTAGCGTTAGGTCTAGGGCTTGGATTAGGGCTAGGGTAAGTTTGGGGTTTCGGTTGGGTTTCGGGTTGGGGTTGATGTTGGGGATAGGGTTAGGTTTAGGTTTAGGGTTAGGGCTTGGGCTAGGGCTAGGATTGGGGTTAGGGTTAGTCTTAGGGGAGGTGTTAGGGTTAGGGCTATGGCTAGAGTTAGCATTAGGGTTAGGTCTAGGGCTAGCGTTAGGCTTAGGGTTAGGGTTAGGGTTTGGGCTAGAGTTAGGGTTAGGTCTAGGGTTAGGATACAGGCTAGGGTTAGGGTTAGGGCTAGGATTAGGTTCAGGGTTAGGTCTAGGGCTAAGGCTAGTGTTAGGTTTAGGGTTTGGTTTAGGGCTAGGCTCTGGCTAGGGTTTGGGTAAGGGTTAGGGCTAGGGCTTGA
>CM027402.1:84214107-84234806 GCA_015711505.1 Sylvilagus bachmani | reverse complement strand
GCTAGGTTTATGATTACAGTTACGGCTAGGGTTAGGGTTACGTTAGGGCTAGGTTAGGAGTAGGTTTAGGGTTACAATTATTTTTTTTTTAGGATTTAGTGGTTTTTTTAGGATTTAGGTTTAGGGTTAGTGTTCGGGTTAGGGTTAGTGTTACGGTTAGGGTTAGGTTTGGGTTTGGGGTGGGGTTGAGTTTGGGGTTTCGTTTAGGGTTGATGTTGGGGCTAGGGCTAGGTCTAGGGCTATGGTTAGGGTTATGGCTAGAACTAGGGATAGGGCTAGTGATGGGTTAGGGTTAGTGTTAGGGTTAGGGCTAGGGCTAGGGTTGTGGTTAGGGTTGGGGTTGGGGTTTTTGTTGGGGTTGTGGTTGGGTTTGTTGTTAGTGATAGGGCTAGGGCTAAGGCTAGGTTTTTGGTTAGGGTTAGGGTTAGGGCTAGGGCTAGGGTTAGGGTTACGGTTAGGGTAAGGGCTAGGGCTAGGGCTAGGCCTAGGTTTAGGGTTAGGGTTAGGGTTAGGGCTAGGGCTAGGGCTAGGGCTAGGGCTAGGGTTAGGTTAGGGTTAGGGTTATGGCTAGGGCTAGGGCTATGGTTAGGGCTAGGGTTATGGCTAGGGCTAGGGCTAGGGGTAGGATTAGGTTAGTGTTAGGGCTAGAGTTAGGGTTAAGTTTAAGTTGTTGGTTAGGGTTACGGATAGGGCTAGGGTTAGGGTTTGGTTTAGGTTGTGGTTTAAGATTAGGGCTAGGGTTAGGGTTAGGGTTCGGTTTATGGGTAGGGCTATGGTTAGGGTAGGTTTATGGTAAGGGCTAGTGCTAGGCCTTGGGCTAGGGTTAGGGTGAGGGCTAGGGCTAGGGCTACAGCTAGTGCTAGGGTTAGGGTTAGTGTTATGGCTAGGTCTAGGACTAGGTCTAGGTTTAGGGTTAGGTTTAGAGTTAGGGCTAGGGCTAGGGTTATGTTTAGGTTGTGTGTTAAGATTAGGGCTAGGGTTAGGTTTATGGTTAGGCTTGTTGTTGGGGTTGGAGTGTGGCTTGGGGTTGGTGTTAGGGTTAGGTTTAGGGTTGGGGTTGGGATGGGGTTTAGGTAGGGGTTAGGTTTAGGGTTGGGGTTGGGGCTATGGCTAGGGCTAGGGTTAGGGTTAGGGTTAGGGTTAGGGCTAGGTCTAGGGCTAGGGTTAGGGTTAGGGTTAGGGTTAGGTTTAGGGCTAGGGCTAGGGTTAGTTTTAAGTTATGGTTTAGGGTTAGGGCTAGGGTTAGGTTTTGGGTTATGGTTGGGGTTGGGCTGTGGTTGGGGTTGGGGTTGGGTTTGGGTTTGGTATAGGGCTAGGGTTAGGGTTAGAGTAAGGGCTAAGGCTAGGTCTAGGGCTAGGATTAGGGTTAGGGTTAGGGCTAGGGCTAGGGTTAGGTTTAAGTTGTGTGTTAGGGTTAGGGCTAGGGTTAGGGTTAGGTTTATGGTTGGGGTTGTGGTTGGTGTTGGAGTTTGGGTTGGGTTTGGGTTTGGGTTTAGAGATAGGGTTAGGGTTAAGGTAGAGCTAGGTTTAGGTTAGCTTTAGGGTAAGTGTTAGGGCTAGGCCTAGGACTAGGGTTAGGGTTAGTGTTAGGGTTACGTTTAGGGCTAGGGGTAGGGCTAGGGGTAGGGTTAGGTTTAGGGTTAGGGCTAGGTCTAGGGTTAGGTTTAAGTTGTGGGTTAGGGTTAGGGCTAGTGTTAGGGTTATGGGTGGGGTTGTGTTTGGTGTTGGTTTTAGGTTTTGCTTTAGGGTTAGGGCTAGGGCTAAGGCTAGGGTAATGGTTAGTGTTCGGTTTCAGGTTAGGGGTCGGGCTAGGGTTAGGGTTAGGGTTATGGTAAGGTCTAGGGCTAGGCCTAGGGCTAAGGTTAGGGCGAAGGCTAGGTCTAGGGCTAGTGCTAGGTCTAGGGCTAGTGTTAGGTTTAGCGTTATGTCTAAAGCTAGTGCTATGGCTAGTTTTAGGGTTAGGACTAGGGCTGGGGTTAGGGTTAGTGTTAGGGTTAGGGTTAGAGCTAGGGCTATGATTAGGGTTAGTTTTAGTGTGAGGGTTAGGGGTAGTGTTAGGGTTAGGGTTGGGCCTATGGCTAGGCCTAGGACTAGGGCTAGGGTTAGGGTTAGGGTTAGGTCCAGGGCTCGGGTTATTTCTGGGGTTAGGGTTAGGTCTAGGGCTAGGGCTAGGATTAGGGTTAGGGTTAGAGTTAGGGCTAGGCCTATTCCTAGGACTAGGGTTAGGGTAAGGTTTAGGGTTACGGCAAGGGCTAGGGTTAGGGCTAAGTTTAGGGTTACGGTTAGGTTTAGTGCTAGGACTAGGGAACGGGCTAGGTTTAGGGATTTGGTTTAGGGTTAGAGTTAGGGCTAGGGTTATGTTACGGGGTAGGGTAGGTTTTGGGCTAGGGTTTGTGTTAGGGTTAGGTGTAGGGCTAGGGCTAGGATTATTTTTAGGGTTAGGGTTAGGGTTAGGGTTAGGGCTAGGGCTAGGGCTAGGGTAGGGCTAGGGCTTGGGTTAGGTTTAGGGTTATGGCTAGGGCTAGGGGTAGGGCTAGGTTTAGGGTTAGGGCTAGGTCTATGGTTAGGTTTAAGTTGTGGGTTTTGGTTAGGCTAGGATTAGGGTTAGGGCTATGGTTGGGTTTGGGTTTGTGGTTGGGTTTGTGGTTGGGGTTAGTGTTAGGGCTAGGACTAGGGTTAGGTTTAGGGTTATTGTAAGGGCTAGGGCTAGTCTAGGGCGAGGGTTAGGGCTGGGGCTGGGGCTAGGGCTAGGGTTAGGGTTAGTGTTATGGCGAGGGCTAGGGCTAGGGCTATGGCTAGCTTTAGGGTGAGGGTTAGGGTTAGGGGTAGGGTTAGGGTTAGGTTTAGGGTGTCTTAAGATTCGGGCTAGGATTAGAACTACGGCTAGGACTAAGGCTAGAGTTAGGGTTCGGGTTATGGTTAGGGCTAGGACTAGGGTTAGGGTTAGGGTTAGGAATAGTGCTGTTGTTAGGGTTAGAGTTAGGGCTAGGGCTAGGGCTAGGTTTAGGTTTAGGTTTAGGGTTGGGGTTAGGGCTAGGGTTAGGTTGAGGTTGTGGGTTGAGATTAGGGCTAGGTTTAGGTTTAGGGTTAGGTTTGTGGTTTTGGTTGGTGTTTGGCTTGGGTTGGTGTTAGGGTTATGGTTATGGTTAGGGTTAGGGTTAGGGTTGGGGCTGGGGTTGGGTTTGGGTTTGGGATTGGGTTTGGTGTTGGGGTTAGTGTTAGGATCAGGTTTAGTGTTAGAGCTTGGCTAGGGCTAGGGTTAAGTTTAGGGTTAGGGCTAGTGCTAGGGTTAAGGTTAGGGTTAGGGCTAGTGCTAGGTTCAGGGTTTGTTTAGGGCTAGGGCTAGGGCTAGAAGTAGGGTTAGTGCTAGGGCTAGGGCTAGGCCTTGGTTTAGGGTTTGCTCTAGGGCTAGGTTTAGGGCTAGGGCTGGGGCTAAGGCTAGGTTTAGGTTTAGGTTTAGGGTTTGTGTTAGGGCTAGGGCTAGGGCTATAATTAGGTTTAGGGTTAGGTTTAGGGATATGGCTAGGGTTAGGCCTATTTAGCATTAGGGTTAGGGTTAGGGCTAGGCTTAGGGCTAATGTTATGTTTAGGGCTAGGGCTAAGGCTAGGGTTAGGTTTAGGGTTAGGGTTAGGGCTAGTGCTAGTGTTAGGGTTAGGGTTATGGTTAGGGCTAGTGCTAGTTTTAGGGTTAGGTTTAGAGCTAGGGCTAGGGCTAGGGTTAGGTTTGGGGCTAGTGATAGGGCTAGGGCTAGGGTTAGGTTGATGGTGTGGTTTTAAATTAGGGTTAGTTTTAGGTTTATGGTTAGGGTTGGGGTTGTTGTTAGGGTTAGGGTTAGGTTTAGGGTTAGGGTTTGGGCTACGGCTATGGCTAGGGCTAGGGTAAGTGTTGGGGCTGGCGTTGGGGTTGGGTTTGGTGTTGGGGTTAGGGTTAGGGTTAAGTTTAGGGGTAGAGCTTGCTAGTGCTAGTGTTAAGTTTAGGGTTAGTGCTATGGCAAGGGTTAAGTTTAGGTTTAGGGCTAGGGCTAGGGTTTAGTTAGGTTTAGGTTTAAGGTTTGTGTTAGGGCTATGGCTAGGGCTAGCGCTAGGGTTAGGGTTAGGGATATGGCTGGGGTTAGGCCTATGGTTAGGGTTAGTGTTAGGGCTAGGGCTAGGCTTAGGGTTAGTGTTATGGTTAGGGCTAGGGCTATGTTTAGGTCTAGGGCTAGGGCTAAGGCTAGGTTTAGGTGTAGGGTTTGTGTTTTAAGTTGAGGGTTAGTGCTAGTGTTATGTCTAGGGTTAGGCCTAGGGCAAGGGCTAGGGTTAGGGTTAGGGTTAGGTTTAGGGCACGGCTAGGGTTAGTGCTAGGGCTGGGCTAGGGTTAGGGTTACAGTTAGGGTTAGGGCTAGGGCTAGTCTAGAGTTAGGGTTAGGGTTAGGGCTAGGGCTAGGGTTAGTGTAAGGCTTAGGGCTAGGGCTAGGGCTAGGGTTTGGGTTAGGATTAGGGTTAGGTTTAGGGTTAGGGGTTGGGCTAGTGCTAGGATTAGGGTTAGGGTTAGGGTTGTTGTTGGGGTTGGGTTAGGGCTAGGGTTAGGTCTAGAGTTAGGGCTAGCGTTAGGGCTAGTTTCAGGGCTAGGGCTAGGGCTAGGGCTAGGGCTAGGGCTAGGGTTAGGGCTAGGGCTCGGTTTAGGGCTAGGGCTAGGGCTAGGACTAGGGTTAGGTTTATGTTTAGTGTTAGTGTTAGGGCTAGGTTTATGGTTACATTTAGGGCTAGGTTAGGGTTGCTTTACGGCTAGGTTAGTTCTAGGTTTAGGGTTAAAATTAGTGTTTTTTAGGATTTAGTGTTTTTTTTAGGATTAAGCGTTAGGGTTAGTGTTCGGGTTGGAGTTGGGTTTGGGGTGGTGTTGAGGTTGGGGTTAGGGTTATGGTTGAGGTTGGGGCTAGTGCTAGGGCTAGGGTTAGGCTTAGGGTTATGTCTAGGGTTAGGTCTAGGGCTAGGGCTAGGGCTAGGGTTAGGGTTAGGGTTAGGGTTAGGGTTACGGCTAGGGTTAGGGTTATGGTTGGGGTTGGGTTTGTGTTTTGGGTTGTGGTTGTGTTTGGTGTTAGGGATAGGTCTAGGGGTAAGGCTAGGGTTAGAGTTAGGGTTAGGGTTAGGGTTATTGCTAGGGCTAGGATTAGGTTTAGGGTTAGTTTAAGTGCTAGGGCTAGGCCTAGGGCTAGGGTTAGGTTTAACTTAGGGCTAGGGCTAGGGTTAGGTTAGGGCGAGGGCTGGGGCTAGGGCTAGGGCTAGGGCTAGGGCTAGGGTTAGGGTTACGGGAAGGGTTATGGCTAGGGTTCGGGCTAGGACTAGGGGTAGGGTTAGGTTTAGGGTTAGGGCTAGGGCTAGGGTTAGGTTTAAGTTGTGGGTTAGGGTTAGGGCTAGGGTTAGGTTTAGGTTTAGGGTTATGTTTGAGGTTGTGATTGGGGTTGGGCCTAGGGTTGGGGATATGGTTAGGGCTAGGGCTAAGACTAGGGTAAGGGTTAGTGTTTGGGTTCGGGTTAGGGCTAGGGCTAGGGCTAGGGCTAGGTTTAGGTTTAAGGTTATGATAAGGGCTAGAGCTAGTTCTAGGACTAGGGTTAGGGCGAGGGCTAGGGCTTGTGCTAGTTTTAGGGTTAGGGTTAGGGCTAGGTCTACGTTTAGGATTAGTGTTAGGTCTATGGCTAGGGCTAGGTTTAGGGTTGGGGCTAGGGCTAGGGCTAGCTTCAGATGTAGGGTTATGGCTAGGGTCAGTGTATGGGCTAGGGTTTTGGTTAAGGCTAGGGTTTGGGTTAGGTTTAGGTCTAGGGCTAGGGCTAGGATTATTTTTAGGGTTAGGTTTATGGCTAGGGCTAGTTCTTGGGTAAGGGTTAGGGTTATGGCTAGGGCTAGGGCTAGGGCTAGGTTTAGGGTTAGGCTTTGGGTAGGGTTAGGGTTTGGATTGGGCTAGGGTTAGCATTAGGGTTAGGGCTTGGGCTCGGGTTATGGTTAGGGTTATGGATAGGGCTAGGGTTAGAGTTAGGGTTAGTAATAGGGCTAGGGCTAGGGCTAGCGCTAGGGTTAGGGTTAGGGTTAGGGTTAGTGTTAGGGTAGGGCTAGGGTTAGTGCTAGGGCTGGGTCTAGGGCATGGGCTAGGGTTAGGGCTAGGGCTAGGTTTAGGGCTAGGGCTGGGGCTAAAGCTAGGGTTTGGGTTCGGGTTAGTGTTAGTGTTAGTGCTAGGTTTATGGTTACAGTTAGGGCTAGGGTTAGGGTTACATTAGGGCTATGTTAGGGCTAGCATTAGGGTTAGGATTATTTTTAGGTTTAGAGTTGGGGTTGGAGCTAGGTCTAGGGCTTGGGTAAGGGTTAGGGTAGGGTTATGGCTAGGGCTAGGGCTAGGGCTATTTTTAGGTTTAGGGTTAGGGTTAGGGTTAGGGCTAGGGCTAGGGTTAGGTTTAGGGTTATGGTAAGGGCTAGGGGTGTGCTAGGTTTAGGGTTAGGTTTATGGGTAGGGTTAGGGCTAGGGTTAGGTTTAGGGTGTGGGTTAAGACTAGGGCTAGGTTTACGTTTATGGTTAGGTTTAGTGTTGGGATTGGTGTTGGGCTTGGGGTTGTCTTTTTGCTTAGGGTTAGGGTTAGGGTTAGGGTTAGGGCTAGGGTTAGGGTTAGGTTTGTGGTTGGGTTTCGGTTTGGGTTGGTGTATGGGTGTGGATTGGGGTTAAGTTTAGGGTTTGGGCTAGGATTAGGGTTAGGTTTAGGGTTAGGGCTAGTGCTAGATTTTGTGTTAGGGTTAGGTTTAGGGCTAGAGCTAGGGCTAGTGCTAGGGCTAGGTTTAGGGTTAGTGTTAGGTTTAGGGTTAGGGTTAGTGCTAGGGCTAGTGTTAGGTATAGGGTTAGGTTTAGATTTGGGCTATGGGTAGGTTTAGGTCTAGGTGTAGGGTACATGCCAGGGTTAGGGTTAGGGCTAGTGTAAGGGTTAGGGTTAGGTCTAGGGTTAGAGTTAGGGTTCGGGTTAGGGTTAGGGCTAGGGCTAGTGTTAGGTTTAGGTTTAGGGTTAGGGCTAAGTCTAGGATTATTTTTAGGGCTAGGGCAAGGCTACAGCTAGGGTTAGGGTTAGGGTTGGTCTAGGGTTAGGGTTAGTGTTAGGGTTAGGACTAGGGCAAATGCTAGGGTTAGGTTTAGGGTTAGGGTTAGGGCTAAGGTTAGGTTTAGGGTTAGGGTTAGGGTTAGGTCTAGGACTAGGGCTAGGGCTAGGTCTAGGGTTAGTGTTAAGGTTTTGCTTAGGGCTAGCGCTATGGTTAGGTTTAGGGTTAGGGTTAGGTTTAGAGCTAGGGCTAGGGTTAGGGTTACCTTTAGGGTTAGGTTTTGGGTTAGGGAGAGGGCTAGGGTTACAGTTAGGGTTAGGGCTAGTTCCAGGGCTAGCGCTAGGGTTAGGGTTAGGGTTAGCGTTAGGGCAACGGCTAGCGCTAGGGCTAGGGTTAGGGTTAGGTTTAGGTTTAGGTTTAGGGATAGGGTTAGGGCTAGGTTTAGGTTTATGGTTAGGGTTAGGGTTAGGTCTAGGGCAAGGTTTAGCGTTAGGTTAGGGTTAGGGCTAGGGTTGGGGTTAGGTTTAGGGTTAGGGCTCGGACTAGTGCTAGGGCTAGAGCTAGTGCTAGGTTTAGGGTTAGGGATATGGCTAGGGGTAGGGATAGGTTTAGGGTTAGGGTTCGGGCTAGGGTTAGGGCACGGGCAAGGGTTATGTTTAGGTTGTGGGTTAAGATTAGGGCTAGGGTTAGGTATATGTTTAGCGTTGGGTTTGGGGTTGGTGTTGGGCTTGCGGTTGTCGTTAGGGTTCGTGTTAGGGTTAGGTCTAGGGCTAGGGCTAGCGTTAGGTTAGGGGTTAGGGTTAGTGTTTGGGCTAGAGTAAGGGTTTGGTCTAGAGTTAGGATACGGCCTAGGGTTAGGTTTAGGGATAGGTTTAGGTCTAGTTCTAGGGCTAGGGTTTTGGTTAGGGTTCGTGTTAGGGCTAGGGCTAGGGCTAGGGTTACGCTAAGGGTTAGGGCTAGGGCTAGGGCTAGGGCTAGGGCTAGGGTTAGGGTCAGGTTTAGTGCTATGGGTTGGGATAGGGTTATGTTTGGGGTTGGGGTTAGCACTAGGGTTAGTGTTAGGGCTAGGGTTAGAGTTAGGGTGAGTGTTAATGTTAGGGCTAGGTTTATGATTACAGTTAACGCTAGGGTTAGGGTTATGTTAGGGCTAGGTTAGGGCTAGGTTTAGGGTTACAATTAGTGTTTTATTTGGATTTTCTCTTTTTAGGATTAAGGGTTAGGATAAGTGTTCGAGTTATGGTTAGGGTTAGCGTTAGGGTTAGGGTTGGGTTTGGTGTGGTGTTGATTTTGGGGTTAGGGTTTGGTTGGCGTTGGGGCTAGTGCTAATGCCAGGGTTAGGGTTAGTGTTAGGGTTATCTCTAGGCCTAGGGCTAGGGTTAGGGCGAGGGCTTGGGCTAGGGCTAGGGTTAGGGTTAGGGTTAGGGTTATGGCTAGGGCTAGGGCTAGGGCTAGGGCTAGGGCTAGGGTTAGGTTTAAGTTTAGGTTTAGGGCTAGACTAGTGTTATGTTTAAGTTGTGGGTTAGGGGTAGGACTAGGGTTAGGGTTAGCGTTATGGTTGGGGTTGTGGTGGTGGTGGAGTTGGGGTTGGGGTTAGGCTTAGGGCTAGTGCTAAGGCTAGGGTAATGGTTAGTATTTGGGTTAGGGTTAGGTTTAGGGTTAGGGTTAGGGTTAGGGCTAGGGCTAGCGCTAGGGTTAGGGTTAGGTTTAGGGTTGTGGTTGGGGTTGGAGTTGGGCTTGAGGTTGGGTTTAGGTCTATGGTTAGGGCTAGGGTCAGGGCTAGGGCTAGGGCTAGGGTTAGGGTTATGTCGAGGTCTCGGGTTAGGGCTAGGGTTAGGGCTAGGGCTAGGGTTAGGTTTAGGGTTAGTGTGAGTGTTAGGGCTAGGTTTATGGTTACAGTTATGGCTAGGGTTAGGGTTACATTAGGGCTAGGTTAGCACTAGGTTTAGGGTTAAAATTAGTGTTTTTTTAGGATTTAGTGGTTTTTTTAGGATTAAGGGTTAGGGTTAGTGTTCGGGTTAGGGTTACTGTTAGGTTTAGGGTTGGGTTTGGGGCTAGGGCTATGGCTAGGGTTAGGGTTAGGGTTATGTCTAGGGCTAAGGCTAGGGTTAGGGTTAGGGTTAGGGCTACGGCTATGGTTAGGGTTATGGTTGTGGTTGGGTTTGCTGTTAGGGATAGGGCTAGTTCTAAGGCTATGCTTAGAGTTAGGGTTAGGTTTAGGGTTAGTTCTAGGGCTAGGGTTAGGGTTAGGGTTAGTGTAAGTGCTAGGGCTAGGCCTAGGGCTAGGGTTAGGTTTTGCTTAGGGCTAGGGCTAGGGTTAGGTTAGGGTGAGGGCTGGGGCTAGGGCTAGGGCTAGGGCTAGGGCTAGTGTTAGGGTTAGGGTTATGGATAGGGCTAGGATTAGAGTTAGGGTTAGTATTAGGGCTAGGGCTAGGGCTAGCGCTAGTATTAGGGTTAGGGTTAGGGTGAGGTTGGAGTTGGGCTTGAGATTGGTGTTGGGGTTGGGGTTAGGTTTAGGGTTAGGTCTAGGCCTAGGGCTAGGGTTAGGGTTAGGGTTAGGGTTAGGGCTACAGCTAGGCCTAGGTTTAGGTTTATGTTTAGGGTTAGGGATAGGGCTAGGGTTAGTTTTAAGTTGAGGCTTAGGGCTAGGGCTATGGCTAGGGTTAGGCCTAGTTGCTTGGCCTAGGGTTAGGGTTAGGTTTATGGTTAGGGTTATGGTTAGGGTTAGGGTAGGGCTAGTGTTAGTGCTAGGGCTGGGTCTAGGGCATGGGCTAGGGTTAGGGCTAGGGCTAGGTTTAGGGCTAGGGCTGGGGCTAAAGCTAGGGTTTGGCTTCGGGTTGGTGTTAGTGTTAGGGCTAGGTTTATGGTTACAATTAGGGTTAGGGTTAGGGTTACGTTAGGGCTAGGTTAGGGCTAGGATTAGGGTTATGATTATTTTTAGGGTTAGGGTTGGGGTTGGAGCTAGGTCTAGGGCTAGGGTAACGTTTAGGGTAGGATTATGGCTAGGGCTAGGCCTAGGGCTATTTTTAGGTTTAGGGTTAGGGTTAGGGTTAGGGCTAGGGCTAGGGTTAGGTTTAAGGTTATGGTAAGGTCTAGGGGTTTGCTAGGTTTAGGGTGAGGGTTATGGTAGGGTTAGGGCTAGGGTTAGGTTTAGGGTGTGGGTTAAGATTAGGGCTAGGTTTACGTTTAGGGTTAGGTTTGGGGTTGGGGTTGGTGTTGGGCTTGGGTTTGGGGTTTTACATAGGGTTAGGGTTAGGGCTAGGGCTAGGGTTATGGTTAGGGTTGGGGTTGGGGTTGGGAGTGGGTTGGTGTTGGGTTTGGATTGTTGTTAAGTTTAGGGTTAGGGCTAGGTTTAGAGTTAGGGTTAGGTTTAGGGCTAGTGCTAGGTTTTGTTTTAGGGTTAGATTTAGGTCTAGGGCTAGTGCTAGGGCTGGGTTTAGAGTTAGGGTTAGGGTTAGGGTTAGTGCTAGGGCTAGGTTTAGGGTTAGGGTTAGGTTTAGAGTTTGCACTAGGGGTAGGTTTAGGTCTAGGTTTAGGGTAAGTGCCAGGGTTAGGGTAAGGGCTAGGGTTAGGGTTAGGGTTAGGTCTAGGGTTAGGGCTAGGGCTAGGGCTAGGTTTAGGGTTATGGTTCGGGTTAGGGTTAGGGCTAGTGTTAGGGTTAGGGTTAGGGCTAAGTCTAGGATTATTTTTAGGGCTAGGGCAAGGCTACAGCTAGGGTTAGGGTTAGGGCTTGGGCTAGGGTTAGGGTTAGTGTTAAGGTTAGGACTAGGGCTAAGGCTAGGGTTAGGTTTAGGGTTAGGGTTAGGGCTAAGGTTAGGTTTAGGGTTAGGGTTAGGGTTAGGTCTAGGGCTAGGGCTAGGGCTAGGCCTAGGGTTAGTGTTAACCTTTTGCTTAGGGCTAGCGCTATTGTTAGGTTTAGGGTTAGGGTTAGGTTTGGAGCTAGGGCTATGGTTACGGTTAGGGTTAGGGCTAGTTCCAGGGCTAGCGCTAGGGTTAGGGTTAGGGTTAGTGTTATGGCTATGGCTAGAGCTAAGGCTAGGTTCAGGGTTAGGTTTAGTTTTAGGTTAAGGGATAGGGTTAGTGCTAGGTTTAGGTTTAGGGCTAGGTTTAGGGCTAGGGCAAGGGTTAGCATTAGGTTTAGGGCTAAGGCTAGGGTTAGGGTTAGTGCTCGGACTAGTGCTAGGTCTAGGTTTAGGGTTAGGGTTAGTTCTAGGGGTAGGGTTAGGTTTAGAGCTAGGGTTAGGTTTAGGGTTAGGCCAAGGGAAAGGGTTATGTTTAGGTTGTGGGTTAAGATTAGGGCTAGGGTTATGTATATGGTTAGGGTTGGGTTTGGGGTTGGTGTTGGGCTTGTGGTTGGGGTTAGGTTTATGGTTAGGGTTAGGGCTAGGGCAAGGGCTAGTGTTAGGTTTAGGGTTAGGGCTAGTGTTTGGGCTAGAGTAAGGGTTTGGTCTAGGGTAAGGATACGGCCTAGGGTTAGGGTTAGGGTTAGGGATAGGGTTAGGTTTAGGGTTAGGGCTAGGGCTAGGGCTAGGGTTAGGGTTAGGGTTAGTGTTTGGGCTAGTTCTATGGCTAGGGTTAGGGTTAGGTTCAGGGTTAGGGTTAGGGTTATATTTAGGGCTATGGCTAGGGATAGGGTTATGGTTGGGGTTGGGTTTTAGCGCTAGGGTTAGCGTTAGGGCTAGGGTTAGGTTTAGGGTGAGTGTTAATGTTAGGGCTAGGTTTATGGTTACAGTTAGTGCTAGGGTTAGGGTTACGTTAGTGCTAGGTCAGGGCTAGGTTTAGGGTTACAATTAGTGTTTTTTTTGGATTTAGTTTTTTTATAATTAAGGGTTAGGGTTATTGTTCGAGTTAGGGTTAGGGTTAGGGTTAGGGTTGTGTTTGGTGTGGGGTTGATTTTGGGGTTAGGGTTATGGTTGGGGTTGGGGCTAGGGCTATGGCTAGGGTTAGGTCTAGGCCTAGGGCTAGGGATAGGGCGAGGGCTAGCGCTAGGTCTAGGGTTAGGTTTAGGGTTAGGGTTATGGCTACGGCTAGGCCTAGTTTTAGGGCTAGGGTTAGGTTTAAGTTTAGGTTTAAGGCTAGGGCTAGGGCTAGGGTTATTTTTCAGTTGTGGGTTAGGGGTAGGACTAGGATTAGGGTTAGGGTTATGGTTGTGGTTGTGGTGGTGTTGGAGTTGGGGTTGGGGTTAGGCTTAGGTCTAGGGCTAAGGCTAGGGTAATGGTTAGTGTTTGGGTTAGGGTTAGGTTTAGGGTTAGGGTTAGGGTTAGGGCTAGGGCTAGCGCTAGGGTTAGGGTTAGGTTTAGGGTTGTGGTTGGGGTTGGAGTTGGGCTTGAGGTTGGGGTTAGGTCTAGGGTTATGGCTAGGTTCAGGGCTATGGCTAGGACTAGGGTTAGGGTTAGGTCGAGGTCTCGGGTTATGGCTAGGGATAGGGCTAGGGCTAGGGTTAGGTTTAGGGTTAGTATTAGTGTTAGGGCTAGGTTTATGTTTACCGTTAGGGCTAGGGATAGGGTTCCTTTAGGGCTAGGTTAGGACTAGGTTTAGGGTTAATATTAGTGTTTTTTTTCAGGATTTAGTGGTTTTTTTAGGATTAAGAGTTAGGATTACTTTTCG
This sequence comes from Sylvilagus bachmani, assembly GCA_015711505.1. Taxonomy (NCBI): domain Eukaryota; kingdom Metazoa; phylum Chordata; class Mammalia; order Lagomorpha; family Leporidae; genus Sylvilagus; species Sylvilagus bachmani. The sequence goes on along the minus strand of CM027402.1, from coordinate 84,222,149 downwards.
GGTTAGGGTTAGGGATAGTGTTAGGGTTAGGGTTGGGTTTGGGGTGGGTTTGAGGTTGCGGTTAGGGTTAGGGTTGAGGTTGGGGCTAGGGCTAGGGCTAGGGCTAGGTCTAGGGTTTATGGTTAGGTTTATTGCAAGGACTAGGGCTAGGGCTAGGGCTAGGGTTAGGGTTATGGTTGGGGTTGGGGTTGTTCTTGGGGTTGTGGTTTGGTTTGGTGTTAGGGATAGAGCTAGGGCTAAGGCTAGGTTTTGGGTTAGGGTTAGGGTTAGGGTTAGGGCTATGTGTAGGGTTAGGGTTAGGGTTAGGGTAAGTGCTAGGGCTAGACCTAGGGCTAGGGTTAGGTTTTTGGTTAGGGCTAGGGCTAGGGTTAGGTTAAGCGAGGGCTAGGGCTTGGGCTAGGGCTAGGGTTAGGGTTAGGGTTCGGGTTATGGGTGGGGCTAGGGTTGGGAGTAGGGTTATGGTAATGGCTAGGGCTAGGTTTAGGGCTAGCATTAGGGCGAGGGCTAGCGCTAGGTCTATGGCTATTGCTAGGCTTAGGGTTAGGGTTATGGTTAGGTGTAGGGCTAGGTCTAGGTTTAGGTATAGGGTTATAGTTAGGGCGAGGGCTTGGGTTAGGTTTAGGTTGTGGGTTAAGTTTAGAGCTAGGGTTAGGTTTATGGTTAGGGTTGGGATTGGGGTTGGTGTTGGGCTTGGGGTTGGGGTTAGGGTTAGGTTTAGGGCTAGGGCTAGGGTAGGTTTGGGGTTCGGGTTAGGTATGGGGTTGGGGTTTGTGTTGGGGATAGGGTTAGGTTTAGGTTTAAGGTTAGGGCTTGGGCTACGGCTAGGATTCGGGTTAGGGTTAGTGTTAGGGCTAGGGCTAGGGCTAGGGTTATTATGGGGAGTGTTAGGGTTAGGGCTAGGGCTCGGTTAGCGTTAGGGTTAGGTCTAGGGCTAGCGTTAGTTTTAGGGTTAGAGTTATAGTTTGGGCTAGAGTTAGGGTTAGGTCTAGGGTTAAGATACGGGCTAGGGTTAGGGTTAGGGCTTTGGTTAGGTTCAGGGTTAGGTCTAGGGCTAGGACTAGGGTTAGGGTTAGGGTTTGGTTTAGGGCTAGGGCTAGGGCTAGGGTAAGTGTTAGGGCTAGTGCTAGGACTAGGACTAGGGCTAGGTTTAGGGTTAAGGTTAGGGCTAATTCTAGGGTTAGGGTTATATTTGGGGTTGGGGTTAGTGCTAGGGTTAGTGTTAGGGCTAGGCTTAGGGTTAGGGTGAGTGTTAGTGTTAGGGCTAGGTTTATGGTTAGAGTTATGGCTAGGGTTAGGGTTACGTTAGGGCTAGGTTAGGACTAGGTTTAGGGTTAAAATTAGTGGTTTTTTAGGATTTAGTGGTATTTTTAGTTTTTAGGGTTAGGGTTAGTGTTAGGGTTAGGGTTAGGGTTAGGGTTACGGTTAGGGTTAGGGTGAGGGCTAGGGTTACGGTTAGGGTTAGTGCTAGGGCTAGTGCTAAGTTTATGGTTACGGTTAGGTTTAGGTTTAGGTTTAGGGATAGGGTTAGGGTTTGGGCTAGGTTTAGGTTTAGGTTTAGGGTTAGGGTTACGGCTAGGGCAAGAGTTAGGGTTAGGGTTAGTGTTACGTCTTGGACTAGTGCTAAGGCTTGGTTAGGTCTAGGTTCAAGGTTAGGTTTAGGGCTAGGGGTAGGGTTAGGTTTAGGGTTAGGGTTAGGGCTAGGGTTAAGGCACGGGCTAGGGTTAGGGTTAGGGTTAGGGTTAGGGTTAGGGCTATGGTTTGGGTTAGGGCTAGGTGTAGTGCTAGGGCTAGTCCTAGGTCTAGGGTTATTGTTAGGGTTAGGGCTATTGCTAGGGCTAGGGCTAGGTTTAGGTTTAGGGCTAGGGCTAGGGCTAGGGTTATGGTTAGGACTAGGGGTAGGGCTAGGGTTATTGTTAGCTTTAGGTCTAGGGCTAGGGTTAGGTTTCGGGTGAGGAATATGGCTAGGGCTAGGTCTAGGGCTAGGTTTAGGGTTAGGGTTAAGAATTGGGCTAGGGCTAGCGTTAGTTTTAAGTTGTGGCTTAGGGCTATTGCTAGGGCTAGGGCTAGGGTTAGGTTTAGGGCTAGTGCTAGGGCTAGGGCTAGGGTTAGGATTAGTGTTAGGCTTAGGGGTAGGGCTAGGACTAGGGCTAGGTTTAGGTTTAGGGCTAGGGCTAGGGCTAGGGCTAGGGCTAGTGTTAGGTTTAGTGTTTGGTTTAGGCCTAGCACTAGAGTTGGTTCTAGGGTTAGGATTAAGGTTAGGGCTAGGGCTAGGGTTAGGGTTAATGTTAGGGATAGGGCTGGGGCTATCGCTAGGATTAGGGTTAGTTTTAGGGTTTGGGATAGGGTTAGTGTTAAGGTTAGGGTTAGGGCTAGGGCTAGGGCTAGGGCTAGGGCTAGCTTTAGGGTGATGGTTAGTGGTAGGGGTAGGGCTAGGGTTAGGTTTAGGGTGTCTATTAAGATTAGTGCTAGGGTTAGAACTAGGGCTAGGGCTAGGGCTAGAGTTAAGGTTCGGGTTAGGTTTAGGGCTAGGAATAGTGGTAGGGTTAGGGATAGGGCTATGCTGGTGTTAGGGTTAGGGTTAGTTCTAGGGCTAGGGCTATGGTTAGGGTTGGGGCTTAGGCTAGGGCTAGGGCTAGGGTTAGGTTGATGGTGTGGGTTAAGATTAGGGCTAGTTTTAGGTTTAGGGTTAGGGTTGGGGTTGGGGTTGGGGTTTGGCTTGGGGTTGGTGTTAGGTTTAGGGTTAGTGTTAGGGTTAGGGTTAGGGCTAGGGCTAGGGTAAGGGTTGGGGCTGGCATTGGGGTTGGGTTTGGTGTTGGGTTTGGTGTTGGGGTTAGGGTTATGGTTAGGTTTAGGGTTAGAGCTTGGCTAGGGCTAGGGTTAAGTTTAGGGTTAGGGCTAGGGTTAAGGTTAGGTTTAGGGCTAGGGCTAGGGTTTAGTTTAGCTAGAGGTTTAAGGTTTGTGTTAGGGCTAGGGCTAGGGCTAGGGCTAGCGCTAGGTTTAGTGTTAGGGATATGGCTAGGGTAGGCCTATGGTTAGGGTTAGTGTTAGGGCTAGGGCTAGGCATAGGGTTAGTGTTATGGTTAGGGCTAGGGCTATGTTTAGGGCTAGGGCTAGGGCTAAGGCTAGGTTTAGGTGTAGGGTTTGTGTTTTTAGTTGAGATTTAGTGCTAGGGCTATGTCTAGGGTTAGGCCTAGGGCAAGGGCTAGGGTTATGGTTAGGGTTAGAGTTAGGGTTAGGGTTAGGGTTAGGGTAGGGCTAGGGTTAGTGCTAGGGCTGTGTCTAGGGCAAGGGCTAGGGTTAGGGCTAGGGCTAGGGTTAGGGCTAGGGCTGGGGCTAGGGCTAGGGTTAGGGTTCGGGTTAGTGTTAGTGTTAGGGCTAGGTTTATGGTTACAGTTAGCGCTAGGGTTAGGGTTACGTTAGGGCTAGGTTACGGCTTGGATTAGGGTTAGGTTTATTTTTAGGGTTAGGGTTGGGTTTGGTGCTAGGTCTAGGACTAGGTTAAGGGTTAGTGTAGGGTTATGGCTAGGGCTAGGCCTAGGGCTATTGTTAGGTTTAGGATTTGGGTTAGGGTTAGTGTTAGGGCAAGGGTTAAGTTTAGGGTTATGATAAGGGCTAGGGGTGTGCTAGGTTTAGTGTTAGGGTTGTGCGTAGTGTTAGGGCTAGGGTAAGGTTTAGAGAGTGGGTTAAGATTAGGGCTAGTTTTAGGTTTAGGTTTAGGTTTGGGGTTGGGGTTGGGGTTGGGCTTGGGGTTGGGGTTTTGCTTAGGGTTAGGGTTAGGGCTAGGGCTAGGGCTAGTGTTAGCGTTGGGGTTGGGTTTGGGTTGGTGTAGAGGTTTGGATTGGTGTTAAGTTTAGGGTTAGGGCTAGTTTTAGAGTTAGGGTTAGGGTTAGGCCTAGTGCTATGGTTAGTGTTAGATTTGGTTCAGGGCTAGGGCTTGGGTTAGTGCTAGGGCTAAGGTTAGGGTAAGGGTTAGGGTTAGGGTTAGGGTTAGGGTTAGGGTTAGGGTTAGTGCTAGGGCTAGCTTTAGGTTGAGGGTTAGGTTTAGAGTTTGGGCTAGGGTTAGGTTTAGGTCTAGGTTTAGGGTATGCACCAGGGTTAGGGTTAGGGCTAGGGTTAGGAATAGGGTTAGGTCTAGGGTTAGGGCTAGGGTTAGAGTTAGGGTTCGGGTTAGGGTTAGGGCTAGGGCTAGTATTAGGGTTAATGTTAGGGTTAGGGCAAAGTCAAGGGTTATTTTTAGGGCTAGGGCAAGGATAGGACTAGTGTTAGGGTTAGGGCTAGGGCTACGGTTAGGTTTAGGGTTAGTGTTAGGGTTTTGCTTAGGGCTAGCACTATGGTTCGGTTTAGGGTTAGGGTTAGGGTTAGGTTTAGAGCCAGGGCTATGGTTAGGGTTAAGGTTAGGTTTAAGGTTAGGGAGAGGTCTAGGTTTACGGTTAGGGTTAGGGCAAGTTCCAGGGCTAGGGCTAGGGTTAGGGTTAGGGTTAGGGCTAGGGCTAGGGATAGGGCTAAATTTAGGGTTAGGGTTAGGGTTAGGTTTTGGTTTAGGTTTAGGTTTAAGTTTAGGGCAAGTCAAGGGTTAGCGTTAGGGTTGGGGCTAGGGCTACGGTTAGGGTTAGTGTTAGTGTTAGGGCTTGGACTAGTGCTAGGGCTAGGTCTAGGGCTAGGTTTAGGGTTAGGGTTAGGGCTAGGGTTAGGGCACGGGCTAGGGTTAGGGTTAGGGCTAGGGTTAGGGTTAGGGTTAGGGTTAGGGTTAGGGTTAGGGTTAGGTCTAGGGCTAGGGCTAGGCCTAGGTCTAGGGTTAGGGTTAGGAATAGGGCTAGGGCTAGGGCTAGGGCTAGGGCTAAGTTTAGGTTAGGGTTAGGGTTAGTGCTAGGGCTAGGGAACTGGCTATTATTAGGGTTAGGGTTTGGTTTAGGGTTAGGGTTTGGCTAGGGTTAGGGTTAGGGCTAGGGTTTGGCTTAGGGTTAGGTGTAGGACTAGGTCTAGGATTATTTTTAGGGTTAGGGTAGGGCTAGGGCTAGGGCTCAGTTTGGATTAGTGTTAGGGTTAGGTCAACGGTTAGGGTTAGGTTTAGGTTAAGGTCTAGGGCTAGGGTCAGGTTTATGGTTAGGGTTATGTTTAGGGCTAAGGTTACGGTTAAGGCTAGGGTTAGGGTTAGGGCTAAGATTAGGTTTAAGTCTAGGGCTAGGGCTAGGGTTAGGGTTATGTTTAGGGTTAGGGCTACGGCTAGGGCTAGGGTTAGGGTTAGGGTTAGAGTTAGGGCTAGGGGCAGGGTTAGTGTTAGGGCTCGGACTAGTGCTAGGACTAGATCTAGGGCTAGGTTTAGGATTAGGGTTAGGGCTAGGGTTAGGGCACGGGTAGGGTTAGGGTTAGGGTTAGGTTTAGGATTAGGGTTAGGGTTAGGTTTAGGGTTAGGTCTAGGGCTGGGCTAGGGCTAGGCCTAGGTCTAGGGTTAGGGTTAGGATTAGGTTTAGGGCTAGGGCTAGGGCTAGGGCTAAGTTTAGGGTAGGGTTAGGGTTAGTGCTAGGGCTAGGGAACTGGCTATTATTAGGGTTAGGGTTTGGTGTAGGGTTAGGGCTAGTGTAGGGTTAGGGCTAGGGTTTGGCTTAGGGTTAGGTGTAGGGCTAGGTCTAGGATTATTTTTAGGGTTAGGGTTATGGCTATGGCTAGGGCTCGGGTTTGCATTGGTGTTAGGGCTAGGTCTACGTTTAGGGTTATGGTTAGGGTTATGTTAGGGCTAGGGTCAGGTTATGGTTATGGTTATGGTTAGGGCTAAGGTTATGGTTAAGGCTAGGGTTAGGTTTAGGGCTAAGGTTAGGGTTAGGCCTAGGGTCATGGTTAGTGTAAGGCTTAGGGCTAGGGCTAGTCCTAGGGTTTGGGTTTGGGTTAGGATTAGGGTTAGGTTTAGTGTTAGGGGTTGGGCTAGGGCTAGGATTAGGGTTAGGTTTAGGGCTATGGCTATGGTTAGGGCCAGTTTTAGGGTTAGGGTAAGGGCTAGGTTCAGGGCTAGGGCTAGGGCTAGGGTTAGGGCTAGAGCTTGGGTTAGGGCTAGGGCTAGGGCTAGGACTAGGGTTAGGTTTAGGGTTAGTGTTAGTGTTAGGGCTAGGTTTATGGTGACAGTTAGGGCTAGGGGTAGGTTTACTTTAGGGCTAGGTTAGGGCTAAGTTTAGGGTTAAAATTAGTGGTTTTTTTTAGGATTTAGTGGTTTTTTTAGAATTAACCGTTAGGGTTAGTGTTCGGGTTAGAGTTTTGTTTGGGGTGGTGTTGAGGTTTGGGTTAGGGTTAGGGTTGACATTGGGGTTGGGTTTGGGGTCGGGGTTGGGGTTGGTGATATTTTTAGGGTTAGGGTTAGTGTTAGTGCTAGGGTTAGGGCTTGGGCTAGGGCTACGATTAGGGTTAGGTTTAGGGCTAGTGCTAGGGTTAGGGTTAGGGTAGTGTTAGGGTTAGAGTTAGGGTTAGGGCTAGGGCAAGGGCTAGGTCTATGTCTAGTGTTAGGGTTATTGTTAGGGTTAGATCTAGGGATAGGGTTAGGGTTAGGTCTAGGGCTAGCGTTAGATAAGGTTAGGGTTAGAGTTGGGCTAGATTTAGGGTTAGGTCTAGGTTTAGGATACGGCTTAGGGTTAGGGTTGGGCTAGGGTTAGGTTTAGGTTTAGGTTTAGGTCTAGGGCTAGGGCTAGGGTTAGGGTTAGGGTAGGGTTAGGGTTCGGGTTCGGATTAGGGCTAGGGGTAGGGCTAGGGTTAGGGTTAGGGTTAGGTTTAGGTCTAGGGCTAGGGTTAGTATTATGGTTGGGGTTGGGGTTAGCGCTAGGGTTAGCGTTATGGCCTGGGTTAGGGTTAGGGTGAGTGTTAGTGTTAGGGCTAGGTTTATGGTTACAGTTAGGGCTAGGGTTAGGGTTACGTAAGGGCTAGGTTAGGGTTAGGTTTAGGGTTACAATTAGTGTTTTTTTTTAGAATTTAGTGGTTTTTTTAGGATTAAGTGTTAGGGTTAGTGTTCGGGTTAGGGTTGGGTTTCTGGTGGGGTTGATTTTGGGTTTAGGGTTGGGTTGGGGTTGGGGCTACGGCTAGGGCTAGTGTTTGGGTTAGGGTTAGGGTTAGGGTTAGGTAGGGCTAGGGCTAGGGTTAGTTTTAAGTTGTGGGATATGGTTAGGGCAAGGGTTTTTGTTAGGGTTAGGTTTATGGTTGTGGTTGGGGTTGGGTTTGGTTTTGGGGTTAGGGATAGGGCTAGAGCTAAGGCTAGGGTTAGGGTTAGGGTTAGGGTTAGGGTTTGGGTTAGAGCTAGGGCTAGGGCTAGTGCTAGGGTTAGGGTTAGGGTTATGGCTAGGGCTAGGGCTAGGTTTAGAGTACGGTTTAGGTTAGGGCTAGGGCTAGGTTTAGGTTTAGGTTGTGGGTTAAGATTAGGCCTAGTTTTAGGTTTACGGTTAGGGTTGGGTTTGGGTTTGGGGTTGGGGTTAGGGTGAGGGTTAGGGTTAGGGCTAGGGCTAGGGTTAGGTTTGGGATTGGGGTTGGAGTTGGGTTTGGGGTCGGGGTTGGGGTTGGTGATATTTTTAGGGTTAGGGTTAGTGTTAGTGCTAGGGTTAGGGCTTGGGCTAGGGCTACGATTAGGGTTAGGTTTAGGGCTTGTGCTAGGGTTAGGGTTAGGGTAGTGTTAGGGTTAGAGTTAGGGTTTGGGCTAGGGTAAGGGCTAGGTCTATGTTAGTGTTAGGGTTATTGTTAGGGTTAGATCTAGGGATAGGGTTAGGGTTAGGTCTAGGGCTAGCGTTAGATAAGGTTAGGGTTAGAGTTGGGCTAGAGTTAGGGTTAGGTCTAGGTTTAGGATACGGCTTAGGGTTCGGGCTAGGGCTAGGTTTAGGTTTAAGTTGTGGGTTAGTGTTAGGGCTAGGGTTACGGTTAGAGTAAGGGTTATGTTTGGGGTTGTGTTTGGGGTTGGGGTTAGGCTTGGGGTTAGGGTTAGGGCTAGGGCTAAACCTAGTGTAAGCGTTAGTGTTCGGGTTCGGGTTAGGGGTAGGGCTAGGGTTAGGGTTAGGGTTATGGTAAGGGCTCGAGAT
>CM027402.1:84203783-84214007 GCA_015711505.1 Sylvilagus bachmani | reverse complement strand
GCTAGGTCTATGTTAGTGTTAGGGTTATTGTTAGGGTTAGATCTAGGGATAGGGTTAGGGTTAGGTCTAGGGCTAGCGTTAGATAAGGTTAGGGTTAGAGTTGGGCTAGAGTTAGGGTTAGGTCTAGGTTTAGGATACGGCTTAGGGTTCGGGCTAGGGCTAGGGTTAGGTTTAGGTTGTGGGTTAAGATTAGGGATAGTGTTAGGTTTATGGTTAGGGTTAGGGTTGGTGTTGGTGTTGGGCTTGCGGTTGGGATTAGGGTTAGGGTTAGGGTTAGGGCTAGGGCTAGGGTGAGGTTTAGGTTGTAGGTTAAGATTAGGGCTAGGGTTAGGTTTATGGTTAGGGTTGGGGTTGGGCTTGGTGTTGGGCTTGGGGTTGGGGTTAGGGTTAGGTTTAGGTTTGGGGTTGGGATAGGGTTGAGGTTGGGGTTAGGGTTAGGGTTGGGGTTGGGGCTAGGGCTAGGGCTAAGGTTAGGGTTAGGGTTAGGACTAGGGCTAGGGCTCGGGTTAGCGTTATGGTTAGGTTTAGGCCTAGGGCTAGGGTTAGTTTTTAGTTGTGGGTTAGGTTTAGGGTTACGGTTCGGGTTAGGGTTATGGTTGGGGTTGGGGTTGTGGTTGGGTTTGGGGTTGGGTTTGGGGTTGGGATAGGGTTAGGGTTAGGGTTAGGGTTAGGGTTAGGGTTAGGGTAAGGGCTAGGTTACGCCTAGGGCTAGGATTAGGGTTAGGGTTAGGGTTAGGGCTAGGATTAGGTTTAGGTTGTGTGTTAGGGTTAGGGCTAGGGTTAGGGTTAGGGTTATGGTTGGGGTTGTGGTTGGTGTTGGAGTTTGGGTTGGGGTTAGGGTTAGGGCTTGAGCTAAGGTTTGGTTAATGATTAGTGTTTGGGTAAGGGTTAGGTTTTGGGTTAGGTTTAGGGTTAGGGTTATGGTAAGTTGTAGGGCTAGGCCTAGGGCTATGGTTAGGTCGAGGGCTATGGCTAGTGCTAGGGCTAGTGCTAGGGTTAGGGTTAGGGTTATGGTTAGGGCTAGGGCTAGGGCTAGGGCTAGGTTTAGGTTTAGGGTTATGGTTAGGGCTAGTGCTAGGGTTAGGTTTAGGTTGTGGGTTAAGATTAGGGATTTGATTAGGTTTAGGGTTAGCGTTGGGTTTGGGGTTGGTGTTGGGCTTGGGTTTGGGGTTAGGGTTAAGTTTACAGTTAGGGCTAGGGCTAGGGCTAGGGTTAGTATTGGGGTTGGGGTTGGGGTTCGGTTTGGGGTTAGGGTTTGGTTTGGGGTTAGGGTTAGGGTTAGGTTTAGGCCTAGGGCTTTGGTTAAGTCTAGGGTTAGGGTTATGGTTAGGGCTAGGGTTAGGGTTAGGGTTAGGGCTAGGGCTAGGGCTAGAGCTAGGGCTAGGGGTAGGGTTAGGGTTTGGGTTAGTATTAGGGCTAGTTCTATGGTTAGGATTAGGGTTAGGGTTATGTCTAGGGCTAGGGTCAGGTTTAGGGTTAGGGTTAGGGCTAGAGTTACAGTTTGGGCTAGGGTTAGGGTTAGGGCTAGGGTTAGTGTTAGGTCTAGGGCTAGGGTTAGGGTTAGGGCTAGGGTTAGTGTTAGGTCTAGGGCTAGGTTTAGGGTTAGGGTTAGGGTTATGGTTAAATTTAGGGTTAGGGCTAGGTAGGGTTAGGGTTATGATTAGGGCTAGGGCTAGGGTTAGGGTAAGGGTTAGGGCTCGGGCTAGGGCTAGGGTTTGGGTTAGGATTAGGGTTAGGGTCTGGGCTAGGGTTAGCGCTAGGATTAGGGTTAGGGTTAGGGTTGTGGTTGGGGTTGTAGTTGTCTTGGGGTTGGGGTTAGTGCTAGGGTTAGGGCTAGGTTTAGGTCTAGGGATGGGGCTAGGGCCATGGTTAGGTCTAGGGCTCGGTTTAGGTCTAGGGCTAGGGCTAGGGCTAGGGCTAGGGCTAGGGTTAGGTTTAGGGTTAGTGTTAGTGTTCTGACTAGGTTTATGGTTACACTTAGGGCTAGGTTAGGTATACTTTAGGGCTAAGATAGGACTATGTTTAGAGTTAAAATTAGTGTTTTTTTAGGATTTAGTGGTCTTTTAGGATTAAGGGTTAGGGTTAGTTTTCGGGTCAGGGTTAGGGTTAGGGTTTGGGGTGGAGTTGAAGTTTGGGTTAGGGTTAGGGTTGAGGTTGGGGCTAGGGGTAGGTCTAGGGCTAGGGTTAGGGTTAGGTTTATTGCTAGGACTAGAGCTATGGCTAGGGATGGGTTAGGGTTAGGGTTAGGTTAGGGCTAGGGCTAGGGTTAAGGTTAGTTTTAAGTTGTGGGATAGGGTTAGGGCAAGGGTTAGGGTTAGAGTTAGGGTTAGAGTTGGTTTTGGGGTTGTGGTTGGGGTTTGGGTTGGGTTTGGGTTTGGGTTTAGGGATAGGGCTAGGGCTAGGGCTAAGGCTAGGGTTAGGGTTAGGGCTAGAGCTAGGTTTGGGGTTGGGTTTGGGGTTGGGTTTGTGGTTGGGGTTGGTGTTGGGGATAGGGTAGCTTTAGGCTAAGGTCTAGGGCTAGGCCTATGGCTAGCGTTAGGGTTAGGGTTAGGGTTATGTCTAGGGCTAGGGCTAGAGCTAGCACTAGGGATAGGTTTAGGTTTAGGGTTAGGGCTAGGGCTAGGGTTAGGTTTAAGTTGTGGGTTAGGGTTAGGGCTAGGGTTAGGGTTAGGGTTAGGGTTATGGTTGGTGTTGTGGTTGGGTGGGGTTTGGTTTCGGTTTAGGGTTAGGGCTAGTGCTAAGGCTAGGGTAAGGTTTAGTGTTCGGGTTCGGGTTAGGGGTCGGGCTAGGGTTAGAGTTAGGGCTATGGTAAGGTCTTAGGCTAGGCCTAGGGCTAGGGTTAGGGCCAGGTCTAGGGCTAGAGCTAAGGGCTAGGGCTAGTAATAGGGTTAGGTTTAGCGTTATGGCTAGGGCTAGGGCTAGGTCTAGGTTTAGGGTTAGGATTAATGTTAGGTCTAGGGCTAGGGTAGTTTTAGGTTGTGAGTTAAGAGTAGGGCTAGGGTTAGGTATATGTTTAGGGTTGGTTTGGGGTTGGTGTTTGGCTTGCGGTTGGGGTTAGGGTTAGGGTTAGGGTTAGGGTTAGGGTTAGGGTTAGTGCTAGGGCTAGGTCTAGTGTTAGGTTTAGGGTTAGGTTTAGAGTTTGGGCTAGAGTAAGGGTTTTGTCTACGGTTAGGATACGGTGTAGGGTTAGGGTTAGGGATAGGGTTAGGTTTAGGGTTAGGTCTAGGGCTAGTGCTAGGGTTAGGGTTAGGGTTCGTGTAAGGGCTAAGGCTAGGGTTAGGGTTAGGGTAAGGGTTAGGGTTAGGGCTAGGGCTAGGGTTAGGCTAAGGTTAGGGTTCGGTTTAGGGCTAGGGATTTGGTTATGGTTGGGGTTGGGGTTAGCGCTAGGGTTAGCGTTAGGTCTATGTTTAGGGTTAGGGTGAGTGTTAGTGTTAGGACTAGGTTTATGGTTTCAATTAGTGCTAGGGTTAGGGTTACATTAGGGCTAGGTTAGGGCTAGGTTTAGGGTCACCTTCAGTGTTTTTGTTTTGGATTTAGTTTTTTTTTTAGGATTAAGTGTTAGGTTTAGTGTTCGAGTTAGGGTTAGGGTTAGGGTTTGGGTTCGGTTTGGTGTGGGGTTGATTTTGCATTTAGGGTTATGGTTGGGGTTGGGGCTAGGGCTAGGTCTAGGTTTAGGTTTAGGGCTAGGGCTAGGGTTAGGGTTAGGACTACGGTTAGGGTTGTGGTTAGGTTTCGGTTTAGGGCTAGGGCTAGGGCTAGGGTAGGATTAGGGTTATGGCTAGGGCAAGGGCTAGGGCTAAGGTTAGGTTTAAGTTTAGGTTTAGGGCTAGGGCTAGGGTTAGGTTTAATTTGTGGGTTAGTGGTAGGGCTAGGTTTAGGGTTAGGGTATGGTTGGGGTTATGGTTGGTGTTGGAGTTGGGGTTGGGGTTAGGCTTAGGGCAAGGGCTAAGGCTAGGGCAATGATTAGTATTTGGGTTAGGGTTAGGTTTAGGGTTAGGATTAGGGTTAGGGCTAGGGCTAGCGCTACAGTTAGGGTTAGGTTTAGGTTTGTGGTTGGGGTTAGAGTTGGGCTTGGGGTTGGGGTTAGGGCTAGGGTTAGGGCTAGGTTCAGGGCTAGGACTAGGGCTAGGGTTAGGGTTAGGTCGAGGTCTCGGGTTAGAGCTAAGGCTAGGCATAGGGGTAGGGTTAGGGCGAGGGCTAGGGCTAGGGCTACAGCTAGTGCTAGGTTTAGGGTTAGGGTTATGGCTAGGTGTAGGGCTAGGTCTAGGTCTAGGTTTAGAGTTAGGGTTAGAGTTATGGCTAGGGCTGGGCTAGGTTTAGGTTTAGGTTGTGGGTTAAGATTAGGGCTAGGGTTAGGTTTATGGTTAGGGTTGGGGTTGGGGTTCATGTTGGGCTTGGGTTTGGGGTTATGGTTAGGTTTAGTGTTAGGGCTAGGGCTAGTGTAGGTTTGGGGTTCGGGTTGGGGATAGGGTTAGGGTTAGGGTTAGGTTTAGGGTTAGGGCTTGGGCTAGGGCTAGGTTTAGGGTTAGGGTTAGGGTTAGGGCTAGGGCTAGGGTTAGTGTTAGGGTTAGTGTTAGGGTTAGGGCTAGGGCTAGGGTTGGCGTTAGGGTTAGGTCTAGGGCTAGCGTTAGGTTTAGGGTTATTGTTAGAGTTTGGGCTAGAGTTAGGGTTAGGTCTAGGGTTAGGATATGGGCTAGGGTTATGGTTAGGGCTAGGGTTAGGTTCTGGGTTAGGTCTAGGGCTAGGGCTAGGGTTAGAGTTATGGTTCGGTTTAGGGCTAGGGATAGGGCTAGGTTTAGGGTAAGGGTTAGGGCTAGGGCTAGGACTAGGGATAGGGATAGGTTTAGGGTTAAGGTTAGGGCTAGGGCTAGGGTTAGGGTTATGTTTGGGTTTGGGGTTAGTGCTAGGGTTGGCGTTAGGTCTTCGGTTAGGTTTAGGGTGAGTGTTTGTGTTAGGGCCAGGTTTATGGTTACAGTTACAGCTAGGGTTAGGGTTACATTAGGGCTAGGTTAGGACTAGGTTTAGCGTTAAAATTAGTGTTTTTTTTAGGATTTAGTGGTTTTTTAGGATTAAGGTTTAGGGTTAGTGTTCGGGTTCAGGTTAGTGTTAGGGTTAGGGTTAGCGTTGGGTTTGGGGTGCGGTTGATGTTGGGGTTAGGGTTAGGGTTGATGTTGGGGCTAGGGCTAGGGCTAAGGCTAGTGTTAGTGTTAGGGTTATGGCTAGAACTAGGTCTAGGGCTAGGGATGGGTTAGGGTTAGTGTTAGGATTAGGGCTAGGGCTAGGTTTGTGGTTAGGGTTGGGATTGGGGTTGTTGTTGGGTTTGGTGTTAGGGATAGGGCTAGGGCTAAGGCTAGGTTTTGGGTTTGGGTTAGGGTTAGGGCTAGGGCTAGGTTTTGGGTTAGGGTTAGGGTAAGGGCTAGGGCTAGACCTAAGGCTAGGGTTAGGGTTAGGTTTAGGATTAGGGCTAGGGCTAGGGGCAGGGTTAGGTTTAGGGTTAGGGCTTGGGCTAGGACTAGGGTTCGGGTGAGGGTTATGGTTAGGGCTAGGGCTAGGGCTAGGGGCAGGGTTAGGTTTAGGGTTAGGGCTAGGGTTAGGGTTAGGATTAAGTTGTGTGTTAGGTTTAGGGCTAGGGTTAGGGTTAGGGTTAGGTTTAGTTTGTGGGTTAAGATTAGGGCTAGGGTTAGGGTTAGTGTTATGGTAAGGGCTAGGGCTAAGCCTAGGGCTAGGTTTAGGGCCGGGGCTAGGGCTAGGGCTACGGCTGGTGCTAGGGTTGAGGTTAGGGTTATGGCTAGGCTTAGGGCTAGAGCTAGGGCTAGGTTTAGCGTTAGGGTGGGATTAACCATAGGGTTAGCGTTAGGGCTAGGGTTATGGTTAGGGTGAGTGTTAGTGTTAGGGCTAGGTTTATGTTTACAGTTTGGGCTAGGGTTAGGGTTACGTTAGGGCTAGGTTATTGCTAGGATTAGGGTTTAAATTAGTGGTTTTTTTTAGGATTTAATGGGTTTTTTAGGATTAAGGGCTAGGGTTAATGTTCGGGTTAGGGTAATGGTTAGTGTTAGGTTTAGGTTTAGGGTTGGAGTTGGGGTGGTGATGGGTTTGGGGTTAGGTTTAGTGTTGGGGATGGGGCTAGGGTAGGGGTAGGGTTAGGGTTATGGCTAGGGCTAGGGCTAGGTTAAGGGTTAGGGGTAGGGTTATGGATATGGTTAGGGATAGGGCTGGTGCTAGGTTTAGGGTTAGGGTTAAGGCTAGGGCTAGGGTTAGGTTTAGGGTGTGGGTTAAGATTATGCTAGGGTTAGGTTTATTGTTAGGTTTGGGGTTGGGGTTGGTGTTGGACTTGCGGTTGTGGTTAGGGTTAGGTTTATTGTTAGGTCTATGGCTAGGGCTAGGGTTAGAGTTGGGGTGTGTGTTGGGGTTGGGGTTGGGGTTGGGGTTAAAGTTAGGTGTAGGTTTAGGGTTAGAGCTTGTGCTAAGGCTAGGGTTAAGTTTAGACTTAGGGCTAGGGCTAGGGTTAGGGTTAGGTTTAGGGCTAGTGCTAGGGTTAGGGTTAAGTTTAGGCTTAGGGCTAGGGCTAGGGTTAGGGTTAGGGTTAGGGTTAGGGCTATTGCTAGGGTTACGTGTAGGGTTAGGATTAATTTAGGGCTAGGGCTAGGGCTAGGGCTAGTGCTAGGGCTGGGTTTAGGTTTAGTGTTAGGGCTGGGGATAGCGCTAAGTCTAGGTTTAGGTTTAGGGCTAGGGCTAGGGCTAGGTTTAGGGTTAGGGTTAGGGTTAGGGATAGGGTTAGGGCATGGGCTAGGGTTAGGGTTAGGGTTAGGGTTAGGTCTAGGGTTAGGGTACGGCCATGGTTAGGGTTAGGTGTAGGGTTTGCGTTAGGGTTAGGTCTAGGATTAGGGCTAGAATTATGGTTAGGTTTAGGGTTAGGGCTAGGGCTAGGCCTAGGACTAGGATTAGGATTAGGTTTAGGGTTAGGGCTAGGGCTAGGGCTAGGGTTAGGTTTAGTGTTAGGTTTAGGTTTAGGGTTAGGGTTAGTGCTAGGGCTAGGGAACGGGCTAGGGTTAGGGTTATGGTGTGGGTTAGGGTTAGGACTATGGTTATGGTACGGGCTAGGGTTAGGGCTATTGCTAGGGTTAGGGTTAGTGTTAGGTCTAGGGCTAGGGCTAGGATTATTTTTAGGGTTAGGTTTAGGGCTAGGGCTGGGGTTTGGGTTAGGGCTAGGGTTATGGCTACGGCTAGGGCTAGGGCTAGGGCTAGGTTTAGGGTTAGGCTTTGGGTTAGGATTATGGTTCAGCTTGGGCTAGGGTTATCGTTAGGGTTTGAGATAGGGCTCGGGTTATGGTTATTGTTAGGGCTCGGGTTATGGTTAGGGTTAGGGTTAGGGCTAGAATTAGGGTTAGGTTTAGTGTTAAGGCTGGTGCTATTGCTAGGTTTAGGGCTAGGGCTAGCACTAGGGTTAGGGTTAGGTCTAGGGTTTGAGTTGGGCTTGAGGTTGTTGTTGGGGTTGGGGTTAGGGTTAAGGTTATGTCTAGGCCTAGGGCTAGGTTTAGGTTTAGGGTTATGGCTAGGGCTAGGGCTAGGCCTAGGGTTAGAGTAAGGGATAGGGCTAGGGTTAGTTTTAAGTTGTGGGTTAGGGATAGGGCTATGGCTAGGGTTAAGCCTAGGGCTAAGGCTAGTGTTAGGGTTAGGGTTAGGGTTAGGGCTAGGGCTAGGGCTAGGGCTAGGGCTAGGGCTAGGGTTAGTGTTAGTGTTAGTGTTAGGGCTAGGTTTATGGTTACAGTTAGGGCTAGGGTTAGGGTTATGTTAGGGCTAGTTTAGGGCTAGGATTAGGGTTAAAATTTTTGTTTTGTTAGGATTTAGTTGTTTTTTAGGATTAAGGGTTAGGGTTAGAGTTAGTGTTCGGGTTCGGGTTAGTGTTAGGGTTAGGTTTAGTGTTAGGTTTGGGGTTTGGGTGGACTTGGGGTTAGTGTTGGGGTTAGAATTAGGGTTGGGGTTGGGGCTACGGCTAGGTCTAGGGTAAGGTTTAGGGTTAGAGTTATGGCTGGGCTAGTCCTAGGTTTTAGTGTTAGGTTTAGGATTAGGGTTAGGTTTAGGGCTAGGGCTAGGGTAAGTTTTAGGGTGTGGGTTAAGATTAGGGCTAGGGTTGGGTTTAGGTTTAGGGTTGGGTTTGGGGTTGGTGTTGGGCTTGGGGTTGGTGTTAGGTTTAGGTTTAGGATTAGGTCTAGGGCTAGGACTAGTGTTAGGTTTGGGGTTGGGGTTGGGGTTAGGGTTAGGGTTAGGGTTAGGGTTAGGGCTAGGGTAAGCGCTAGTCCTTGGTTTGGATGAGGGTTAGGTTTAGGGCTAGGGCTAGGGCTAGAGCTAGGGCTAGGTTTAGTGTTAGGGTTAGAGTTAGTGCTAGGGTTAGGGTTAGGGCTAGGGTTATGGTATGGGCTAGGTTTAGGGTTAGGGCTAGGGTTAGGGTTAGGATTAGGTCTAGGCCTAGTGCTAGGGTTAGAGTTAGGGTTTGGGTTAGGGTTAGGACTACGGGTAGTGTTAGGTTTAGGGTTAGGGTTAGGGCTAGGGCTAGGGCTAGGGCTAGTGCTAGGCCTAGGTTTAGCGTTAGAGTTAGGGTGAGGTTTAGGGCTTGGGTTAGGGTTAGGGTTAGGGCTAGGGTTAAGGCTAGGATTAGGGTTACACTAGGGCTAGGGTTAGGGTTAGGGTTTGGGTTAGGGTTAGGGCTACGGCTAGTGTTAGGTTTAGGGTTAGGGTTAGGGCTAGGGCTAGGGCTAGTGCTAGGCCTAGGTTTAGCGTTAGAGTTAGGGTGAGGTTTAGGGTTTGGGTTAGGGTTAGGGTTAGGGCTAGGGTTAAGGCTAGGATTAGGGTTACACTAGGGCTAGGGTTAGGGTTAGGGTTAGGTCTAGGGCTAGTTCTAGGGCTAGGGCTAGGCCTAGGTCTAGGGTTAGGGTTAGGGTGAGGGCTAGGGCTAGGGCTAGGGCTAGGGCTAGGTTTAGGTTTAGGCCTAGGACTAGGGCTAGGGTTAGGGTGAGGACTAGGGTTAGGGCTAGGTTTATTGTTAGGTTTAGGTCTAGGTCTAGGTTTAGTGTTCTGGTGAGGGTTATAGCTAGGGCTAGGTCTAAGGCTAGGGTTAGTGTTTGGTTTAGGGTTAGGGCTATGGCTAGTGTTAGTTTTAAGTTGTTGGTTAGGGCTAGTGCTAGGGCTAGGGCTAGGGTTAGGGTTAGGGCTAAGGCTAGGGCTAGGGTTATTGTTAGGGTTAGTGCTAGGGCTAGGGCTAGGGTTAGGTTTAGTGTTAGGTTTAGGGGTAGGGCCAGGACTAGGGCTAGGTTTAGCTTTAGGGCTAGTGCTAGGGCTAGGGTTAGGTTTAGGGTTTGGTTTAGGCCTAGCGCTAGGGTTGGGTCTAGGGTTAGGATTAGGGTTAGGGCTAGGGCTAGGGTTAAGGTTAATGTTATGGATAGGGTTTGGGGCTAGCTCTAGGATTAGGATTAGGTTTAGGGTTTGGGATAGGGTTGGGGTTAGGGTAAGGGTTAGGGCTAGGGTTGGGGCTAGGGCTAGAGCTAGGGTTAGGTTTTGGGTTAGGACTAGGGCTATGGTTAAGGTTATTGTTAGGGTTAGGGTTAGATCTAGGGCTATGTTAGGGTGAGGGTTAGGGGTAGGGTTAGGGTTATGGTTAGTGCTAGTGCTAGGGAACGGGTTAGGTTTTGGGATTTGGGTTCGGGTTAGGGTTACGGCTAGGGTTATGGTAGGGGCTAGGGTTAGGTTTAGGGCTAGGGTTTGGGTTAGGGTTTGGTGTAAGGCTAGGGCTAGGATTATTTTTAGGGTTAGGATTACGGTTAGGGTTAGTGCAAGGGCTAGGGCTAGGGCTTGGGTTAGGGTTAGGGTTATGGCTAGGGCTAGGGCTAGGTTTAGGGTTAGGTTTAGGGTTAGGGCTTGGGCTAGGGTAGGTTTAAGTTGTAGGTTTTGGTTAGGTCTAGGGTTAGGGTTAGGGTTATGGTTGGGTTTGGGTTTGTGTTTGGAGTTGGGGTTGGGGTTAAGTTTAGGGCTAGGGCTAGGGTTAGGTTTAGAGTTATTGTAAGGGCTAGGGCTAGGTCTAGGGCGAGTGTTATGGCTAAGGCTAGGGCTAGGGTTAGGGTTAGTGTTATGGCTAGGGCTAGGGCTAGGGCTAGGGCTAGCTTTAGGGTGAGGGTTAGGTTTTGGGGTAGGGCTAGGGTTAGGTTTAGGGTGTCTGTTAAGATTAGGGCT
>CM027402.1:84176419-84203283 GCA_015711505.1 Sylvilagus bachmani | reverse complement strand
GGCTAGGGCTAGGGCTAGGGCTAGGGCTTGGGCTAGGGTTAGGGTTAGGGTTAGGGTTAGGGTTATGTTAGGTTAGGGCTAGAACTAGGGCTAGGGCTAGGGCTAGGGTTAGGGTTAGCTTTTGGTTAGGTTAGCTCTAGGGCTAGGGTTAGGTTAAAGTTTGAGTTAGGCTTAGGGCTAGGGTTAGGGTTATGGTTGGGGTTGTGGTTGGGGTTGGGGTTGGGGTTGGTGTTGGGGTTAAGGTTAGGGTTAGGTTTAGGGTTAGATCTTGAGCTAGGGCTAGGGTTAAGTTTAGGGTTGGGCTAGGCCTAGGGTTAGGGTTAGGTTTAGGGCTAGTGCTATGGTTAGAGTTAGTGTTAGGTTTAGGGTTATTGCTAGGGCTAGGGCTAGGACTAAGGTTAGTGTTAGGTTTTGGGTTAGGGTTAATGTTAACGCTAGGGCTAGGGCTAGGGCTAGGGCTTGGGCTAGGTTTAGGGTTAGGGTTAGGGTTAGGTTAGGTTAGGGCTAGAACTAGGGCTAGGGCTAGGGCTAGGGCTAGGTTTAGGGTTAGGATTTGGGTTGGGGCTAGGGCTATGGTTAGGGTTAGGTTTAGGGTTAGGTTTAGAGTTAGGGCTACGGTTAGGATTAGGGTTATTGTTATGGTTAGGGTGAGAGCTAGGGTTAGGGTTAAGGATAGGGCTAGGGCTAGGGCTAGGCATAGGGCTAGGGTTAGGTTTAGGGCTAGGGCTAGGGTTTGGGTTAGTTTAGGGTTAGGACTAGGGCTAGTGCTAGGTCTAGGGATAGGGTTAGGGTTACAGTTAGGGCTAGGGCTAGCCTTAGGTTTAGGCTTGGGGTTGGAGTTTGGGCTAGAGTTAGGGTTAGGTCTAGGGCTAGGGCTAGGACTAGGATTAGGGTTAGGGTTAGGTCTAGGGCTAGTTTTAGGTTTAGGGTTAGGGTTAGGTTTTGGGCTAGGGCTAGGGCTATGGTTAGTGTTATAATTAGGGTTAGGTTTAGAGCTAG
Source organism: Sylvilagus bachmani (assembly GCA_015711505.1). Classification (NCBI taxonomy): domain Eukaryota; kingdom Metazoa; phylum Chordata; class Mammalia; order Lagomorpha; family Leporidae; genus Sylvilagus; species Sylvilagus bachmani. Next base: position 84,202,284 of record CM027402.1, on the reverse strand, counting down.
TGCTAGGGTTTTGTTTAGGGTTAGGATTAGGGATTGGGCTAGGTTTAGGGTTAGGGTTTGGTTTACGGTTAGGGCTACGGCTATGGCTAGGGCGATTTAGGGTCATTTTTAGGTTTAGGGCTAGGGCTAGGGCTAGTTCTAGGGTTAGTTTTAGGGTTAGGGCTAGGTCTATGGCTAGGGTAGTGTTAGTATTATGTTTACGGCTAGGGCAAGGGCTATGGTTATGTTTAGGTCTAGGGTTAGGGTTAGGGTTACGGCTAGGGCTATGGTTACGGTTAGTGCTAGGGCTATTGTTAGGGTTAGGGTTAGGGTTAGTGTTAGGGCTAGGGCAATGGCTAGGGCAAGGGCTAGGACTAGGGTTAGGGTTAGGGCTTGGGCTAGGTCCAGGGTTAGTGTTAGGGTTAGGGTTTGGGCTAGGGTTAGTTTTAAGTTATGGGTTAAGTCTAGAGCTAGGGCTAGGGCTAGGGTTAGGGTTAGGGATAGGGATAGGGCTAGGGTAGGGTTAGGGTTAGGGCTAGGCCTCAGGATAGCATTATTGTTAGGGTTAAGTTTAGGGTTAGGGTTAGGTTTAGGGTTAGGTTTAGGGCTAGGTCTAGGGCTAGGGTAGTGCTAGGGTTTGGGCTAGGGCTAGGGCTAGGGTTAGGGTTAGGGTCAGGGTTAGGGCTAGGGCTAGGGTTAGGGTTAAGGTTAGGGTTAGGGCTAGGCCTCTGGTTAGGTTTATTTTTAGTGTTAGGGTTATGGTTAATAGCTAAGGCTAGGGTTAGGTTAGGGTTATGGAAAGGTCTAGGGTTAGGGTTAGGGTTATTGTTAGTGCTAGGTCTAGGGTTAGGATTAGGGTTATGTTTAGGGTTAAGGCTAGGGCTATGGCTAGGGCTAGGGCTAGAGTTAGAGTTAGTTTTAGTGTTAGGGCTTGGGCGAGGTTTATGTTTAGTGTTAGGATTAGGGCTAGGTTTAGGGCTATGATTAGGGTTAGTGCTCAGGTTTGGGATAGGGTTAGAGTTAGGGTTAGGGTTGTGGTTGAGGTTGTAGTTGGGCTTGGGGTTGGATTTAGGGTTAGGGTTAGAATTAGGGCTAGGGCCTGGTCTAGGGCTATGGCTAGGGTAGGGTTAGGGTTAGTGTTAGGGCTGGGACTAGGGCTAGAGCTAGTTCTAGGGTTAGGGTTATGGTTGGTTAGGGCTAGGGCTAGGGATAGGGTTAGGGTTAGGGCTAGGGCTAGGGCTAGGGTAGGGTTAGGGTTAGGGTTAGGTTTAGGTTTAGGGCAAGGGCTAGGGTTATGGTTATTTTTAGGTCTAGTGTTAGGTTAGGGTTATGTCTAGGGCTATGGTTAGGGTTAGTGTTAGGTCTAGGGCTAGGGCTAGTTCTAGGGTTAGGGTTAGGGTTAGGGCTAGGGCTAGGGCTAGGGTTAGGGTTAGGGCTAGGGCTTGGGCTAGGGTAGGGTTAGGTTTAGGGTTAGGGTTAGGGCAAGGGCTAGGGTTATGGTTATGGTTAGGTCTAGGGTTAGTGTTAGGGTTATGGATAGGGCTATGTTTAGGGTTAGTGTTAGGGCTAGGGTTAGGGCTAGGGCTAGGGTTAGGGTTAGGGCTAGAACTAGGTCTAGGGCTAGTGTTAGGGTTAGGGTTAGGGTTAAGGCTAGGGCTAGGGCTAGGGTTAGGGTTAGGGATAGTGCTAGGGCTAGGGTTAATGTTAGGGTTAGGGCTAGGCCTACGGTTAGGGATATTGTTAGGGTTAGGGTTTTGTTAGGGTTAGGGCTAGGGTTAGGTTTAGGGTTAGGGCTAGGTCTAGGGTTAGGTTTAGGGTTAGTGTTAGTGCTAGGGCTAGTATTAGGGTTAGGTTTAGGTTTAGGGCTAGTGCTAGGTTTAGGCTAAGAGTTAGGGCTAGGGCTTGGGCTAGGGCTAGGTCTAGGGTTAGGGCGATGGCTAGGATTAGGACTAGGACTTTGGTTAGGGCTAGGGCTAGTTCTAGGGCTAGGGTTAGGGTTAGGGTTAGTGTCAGTGTTAGGGCTAGGTTTATGGTTACAGTTAGGACTAGGGTTAGGTTTGTGTTAGGGGTAGGTTAGGGCTAGGTTTAGGATTAAAATTAGTTTTTTTTAGGATTTAGTTGCTTTTTAGGATTAAGGGTTAGTGTTCGGGTTAGGGTTAGGATTATGGTTAGGATTAGTGTTATGTTTAGGGTTAGGGCTTGGGCTAGTGTTAACGATAGTGTTAGGTTTAGGGCTAGGGATAGGGCTAGGATTAGGGTTAGTGTTATGTTTCGGGATAGGGTTAGGGTTAGGTCTAGGGCTAGGCTAGAACTAGTGCTTTGATTAGGGTTATGGTTAGGGCTATGGCTAGGGTTATGTTTAGGGCTATGGCTAGGGTTATGTTTAGGGTTAGGGTTAGGTTTTGGGTTAGGGCTAGGTCTATGGTTAGGGTTAGAATTAGGGTTAGGGTAGAGCTAGGGCTATGGTCTGGTTTAGGGTTAGGGTAGGGTTAGGGCTAAGGTTAGCTTCAGGGTTAGGTTTAGGGTTAGGGCTAGTGCTAAGGTTAGGTTTAGGGCTAGGGCTAGGGTTATGTTTAGTGTTAGGGTTTGGGCTAGGTCTAGGGCTATGATTAGGGTTAGGGTTCGTGTTTGGGATAAGGTTAGAATTAGGTTTAGGGTTGTGGTGTGGGTTTGAGTTGGGCTTGGGATTGGGGTTAGGGTTAGTGTTAGTGTTAGGGTTAGGGTTAGTGCTATGGCTAGGGCTAGGGCTAGAGCTAGGGCTAGGGTTACGGTTAGGGTTAGGTTTAGGTCTAGGGCTAGTGTTAGGTCTAGGATTAGGTTTAGAGCTAGGTCTAGGGCTAGGGTTAGGGTTAGGTTTAGGGTTAGACCTGGGTAAGGCTAGGGTTAGGTTCAGCGTTAGGGTTAGTGCTAGGGTTAGGTTTAGGTTAGGTTATGGCTAGAACTAGGGTTAGGGCTAGGGCTACGGTTAGGTTTAGGGTTATGGCTAGGGCTAGGGCTAGGGCTAGGGCTAGGGCTAGGATTAGGGTTAGGGTTAGGGTTAGGGTTAGGCCTAGATCCACGGCTAGCGCTAGGGTTACGTTTAGGATGTGGGTTAAGATTAGGGCTAGGGTTATGTTTCAGGTTAGGGTTGGGGTTGGGGTTAGGGTTAGGGTTAGGGTAGGGCTAGGTCTAGGTCTAGGGTTTTGGTTGGGAATGGGGTTGGGGTTGGGTTTGGGGTTGGCTTTGGGTTTGGGGTTAGTGTTAGGGTTAGGTTTAGGGTTAGACCTTCGGCTAGGGTTAGGTTTAGGTTAGGGTTAGGGCTAGGACTAGGGTTAGGGTCAGGGTCAGGGTTAGTGTTAGGTTTAGAATTAGGGCTATGGTTAGGGTTAGGATTATTGTTAGTGTTAGGGTGAGGGCTAGGATTAGGGTTAAGGATAGGGCTAGGGCTAGGGCTAGGGCTAGGCATAGGCATAGGCCTAGGGTTAGGTTTAGGGCTAGGGCTAGGGTTAGGGTTTGGGTTAGGTTTAGGACTAGGGCTCAGGCTAGGTCTAGGGATAGGGTTAGGGTTATGGTTAGGGCAAGGGGTAGCCTTAGGTTTAGGCTTAGGTTTGGAGTTTGGGCTATAGTTAGGGTTAGGTCTAGGGTTATGGTTAGGGCTAGGGTTAAGGTTAGGGTTATGACTAGGGCTAGGGCTAGGTTTAGGGTTAGGGTTAAGGTTAGGATTAGGGCTGGGCTAGGGTTAGGTTTAGGGTTAGCGTTAGGGTTAGGGCTAGGGTTAGTTTTAAGTTGTGTGTTAAGGCTAGGGCTAGGGCTAGGTCTAGGTTTAGGGTTAGGGATAGGGCTAGGGCTAGGGATAGGGATAGGCCTAGGTTTAGAGTTAGATTTAGGGTTAGGTTGAGGGTTAGGGTTAGGGTTAGGGTAGTGTAAGGGTTAGGGTTAGGGTTAGGGCTAGGTCTAGGGTTAGGGTTAGGGTTAGGGTTAGGGCTAGTTCCAGGGCTAGGGCTAGGGTTAGGGTTAGGGTTAGGGCGACGGCTAGGGCTATGGCTAGGGTTAGGGTTAGGGTTAGGGCGACGGCTAGGGCTAGGGCTAGGTCTAGGTCTAGGGCTAGGGTTATGGTTAGGGTTAGGGTTAGGGCTAGGGCTAGGACTAGGGCTAGGGTAAGGGTTAGGGCTAGGGTTTTGTTTAGGGTTAGGGTTAGTGTTAGGGCTAGGTTTAGGGTTAGGGTTATGTTTAGGGCTAGGTCTAGGCTTAGGGCTATGGCTTGGGCTAGGGCGAGTTAGGGTCATTGTTAGGGTTAGGGCTAGGGCTAGGGTTAGGGTTATGTTTAGTGTTAGGATTAGGGCTAGTTCTAGGGCTATGATTAGGGTTAGGGTTCGTGTTTGGGATAGGGTTAGTGTTAGGTTTAGGTTTGTCGTTGGGGTTGGAGTTCGGCTGGGGTTGGGGTTAGGGTTCGATTTAGGATTAGGGCTAGGGCTTGGGATAGGGCTGGGGCTAGGGCTTGGGCTAGGGTAGGGTTATGGTTAGGGCTAGGGCTAAAGCTAGTTCTAGGTTTAGGGTTAGGGTTATGGTTAGGGCTAGTGCAAGGGTTAGGGTTAGGTTTAGGGTTAGTGTTAGGGTTGTGGTTGGGGTTTTAGTTGGGCTTGGGGTTGCGGTTAGTGTTAGGGTTAGGGTTAGGGCTAGGGCTAGGGCTAGGTTTAGGGTTAGGGTTAGGGTTAGTGCTAGGTAACGGCTAGTTTTAAGTTGTGGGTAAGGCTAGAGCTAGTTCTAGGTTTAGGGTTAGGGTTAGGGTTAGGGCTAGGGCTAGAATAAGTTTAGGGTTAGGGCTAGGTCTAGGGTTATGGTTAGGGTTAGGTTTCGGGCTAGGGCTAGAGCTAGTTCTAGGTTTAGGTTTAGGGTTAGGGTTATTGTTATGGTTGGGGTTGGGGTGGGGATGAGGTTGGGGTTATTGTTAGTGTTGGGGTTGGGCTATGGTTAGGATAGGGTTAGGGTCAGCGTTATGGCTAGGGCTAGTGTTAGGGTTAGAGCTAGGGTCAGTTTTAAGTTGTGGGTTAGGGCTAGGGTTAGGATTATGGTTATGGTTGGGGTTTTTGTTGTAGTTGTGGTTGTGGTTGTGGTTGGGGTTGGGGTTGGGGTTGGGGTTGGGTTTGGGGTTAGGGATAGGGATAGGGCTAGGGCTAGGGCTAGGGCTATGGCTATAGTTAGGGTTAGGGATAGGGCTAGGGTTAGAGTTAGTGTCATTGTTAGTGCTAGGGCTAGGGCTACAGCTAGGGCTAGAGCTAGAATTGGTTTAGGGCTAGGGCTAGGAATAGGTTTCGGGTTAGGGTTAGGCCTAGAACTAGAGATAGGGCTAGGGCTTGGGATAGGTTTAGGGTTAGGGATTGGGCTAAAGCTAGAGCTAGGCATAGGGCTAGGGCAAGGGCTAGGGTTAGGTTTAGGGCTAGGGCTAGGGCTAGGGTCAGGGTTAGGGTTAGGGTTAGGGCTAGGGCTAGGCCTAGTTCTAGGGATAGGGTTAGGGTTAGGTTTAGGATTATTGTTAGGGTTGTGGTTGGGGTTTTAGTTGGGTTTGCGGTTGAGGTTAGGTTTAGGGTTAGGGTTAAGGCTAGCGCTAGGGTTAGGGTTAGGGTTAGGGTTGGGGTTTGAGTTGGGCTTGAGTTTGGGTTTGGGGTTGGTGTAGGGTTAGTGTTAGGGTTAAGGCTATGGCTAGGGCTAGGGTTAGGCTTGGGGTTAGGACTAGGGCTAGGGTTATGTTTAGGGCTAGGACTAGGGCTAGGTTTGGTCTAGGTTTAGAGTTAGGTTAGGGCTAGGGATAGGTTTAGAGCTAGTGCTAGGGCCAGGGTTAGGGTTAGGGTTAGGGTTAGTGTTAGGGCTAGGGTTAGGGTTATGTTTAGGTTTTAGGCTAGGGCTAGCATTAGATTTTGGTTTAGGCTTAAGGTTAGTCTTAGGGCTAGGGTTATGGTTAGGGCTAGGTTTATGGTTAGGGCTAGGGCTAAGGTTAGGGCTTGGGTTTGGGTTCAATTTCGGTCTAGGGCAAGGGCTAGGATTAGGATTAGGGTTAGGTTTAGGGCTAGGGCTAAGTTTATGGTTAGTGTTAGGGTTAGGGCTAGGGCTAGCACTAGGATTAGGGTTAGAGTTGTGGTTAGTGTTAGTGTTAGTGCCAGGGCTAGGGCTAGGATTAGGGTTAGGGTTAGGGTTTGGTATCGTGTTAGGATTAGGGTTAGGGTTATGGTTAGGTTTAGGGCTACGGTGAGGGTTAGGGTTAGGTTTAGGTCTAAGGCCAGGGCTAGGGCTAAGTTTCAGGTTAGGTTTAGGGTTAGGGCTAGGGCTATGGCTAGGGCTAGGGTTAGGGTTAGGGCTAGGGCTAGGTTTAGGGCTATGGCTAGGGCTAGGTCTAGGTTTAGGTTTAGGGTTAGGGTTATGTTTACTTCTATTGTTAGGGTAGGGCTAGGGTTAGGGCTAGGGTTAGTTTTAGGTTTAGGTTTAGGGTTAGGGTTAGGGCTTGGGACAGGGCTAGGGCTAGGGCTAGGGCTAGGGTTAGGGTTAGGTTTAGGGTAAGGGTTCGAATTTTAGTTGGGGTTGTAGTTGGGCTTGAGGTTGGGGTTACGGTTAGTGTTAGGGTTAGAGTTAGGTCTAGGGCTAGGGCTAGGGCTAGGGTTATGATTAGGGTTATGGTTGTGGTTGGATTTGGAGTCGAGCTGTGGTTGGGTTTATAGTTAGGGTTAGGGTTAAGGTTAGGGTTAGGGCTCTGGCTAGCCTAGGGTTAGTGTTAGGGTTAGGGCTAGGGCTCGTTTAATGTTTAGATTTAGGGTTAGGTCTAGGATTAGAGTTAGGGTTAGGGTTCAGGCTAGATCTAGGGCTAGGGCTGGGGCTAGGGCTAGGGTTAGGGTTAGGTTCAGGGTTGTGGTTGGGGTTGGGTTTGTGGTTAGGGTTTGGGTTATGTCTAGGGCAAGGGCTAGGTTTATGGTTAGGTTTATGGCCAGGGCTAGGTCTCGGACTAGGGGTAGGGTTAGGATTTGAGTTATGGTTGAGTTAGGGCTAGGGTTAGTGTCAGGGTGAGGGTTATGGTTAGGATGAGGGCTAGGGTTTGGGTTAGGGTTAGGGTTTTGGTTAGGGTTAGGGCAAGGGTTTGGGCTAGGGCTAGGGCTACGGTTAGTGTTAGGTTTAGTCCTTGGGCTAGGGTTAGGTCTCGGGTTAGGTTTAGGTTTTGGGTTAGGGCTAGGTCTAGGGCTAGGGTTAGGGTTAGGTTTAGGGTTTGTGCTAGGGTTAGGGTTAGGGCTATGGTTAGGGTTAGTGATAGGGCTAGGTCTAAGGATAGGGTTAGGGTTAGGGGTAGGGCAAGGGACAGGTCTAGGGCTAGTGTTAGTGTTATGGTTTAAGTTAGGGCGAGGGCTATGGTTAGGGTTATTTATAGGGTTAGGATTAGGGTTAGGGTTAGAGTTAGGGTTGTGTTTGGAATTCTAGTTGTGCTTGTGTTTGGGGTTAGAGTTAGGGTTAGGGCTAGGGTTAGGGTTAGGGTTGTGTTTGGAATTCTAGTTGTGCTTGTGTTTGGGGTTAGAGTTAGGGTTAGGGTTAGGGCTAGGGTTAGGGTTAGGGTTAGGGCTAGGGTTGGGGTTGGAGTTGGGCTTGAGGTTGGGGTTAGCGTTAGGGTTATATTTAGGGTTAGGGCTTGGGCTAGAGCTAGGGTTAGGGTTAGTGCTAGGGCTAGGGCTGGGGCTAGGGCTAGGATTAGGGTTAGGGTTAGGGCTAGGGCTAGGGCTAGGGTTAGTGTTACGGTTAGGGTTTGGTTTTGGGTTAGAGCTAGGGCTATGGTTAGGGTTAGTGTTAGTGTTAGTGTTAGAGCTGGGCTAGGGGTTCATTTAGGGTTACAGTTAGGGTTAGGGCTATGTTTTGGGTTAGTGTTAGTTCTAGGGCGAGGGCTAGGGCTAGGTCTAGGGTTAGGGTTAGGATTATGGCTAGGACTAGGGTTAGGGTTAGGGTTAGGGTTAGTGTTAGGTCTAGGGCCAGGCTAGGGTTAGGGTTAGGTTAGGGTTAGGGTTAGGGCTTGGTTTATGGTTATCTTTAGGGCCAGGGCTAGTGATAGGGCTAGGGTTAGGCTTAGGTTTGGGGTTAGCGTTAGTGTTGTGGTTGGGGTTAGAGTTGGGCTTGAGGTTGCGTTAGGGTTAGGGCTAGGGTTAGGTTTAGGGTTAGGGTTAGGTATGTGGTTGGGTTTGGAGTTGGGCTTGGGTTTGGGGTTAGAGTTAGGGTTAGGGTTAGGGTTAGGGCTAGGGTTAGGACTTGGGTTAGTGTTAGTGTTAGGTCTAGGGCTCGGGATACGGTTAGGGTTAGGTTTTGGGCTAGGATTATGCTTACGGTTAGGGTTAGGGCTAGGGCTAGGGCTAGGCCTAGGGTTAGGGTTAGGGTTAGGTTTAGGTTTGGGGTTGGCGTTGGGCTTGAGTTTGGCGTTGCGTTTGGGGTTAGGGTTAGGGTTAGGTCTAGGTTTAGGGCTAGGGTTAGGTTAAAGGCTAGGGTGAGGCCTAGGTTTAGGGTTAGGACTAGTGCTAGCCTTAGGGTTAGATTTAGCGTTAGGGTTATGGCTAGGGCTAGGTCTAGGGCTATTGTTAGTGTTATGGTTCGGGTTAGGGTTAGGTCTAGGGCTAAGGTTAGTTTTAAGTTGTCGGTTAGGGCTAGGGCTAGGTTTAAGTTGTGGGTTAGTGTTATGGCTAAGGTTAGGGTTAGGGTTATGGTTGTTTTTGGGGTTGTGGTTGTGTTTATGGTTGGGGTAGGGGCTAGGATTAGGGCTAGGGCTAGGGCTAGGTTAAGGGTTAGGTTTCGTGTTAGGGTTAGGGCTAGGGCTAGGTTTAGGGTTAGGCTTATGGTAAGGGCTAGGGCTAGGCCTAGGGCTAGGGTTAGGGCGAAGGCTTGGGCTAGGGCTAAGGTAGGAGTAGGGTTATGGTTAGGTTTATGGCTATGGCTAGGGCTAGGTCTAGGGCTAGGTTTAAGGTTAGGGTTAGGTTTAGGGCTAGGGCTAGGGTTAGGTTTAGGGTGTGTGTTGGGGTTGGGGTTGGGCTTGGGCTTGGGCTTGGGTGTGGGGTTAGGGTTAGGGTTAGGTTTGGGGTCTAGGCCTAGTGCTAGGGTTGGGTTGGGTTAGGCTTGGCGTTGGGTTTGGGGTTGTGGTTCGGGGTGGGGTTAGGGTTAGGATTTTGTTTAGGGTTAGAGCTTGGGCTAGGGCTAGGGTTAATTTTAGGGTTAGGGCTAGGGTTTGGGATAGGGTTAGGGCTAGGGTTATGGTTAGGGTTAGGGTTAGGGCTAGGGCTAGGGTTAGGCTTAGGGTTAGGTTTAGAGTTAGGGCTAGGGTTAGTTTTAGACTAGGGTAAGGGTAGGGTTAGGTTTCGGGTTAGGGCTAAGGTTAGGGTTTGGGTTAGGGCTAGGGCTAGGGTTAGGTTTAGGGTTAGGGTTAAGTTTAAGGTTAGGTTTTGGGCTAGGGCTAAGGCTATGGTTATGTTTAGGGTTATGGTTAGTGTTAGGGTTAGGGTTAGTTTTAGGTCTAGCGTTAGGGTACTGGCTAGATTTAGGGTTAGGGCTATGGTTTGGGTTAGGTTTAGGTCTAGGGCTAAGGCTAGGATTATGTTTAGGGTTAGGGCTTGGATAGGGCTAGGGTTAGTTTTGGGTTAGAGCTAGGGCTAGGTTTAGCTTTAGGTTTACAGTTAAGGTTAGGGTTAGGTTTTATGTTTAGGGCTAGGGCTAGGATTACGGTTAGGTTTAGGGTTTGGGATAGGGTTAGGTTTTGGGTTATGGTTAGGGCTAGGGCTAGGGTCAGGTTTAGGGTTAGTTTTAGGGCTAGGGCTAGGGCTAGGGTTAGGGTTAGGTTTAGGGTTTGGGATAGGGTTAGGTTTTGTGTTAGGGTTAGGGCTAGGGCTAGGATTAGGGTTAGGTTTAGGGTTATGGCTAGGGCTACAGCTACGTCTAGGGCTAGTGTTACTTTTAGGGTTAGGGCTAGGTCTAGGGTTAGGGTTAGGTCTAGGGCTAGGGCTAGGGTTGGAGTTAGGTTTAGAGTTAGGGCAAGGGCTAGGATTAGGGTTAGGTTTAGGACTAGGGCTAGGGCTACGGCTAGGTTTAGTGTTAGGTTTAGGGTTAGAGTTAGCGCTAGGGTTACATTTAGGGCTAGGTTTAGGGTTAGGACTAGGCTTAGGGTAGGATTAGGTCTAGGACTAGGGCTAGAGTTAGGGTTCGGCTTAGGATTAAGGCTAGGGCTAGGGTTAGGTTTATGGTTATGGTTAGGGTTAGGATTATTGCTAGGGTTAGATTTAGGGCTAGGGTTAGGGTTAGGTCTAGGGTTAGTGTAGGGTTACGTCTAGGGCTAAGGCTAGATTTAGGGTTAGGGTTAGGGTTACGGCTAGGCCTAGGGTTAGGGTTAGGGTTAGGGTTAGGGTTAGGGTTAGGGTTAGAGTTTGGGTTTGGTTTAGGCCTAGGGCTTGGGTTGGTTATGGTTATGGCTAGGGCTAAGGCTAGGCCTAGGTTTAGGGTTAGGGTTAGGGGTAGGTTTAGGGCTATGGCTAGGGCTAGGGTTAGGGTAAGGGTTAGGGTTGTAATTGGGGTTGCATATGGACTTGGGGTTGGGTTAGAGTTAGGGTTAGGGTTAGGTTTAGGGTTAGGGTTAGTGTTAGGGTTAGGGCTAGTGTTAGGTCTAGGGTTAGGGCTAGGGCTCGGGTTATGGTTAGGGTTAGGGTTAGGGCTAGGATTAGGGTTAGGGTTAGGGTTAGGTTTAGTGCTGTGGCTAGGGCTAGGGCTAGGTCTAGGGTTAGCTTTAGGGTTAGGGTTGGGTTTGCAGTTGGGCTTGAGGTTGGGTTTGGGTTTGGGTTTAAGTTTAGGGTTAGGTCTATGGCTAGGTCTAGGGATAGATTATGGGCTATGCCTAGGGCTAGACTTAGGTAGAGTGTTAGGGCTAGTGCTATCCTTAGGCTTATAGTTAGGGTTAAGGTTATGGGCTAGGGCTAGTGTTAGGGTTATGGCTAGGGCTGTGGTTACGGTTAGTGTTAGGGCTATTGCTAGGGTTAAGGTTAGGGATAGGTCTAGGGCTAGGGTTAGGGTTATTGTTAGGGTTAGGGCTAGGGCTAAGTTTCGGGCTAGGGTTAGAGTTAGGGTTAGGTTTACGGTTAGGGCTAGGGCTATGTCTAGGTCTAGGGCTAGTGTTAGGGCTAGGGTAGGGCTAGGGCTAGGGCTAGGTTTAAATTTAGGGTTAGTATTAGTGTTAGCCTAGATTACGGTTACAGTTAGGGCTAGGGTTAGTGTTACATTAGGGCTAGGTTAGGGCTAGGATTAGGGTTAAAATTAGTGGTTTTTTTTAGGATTTAGTGTTTTTTTTAGGATTAAGGCCCAGGGTTACTGTTCTGGTTACGGTTAGGGTTAGGGTTAGGGTTAGGGTTAGGGTTAGGGTTTGGGTTAGGGTTATGTTTAGTGTTGGGGTTTGGGTGGGCATGAGTTTGGGGTTAGATTTCTGGTTAGGGTTAGGGCTAAGGCTAGGGTTAGGGCTAGGGCTAAGGCTATGGCTAGGGCTAGGGCTAGGGCTAGCGCTAGGGTTAGGGTTACGTTAGGGCTAGGATTAGGGTTAAAATTAGTGATTTTTTTTAGGATTTATTGGTTTTTTTATGATTATGGGCTAGAGTTACTGTTCGTGTTCGTGTTAGGGTTAGGGTTAGGTTTAGTTTCAGTGTTGGGGTTGTGGTGGGGATGGGTTTGGGGTTAGATTTCGGGTTAGGGTTAGGGCTAGGGCTAAGGCTATGGTTAGGGCTAGGGCTAGGGCTAGGGCTAGGGTTAGGGTTATGGCTATGGCTATGGCTAGGGCTAGGGCTAGGGCTAGGTTTAGTGTTAGGGTTAGGGTTAGTGTTAGGGATAGGGCTAGGTCTAGGGTTAGGTTTAGGGTGTGGGTTAAGATTAGGGTTAGGGTTAGGTTTAGGGCTAGGTCTAGGGCTAGTGCTAGGGCTAGGGTTAGGGATAGGTTTAGGGTTAGGATTAGGGTTTGGGCTAGAGCTAGGGCTAGCGTTAGGTTTAGGGTTAGGTTTATTTAGTTGGGCTATGGTTAGGTTTAGTGCAAGGGCTAGGGTTAGGGTTATGTCTAGGGCTAGGGGTAGTGTTAGGGTTAAGGCGAGGGCTAGGGCTAGGGCTCGGGTTAGGGTTAGGGGTAGGGCGAGGGCTAGGGCTAGGGTTGGGGTTGGTGTTGGGGTAAGGTCTAGGCCTAGGGCTAGGGTTAGGGTTAGGGCGAGGTCTAGTGCTTGTGTTAAGGTTGGGATTGAAGTTGTGGTTGGGGCTGTGGTTGGGGTTGGGGTTGGGGTTAGGGTTAGGTTAGTGCTGGGGCTAGGGCTAGAGCTAGGGCTAGGGTTATGGTTATATTAGGGTTAGGGCTAGGGCTAGGGCTTGAGCTAGGGTTAGGCTTCGGTTTAGGGTTAGGGTTAGGGTTAGGGCTAGTGCTACGGTTAGGGTTAGGGTTATGGCTAGGGCTAGGGGTAGGGTTAGGTTTATTGTTAGGGCCTGGGCTAGGGCTACGGGTAGGGCTAGGTTTGGGGTTAGGGCTAGGGCTAGGGCTAGGGGTAAGGTTAGGGATAGGTTTAGGGTTAGGATTAGGGTTTGGGCTAGAGCTAGGGCTAGCGTTAGGTTTAGGGTTAGGTTTATTTAGTTGGGCTATGGTTAGGTTTAGTGCAAGGGCTAGGGTTAGGGTTATGTCTTGGGCTAGGGGTAGTGTTAGGGTTAGGGCAAGGGCTAGGGCTAGGGCTAGGGTTAGGGTTAGGGGTAGGGCGAGGGCTAGGGCTAGGGTTTGGGTTGGTGTTGGGGTAAGATCTAGGCCTAGGTCTAGGGTTAGGGTTAGGGTGAGGTCTAGTGCTCATGTTAAGGTTGGGATTGAAGTTGGGGTTGGGGTTGGGGTTGGGGTTAGGTTAGGGCTGGGGCTAGGGCTAGAGCTAGGGCTTGGGTTATGGTTATAGTTAGGGTTAGGGTAGGGCTAGGGCTTGAGCTAGGGTTAGGCTTAGGTTTAGGGTTAGGGTTAGGGATAGGGCTAGTGCTACGGTTAGGGTTAGTGTTAGGGCCTGGGCTAGGGCTACGGGTAGGGCTTGGTTTGGGGTTAGGGCTAGGGCTAGGGTTAGGGGTAAGGTTAGGGTTAGTGCTAGGGTTAGGGCATGGGCTAGGTTTAGGTTTAGGGTTAGGGTTAGGGTATGGGCTAGGCTTCGGGTTTGGCTACTGTTTGTATTAGGGTTAGGTTTAGGGCTAGGGCTATGATTTTGGTTAGGGTTAGGGCTAGTGCTAAGGCTTGGAATAGGGTTAGGGTTATGGCTAGGGCTAGGGTTAGGGCTAGGTTAGGGTTAGGGTTAGGTTTAGGGCTAGTACTATGGTTAGGGTTAGGGTTAGGTTTAGGAATAGGGCTAGGGCTAGGGCTAGGGCTAGAGTTAGGGTTAGGTTTAGGGTTAGGGTTAGTGTTAGGGCTAGGGCTAGGGCTAGGGCTAGGGCCAGGGCTAGGTTTAGGGTTAGGGCTAGAGCTAGGGTTAGGTTAGGTTAGGGCTAGAACTAGGGCTAGGGCTAGGGTTGGTTTAGGGTTAGGATTTGGGTTAGGGCTAGGGCTATGGTTAGGGTTAGGTTTAGGGTGAGCTTTAGAGTTAGGTCTACGGTTAGGGTTAGTGTTATTGTTAGGATTAGGGTGAGGGCTAGGGTTAGGGTTAAGGATAGGGCTAGGGCTAGGCCTGGGGCTAGGCATAGGGCTAGGGTTATGTTTAGGGCTAGGGCTAGGGTTTGGGATAGGTTAGGGTTAGGGTTAGGACTAGGGCTAGGGCTAGGTCTAGGGATAGGGTTAGGGGTACGGTTAGGGCTAGGGCTAGCCTTAGGTTTAGGCTTAGGGTTGGAGTTTGGGCTATTGTTAGGGTTAGGTCTAGGGTTATGGTTAGGGCTAGGGTTAGGGTTAGGTTTATGACTAGGGCTAGGGCTAGGTTTAGGGTTAGGGTTCGGGTTAGGATTAGGGCTGGGCTTGGGTTAGTTTTAGGGTTAGGGTTGGGGTAGTGCTAGGGTTAGTTTTAAGTTATGGGTTAAGGCTAGGGCTAGGGCTAGGTGTAGGGTTAGGGTTGGGGTTTGGGATAGGGCTAGGGGTAGGGCTAGGCCTAGGTTTAGAGTTAGAATTAGGGTTAGGGTTAGGGTTAGAGTTATGGGTAGGGCTAGGGCTGTGGTTAGGGTTAGGTTTAGGGTTAGGGTTAGGGTTAGGGCTAGGCCTAGGTCTAGGGCTAGGGTTATGTTTAGGGTTAGGGTTAGGGTTAGTGTTAGGGTTTGGGATAGGGTTAGGTTAGGGTTAGGGTTAGGGCTACGACTAGGGCTAGGGCTAGGACTAGGATTAGGTTTAGGGTTAGGGTTAGGGTTAGGGTTAGGGCTAGGGCTAGTTTTAGTTTTAGGGTTAGGGTTAGGGTTAGGTTTTGCGTTAGGGCTAGGGCTATGGTTAGTTTTATAATTAGGGTTATGGTTAGAGCTAGGGCTATGGTTTTTTTTAGGGTTAGGGTTAGGGTTTGGGCTAGGTTTAGGGTTAGGGTTAGGTTTACAGTTAGGTCTAGGGCTACGGCTACGGCTTGGGCTAGGGTAGGGTTGGGGTTAGGGCTAGGGTAGGGCTAGTTCTAGGGTTAGTTTTAGGGTTAGGGTTAGGGCAAGGGCTAGGGCTAGGGTAGTGTTAGCGTTAGGTTTACGGTTAGGTGAAGGGCTATGGTTATGTTTAGGTCTAGGGTTAGGGTTAGGGTTATGGCTAGGGCTGTGGTTACGGTTAGTGTTAGAGCTATTGGTAAGGTTAGGGTTAGGGTTAGTGTTAGGGCTAGGGCAAGGGCTAGGGCTAGGGTTAGGGTTAGGGTTAGGGCTTGGGCTAGGTCCAGGGCTAGTGTTAGGGTTAGTGTTAGCGTTAGGGTTACGGCTAGGGTTAGTTTTAAGTTGTGTGTTAAGTCTAGAGCTAGGGCTAGGGCTAGTGTTAGGGTTAGTGATAGGGCTAGGGCTAGGGTTAAGGTTAGGGTTAGGGCTAGGATCGGGTTAGCATTATTGTTAGGTTTAGGGTTAGGGTTAGGGTTAGGGTTAGGACTAGGTCTAGGGTTAGGGTTAGGGTTAGTGTTAGGGCTAGGGCTAGGGTTAGGGTTAGGGTTAGGGATAGGGCTACAGTTAGGGTTAGGGCTAGGCCTCGGGTTAGGGTTCTTGTTAGGGTTAGGGTTAGGGTTAGGGCTAAGGTTAGTGTTATAATTAGGGTTAGGGTTAGAGCTAGGGCTAGGGTTTTGTTTAGTGTTAGGGTTAGGGTTTTGGCTAGGTTTAGGGTTAGGGTTAGGTTTACGGTTAGGGCTAGGGCTACGGCTACGGCTTGGGCTAGGGTCGGGTTAGGGTTAGGGCTAGGGCTAGGGCTAGTTCTAGGGTTAGTTTTAGGGTTAGGGCTAGGGCTAAGGCTAGGCTAGGGTAGGGTTAGCGTTAGGTTTACGGTTAGGGCAAGGGCTATGGTTATGTTTAGGTCTAGGGTTAGGGTTAGGGTTATGGCTAGGGCTGTGGTTACGGTTAGTGTTAGGGCTATTGCTAGGGTTAGGGTTAGTGTTAGTGTTAGGGCTAGGGCAACGGCTAGGGCTAGGGTTAGGGTTAGAGCTTGGTCTAGGTCCAGGGCTAGTGTTAGGGTTAGTGTTAGCGTTAGGGTTAGGGCTAGGGTTAGTTTTAATTTGTGGGTTAAGGCTAGAGCTAGGGCTAGGGCTAGGGTTAGGGTTAGTGATAGGGCTAGGGCTAGGGTTAAGGTTAGGGTTAGGGGTAGGCCTCGGGTTAGCATTATTGTTAGGGTTAGGGTTAGGTTTAGGACTAGGTCTAGGTTTATGGTTAGGGTTAGTGTTAGGGCTAGGGCTAGGGGTATGGTTAGGGTTAGGGATAGGGCTAGAGTTAGGGTTAAGGTTAGGGTTAGGGCTAGGGTTAGGGTTACTACTAGGTCTATGGTTAGGGTTATTGTTAGGGCTAGGGCTAGGTTTAGGTTAGTGTTATGGCTAAGTCTAGGGTTAGGGTTAGGGTTAGGGTTATTTTTAGGGCTAGGGCTAGGGTTAGGCTTAGGGTTAGGTTTAGGGTAAGGGCTAGGCCGAAGGCTAGGTCTAGGGCTAGAGTTAGAGTTAGTTTTAATGTTAGGGCTAGGGCTAGGGCCAGGTTTATGTTTAGTGTTAGGATTAGGGCTAGTTCTAGGGCTATGATTAGGGTCAGGGGTCATGTTTGGGATAGGGTTAGAGTTAGGGTTAGGGTTGTGGTTGGGGTTGGAGTTGGGCTTGGGGTTGGATTTAGGGTTAGGGTTAGAATTAGGCCTAGGGCTTGGGCTAGGGCTATGGCTAGGGTAGGGTTAGGGTTAGTGTTAGGGCTAGGGTAGGACTAGAGCTAGTTCTAGGGTTAGGGTTAGGGTTAGGGCTAGGACTAGGACTAGTGATAGGGTTAGGGTTAGGGCTAGGGCTAGGGCTAGGGTAGGGTTAGGGTTAGGGTTAGGTTTAGGTTTAGGGCAAGGGCTAGGGTTATGGGTATGGTTAGGTCTAGGGTTAGGGTTAGGGTTATGGCTAGGGCTATGGTTAGGGTTAGTGTTAGGGCTAGGGCTAGGGCTAGTTCTAGGGTTAGGGTTAGGGTTAGCACTAAGGCTTGGTCTAGGGTAGGATTAGGTTTAGGTTTAGGGTTAGGGCAAGGGCTAGGGTTATGGTTAAGGTTACGTCTAGGAATAGGTTTAGGGTTAGGGTTAGGGCTAGGGCTAGGGTTAGGGCTAGGGCTAGGGCTAGGGTTAGGGTTAGGGCTAGGGCTAGGGCTAGGATTAGGGTTAGTGTTAGTTTTTGGGATAGGGTTAGGTTTAGGGTTAGGGTTAGGGCTAGCGCTAAAGCTAATGCTAGTGCTAGGATTAGGGTTAGGGTTAAGGCTTTGGCTAGGGTTATATTTAGGGTTAGGGTTATGTTTTTGGTTAGGGCTAGGGCTATGTTTAGGTTTAGAATTAGGGTGAGGGTTAGAGCTAGGGCTAGGGTTTGGTTTTGGTTTAGTGTTAAGGTTAGGGCTAAGGTTAGGGTTAGGGTTAGGTTTAGGGTTAGGGCTAGTGCTATGGCTAGGCCTAGGGCTAGAGTTAGGGTAGAATTAGGGTTAAGGCTAGGGCTAGGGCTAGGGCTAGGGCTAGGGCTAGGATTATGTTTAGTGTTAGCGTTAGGGCTGGGTCTAGGGCTATGATTAGGGTTAGCGCTAGTGTTTGGGATAGGGATAGAGTTAGTGCTAGGGTTGTGGCTGGGGTTGGAGTTGGGTTTGGATTTTGGCTTAGGGTTAGGGTTAGGGTTAGGGCTAGGCCTAGGACTAGTGTTAGGGCTAGGATTAGGTTTAGGGCTAGGTCTAGGGCTAGGGTTAGGGTTAGTGTTAGGGTTAGGGCTAGGATTAAGTCTAGGGTTATGTTTAGGGTTAGGGTTAGTTCTAAGCTTAGGGTTAGGTTAGGTTAGGGCTAGAACTACGGCTAGGGCTAGGTCTAGTGTTAGGGTTAGGATTTGTGTTAGGGCTATGGCTATTGTTGGGCTTAGATTTAGGGTTAGGTTTAGAGTTAGGGCTAGGATTAGTTTTAGGGTTATTGTTAGGGGTAGGGTGAGGTCTAGGATTAGGGTTAGTGTTAGGTTTTGGGCTAGTTCCAGGGCTAGGTTAGGGTTAGGATTAGGGCTCTGTCAAGGGCTTGGGCTAGGGTTATGGTTAGGGTTAGCGTTAGGGCTAGGGCTAGGTCTAAGGCTAGTTTTAGGGTTAGGGTTAGGTTAGGTTAAGGGATAGGGCTAGGGCTAGTGCTAGGTTTAGGGTTAGGTTTAGGGTTAGGGCTATGGTTAAGGTTAGGGTTAGGTTTAGGGCTAGGGCTAGGTTTAGGGTTAGGTTTAGGGTTAGGGCTATGGTTAAGGTTAGGGTTAGGGTTAGGGCTAGGGCTAGGGTTAGGGTTAGAGGTAGGGTTAGGGCCAGGTTTAGGGTTAGGGGTAGGGCAAGGGTTAGGGTTAGGGTTCGTGTTAGGGCTAGGGCTAGGGCTAGGGTTAGGGTTAGGGCTAGGACTAGGGTTAGGTTTAGGTTTAGAGTTCTGGTTAGGGCTAGGGCTAGGGCTAGTTCTATGGTTAGGGTTAGTGTTACGGTTATGGCTAGGGCTAGGGCTAGGGTTAGGTTAAGGGTTAGGGTTAGGGCTAGGGTTAGGTTAGGGTTAGGGTTAGGGCTAGTGTTAGTCCTAGGGTTAGGGTTAGGATTTGGGTTAAGGCTAGGGCTATGCTTAGGGTTAGGGTTAGAGTTAGGGATAGGTTTAGAGCTAGGGCTAGTGGTAGGGTTAGGGTTAAGGTTCGGGTTAGGGTTATGGCTAGGGTTAGTGTTAATCTTAGGGTTAGGGAACTTCTAGGGCTAGGGCTAGGTTTAGGGTTAGGGTTAGCGTTAGGGCTAGGGCTAGGGCTAGTGTTAGGGTTAGTGTTAGGCTTAGGACTATGGTTAGAGTTAGGTTTAGGGATAGGGCTAGGACTAGGTCTAGGCTAGGGCTTGGGTTAGGGTTAGGATTTGGGTTAGGGCTAGGGCTATGGTTAGGGTTAGGTTTAGGGTTAGTGTTAGGTTTAGGGCTAGGGTTAGGTTTAGGGTTAGGGCTAGTCTAGGGTTAGGTTTATGGTTACTTTTAGGGTTAAGGTTAGATTTAGTGCTAGGATTAGTGTTAGGGTTAGGGTTACGGCTAGGGCTAGGTTTAGGGCTTGGGTTAGGTTTAGGATTTGGGTTAGGTCTAGGGCTATGGATAGGGTTAGGCTTAGGGTTAGGGTTAGGGTTAGGGTTAGGGTTAGGGCTAAGGTTAGGGTTATGGTTAGGGCTAGTGCTAGTGTTAGTCTTAGGGTTACTGTTAGGGTTAAGGTTAGATTTAGGGCTAGGGTTTGTGTTAGTGTTAGGGTTATGGCTAGGGCTAGGGTTAGGGTTAGTTTTAGGGCTAGGGTTAGGCCTAGGGCTAGGGCTAGGGTTAGGGTTAGGGCTAGGGCTAGGGTTAGGGTCAGGGTTATAGTTAGGATTAGGGTTATGGCTAGGGTTTGGTTTAGTGTTAGGGTTAGGGCTAGGGCAAGGGCTAGGGCTAGGATTAGGTTTAGGGTTAGGGTTAGGGTTTGGGATAGGGTAGGGTTAGTGTTAGGCTTTGGGTTAAGTCGAGGTCTATGGTTAGGGATACAGATAGAGTTAAGGTTAGTGCTAGAGCTAGGGTTAGTGTTAGGGCTATGGTTAGGGTTAGGATTAGGTTTTTTGGGCTTGTTTTGGGTTTAAGGTTAGGGTTAGGGTTAGGGCTACGTCTAGCACTAGGTTTAGGTTTAGGGTTAGGGTTAGGGTTCGGGCTAGAGCTTGGGGTAGGGCTATTGCTAGGACTAGGGTTAGTGTTAGGGTTTGGGTTGGGGTTGGAGTTGGGCTTGTTGTTGGGGTTGGATTTAGGGTTAGGTTTAGGTATAGCTCTAGGGCTAAGGCTAGGGTAATGGTTTGGGATATGGCTAGGACTAGGTCTATGGCTTGGGTTAGGTTTTAGGTTAGGGTTAGGGCTAGGGCTAGGGCTGGGTGTAGGGTTAGATTTAGGATTTGTGTTAGGGCTAGGGCTATGTTTAGGGTTAGGTTTATGGTTAGCTTTAGAGCTAGGGCTAATGTCAGTGTTAGGGTTTGGGTTACGGTTAGGATGAGGGCTAGGCTTAGGGTTAGGGTTAATGCTAGTTCCAGGGCTAGGGGTAGGGCTAGGTTTAGGGTTAGGGTTAGGGCTAGGGCTAGGGCTAGTCCTGGACTAGGGTTATGCTTAGGGTTATTGTTAGGTCTATTGCTAGGGCTAGGGTTATGGTTAGGTTTAGGGTTAAAATTAGTGCTTTTTTAGGATTTAGTGTTTTTTTAAGATTAAGGGTTTAGGTTAGTGTTCAGGTTAGGGTTAGGTTTAGAGTTAGGTTTAGTGCTATGGTTAGGTTTAGGGCTAGGTTTAGGGTTAGGGTTAGGGCTAGTGTTAGAGCTAGGTTTAGAGTTAGGTTTAGGGTTAAGGTTAGGGTTAGGGCTAGGGATTGGTTTAGGTTTATGGTTATGGCTAGGGCTAGGTCTAGAGTTATGGTTAGGTTTAGGGTTAGTGTTAGGGTTGTGGTTGGGGTTTTAGTTGGGCTTGGGGTTGGGGTTAGGTTTAGGGTTAGGGTTAGGGCTAGGGCTAGGGCTAGGGTTAGGGTTAGGGTTAGGGTTAGTGTTGTGATTGGGGTTGGGGTTGGTGTTGGGGTTAGGGTTAGGGTATGGTTAGGGCTAGGGTTAGGGTTAGGTTTTGTGCTAGGGCTAGCTTTAGGTTTAGGGTTAGGCTAGGGTTAGTCTTAGGACTAGGGTTAGGGTTAGGGCTAGGTTTAGGGTACGGGCTATGGATAGGGTTAATGCTAGGGCTAGTGTTTGGGTTAGGGTTAGGGTTAGGGTTAGGCCTAGGGCCATGGCTAGGGCTAGGGCTAGGGCTAATGTTAGGGTTAGGGTTAGGGTTGGGGTTGGAGTTTGGCTTGAGCTTGGTTTGAATTGGTGTAGGGTTAGTGTTAGGGTTAGGGCTAGGGCTAGGGCTAGGATTAGGTTTAGGATTAGGGTTTAGGATAGGGTTACGTTTAGGGTTAGGCTTTCGGTTAGGTCGAGGGCTATGGTTAGGGATAAAGTTAGGGTTAGGGTTAGTGCTAAGGCTAGGGTTAGTGTTAGGGCTAGGGTTAGGGTTAGGGTTAAGATAAGGGTTGTGCTTGGGGTTTTAGTTGGCCTTGGGTTTGTGTTTAGTGTTAGGGTTAGTGTTAGGGCTACATCTACGGCTAGGTTTAGTGTTAGGTTTAGGGTTATGGTTAGGGTTGTGGTTGGAGTTGGAGTTCGGTTTGGGGTTGGGTTTAGGGTTAGGGTTTTGGTTAGGGATAAGTCTAGGTCTAGGGATAGGGTTAGCATTGGGGTTAGGGCTAGGGCTCTGTTTAGGCTTAGCTTAGGGCTAGGACTAGTGTTAGGGTTAGGGTTAGGGTTAGGGTTAGGGTTAGGGTTAGGGCTAGGGCTAGTGTAGGGCTAGAGCTAGGGTTAGGGTTAGGGTTAGGGTTAGGTTTGGGGTTGGATTTGAGCTTCAGGTTGGGGTTGGGGTTGGGGTTACGGTTGAGGTTGGGGTTGGAGTTGGGCTTGGGTTGTGGTTAGGGTTAGGTTTAGGATTAGGTCTAGGACTAGGGATAGGGTTGGCATTAGGGTTAGGGCTAGGGCTCGGGATAGGGTTAGGGTTAAGGCTAGGGCTAGTGTTAGGGTTAGGTTAAGGGCTACGTGTAGGGTTAGCGAAAGTGTTAGGGTTAGGGTAGGGCTAGGGCTTGGGCTAGGGTTAGAGCTTGGGCTAGGGTTAGGGTTAGTGTTAGGTTTAGGTCTAGGGCTAGTGTTAGGTCTAGGATTAGGTTTAGGGTTAGGGTTAGCGCTAGGGCTAAGGCTAGGGTAGGTTTAGGGTTAGGGTTAGGGCTAGGGTTAGGGTTAGGTTAGGTTAGGGCTAGCACTAGGGCTAGGGCTAGGGCCTGGGTTAAGGTTAGGATTTGGGTTAGGGCTAGGGCTATGGTTAGGGTTAGGTTTAGGGTTAGGTTTAGAGTGAGGGCTAGGGTTAGTGTTAGTGTTATTGTTAGGGTTAGGGTGAGGGCCATGGTTAGGGTTAGGGTTAGGGTTTGGGCTAGTTCCAGGGCTAGGGTTAGGGTTAGTGTTAGGGTTAGGGTTAAGGCTAGATCAAGGTCTTGGGCTAGGGCTATGGTTAGGGATAGGTTTAGGTTAAGGGATAGGGCTAGGGTTAGTGCTAGGTTTAGGGTTAGGTTTAGGTTTAGGGCTATGGTTAAGGTTAGGGTTAGGGTTAGGTCTAGGGTTAGTGTTAGGGTTCGTGTTAGGTCTAGGGCTAGGGCTAGGTCTAGGGCTGGTGTAAGGGTTAGGGCTAATGATATGGTTAGGGTAAGGGTTAGGGTTAGGGCAAGGGCTAGCGTTATGGTTAGGTCTAGGGCTAGGGTTAGGGTTAGGGCTAGGGCTATGGTTAGGGTTTGGGCTAAGGCTAGTGCTAGGGTTAGGGTTAGAGCTAGGGCTAGGGCTAGGGTAGGGTTAGGGTTAGGATTAGGGCAAGGGCTAGGATTATGGTTAGGGCTAGGGTTACGGTTAGGGTTAGGGCTAGGTCTAGGGTTAGGGATAGGGTTAGTGTTAGAGCTAGGGCTAGGGTTAGGGATAGGGTTAGTGTTAGGGCTAGGGCTAGGGCTAGGGCTAAGGCTGGGGTTAGGGTAAGGGCTAGGGCTAGGTCTAGGGCTAGGTTTAGGTTTAGGTTTCGGTTTATGGTTAGGGTTAGGGCTAGGGCTAGGGTTAGTTTTAAGTTGTGGGTTTAGGCTAGGGCTAGGGTTAGGGATAGGTCTATGGTTAGGGTTAGGGATAGGGCTAGGTCTAGGGTTAAGTTTAGGTTTTAGGGCTAGGCCTAGGGTTAGGGTTATTGTTAGGGTTACGGTTAGGGTTAAGGCTAGGGCTAGGATTAGGGCTAGGGCTAGGGCTTGGCTAGTGTTAGTGTTAGGGTTAGTGTTAGGGCTAGGTTTAGGGTTAGGGTTAGAGTTAGGGCTAGGGCTAGGCCTAGAGCTAGGGTTACGGCGGGGGCTAGGGCTAGGACTGGGGTAGTGCTAGGTTTAGGGTTAGGGTTATGGCTAGGGCTAGGCTTTGGGTTAGGGTTAGGGTTAGGGCTATGATTAGGGTTAGGGTTAGGGCTTCGGTTAGGGCTAGGCGTAGGGCTAGGATTAGGGTTAGGTTTAGGGTTGGGGATGGGGTGGGATTCAGGTTGGGGTTAGTGTTAGGGTTGGGGTGGTGCTAGGGCTAGGGTTTGTGTTAGCTTAGGGTTAGGTTTAGGGCTAGGGCTAGGGTTATTTTTAAGTTGTGTGTTAGCGTTAGTGCTAGGGTTAGGATTATGGTTATGGTTGGGGTTGGTGTTGTGGTTGTGGTTGGGGTTGGGTTTGGGGTTAGTGATAGGGCCAGGGCTAAGGCTAGGGTTAGGGTTAGGTTTAGGGTTAGAGCTAGGGCTAGGGTTAGGATTAGGGTATGGGTTAGGGTAATGGTGTGTTATGGTTGTGGTTGTGGTTGGGATTGGGTTTGGTGTTAGGGATACAGCTAAGGCTAGGGCTAGGGCTATGGCTAGAGTTAGGGTTAGGGTTAGGGCTAGGGCTAGGGCTACGGCTAGGGCAAGGGCTAGGGCTAGGGCTATGTTTAGGGTTAGGGCTAGGGCTAGGGATAGGGATAGGGTTAATGTTAGGGTTAGTGCTAGGGCTAGTGCTAGGGCTAGGCCTAGGGCTACGGCTAGGGCTAGGGCTAGGGCTAGACTTAGTTTTAGGTTTAGGGTTGGAGTTTGGGTTAGAGTTAGGGTCAAGTCTAGGGTTAGGGTTAGGGTTAGATTTAGGGTTAGGTTTATGACTAGGGCTAGGGCTAGGTTTAGGGTTAGGGTTCGGGTTAGCATTAGGACTGGGCTAGGGTTAATTTTGGGGTTAGGGTTAGGGGTAAGGCTAGGGTTAGGGTTAGGGTTATGGCTAGGTCTAGGGCTAGGTCTAGGGCTACGGTTAGGGTTAGGGCTAGGGCTAGGTCTAGGCCTAGGTCTGGGTTATGGCTAGGTCTAGGGTTAGCGTTAGAATTAGGGTTAGGTTGAGGGTTAGGGTTAGGGTTAGGATTTGGTTAGGGCTAGGGCTATGGTTCGGGTTAGGGTTACGGTTAGTGTTAGGGTTAGGGCTAGGGTTAGGGTTAGGGTTAGGGCTAGGGTCAGGGTTAGGGCTAGTTCAGGGCTAGGGCTAATGTTAGAGTTAGGGTTATGGTTAATGTTAGGGTTAGGGCTAGGTCTAGGTCAAGGGCTAGGTTTATGGTTAGGTGTATGGTTAGGGCTAGGGCTAGGACTAGGGGTAGGGTTAGGGCTAGGGCTAGGACTAGGGCTAGGGTTAGGGTTAGGTTTAGGGTTAGGTTTAGAGTGAGGCCTAGGGTTAGGGTTAGTGTTACTGTTAGGGTTAGGGTGAGGGGCATGATTAGGGTTAGGGTTAGGGATATGGCTAGTTCCAGGGCTAGGGTTAGTGTTAGTGTTAGGGTTAGGGTTAGGGCTAGATCAAGGGCTTGGTCTAGGGCTATGGTTAGGGTTAGGATTAGGACTAGGGCTAGGTCTAAGGCTAGTTTTAGGGTTAGGGTTAGGGTTAGGGTTAGGTTAAGGGATAGGGCTATGGTTAGTGCTAGCTTTAGGGTTAGGGTTAGGTTTAGGGCTATGGTTAAGGTTAGGGTTAGGGTTAGGTCTAGGGTTAGGGTTAGGGTTCGTGTTAGGTCTAGGGCTAGGGCTAGGTCTAGGGCTGGGGTTAGGGTAAGGGTTAGGGTTAGGGCAAGGGCTAGGGTTATGGTTAGGTCTAGGGTTAGGGTTAGGGTTAGGGCTAGGGCTATGGTTAGGGTTAGGGCTAAGGCTAGTGCTAGGGTTAGGGTTAGGGCTAGGGCCAGGTCTAGGGTATGGTTAGGGTTAGGAGTAGGGCAAGGGCTAGGGTTATGGTTAGGGCTAGGGTTACGGTTATGGTTAGGGCTAGGTCTAGGGTTTGGGATAGGGTTAATGTTAGGGCTAGGACTAGGGCTAAGCCTGGGGTTAGGGTAAGGGCTAAGGCTAGGTCTAGGGCTAGGTTTAGGTTTAGGGTTAGGGCTAGGGCTAGGGCTAGGGTTAGTTTTAAGTTGTGGGTTAAGGCTAGGGCTAGGGTTAGGGCTAGGTCTAGGGTTAGGGTTAGGGATAGGGCTAGGTGTAGGGTTAAGTTTAGGGTTAGGGCTAGGCCTAGGGTTAGGGTTATTGTTAGGGTTATGGTTAGGGTTAGTGTTAGGGCTAGGTTTGGGTGTAGGGTTAGGGTTAGGGCTATGGCTAGGGCTAGGTCTAGAGCTAAGGTTACGGCGGGTCTAGGGCTAGGCCTGGGCTAGTGCTAGGTTTAGGGCTAGGGTTATGGCTAGGTCTATCCTTGGGTTAGGTTTAGGGTTAGGGCTATGATTAGGGTTAGTGTTAAGGTTAGGGTTAGGGCTTCGGTTAGGGCTAGGCATAGGGCTAGGTTTAGGGTTAGGGTTATTGTTGTGGTTGGGGTGGGGTTCAGGTTGGGGTTAGTGTTAGGGTTGGGGTGGTGCTAGGGCTAGGGTTTGTGTTAGGGTTATTGTTATGGCTAGGGCTTGTGTTAGCTTAGGGTTAGGGTTAGGGCTACGGCTAGGGTTAGTTTTAAGTTGTGGGTTAGCGTTAGTGCTAGGGTTAGGATTACGGTTATTTTTGGGGTTGGTGTTGTGGTTGTGGTTGGGGTTGGGTTTGGGGTTAGTGATAGGGCCAGGGCTAAGGCTAGGGTTAGGGTTAGGTTTAGGGTTAGGGCTAGGGCTAGTGTTAGGGTTAGGGTATGGGTTACGGATAGGGTTAGCTTTAGGGTTAGGGTTAGGTCAAGTCTAGGGCTAGGGATAGGGTTAGGGTTAGGGTTAGGGCTACGACCAGGTTTAGGGCTAGGGCTAGGGTAGGGCTAGGGCTAGGGCTACAGTTATGGTTAGGTTTAGGCCTAGGCCTAGGGTTAGGTCTAGGGTTAGGTTTAGGGTTAGGGTTAGGTCTAGGACTAGGGTTAGGTTTATTATTAGATTTAGGGCTTGGGCTATGGCTAGGATTAGGGTTATGGTTAGGGTTAGGGTTTGGGATAGGGTTAGGGCTAAGGCTAGGGCTAGGGTTAGGATTAGTGTTAGGGCGAGGGCTATGGTTAGGGTGAGGGATAGGATTAGGTTCAGACCTAGGGCTAGGGTTAGGGTTAGGGCTAGGGAGAGGGTTATGGTTAGGGTTAGGGCTAGGGCTAGGGTTATTTTTAAAATTAGTGTTTTTTTGTGGGGATTTAGTGGTTTTTTAATGATTAAGGGTTAGGATTAGTGTTCGGGTTAGGGTTAGGGTTAGGGTTAGGATTAGGGCTAGGGTTAGGGTT
>CM027402.1:84163895-84175919 GCA_015711505.1 Sylvilagus bachmani | reverse complement strand
GAGTGGTGTTAGGGTTAGTGTTAGGGTTAGGGTAGGGCTAGTGCTAGGGCTAGGGCTAGGGTTAGGGTTAGGGCTAGCGCTAGGGTTATGGTTAGGGCTAGGGCTAGGCTTAGGGCTAATGCTAGCGCTAGGGCTAAGGCTATGGTTAGGGTTAGGTTTAGGGTTAGGGCTAGGGTTAGTGTTAGGGTTAGGTTTGGGGCTAGGCCAGCGTTAGGTTTAGGGTTAGGCCTCGGGTAAGTCTTAGGCCTAGGGTTAGGGTTAGGGTTAGGGCTAGGGTTATGGTTAGGGCTAGGGCTAGGTTTAGGGTTAGGTTTAGGGCTAGGGCTAGTGTTAGGGTTAGGGCTAGGGTTTGTGTTAGATTTAGGTCTAAGGCTAGGGCTAGGATTATGGTTAGGGATATGCTTTGGTATAGGATTAGGATTAGGGTTAGGGTTTGGTTAGGTTTAGGGCTAGAGCTAGATTTAGGGTTAGTTTTAATGTTAGTGCTAGGGCTAGGGCTAGGGTTAGTGTTCAGGTTAGTGTTAT
Source organism: Sylvilagus bachmani (assembly GCA_015711505.1). Classification (NCBI taxonomy): domain Eukaryota; kingdom Metazoa; phylum Chordata; class Mammalia; order Lagomorpha; family Leporidae; genus Sylvilagus; species Sylvilagus bachmani. Next base: position 84,175,394 of record CM027402.1, on the reverse strand, counting down.
GGCTAGGGCTAGGATTAGGCATATTGTTAAGTTTAGTGTTAGGGTTATAGTTAGGTCTAGGGCTAGGGTTAGTGTTCAGGTTAGTGTTATGGCTAGGGCTAGGTTTAGGCATATTGTTAAGTTTAGTGTTAGGGTTATAGTTAGGTCTAGGGCTTTGGTTAGGTTTATGGTTAGGGTTAGGGCTCGGGCTAGGGCTAGGGTTATGTCTAGGGTTAGGGTTAGGGTTAGGGTTGTTGTTTGGGTTGGAGTTGGGCTTGGAGTTGGGGTTAGGGTTAGCGTTAGGTTTAGGTTTAGGGTTAGGGTTAGGTCTAGGGCTTGGGTTAGGGTTAGGCTTATGGTTAGGGCTAGGGCTAGGGCTAGGGTTAGGGCTAGGGTTACGGTTAGTTTAGCGTTAGGGTTAGGTTGGTGGTTGGTGTTAGTTCGGCTTGGGGTTGGGGTTAGGATTAGTGTTAGGGTTAAGGCTAGGGCTAGGGCTAAGGTTAGGGTTAGTGTTAGGGCTAGGGTTGTTTTTGGGGTTGCAGTTGCGGTTAGGGTTACAGTTAGGGTTAGGGTTAGGGCTAGGGATAGGGATAGGGTTAGCATTAGGGTTAGGGCTAGGTCTCGGGTTAGGGTTAGGGTTAGGGCTAGGGCTAGTGTTAGGTTTAGGTTTAGGGTTAGGGCTAGGGCTAGGGCTAGGGCTAGACTTAGGGTTAGGGATGGGGTTGGATTTGGGTTGTGGTTGAGGTTGTGTTTGGTGTTAGGGTTAGGGTAGGGCTAGTGCTAGGGCTAGGGTTAGGGTTAGGGTTAGGGCTAGGCTAGGGTTAGGGCTAGGGCTAGGGTTAGGACTAGGGTTATGGTTAGTGTTATGGTTAGGGCTAGGGCTAGGCTTAGGGCTAATGATAGGGCTAGGGCTATGGTTAGGTTTAGGTTTAGGGTTAGGGCTAGTGTTAGTGTTAGGGTTAGGTTTTGGGGAAGGGCCAGTGTTAGGTTTAGTGTTAGGCCTAGGGTTAGTCTTAGGCCTAGGGTTAGGGTTAGGGCTAGGGTTAGGGTTAGGCCTAGGGCTAGGTTTAGGGTTAGGTTTTGGGCTAGGGCTAGTGTTAGGGTTAGGGCTAGGGTTTGGGTTAGGTTTAGGTGTAGGGCTAGGGCTAGGATTAGGGTTAAGACTAGGGTTAGGGCTAGGATTAGGGTTAGGAATAGGCTTTGGTATAGGATTAGGATTATGGTTAGGGTATGGTTAGGTTTAGGGCTAGAGCTAGGGTTAGGGTTAGTTTTAAAGTTAGGGCTAGGGCTAGGGTTATTGTTCGGGTTAGGGTTATGGCTAGGGCTAGAAATAGGGTTATTGTTAGGTTTAGTGTTACGGATAGGTTTAGCGCTAAGGCTTGGGTTAGGTTTATGGTTAGGGTTAGGGCTCGGGCTAGGGCTAGGGTTAGGTCTAGGGTTAGGTTTAGGGCTATGACTAGGGTTAGCCTTAGGGTTAGGGTTAGGTTTGTGGTTGTGGTTGCGGTTGGAGTTGGACTTGGGCTTGGGGGTTAGGGTTAGGATTTGGGTTAGTGCTAGGTCTGTGATTAGGGTTAGGTTCAGGGTTAGGTTTAGAGCTAGGGCTAGGGTCAGTGTTAGGGTTAGGGTTACAGTTAGGGTGAGGGCTATGGTTAGGGTTAGGGTTAATGCTAGTTCCAGGCCTAGGGCTAGGGCTAGGTTTAGGGTTAGGGTTAGGGTTAGGGTTAGGGTTAGGGTTAGGGCTAGCGCTAGACTTGGGCTAGGGTTATGGTTAGGATTAGGGTTAGGTCTATTGCTAGGGCTAGGGTTAGGGTTAGGTTTAGGGTTAAAATTAGTGGTTTTTTTAGGATTTAGTGGTTTTTTAGGATTAAGGGTTAGGGTTAGTGCTCGGGTTAGGGTTGGGGTTAGGTTTAGTGCTATGGTTAGGTTTAGGGCAAGATTTAGGGTTAGGGTTAGGGCTAGTGTTAGAGCTAGGTTTAGTGTTAGCTTTAGGGTTAGGGTTAGTGTTAGTGTTAGGGTTAGGGTTAGGTTTAGGGCTAGGGATTGGGTTAGGTTTATGGTTAGGGCTAGGGCTAGGCCTAGGGCTAGGGTTAGGGTTAGGTTTAGGGTTAGTGTTAGGGTTGTGGTTGGGGTTTCAGTTGGGCTTGGGGTTGGGGTGAGGTTTAGGAGGGTTATGGTTAGGGCTAGGGCTAGGGCTAGGGTTAGGGTTAGGTTTGGGGTTAGTGTTAGGGTTGTTCTTGGGGTTTTAGTTGGGCTTGGGTTTGGGGTTAGGTTTAGGGTTAGGTTTAGGGCTAGAGCTAGGGTTAGGGTTAGGGTTAGGGTTAGGGTTGTGGTTGTCGTTGGGGTTGTGGTTGGGGTTAGGTTAGGGTTATGGTTAGGGTTAGGTTTTGTGCTAGGGCTAGCTTTAGGTTAAGGGTTAGGCTAGGGTTATTCTTTGGGCTAGGGTTAGGGTTAGGGATAGGTTAGGGTACGGGCTAGGGTTAGGTTTAGAGCTAGGGCTACCGTTAGGGTTACGGGTAGTTTTAGGGTTAGGTTTAGGGCTAGGGCTAGGGCTAGGGTTTGGGTTAGGTTAGGGTTGGGTTTGGAATTGGACTTGAGGTTGGGTTTGGGTTTGGTGTAGGGTTAGTTTTAGGGTTAGGGCCTTGGCTAGGGCTAGGGTTAGTTTTAGGGTTAGGGCTAGGGCTAGGGTTATTGGTAGGGCTAGGGCTATGTTTAGGTCTAAGGTTAGTCTAGGGTTAGGTTTAGGGTTAGGGCTAAGGGTGGTCTAAGGTTATGTTTATGGTTAGGGTCAGTACTAGGGTTAGGCTTAGGGTTAGGGCTAGGACCAGGGCTAGGGCTAGTGCTAGGGTTAGGGTTAGAATTTGGGTTAGGGCTAGGGCTATGCTTAGGGCTAGGGTTAGAGGTAGGGATAGGTTTAGAGCTAGCGCTGGGGTTAGGGTTAGGGTTAGGGTGAGGGCTAGGGTTAGTGTTAGCATTAGGGTTAGGGCTACTTCCAGGGCTAGGGCTAGGGTTATGGTTAGGGTTATGGTTAGGGTTAGGGCTAGGTCTAAGGCTAGGGCTAGGTCTAGGGTTAGGGTTAGTTTTAGTGTTAGGGTTAGGGCTAGGGCTAGGGCTAGGGCAGGGTTATGGTTATTGTTAGGGTTAGGGCTAGTGTTAGGGTTAGGGTTAGGGGTAGGTCTAGGATTAGGGCTAGTTCTATGCCTAGGGTCAGTGTTAGTTTAGGGTTAGTTTTAGGGTTGTGTCTCAGTTTTAGTTGGGCTGGGGGTTGGAGTTAGGGTTATGGTTAGGGTTAGGGCTAGGGCTAGAGTTAGGGTTAGGGTTAGGGTTAGGATTGTGGTTGGGGTTGGAGTTGGCCTTGGGGTTGGGGTTAGGGTTAGGTTTAGGTTTAGGGTTAGGTTAGGGCTAGGCATAGGGTTGGCGTTAACCTTAGGGCTAGGGTTCGGGATAGGGTTAGGGTTAAGTCTAGGGCTACAGTTAGGGTCAGGGTTATGGTTAGGGTTAGGGCTAGGGCCAGGGCTAGGTTTAGGCTTAGGTTTAGGGTTAGAGTTGGGGTTGGAGTTGGGCTTGAGGTTGGTGTTGAGGTTGGGGTTAGGGTTAGGGTTATGGTTAGGTTTAGGGTTTGTGCTAGGGCTAGGTTTAGGTTTGGGCTAGGGCTAGTGTTAGGTTGAGGGTTAGGGCTAGGGCTAGGATAATGGTTATGGGTAGGACTAGGGTTAGGGCTACGTCTAGGGTTAGGGTTAGTGTTGGGGTTAGGGTTAGGGTTAGTGCTAGGGTTAGGGTGTGGGCTAGGGTTAGCGTAGGTTTAGGTCTAGGTCTAGGGCTAGATTTAGTGTTATTGTTAAGATTAGTGCTAGTGCTAGGGTTAGGTTTAGGTTTAGGGTTAGGGCTAGGGTTTGGGCTAGGGTTAGTGTTAGGTTTAGGGTTAGGATTAGTGTTAGGGCTAGGGCTTGGGTTAGGTTTATTGTTTGGACTAGGTCTAAGGCTAGGGTTAGGGTTAGGTTTAGGGTTAGGTTTAGTTTTGTGGTTCGGATTGGAGTTTGGCTTGGGGTTTGGTTTAGGGTTAGTTTTAGGATTAGGGCTAGGGCTATGGTTAGGGTTAGTGTTAGTGTTGTGTTTCACGTTGGAGTTGGCTTGGGGTTGGTGTTAGAGTTAGGGTTAGGTTTAGGCCTAGAGCTAGGGCTAGGAATAGCATCAGGGTTAGGGCTAGGGCTCGGGTTATGGTTAGGGTCTAGGCTTAGGGCTAGGATTAGGGTTAGGGTTAGGTTTAGGTCTAGGGCTAGGGCTAGGGCTAGGGCTAGGATTAGGGTTAGGGTTAGGGTTCGGGTTGTAGTTGGGCTTGATGTTGCCGTTGGTTTTGGAATTAGTGTTAGGGTTAGGTCTCGAGCTAGGGCTAGGTTTAGGGTTAGGGTTATGGCTAGGGCTATGTCTATGGCTGGGGTTAGGGTTAGGGTTAGGGTTAGGGCTAGGGCTAGGGCTAGTTTTAAGTTGTGGGTTAAGGCTAGGGCTTGGGCTAGGGCTAGGGTTAGGGTTAGGCTTAGGGTTAGGTTAGCTCTAGGGCTAGGATTAGGTTTAAGGTGTGGGTTAGGGTTAGGGCTAGGGTTAGGATTAGAGTTATGTTTGGGGTTGTGGTAGGGTTTTGGTTTGGGTTTAATGTTAGGTTTAGGTTTAGGATTAGTGCCAGGTCTAGGGATAGGGTTATGGTTAGGGTTAGGGCTAGGGCTAGGTTTAGGGTTAGGTTTAGGGCTAGGGCTAGGCCTATAGCTAGGGCTGGGGCTAGGTGTAGTGCTAGAGTTAGTGTTAGAGTTATGGCTAGGGCTAGGGCTAGGGCTAGGGCTAGGTTTAGGGTTAGGGTTAGCATTAGGGTTAGGGTTAGGGATAGGGTTATGGCTTCGGTTAGGGCTAAGGCTAGGGCTAGGGTTAGGTTTAGGGTTAGTGTTAGGGCTAGGTTTATTCTTACAGTTAGGGCTAGGATTAGGGTTAGGGTTAGAGTTAGGGTGGGGCTGCGGTGGGGTTGATGTTGAGGTTAGTGTTAGTGTTGGGGTGGCTCTAGGGTTAGGGCTAGGGCTAGGGTTAGTTATAAGTTGTGGGTTAGGGTTAGGGCTAGTGTTAGGTTTATGGTTATGGTTGGGGTTGGTGTTGTGGTTCAGTTGGGGTTGGGTTTGGGCTTAGGGATAGGGCCAGGGCTAAGGCTAGGGATAGGGTTAGGTTTAGGGTTAGGGCTAGGGCTAGGGTTAGGGTTAGGTAAGGGTTAGGGTTATGGTTGTTGTTGTGGTTGTGTTTGGGGTTGGGGTTGGTTTTGGGGTTAGGGATAGGGCCAGGGCTAATGCTAGGGTTAGGGTTAGGGCTAGGGCTAGGGTTAGGGTTAGGGTAAGGGTTAGTGTTAGGGTTGTGGTTGGGGTTGTGGTTGGGGTGGGGGTTGGGTTTGGGTTTAGGGATACGGCTATGGCTAGGGCTAGGGCTATGGCTAGAATTAGGGTTAGGGTTAGGGCTAGGGTTAGAGTTAGTGTTAGTGTTAAGGCTAGGGCTAGGGCTAGCACTACGGCTAGGGCTATGATTAAGTTTAGGGCAAGGGCTAGGGTTAGGGTTAGGGTTAGGTTTAGGGCTAGGTCTACCCTAGGGATAGGGATAGGTTTAGGGTTAGTGTTAGCGTTAGGGCTAGGGCTAGGGCTAGGGTTAAGGTTAGGGTTCGGTCTAGGGCTAGGGTTAGGGTTAGGGCTAGGGCTATGGATAGGTTTACGGTTAGTGTTAGGGATAGAGATAGGGCTAGGCATTCGTTTAAGGTTAGAGTTAGGTTGAGGTCTCGGTTTAGGGTTAGAGTTAGGGCTAGGGCGAGGGTCACATCTAGGGTTCAGGTTAGGTTTATGGTTAGGGCTAGGGCTAGGGTTAGGGTTAGGGCTAGGGCTAGGGCTAGGGCTAGGGTTAGGGTTAGGGCTAGAGTAAGGGTTAGCGTTAGGTTTAGGGCTAGGGTTTAGGTTATGTTTATGTCTAGTTCTAGGGCTAGGATTAGGGTTAGGGCTAGGGTTAGGGCTAGGTGTAGGACTAGGATTAGGGTTAGGGTTAGGGTTTGGTATAGGGTTAGGATTAGGGTTAGGGTTAGTGTTAGGATTTAGGGCTAAGGTTTAGTGTTAGGATTAGTTTTAGTGTTAGGGCTAGGGTTAGGGCTAGGATTAGGGTGAGTTTTTGGGATTGGGTTAAGATTAGGGTTAGTGTAGTGCTAGGGCTAGGGCTAGGGCTACGGGTTGGATTAGGTTTAGGTTTAGGGCTAGGGCTAGGGTTAGTGTTAGGGTTAGGGTTAAGTTTTGGGTTAGGGCTAGGGATACAGTTAGTATAAGGGTTAAAGTTAGGGTTAGAGCTAGGGCTAGGGGTTGGTTTAGGATTAGGGTTAGGGTTAGGGCTAGAGTTATATGGTTAGTGTTAGTGTTAGGGTTAGGGCTAGGGCTAGGGCTAGTTCTAGGATTAGGGTTATGGTTAGGGTTTGGTATCGTGACATGTTTAGGGTTAAAGTTATGGTTAGGTTTAGGGCTAGGGTTAGGGTTAGGGATAGGGTTAGGTCTAGGGCTAAGCCTGGGGCTAGGGCTAGGATTAGTGTTAGGGTTAGGGCTAAGGCTAGGGTTATGGTTAGGGTTAGGCTTAGGGTTAGGTTTGGGTTAGGGTTAGGGCTATGGTTAGGGTTAGGGTTAGTGTTACGGTTAGAGCTAGGGCTAGGGCTTCATTTAGGGTTCGAGTTAGGGTAGGGCTAGGGTTAGGATTAGGGTTAGGGTTAGGGTTAAGGCTAGTGTTAGGTCTTGGGTTAAGGCTAGGGCTTGGGTTAGGGTTAGACTTATGGTTAGGGCTAGGGCTAGGGCTAGGGCTAGGTTATGGGTTAGTTTGAGGGTTAGGGTTAGGTTTGTGGTTGGGGTTTAGTTCGGCTTGTGTTTGGGGTTATGGTTAGTGTTAGGGTTAGGGCTAGGGCTAGGGCTAGGGTTAGGGTTAGTGTTAGGGTTAGGGTTGTTTTTTGATTGCAGTTTGGGTTCTGGTTAGGGTTAGGTTTAGGGTTAAGTTAGCGCTAGGACTAGGGATAGGGTTAGCATTAGGGTTAGGGCTAGGGCTCAGGTTAGGGTTAGGGTTAGGGCTAGGCTTAGTGTTAGGTTTAGGATTAGGGTTATGGCTAGGGCTAGGGCTATGGCTAGACTTAGGGTTAGGGTTAGGTTTGGGTTTGGAGTTGGGTTGGGGTTGTGGTTGGGGTTGGTGTTAGGGTTAATGTTTGGGTAGGTTTAGGGCTAGTGCTAGGGCTAGGGTTAGGGTTAGTGTTACGGCTAGGGTTATGGTTAGGGCTAGGGCTAGGGTTAGTGCTAGGGTTAGGGTTAGGGTTATGGTTAGGGCTAGGGCTAGGGTTAGGGCTAGTGCTAGGGCTAGGGCTATGGTTAGGGTTAGGTTAGGGTTAGGGCTAGTGTTTATGTTAGGGTTAGGTTTTGGGCTAGGGCCAGCATTAGGTTTAGGGTTAAGCTTAGGGTTAGTCATAGGGCTAGGGTTAGGGTTAGGGCTAGGGTTAGTGTTAGGGCTAGGTTTAGAGTTAGGGTTAGGGTAGGGTTTGGTTTAGGTTTAGGTCTAGGCCCTGGTTTATTATTAGGGTCAGTGTTAGGGTTAGGACTAGGGCTAGGGTTAGGCTTTGGTATATGATTAGGATTAGTGTTATGGTTATGGTTAGGTTTTATGGCTTGGGCTAGGGTTAGGGTTAGTTTTAATGTTAGGTCTAGGCCTAGGGGTAGGATTATGGTTTGGGTTAGGTCTAGGTCTAGGGCTAGGGTTAGTGTTCGGGTTAGGTTTATGGCTAAGGCTATGATTAGGGTTAGTGTTAGGGTTAGGGTTAGGGCTAGGGCTCGGGCTAGGGCTAGGTTAGGGTTAGGTCTCGGGCTAGGGCTAGGTTTAGGTCTAGGGTTAGGGTTAGGGTTAGGGTTGTGGTTTGGGTTGGAGTTGGGCTTGGGCTTGGGGTTAGGGTTAGGGTTAGGTTTAGGGTTAGGGTTAGGGCTAGGGCTAGGTTTAGGGTTAGGGCTAGGGTTAGGGTTAGGGTTAGGTTTAGGGCTAGGGCTAATGTTAGGTCTAGGGTTAGGTTTAGGGCTATGGCTAGGGTTATCGTTAGGTTTAGGGTTAGGTTTGTAGTTGTGGTTGGGTTTGGAGTTGGGCTTGGGCTTGGGGTTAGAGTGAGGTTTAGGTTTAGGGTTAGGGTTAGGGCTAGGGCTAGCCTAGGATTAGTGTTAGGGTTAGGGCTAGGGCTGGGGTTATGGTTAGGGTTAGGGTTAGCGCTAGGATTAGGGTTAGCGTTAGGGATAGGGTTAAGGCTAGAGCTAGGGGTAGGGCTAGGGCTAGGTCTAGTTCTACGGTTAGGGTTAGTGTTGTGTGTGGGGTTGGAGTTGCACTTGAGGTTGGGGTTTGATTTGGGGTTAGGGTTAGGGTTAGGTTTAGGTCTAGGGCTAGGCCTAGGGTTATGGTTAAGGATGTGGCTAGGACTAGGTGTAGGGCTAGGGTTAGGTTTAGGGTTAGGGTTAGGGCTAGCTAGGGCTAGGGCTAGGGTTAGGGTTAGAATTTGGGTTAGGGTTAGGGCTATGTTTAGGGTTAGGTTTAGAGCTAGGGCTAGGGTCAGTGTTAGGGTTAGGGTTACGGTTAGGGTGAGGGCTAGGGTTAGGTGTAGGGTTAATGCTAGTTCCAGGGCTAGGGCTAGGGCTAGAGTTAAGGTTTGGGTTGGTGTTAGAGCTAGGTCTAGGTCTAGACCTGGGCTAGGGTTATGCTTAGGGATTAGGTTTAGGTCTATTGTAAGGTTAGGGTTAGGGTTAGGTTTAGGCTTAAAATTAGTGTTTTTTTTTAGGATTTAGTGGTTTTTTAGGATTAAGTGTTAGGGTTAGTGTTCGGGGTAGGGTTAGGGTTAGGGTTATGTTTAGTGATATGGTTATGTTTAGGGCTAGGTTTAGGGTTAGGTTTAGGGCTAGTGTTAGAGCTAGGTTTAGTGTTAGGTTTAGGGTTAGGGTTAGGCTTAGGGCTAGGGATTGGGTTAGGTTTATGTTTAGGGCTAGGGTTAGTGCTAGGGTTAGGATTAGGTTTAGGGTTAGTATTAGGATTGTGGTTGGGGTTTTAGTTGGGCTTGGGGTTGGGGTTAGGTTTAGGGTTAGGGTTAGGGTTGTGTTTGGGGTTGTGGTTGGCGTTGGGATTGTGGTTGGAGTTAGGTTAGGGTTATGGTCAGGGCTAGGGTTAGGGTTAGGGTTAGGTTTTGTGCTAGGGCTAGCGTTAGGTTTAGGATTAGGCTAGGGTTAGTCTTTGGGCTAGGGTTAGGGTTAGGGCTAGGTTTAGGGTATGGGCTAGGGTTAGGGTTAGAGCTAGGGCTAGTGTTAGGGTTAGGGTTAGGGTTAGGGTTAGGGCTAGGGCTAGGGCTAGGGCTAGGGCTAGGGTTAGGTTTAGGGTTAAGGTTGGGTTTGGAGTTGGGCTTGAGGTCGGGGTTGAGGTTGGTGTTGGATTAGTGTTAGTGTTAGGTCTAGGGCTAGGGCTAGATTTGGGTTTGGCTTAGGGCTAGGGCTAGGGTTAGGTCTAGCGTTAGGTTTAGGGTTAGGGCTAGGTCTAGTCTTAGGGTTAGTGCTAGGGCTAGGGTAGGGTTAGTGTTTGTTTAGGGTTAGGTTTAGGGTTGTGGTTGAGTTTTAGTTGGGCTGGGGGTTGGGGTTAGGTTTAGGGTTAGGGTTTGGGTTAGGACTAGTGTTAGGTTTAGGGTTAGGTTTAGGATTACTGTTGGGGTTGGAGTTGGGCTTGGGTTTGGGGTTAGGGTTAGGTTTAGGGTTAGGGTTATGTTAGGGCTAGGGATAGGGTTGGCGTTAGCGTTAGGGCTAGGGCTCGGGTTAGGGTAGGGTTAAATCTACCGCTACAATTGGGGTAAGGGTTAAGGTTAGGGCTAGGGTTAGGGCTAGGGTTAGGGTTAGGGTTAGAGTTGGGGTTGGAGTTGGGCTTGAGGTTGGGGTTAGGGTTAGGGTTATGTTTAGGGTTAGGGCTCGGGCTAGAGCTAGGGTTAGGTTTTGGGCTAGGGCTAGCAGTAGGTTGACGGTTAGGACTAGGGCTAGGATTATGGTTATGGTTAGGACTAGGGCTAGGGCTACGTCTAGGGTTAGGGTTATGGTGTGGGCTAGGGTTAGGGTAGGGTTAGGTCTAGGTCTAAGGCTAAATTTAGAGTTATTGTTAGGATTAGGGCTAGGGCTAGGGTTAGGTTTAGAGTTAGGGTTTGGGCTAGGGTTAGGACTAGTCTTCGTGTTAGGTTTAGGGTTAGGATTAGGGTTAAGGCTAGGGCTTGGGTTAGGGTTATTCTTGGACTAGGTCTAGGGCTAGGGTTAGGGTTAGGTTTAGGTTAGGCTTAGTTTCTGTGGTTGGGATTGGAGTTTGGCTTGGGTTTTGGGTTAGGGTAGGTTTAGGGTTAGCGCTAGGCTATGGTTAGGGTTAGGGTTAGTGTTGTGGTTCACATTGGAGTTGGGCTTGGGTTTGGGGTTAGAGTTAGGGTTAGGTTTAGGCCTTGAGCTAGGGCTAGGAATAGCATTAGGGTTAGATCTAGTTCTAGGGTTAGGGTTAGGGTTAGTGTTAGGCCTCGGGCTAGGGTTAGGGTTAGGGTTAGCTTAGGTTTAGGGCTAGGGTTAAGGTTAGGGTAAGGGTTAGGGGTATGGCTTGGGCTAGGGCTATGGTTAGGTTTAGGGTTAGGGCTAGGTTTAGGGCTAGGGCTAGGGCTAGGGCTAGGGCTAGGGCTAGGGTTAGGGCTAGGGCTAGGTTTAGGGCTAGAGCTAGGGTTAGGGCTAGGGCAAGGGCTAGGGCTAGGGCTAGGGTTAGCTTTAGGGTTAGGTTTAGGTTTAGAGTTAGGGCTAGGCTTATGGTTACATTTATGTCTAGGGTTAGGGTTACTTCAGGGCCAGGTTAGGGCTAGATTAAGCGTTATAATTACTGTGTTTTTTTAGGATTTAGTGGGTTTTTTTGGATTAAGTGTTAGGGTTAGTGTTTGGGTTAGGGTTAGGGTTGTGGTTGGTGTGGGGTTGACGTTGGGGTTAGGGTTAGGTTTGGGGTTGTGGCTAGGGCTAGGGCTAGGGCTAGGGTTAGGGTTAGGGTTAGGGTTAGCGTTAGGACTAGGGCTAGGGTTAGATTTAAGTTGTGGGTTAGGGTAAGGGCTAGGGTTAGTGTTAGGGTTATGGTTGGGGTTGGGGTTGTGGTTGGGGTTATGGTTGGGTTTGGGGTTGGGGATAGGGCTAGGGCTAAGCTAGGGTTAGTGTTTGGGTTAGGGTTAGGGTTAGGGCTAGGGCTAGGGCAAGGGTTAGGTTATGGGTTAGTTTAAGGGCTAGGGCTAGGGTTAGGTCTATGGTTAGGGTTAGTGTTATGGCTAGGCCTGGGCTAGGCTAGGCTTTGGTTGAGGGCTAGGGCTAGGGCTAGGAACAGGGTTAGGTTTATGGCTAGGCCTAGGGCTAGGGCTAGGGTTAGGGTTAGGCTTAGGGTTAGGTTAACTCTAGGGCCTGGGTTAGGTTTAAGGTGTGGGTT
>CM027402.1:84158895-84161395 GCA_015711505.1 Sylvilagus bachmani | reverse complement strand
CTCGGGCTTGGGCTAGGCCTAGGGCTAAGGTTAGGTTCAGGGTTAGGGTTGGAGTTGGGTTTGAGGTTGGTGTTGGGTTAGGGGTTAGGGTTAGGGTTAGGTCTAGGGCTAGGACTAGGGATTGGGTTAGGTTTATGGCTAGGGCTAGGTCTAGGGCTAGGGTTAGGGTTAGGGTTTGGTATCATGTTAGGATTAGGGTTAGGGTTATGGTTAGGTTTAGGGCTAGGGTTAGGGTTAGGGTTTGGGTTAGTTTTAGGGCTAGGGCTGTGGCTGGGGCTAGGGCTAGGGTTAGGGTTAGGGTTAGGGCTAGGGCTAGGAATAGGGTTAGGGTGTGGGTTAGGTTTTGGGTTAGGTTAGGGCTATGGTTAGGGTTAGTGTTAGTGTTAGGGTTAGAGCTAGGGCTAGGAGTTCATTTAGGGTTAGGGTTAGGGTTAGGTCTAGGGTCAGGGTTAGGGTTAGGGCTAGGGCGAGGGCCACATCTAGGGTTCGGGTTAGGGTTAGTGTTAGGGCTAGGGCAAGGGCTAGGGTTTGGGTTATGTTTATTTCCAGGGCTAGGGCTAGGATTAGGGTTAGGGTTAGGGTTAGGGTTAGAGCTAGGGCTAGGGTTAGGGCTAGGGCTGAGGTTAGGTTTAGGGTTAGAGTTAGGGTTAGGGTTAGTGTTAGGGTTAGGGCTAGGTTTAGGGCTAGGTCTAGGGCTAGGGTTAGGATTATGTTTAGGGTTTGGTAACGTGTTAGGATTAGGGTTATGGTTAGGGTTAGGTTTAGGGCTAGGGCTAGGGTTAGGGTTAGTTTTAGTGTTAGGGCTAGGGCTAGGGCTAGGGATAGGATTAGGTTGAGGGTTTGGGATAGGGTTAGGATTAGGGTTAGGGTTAGGTTAGTGCTACAGCTAGGGCTAGGGCTAGGGCTAGGGCAACGGTTAGGGTTAGAGCTAGGGCTAGGGCTAGGGTTTGTGTTAGGTTTAGGGTTAGGTGTTGGGTTAGGGCTAGGGCTACATTTAGGGTAAGGGTTAGAGTTAGGGTTAGAGCTAGTGCTAGGGATTGGTTTAGGGTTAGGGTTAGGGTTAGGGCTGGGGTTAGTGTTAGGGTTAGGGTTAGGTTTAGGGCTAGGGTCATTGCTAAGGCTAGGTTTCGGGTTAGGTTTAGGGTTAGGGCTAGGGCTAGGGTTAGGGCTAGGGCTAGGGCTAAGGCTCGGTTAGGGTTAGGGATAGGGTTAGGGCTAGGGCTAGGGCTAAGGCTAGGGCTAGGGCTAGGTTTCGGTTTAGGTTTAGGTTTAGGTTTAGTGCTATGGTTAGGGTAGTGCTAGGTTTAGGGCTAGGGTTAGTGTTGGGTTTAGGGTTTGGGTTAGGTTTAGGGCTAGGGCTTGCATTAGGGTTATGGTTAGGGCTAGGGATAGGGCTAACGCTAGGGCTAGGTTTAGGGTTAGGTTTAGGGTTAGGGTCGAATTGTGGTTGGGGTTGCAGTTGGGCTTGGGTTTGAGGTTAGGCTTAGTGTTAGGGTTAGAGTTAAGCCTAGGGCTAGGGCTAGGGCTAGGGTTAGGATTAGGGTTAGGGTTGTGGTTGGATTTGGAGTTGGGCTTGCATTTGGGTTTAGAGTTAGGGTTAGTGTTAGGTTATGGGCTCTGGCTAGACTAGGGTTAGTGTTACGGTTAGGGCTAGGGCTCGTTTTATGGTTAGGGTTAGGGTTAGCGCTAGGATTAGTGTTAGGGTTAGGGTTAGGTTTAGATCTAGGGCTCGGGCTTGGGCTAGGCCTAGGGCTAAGGTTAGGTTCAGGGTTGGGGTTGGGGTTGGAGTTGGGATTGAGGTTGTGGTTGGGTTTGGGGTTAGGGTTAGGGTTAGGTCTAGGGCTAGGGTTAGGGTCAGGTTTAGGTTTATGGCTAGGGCTAGTCTAGGGCTAGGGTTAGGGTTTGGTATCGTGTTAGGATTAGGGTTAGGGTTAAGGTTAGGTTTAGGTCTAGGGTTAGGGTTAGGGTTTGGGTTAGGTTTTGGGTTAGGACTAGGGCTATGGTTAGGGTTAGTGTTAGTGTTAGGGTTAGAGCTAGGGCTAGGAGTTTATTTTGGTAAGGGTTAGGGTTAGGGCTAGGGTCAGGATTAGGATTAGGCCTAGTGCGAGGGCCACATCTAGGGTTTGGGTTAGGGTTAGTGTTAGGGCTAGGGCTAGGGCTAGGGCTAGGGCTAGGGCTAGGGCTAGGGTTAGGGTTAGGGCTAGGGTTAGAGTTAGGGTTAGGATTAGGGTTAGGGCTAGTGTTTGGGTTATGTTTATGTCCAGGGCTAGGGCTAGGATTAGGTTTAGGGTTAGGGTTAGAGCTAGGGCTAGGTTTAGGGCTAAAGCTAAGTTTAGGTTTAGGGTTAGAGTTAGGGTTAGGGTTAGTGTTAGGGTTAGGGCTAGGTTTAGGGCTAGGTCTAGGGCTAGGGTTAGGGTTATGGTTAGGGTTTGGTAAAGTGTTAGGATTAGGGTTAGGGTTAGGGTTAGGTTTAGGGCTAGGTCTAGGGTTAGCGTTAGTT
>CM027402.1:84137189-84158395 GCA_015711505.1 Sylvilagus bachmani | reverse complement strand
TAGGGCTAGGGCTAGGGCTACGATTAGGGTTAGTGTTAGGGTTTGGGATAGGGTTAGGTTTAGTGTTATGTGTAGAGCTAGGTATATTTCAAGGTTTTTTTTAGGTTTAGGGTTAGTGCTTGGGCTAGAGCTAGGGTTAGGGTTAGGGTTAGTGTTCGGGCTAGGGCTAGGGCTAGGGTTAGTGTTACGGCTAGGGCTAGGGTTAGGGTTAGGTTTAGAGTTAGGGTTAGTGTTAATGCTACGGTTAGGCTTAGTGTTAGGGTTAGGTCTAGGGCTATGGCTAGGGCTAGGTTAGGGTTAGGTATAGGCCTAGGGCTAGTGTTAGATCTAGGGTTAAGCTTAGGTTTAGGGCTAGGGCTAGGGTTAGGGTTAGGTTTAGAGTTAGGGTTAGTTTTAGGGCTAGTGTTAGGGTTAGGGTTAGGGTTAGGGCTAGGACTAGGGCTAGGGTTACGGTTATGGCTAGGGCTTGGGTTAGGGTTAGGGTTAGTGTTAGAACTAGGGCTAGGGCTAGGTTTAGGGTTATGTTTAGAGTTAGGGTTAATTTTAGGGCTAGGGTTAGGGTTAGGGTTAGGGCTAGGGCTAGGGCTAGGGTTAGGGTTAGGGTTAGGGTTAGGTATAGGCCTAGGGCTATTTTTTTTTCTAGGGTTAAGGTTAGGGTTAGGGCTAGGCCTAGGTTTAGGGTTAGTTTTAGTGATAGGGCTAGAGTTAGCGTTACAATTAGGGTTAGGTTTAGGGTTAGGTATAGTGTTAGAATTAGTGTTAGGGATAGGGCTAGTGTTAGGGTTAGTGTTAGGAGTATGAGTAGGGTTAGGGCTAGGGCTAGGGCTAGGGCTAGGGTTAGGGTTAGGGTGAGGGTTAGGGTTAGGGTTGGATTTGGGCTTGAGATTGGTGTTGGGGTTGGGGTTAGGTTTAAGGTTTGGGCTAGGGTTATGGTTATGGTTAGGTCTAGGGCTAGGGCTAGGATTATTTTTAGGGTTAGGGTAAGCGCTAGTGCTAGGGTTTGGGTTATTGTTAGGGGTAGGGCTAGACTAGAGCTATGGCTATGTTTCGGGTTAGGGTTAGGATCAGTTCTAGGGTTAGGGTTAGGGCTAGGGCTAACGTTAGATTGAGGGTTAGGTTTAGAGTTTGGGCTAGGGTTAGGTTTAGGTTTAGGTTTAGGGTACACGCCAGGGTTATGGTTAGGTCTAGGGTAGGGTTAGGGTTAGGTCTAGGGTTAGGGCTAGGGCTAGTGTTAGGGTTAGGTTTAGGGTTTGGGCTAAGTCAAGGGTTATTTTTAGGGCTAGGGCAAGGCTAGGGCTAGGATTAGGGCTAGGGCTAAGGCTTGGGTTAGGGTTAGGGTTAGGGTTAGGGCTAGTGCTAGTGTTAGGGTTAGGGTTAGGACTAGGGCTAGGTCTAGGGTTAGGGTTGGGGCTAGGGCTAGGGCTAGGTTTAGCGTTAGGGTTAGAGTTAGGGTTAGGTCTTGGGCTAGGGTTAGGTTTAGGGGGTGGGTTAAGATTAGGGTAGGTGTAGGTTTAGGTTCAGGTTTAGGTTTAGGTTTAGGTTTAGGTTTAGGTTTAGGGTTGGGGTTGGGGTTGGTGTTGGATTGGGTTTGGTGTTAGGGTTAGGGTTAAGGTTAGGGTTATGGTTAGGGTTAGGGTTAGGGCTAGGGCTAGGGCTAGGATTAGGGTTGGGGCTGGCTTTGTCGTTGGGTTTGGGTTTGGGGTTGGGTTTAGTTTTGGGGTTAGGTTTAGGGTTAGGTTTAGGGTTAGAGCTTTGCTAGGGCTAGGGTTAAGTTTAGGGTTAGGGTTAGGGCTATGGTTAAGGTTAGGTTTAGGGCTAGCTCTAGGGTTTAGTTTAGGTTTAGGTATAGGGTTTGTGTTAGGGCTAGGGCTAGAGCTAGGTTTAGGGCTAGGGCTAGGAATAAGGCTAGGTTTAGGTGTAGGATTTGTGTTTTAAATTGAGGGTTAGTGCTAGGGCTATGGCTAGGGTTAGGCCTAGGCCTAGGGTTAGGGTTAGTGTTAGGGTTTGTTAGGGTTACGTCAGGGCTATGGTTAGTGCTGGGCTGGGTCTAGGGCAGGGCTAAGGTTAGGGTTAGGTTAGGTATATGCCTAGGGTTAGTGTTAGGTCTAGGGTTAAGTTTAGGGTTAGGGCTAGGGCTAGGGTTAGGTCTAGGGTTAGGGTTAGGGTTAGGGCTAGTGCTAGGGCTAGGGCTTGGGTTAGGGCTAGGGTTAATGTTAGGTTTAGGGCTAGGGCTAGGGTTAGGGTTATGGCTAGGGTTAGGGCTAGGTCTAGGGCTAGGGCAAGTGTTAGGGTTAGGGTTAGGTTTAGGGTTAGCGCTAAGGTTAGCGCTAGGGTTAGCTCTAGGGTTAGGGTTAGGGTTAGGTCTAGGGCTATGGCTAGGCTTAGGTCTAGGGTTAGGGTTAGGGTTAGGGTGAGGGCTAGGGCTAGGGCTAGGGCTAGGTTTAGGTTTAGGTTTAGGGTTAGGGCTAGGGCTAGGGTTAGAGGAGGACTAGGTTAGGGCTAGGATTATTGTTAGGTTTAGGGTTAGGGCTAGGGTTAGGGTTCTGGTGAGGGTTATGGCTAGGGCTAGGTCTAAGGCCAGGGTTAGGGTTTGGTTTAGGGTTAGGGCTATGGCTAGGGTTAGTTTAAAGTTGTGGGTTAGGGCTAGGGCTAGGGCTAGGATTAGAGTTAATGTTATAGCTAGGGCTAGGGCTAGGGTTAGGGCTAGATTTAGGGTCAGGGTTAGGGTTACGGGTAGGGCTAGGGTTAGGTTTATGGTGTCTGTTAAGATTAGGGCTAGGGTTAGAACTAGGGCTAGGGCTAGGGCTAGAGTTAGAGTTCGGGTTAGGGTTAGGTATAGGACTAGGGTTAGGGTTAGGGTTATGGCTAGTGCTGGTGTTAGAGTTAAGGTTAGGTTTAGGGCTAGGGTTAGGGTTGGGGCTTAGCCTAGGGCTAGGGCTAGGTTTAGGGTTAGGGTTAAGGTTAGGGTTAGGGTTAGGGTTAGGGTGAGTTTGAGGGTGTGGGTTAAGATTAGGGCTAGGTTTAGGTTTAGGGTTAGGGTTGGGTTTGGGGTGGTTGTTCGGCTTGGGGTTGGTGTTAAGGTTAGGGTTAGGGTTGGGGCTGTGGTTGGGGTTGGGTTTGGGGTTGGGTTTGGGTTTGGGGTTAGGGTTAGGGTTAGGTTTAGGGTTAGAGCTTGGCTAGGGCTAGGGTTAAGGTTAGGGTTAGGGCTAGTGCTACGTCCAGGGTTAGGATTAGGGCTAGGGCTAGGGCTAGGCCTAGGTTTAGCGTTAGGGCTAGGGCTAGGTTTAGGGCTAGGGTTAGGGCTAAGGCTAGGTATAGGTTTAGGGTTTGTGTTAGCGCTAGGGATAGGGCTAGGGTTAGGGTTAGGGTTAGGTTTAGCGATATGGCTAGGGTTAGGTCTATGGTTAGTGTTAGGGTTAGGGCTAGGGCTAGGCTTAGGGTTAGTGTTATGGTTAGGGATAGGTCTAAGGCTAGGTTTAGGTTTAGGGTTAGGGTTAGGGCTAGTGCTAGTGTTAGGTTTAGGGTTAGGACTAGGGCTAGGGCTAGGGTAAGGGTTGGGGCTAGGGATAGGGCTAGGGCTAGGTTTAGGTTTAGAGTTAGGGTTAGGTCTAGGGCTAGGGTTAGGTGTAGGGTGTGGATTAAGATTAGGGCTAGGTTTAGGTTTAGGGTTGGGGTTGGGGTTGGTGTTTGGCTTGGGTTTGGTGTTAGGGTTAGGGTTTGTGTTAGGGTTAGGGCTAGGATTAGTGTTAGGGCTGGCGTTGGGGTTGGGTTTGGGGTTGTGTTTGGTGTTGGGGTTAGGTTTAGGGTTAGGTTTAGGGTTAGAGCTTTGCTAGGGCTAGGGTTAAGTTTAGGGATAGGGCTAGAGCTAGGGTTAAGGTTAGGTTTAGGGCTAGGGCTAGAGTTTAGTTCAGGTTTAGGTTTAGGGTTTGTGTTAGGGCTAGGGCTAGGGCTAGGGTTAGGGTTAAGGTTAGGTTTAGGGTTAGGCTTATGGTGCGGTCAGGGTTAGGGTTAGTGATAGGGCTAGTGCTAGGCTTAGGGTTAGTGTTATGGTTAGGGCTAGGGCTAGGTTTAGGGCTAGGGCTAGGGCTAAGGCTAGGTTTAGGTGTAGGGTTTGTGTTTTAAGTTGAGGGTTAGTGCTAGGGCTATGGCTAGGGTTAGGCCTAGGGCTAGGGTTAGGGTTAGGGTTAGGGTTAGGGTTAGGGTTAGGTTTAGGTCAGGGCTAGGGTTAGTGCTAGGGCTGGTCTAGGGCAAGGGCTAGGGTTAGGGCTTGGGCTAGGGTTAGGGCTAGTGCTGGGTCTAGGGTTAGGGTTAGGGTTGGGATAGTGTTAGTGTTAGGGCTAGGTTTATGGTTACAGTTAGGGCTTGGTTATAGGGTTATGTTAGGACTAGTTTAGGGCTAGGATTAGGGTTAGGATTATTTTTTTGGTTAGAGTTGGGGTTTGAGCTAGGTCTAGGGCTAGGTGTGGGTTAGGGTTAGGTTTATGGCTAGGGCTAGGCCTAGCGCTATTGTTAGGATTAGGATTTGGGTTAGGGTTATTGTTAGGGCTAGGGTTAGGTTTAAGGTTATGGTAAGGGCTATGGTGTGCTAGGTTTAGGGTTAGGGTTATGGGTAGTGTTAGGGCTAGAGTTAGGTTTAGGGTGTGGGTTACGATTAGGGCTAGGTTTACGTTTAGGGTTAGGTTTGGGGTTGGGGTTGGTGTTGGGCTTGGGGTTGGGGTTTTGCTTAGGGTTAAGGTTAGGGCTCGGGTTAGGTTTAGCGTGTGGGTTAAGATTAGGGCTAGGTTTACGTTTAGGGTTAGGTTTGGAGTTGGGGTTGTTGTTGGGCTCCGGGTTGGGGTTTTGCTTAGGGATAGGGTTAGGGCTAGGGATAGGGTTAGGGTTAGGGTTGGGTTTGGGTTGGTGTAGAAGTTTTTCTTAGGGTTAGGGTTAGGGCTAGTGGTAGGTTTAGTGTTAGTGTTAGGTTCAGGGCTAGGGCTTGGGCTAGTGCTGGGGCTAAGGCTAGGGTAAGGGTTAGGGTTAGGGTTAGGGTTAGTGCTAAGGCTAATGTTAGATTGAGGGTTAGGTTTAGAGTTTGGGCTAGGGTTAGGTTTAGGTTTAGGTTTAGGGTACACGCCAGGGTTATGGTTAGGTCTAGGGGTAGGGTTAGGGTTAGGTCTAGGGTTAGGGCTAGGGCTAGTGTTAGGGTTAGGTTTAGGGTTTGGGCTAAGTCAAGGGTTATTTTTAGGGCTAGGGCAAGGCTAGGGCTAGGATTAGGGCTAGGGCTAAGGCTTGGGTTAGGTTTAGGGTTAGGGTTAGGGCTATGGTTAGGTTTAGGGTTAGGGTTAGGTTTAGGGCTAGGATTAGGTCTAGGGCTAGGTCTAGGGTTAGTGTTAGGGTTTTGCCTAGGGCTAGTGCTATGGTTCGGTTTAGGGTTAGGTTTAGGTTTAGAGCTAGGGCTAGCGTTAGGGTTAGGGTGAGGGCTAGGGTTATGGTTAGGGTTAGGGCTAGTTTCAGGGATAGGGCTAGTATTAGGGTTAGGGTTAGGGTTAGGGCTAGGGCTAGGGCTAAGTTTAGGGTTAGGGTTAGGTTTAGGTTTAGGTTTAGGGTTAGGGTTAGGGTTAGGGCTAGGTTTAGGTTTAGAGTTAGGGTTAGGGTTAGGGCTAGGAAAGGGTTAGCGTTAGGGTTAGGGATAGGGCTAGGGTTAGGGTTAGGGTTAGGGCTCGGACTAGTGCTAGGGCTAGGGCTAGGTCTAGGTTTAGGTTTAGGGTTAGGGCTAGGGGTAGGGGTAGGTTTAGGGTTAGGGTTAGGGCTAGGGTTAGGGCACGGGCTAGGGTTAGGGTTAGGGTTAGGGTTAGGATTTGGGCTAGGATTTGTGTTAGGGTTAGGTTTAGGGCTAGGTTCATGGCTAGGGCTAGAGCTAGGGCTAGGTGTAGAGCTAGGTCTAGGGCTAGGGTGAGGGCTAGGGTGAGGGTTAGTTCTAGGGCTAGGACTAGGACTAGGGTTAGGTTTAGCGTTAGTGTTAGTGTTAGGGATAGGTTTATGGTTACAGTTAGGGCTAGGTTAGGGTTACTTTAGGGCTAGGTTAGTCCTAGGTTAAGGGTTAAAATTAGTGTTTTTTTTAAGATTTAGTTGTTTTTTTAGGATTAAGCGTTAGGGTTAGTGTTCGGTTTAGAGTTGGGTTTGGGGTGGGGTTGAGGTTGGGGTTAGGGTTAGGGTTGAGGTTGGGGCTAGGGCTAGGGCTAGGGTTAGGGTTATGGCTAGGGTTAGGTCTAGGGCTAGGGTTATGGTTAGGGTTATGGTTAGGTTTAGGGCTACAGCTAGGGTTAGGGTTATGATTGGGGTTTGGTTTGTGGTTGGGGTTGTGGTTGGGTTTGGTGTTAGGGATAGGGCTGGGGCTAAGGCTAGGTTTAGGGTTAGGGTTAGGGTTAGTGCTAGTGCTAGGGTTAGCGTTAGGGTTAGTGTAAGGGCTAGGGCTAGGCCTAGAGTTAGGGTTAGGTTTATCTTAGGGTTAGGGCTAGGGTTAGGTTAGGGCGAGGGCTGGGGCTAGGGCTAGGGCTAGGGCTAAGGTTAGGGCTAGGGCTAGGGCTAAGGTTAGGGTTAAGGTTATGGCTAGGGCTAGGGCTAGGGCTAGGACTAGGGGTAGGGTTAGGTTTAGGGTTAGGGCTAGGGCTAGGGTTAGGTTTAAGTTTTGGGTGAGGTTTAGGGCTAGGGTTAGGGTTAGGGTAAGGGTTATGTTTTGGGTTGTGGTTGGGGTTGGGTTAGGCTTGGGGTTAAGATTAGGGCTAGGGGTAAGGCTAGGTAAGGGTTAGTGTTAGGGTTCGGGTTAGGGGTAGGGCTAGGTTTAGGGTTAGTGTTATGGAAAGGGCTAGAGCTAGGCCTAGGGCTAGGGTTATGGTGAGGGCTAGGGCTAGGGCTAGGGCTAGTGCTAGTATTAGGGTTAGGGTTATGCCTAGGGTAGGGTTAGGTTTAGGGTTAGGGTTAGGTCTATGGCTAGGGCTAGGCCTAGGGCTAGGGCTAGGGTTAGGGTTAGGGTTAGGATTAGGGCAGGGTAGGGTTAGTGCTAGGGCTGAGTCTAGGGCAAGGGCTAGGGTTAGGGCTAGGGCTAGGATTAGGGCTAGGGCTGGGGCTGGGGCTAGGTTTAGGGTTTGGGTTAGTGTTAGTGTTAGGGCTAGGTTTATGGTTACACTTAGGGCTACGGTTAGGGTTACGTTAGTGCTAGGTTAGGGCTAGGATTAGGGTTAGGATTAATTTTAGGGTTAGGGTTGGGGTTGGAGCTGGGGCTAGGGCTAGGGTAATGGTTAGGGTTAGGTTTATGGCTAGGGCTAGGCCTAGGGCTATTTTTAGGTTTAGGGTTTGGTTTAGGGTTAGGGCTAGGGTTAGGTTTAAGGTTATGGTAAGGGCTAGAGGTGTGCTAGGTTTAGGGTTAGGGTTATGGGTACTGTTAGTGCTAGGGTTAGGTTTAGGGTGTGGGTTAAGATTAGGGCTAGGTTTATGTTTAGGGTTAGGTTTGGGGTTGGGGTTGGGGTTGGTGTTGGGCTTGGGGTTGGGGTTTTGCTTAGGGTTAGGGTTAGGGCTAGGGCTAGTGTTAGGGTTGGGGTTAGGGTTGGGTTTGGGTTGGTGTAGAAGTTTGGATTGGGGTTAAGTTTAGGGTTAGGGCTAGGTTTATGGTTAGGGTTAGGGTTAGGGCTAGTAGTAGGTTTAGTGTTAGGGTTAGGTTTAGGGCTAGGGCTAGTGCTAGGGCTAAGGTTAGGGTAAGGGTTAGGGTTAGGGTTAGTGCTAGGGCTAGCATTAGGTTTAGGGTTAGGTTTAGAGTTTGGGCTAGGGGTAGGTTAAGGTCTAGGTTTAGGGTATGCACCAGGTTTAGGGTTAGGTCTAGAGTTAGGGTTAGGGTTAGGTCAAGGGTTAAGGCTAGTTTTAGAGTTAGGGTTCGGGTTAGGGTTAGGGCTAGGGCTAGTGTTAGGGTTAGGTTTAGAGTTACGGCTAAGTCTAGGGTTATTTTTAGGGCTAGGGCAAGGCTAGGGCTAGGGTTAGCATTAGGGCTTGGGCTAGGGTTAGTACTAGGGCTGAGAATAGGGTTAGGTTTAGGGTTAGGGCTAGCACTATGGTTAGGTTTAGGGTTAGGGTTATGTTTAGAGCTAGGGCTAGGGATAGGGTTAGGGTTAGGGTTAGGATTAGGGTTAGGGTGAGGGTGAGGGCTAGGGTTATGGTTAAGGTTAGGGCTAGTTCCAGGGCTAGGGACAGGGTTAGGGTTAGGTTTAGGGTTAGCATTAGGGCAAGGGCTAGAGCTAGGGCTAGGGTTAGGGTTAGTTTTAGGTTTAGGTTTAGGGATAGTGTTAAGGCTAGGTTTAGGTTTAGGTTTAGGGTTAGGGTTAGGGCTAGGGCAAGGGTTAGCGTTAGGGTTAGGGCTAGGGCTAGGGTTAGGGTTAGGGTTAGGGCTAGGGGTATGGTTAGGTTTAGTTTTAGGTCAAGGGCGAGAGCTAGGGCTAGAGTTAGGGTTAGGTTTAGGGTTAGGGTTAGGCTTAGGGTTACGGCTAGTGTTATGGCACGGGCTAGAGTTAGAATTAGGGTTAGGGTTAGGGCTAGGGTTAGGGTACGGGCTAGGGTTACGTTTAGGGCTAGGGTTAGGTTAGGGTTAGGTCTAGGGCTAGGGCTAGGCCTAGGGCTAGGGTTAGGGTTAGGGTTCGGGTTAGGGTTAGGGTTAGGGCTTGTGCTGGGATTATTTTTAGGGCTAGGGCATGGCTAGGGCTAGGGTTAGGGTAGGGCTTGGGCTAGGGTTAGGGTTAGTGCTAGGGTTAGGGATAGGGCTAAGGCTAGCATTAAGATTAGGGTTAGGGCTAGGGCTACGGCTAGGGTTAGTGTTAGGGTTTTGCTTAGGGCTAGCACTATGGTTAGGTTTAGGTTTAGGGTTACTTTTAGAGGTAGGGCTAGGGCTAGGGTTAGGGTTAGGGTTATGGTTAGGGTTAGGATTACTGTGAGGGCTAGGGTTATGTTTAGGGTTAGTGCTAGTTCCAGGTTTGGGCTAGGGTAAGGGTTACGGTTACGGTTAGGGCTAGGGATAGAGCTAGGGCTAGGGTTAGGGTTAGGTTTAGGTTTAGGTTTAGGTTTAAGGATAGGGTTAGTGCTAGGTTTAGGGTTAGGGTTAGGGCTATGGCAAGGGTTAGCATTAGGGTTAGGGCTAGAGCTAGGGTTAGGGCTAGGTTTAGGTTTAGGGTTAGGGCTAGGTGTAGGATTAGGTTTAGAGTTAGGTTTAAGGCTAGGGTTAGGGCACAGGAAGGCTTAGGTTTAGGGTTAGGGTTAGGGTTAACGCTAGGGTTAGGGCACGGTCTAGTGTTACGGTTAGGGTTAGGGTTGGGGCTAGGGTTTGGGTTAGGGTTTGGTCTAGGGCTAGGGCTAGGCCTAGGGTTAGGGTTATTGTTAGGGTTAGGGTTAGGGTTAGGGTTAGGGTTAGGGTTAGGGCTTGGACTAGGGTTAGGGTTAGTGCTAGGGTTAGGGATAGGGCTAAGGCTAGCGTTAAGATTAGGGTTAGGGCTAGGGCTACGGCTAGGGTTAGTGTTAGGGTTTTGCTTAGGGCTAGCGCTATGGTTAGGTTTAGGTTTAGGGTTACTTTTAGAGGTAGGGTTAGGGCTAGGGTTAGGGTTAGGGTTATGGTTAGGGTTAGGATTACTGTAAGGGCTAGGGTTACGTTTAGGGTTAGTGCTAGTTCCAGGTTTGGGCTAGGGTAAGGGTTACGGTTACGGTTAGGGTTAGGGATAGAGCTAGGGCTAGGGTTAGGGTTTGGTTTAGGTTTAGGTTTAGGTTTAGGTTTAGATTTAGGTTTAGGTTTAGGGATAGGGTTAGGGCTAGGTTTATGGTTAGGGTTAGGGTTAGGGCTAGGTCAAGGGTTAGCATTAGGGTTAGGGTTAGAGCTAGGGTTAGGGCTAGGTTCAGGTTTAGGGTTAGGGCTAGGGGTAGGATTAGGTTTAGGGTGAGGTTTAAGGCTAGGGTTAGGGCACGGGAAGGCTTAGGTTTAGGGTTAGGGTTAGGGTTTAGGCTAGGGTTAGGGCACGGTCTAGTGTTAGGGTTAGGATTAGGGTTGGGGCTAGGGTTTGGGTTAGGGTTTGGTCTAGGGCTAGGGCTAGGCCTAGCGTTAGGGTTAGTTTTAGGGTTAGGGTTAGGGCTAGAGTTTGGGTTAGGGTTTGGTCTAGGGCTAGGGCTAGGCCTAGGGTTAGGGTTATTGTTAGGGTTAGGGTTAGGGTTAGGGTTAGGGTTAGGGTTAGGGCTTGGACTAGGGCTAAGTTTAGGGTATTGTTAGGGTTAGTGCTAGGGTTATTTAACTGGCTATGGTTAGGGTTAGGTTTTGGGTTAGGGTTAGGGCTAGGGTTAGGGTTAGGGCTAGGGTTTGGGTAAGCGTTAGGTGTAGTGCTAGGTCTAGGATTATTTTTAGGGTTAGGGTTAGGGCTAGGGCTAGGGCTCGGATTTGGATTAGTGTAGGGCTAGGTCTACAGATAGGGTTAGGGTTAGGGTTAGTTCTAGGGCTAGGGTCAGGTTTAGTGTTAGGGTTATGGTTAGGGCTAAGGTTACGGTTAAGGCTAAGGTTAGGGTTAGGTCTAGGGCTAGGTCTTAGGGTTAATTTTTCGGTTAGGGTTAGGGCTAGGTCCTGCGTTAGGGTTAGAGGCAGGGTTAGTGTAAGGCTTAGGGCTAGCGTTTGGGTTAGGATTAGGGTTAGGTTTAGGGCTAGGGATAGCGCTAGGATTAGGGTTATGGTTAGGGTTGTGGTTGGGGTTGTAGTTGGTCTTGGGCTCGGGTTAGGGCTAGGGTTAGGGCTAGGTTCAGGGCTAGGGCTATGGCTAGGGCTAGGGCTAGGTTAGGGCTAGGGTTTGTTTTGGGATTGGGGTTGGGGTTGGGGTTGGGTTGCGGTTGGGGTTGGGGTTGGTGATAGGGTTAGGTTTAGGGTTAGGGTTAATCTTAGGGTTATGGCTTGGGCTAGGGCTATGATTAGGGTTAGGTTTAGGGCTAGTGCTAGGGTTAGGGTTAGGGATAGGGTAGTGCTAGGGTTAGGGTTAGGGTTATGGTTGGGGTTGAGGTCAGGGCTAGGGCAAGGGCAAGGGCTAGGGCTAGTGTTATTTTTAGGGTCTGTGCTAGTGTTAGGGTTTGTGCAAGGGATAGGGTTATGGTTACGGTTAGGTCTAGGGCTAGGGTTAGGGTTAGGGCTAGGGTTAGAGTTTGGGCTAGAGTTAGGGTTAGGTCTAGGTTTAGGATACGGGCTAGGGTTAGGGTTAGGTCTAGGGTTAGGTTTAGGTTTAGGTCTAGGGCTAGGGCTAGGGTTAGTGTTAGGGCTAGGGTTAGGATTCGGGTTAGGGCTAGGGCTAGGGCTAGGGTTAGGGTTAGGGCTAAAGCTAGGGTTAGGGTTATGGTTGGGGTTGGGGTTAGCGCTAGGGTTAGCGTTAGTGCTAGGGTTAGGGTTAGGGTGAGTGTTAGTGTTAGGGCTAGGTTTATGGTTACAGTTAGCGCTAGGGTTATGGTTACTTTAGGACTAGGTTAGGGCTAGGTTTAGGTTTAAAATTAGTGTTTTTTTAGGATGTAGTGGTTTTTTTAGGATTAAGCGTTAGGGTTAGTGTTTTGGTAAGGGTTAGGATTAGGGTTAGGGTTAGGGTTGGGGTTGGGGTGGGGTTGAGTTTGGGGTTATGGTTAGGATTGGGGTAGGGACTAGGGCTAGGGCTAGGGTTAGGGTTAGGGCTAGGGCTAGCATTAGGTTTATGGTTAGGGTTAGAATTTGGGCTAGTGTTAGGTTTAGGTCTAGGGTTAGGATACAGGCTAGGGTTAGGGTTAGGGCTAGGGTTAGGTTTAGGATTTGTTCCAGGTCTAGGTGTAGGGTTAGTTTTGGGGTTGGGGTTGGGTTTGGGTTTGGGATTAGGGTTGGGTTTGTGGTTAGGATTACGCTTAGGTTTAGGCCTAGGGCTATGGTTAGTCTAGGGTTAAAGTTATGGTTAGGGCTAGGGCTAGGGCTAGGGTAGGGTTAGGGTTAGGTTTAGGATTCGGGCTAGGGCTAGGGTTAGATTTAGGGCTAGTGTTAGGTTTAGCGCTCGGGTTATCGTTAGGGCTAGGGTTAGGGTTAGGTTTAGGGCTAGAGCTAGGTCTAGGGTAAGGGCTAGTGCTAGGTTTAGGGTTAGGGCTAGGGTTATGGTTAGGGTTAGGGTTCGGTTTAGGGCTAGGGCTAGGGCTAGGGTTAGGGTAAGTGTTAGGGCTAGGGCTAGGACTAGGGCGAGGGCTAGGTTTAGGATTAAGTTTAGGGCTAGGGCCAGGGTTATGGTTATGTTTGGGGTTGGGGTTAGTGCTAGGGTTAGCGTTAGGGCTACAATTAGGGTTAGGGTGAGTGTTAGTGTTAGGGCTAGGTTTATGGTTACAGTTACAGCTAGGGTTAGGGTTACGTTAGGGCTAATTTAGGACTAGGATTAGGGTTAAAATTAGTGTTTTTTTAAGGATTTAGTGGTATTTTTAGGATTAAGGGTTAGGGTTAGGGTTAGGGTTAGGGTTAGGGTTAGGGTTAGGATTAGGGTTAGGGTTAGGGTTGGGTTTGGGGTGGGGTTGAGGTTGGGGTTATGGTTAGTGTTGAGAATCGGCCTAGGGCTAGGGCTAGGGCTAGGGTTAGGGTTATGGTTGGGGTTGGGAGATGTTGTTGGGGTTGTGGTTTGGTTTGGTGTTAGGGCTAGTGCTAGGGCTAACGCTAGGTTTTGGGTTAGGTTTAGGGTTAGGGCTAGGGCTAGGGTTAGGGTTAGGATAAGGACTCGGGCTAGACCTAGGGCTAGGGTTATGTTTATGGGAATGTCTAGGGCTAGGGTTAGGTTAGAGCGAGGGCAAGGGCTTGGGCTAGGGCTAGGGTTAGGGATAGGGTTATGACTAGGGCTAGGGCTAGCGGTAGGGTTAGGTTTAGGGTTAGGGCTAGGGTTAGGGTTAGGTTTAAGTTTTGGGTTAGGGTTAGGTCTAGGGTTAGGGTTAGGATAAGGACTCGGGCTAGACCTAGGGCTAGGGTTATGTTTATGGGAATGTCTAGGGCTAGGGTTAGGTTAGAGCGAGGGCAAGGGCTTGGGCTAGGGCTAGGGTTAGGGTTAGTGTTATGACTAGGGCTAGGGCTAGCGGTAGGGTTAGGTATAGGGTTAGGGCTAGGGTTAGGGTTAGGTTTAAGTTTTGGGTTAGGGTTAGGTCTAGGGTTAGGGTTAGGTTTAGGTTGTGGGTTAAGATTAGAGCTAGGGTTAGGGTTAGGTTTCGGGTTATGGGTAGGGTTAGGGTTAGGGTTAGGGTTAGGGTTAGGGTTAGGGTTAGGGTTATGGTAATTGCTAGGGCTAGTCCTAGGGCTAGGGTTAGGGCAAGGGCTAGGGCTAGGGCTAAGGCTATGGCTAGTGCTAGGGTTAGGGTTAGGGTTAGGGTTATGGCTAGGGGTAGGGCTAGGTCTAGGTTTAGGGTTACGGTTAGAGTTAGGGCTAGGGCTAGCATTAGGTTTAGGTTTAGATTGTGGGTTAAGATTAGGGCTAGGGTTAGGTTTATGGTTAGGGTTGGGGTTGGGGTTGGTGTTTGGCCTTCGGTTGGGGTTAGGGTTAGGGCTAGGGCTAGTCTAGGGAATATTTGGGGTTCGGGTTGGGATTGGGGTTGGGGTTGAGGTTGGTGATAGGGTTAGGGTTAGGTTTAGGCTTAGGACTGGGCCAAGGCTAGGATTATGGTTAGGGTGAGTGTTAGGGCTCGGGCTAGGGCTAGGGTTAGGGCTAGGGCTAGTGCTAGGGCTAGGGCTCGGTTTAGTGTTAGGGCAGTGTTAGGGCTAGTGCTAGGGCTAGGGTTAGCGTTAGGGTTAGGTCTAGGGCTAGCATTAGGTTTATGGTTAGGGTTAGAGTTTGGGCTAGAGTTAGCGTTAGGTCTAGGGTTAGGATACGGGCTAGGGTTAGGGTTAGGGCTAGGGTTAGGTTCAGGGTTAGGTCTAGGGCTAGGGCTAGGGTTAGGGTTAGGGTTCGGTTTAGGGCTAGGGCTAGGTCTAGGGTTAGGGCTTGTGTTAGGGTTAGTGTTAGGGTTATGGTTAGGGTTAGGGCTAGGGCTAGGGTTAGGGTAATGTTTGGGGTTGGGGTTAGCGCTAGGGTTAGCGTTAGTGCTAGGGTTAGGGTTAGGATAATTGTTAGTGTTAGGGCTAGGTTTATGGTTATACTTACGGCTAGGATTAGGGTTACGTTAGGGCTAGGTTAGGACTAGGTTTAGGGTTAAAATTAGTGTTATTTTTTTAGGATTTAGTGGTTTTTTTAGGATTAAGGGTTAGGGTTAGTGTTCAGGTTAGGGTTAGGGTTATGTTTAGGTTAGGGTTGGGGTGGGGGTGCGGTTGAGTTTGGGGTTAGGTTCAAGGTTTGGGTTGGGATAGGGCTAGGACTAGGGTTAGGGTTAGGGTTCGGGTTATGGCTAGGACTAGGGCTATGGCTAGGGATGGGTTAGGGTTAGGCTTAGGCTTATGTTTGGGGTTGAGGTTGGAGTTAGGGTTGGGGTTGGGGTTGGGGTTAGGTTTAGGGCTAGGGCTAAGTCTAGGGTAAGGGTTACTGTTCTGGTTAGGGCTAAGTTTAGGACAAGGGTTAGGGTTAGGTTTAGTGTCAGTGTTAGGTCTAGGTTTATGGTTACATTTAGGGCTAGAGTTAGGGTTACGTTAGGGCTAGGATTAGGGTTAAAATTAGGGGTTTTTTTGGATTTAGTGGTTTTTTTAGGATTAAGGGTTAGCGTTAGTGTTTGGGTTAGGGTTAGGTTTAGGGTTATGTTAGGTTTGGGTTTGGGGTGGGGTTGAGGTTAGGGTTAGGGTTAGGGTTGGGGTTGGGGCTAGGGCTAGGGATGGGTTAGGGTTAGGGTTAGGGCTAGGGCTGGGTTTAGTTTTAAGTTGTGGGTTAGGGTTAGGTCTAGGTTTAGGGTTAGGTTTATGGTTGGGGTTGCAGTTGAGGTTGGAGTTGGGGTTGGGTTTGGGGTTGGGATAGGGCTAGGGTTAGGTTTAGCGTAAGGGCTAGGGCTAGGCCTAGGTCTGGGATTAGGATTAGGGTTAGGGTTTGGGCTAGGGTTAGGGTTAGGGTTAGGTTTAGGGTTAGGGTTAGGGTGAAGGATAGGGTTAGGGTTAGTGTTAGGGCGAGGGCTACGGCAAGGGTTAGGGTTTGGGTTAGGGCTAGCTCTAGGTTTAGGTAAAGGGTTAGGGTCAGGGCTAGGGCTAGGTTTAGGGCTTGGGTTAGGGTTAGGCTTAGGGTTAGGGTTAGGGTTAGGGCAAAGGCTAGGGTTAGGGTTAGTGTTAGGGCTAGGGCTACGGCAAGGGTTAGGGTTTGGGTTAGGGCTAGGGCTAGCGCTAGGTTTAGGGTAAGGGTTAGCGTCAGGGCTAGGGCTAGGGTTAGGGATTGGGTAAGGGTTAGGCTCAGGGTTAGGGCTAGGGCAGGGCTAAGGCTAGGGCTAGGGTTAGGGTTATGGTTGGGGTTGGGATGTTGTTGGGGTTGTGGTTGGGTTTGGTGTTAGGGAGTGGGCTAGGGCTAAGGCTAGGTTTTGGGTTAGGGTTAGGGTTAGGGCTAGGACTAGGGTTAGCGTTAGGGTAAGGACTGGGGCTAGACCTAGGGCTAAGGTTAGGTTTAGGGGAATGTCTAGGGCTAGGGTTAGGTTAGAGCGAGGGCAAGGGCTTGGGCTAGGGCTAGGGTTAGGGTTAGGGTTATGGCTAGGGCTAGGGCTAGGGCTAGCAGTAGGGTTAGGTTTAGGGTTAGGGCTAGGGCTAGGGTTTGGTTTAAGTTTTGGGTTAGGGTTAGGGCTAGGGCTAATCTAGGGAATGTTTGGGGTTCGGGTTGGGATTGGGGTTGGGGTTGAGGTTGGTGATAGGGTTAGGGGTAGGTTTAGGGTTAGGATTTTGGCCAAGGCTAGGATTAGGGTTAGGGTTAGTTCTAGGGTTAGGGTTAGGTTTAGGTTTAGAGTTAGGATTAGTGTTAGGGCTAGGTTTAGGGCTAGGTTTAGTGTTAGGGCAGTGTTAGGGCTAGGGCTAGGGCTAGGGTTAGGGTTAGGGTTAGGTCTAGGGCTAGCATTAGGTTTATGGTTAGGGTTAGAGTTTGGGCTAGAGTTAGTGTTAGGTCTAGGGTTAGGATACGGGCTAGGGTTAGGGTTAGGGCTAGGGTTAGGTTCAGGGTTAGGTCCAGGGCTAGGGCTATGGTTAGGGTTAGGGTTCGGTTTCGGGCTATGGCTAGGGCTAGGGTTAGAGTTAGGGTTATGGTTACGGTTGGAGTTGGGCTTGAATTTCGTCTTGGGGTTGGGGTTGGGGTTAGGGTTAGGGTTAGGTCTAGGCCTAGGGCTAGGTTGAGGGTTAGGGTTATGGCTAGGGCTAGGGCTAGGCCTAGGGATAGTTTTAGGGTTAGAGTTAGGGATAGGGTAGTGTTAGTTTTAAGTTGTGGGTTAGGGCTAGGGCTATGGCTAGGGTTAGGCCTAGGGCTAGGGCTAGGGTTAGGTTTAGGGTTAGGGCTAGGGCTAGGGTTATGTCTAGGGTTAGGGTTAGGGTTAGTTTTAGAGTTAGGGTTAGTGTTAGGGCTAGGGTTAGTGTTAGTGTTAGGGTTATGGCAAGGGCTAGGGCTAGGGCTAGGGCTAGGGTTAGGGTTAGGTATAGGTTTAGGGTTACGGTTAGGGCTAGGGCTAGGGTTAGGTTTAAGTTGTGGGTTAGGTTAAGGGCTAGGGTTACGGTTAGGGTTATGGCAAGTGTTAGGGTTATCTTAGGGCTAGGGCAGGGCTAAGGTTAGGTATAATTTGTGGGTTAGCATTTGGGCTAGGGTTAGGGTTAGGGTTAGGGTTGGGTTTGAGGTTGTGTGTGGGGTTGTGGTTGGGGTTGTGGTTAGGGTTAAGGTAGGGCTAGGGTAAGGGTCATTGTTCGGGTTAGGGTTAGGGCTAGGGCTGGGGTTAGGGTTAGGGTTATGGTAAGGGATAGGGCTAGGCCTTGGGCTAGGGTTAGGGCGACTGCTAGGGCTAGGGCAAGGGCTAGGGTTAGGGTTATGTTTAGGGTTCTGTCTAGGGCTAGGGCTAGGGCTAGGTTTAGGGTTAGGGTTAGGGTTAAGGCTAGGGTTAGGTTTTGGGTGTGTGTTAAGATTAGTGCCCGGTTTAGGGTTAGGGTTAGGTTTGGGGTTGTTGGTGTTGAGCTTGGGGTTGGAGTTACGGTTAGGTTTCGGTTAGGGCTAGGGCTAGGGCTAGGTTAGGGTTGGAGATGGGGTTATGTTTGGGTTTGGTGTAGGGGTTTGGATTGGGGTTAGGGTTAGGGTTAGGTTTAGGGTTAGAGCTTGGGCTAGTGCTGGGTTAAGTTTAGGTTTGGGGCTAGGGGTAGTGTTAGGGTTAGGGTTAGGGTTAGGGTTAGGGCCAGTGCTAGGATTAGTGTTAGGGTTAGGTTTAGGGCTAGGACTAGGGCAGTTCTAGGGCTAGGGTTAGGGTTAGGGTTAGGGCTAGGGCTAGGGTTAGGGTTAGTGTTAGTGCTAGTGTTAGGGTTACATCTAGGGTTAGGGTACGGGCTAGGGTTAGTGTTAGGGTTAGGGTTAGGATTAGGTCTAGGGTTAGGGTTAGGGTTAGGTCTCAGGCTAGCGTTAGGTTTAGGGTTAGGTTTAGAGTTTGGGCTAGGGTTAGGTTTAGGTCTAGGGTTAGAGTTAGTGCTAGGGTTAGGTTTAGGGTTAGGGTTAGTGTTAGGGCTAGGACTAGGGCTTGGGCTAGGTCTAGGTTTAGTGAAAGTGTTTTTCTTAGGACTAGCGCTATGGTTAGGTTTAGGGTTAGGGTTAGGTTTAGATCTAGGGCTAGGGTTAGTGTTAGTGTTAGAATTAGGGTTAGGATTAGGGTTAGGGTGAGGGCTAGGGTTAGGGTTAGGGTTAGGTCTAGGGCTGGGGCTAGGGTTAGAGTTAGGGTTCGGGTTAGAGTTAGGGCTGGGGATAGTGTTAGAGTTATGGCTAGGGCTAGGGCTAGGACTAGGTTTAGGGTTAGGCCTGGGCTAGGGTTAGGGTTAGTGTTAGGGTTAGGGCTAGGGCTAAGGCTAGGGTTAGGTTTAGGGTTTCGGTTAGAGCTAGGGTTAGGGTTAGTGTTAGGGTGAGGGCTATGGTTAGGGTGAGGACTAGCATTATGTTTAAGGTGAGGGTTAGTTACAGGGCTAGTGTTACTGTTAGGGTTAGGGTTAGGGTTAGATTAGGGTTAGGGTTAGGGCTAGGGTTAGGTTTAGGGTTAGGGTTACAGTTAGGGTTAGGGTTAGGGTTAGATTAGGGTTAGTGTTAGGGCTAGGGTTAGGTTTAGGGCTAGGGTTAGTGTACGGGCTAGGGTTAGGGTTAGGGCTAGGGTTTGGTTTAGGGTTAGGTCTAAGGCTAGGTCTAGGCCTAGGGCTAGGGTTAGGGTTAATCTTATTGTTAGGGCTAGTGCTAGGGCTAAGGCTATGTTTAGGGTTAGGGTTAGGGTTAGTGCTAGGGCTAGGGAACTGGCTAGGGTTAGGGTTATGGTTTTGGTAGGGTTAGGCTAGGTTTAGGGTACGGGCTAGGTTTAGGGCTAGGGTTAGGGTATGGGTTAGGTTTAGGGCAAGGGTCAGGGTACGGGCTAGGATTATTTTTAGGATTAGGGTTAGGGCTAGGGCTAGGTCTTGGGTTAGGGTTAGGGCTATGGCTAGGTCTAGGGCTAGGGCTAGGGTTAGGGTTAGGGTTAGGGTTAGGGCTAGGGCTAGGACTAGGGTTAGGGTTAGTGTTAGTGTTAGTGTTAGTGTTAGGGCTATGTTTATGGTTACATTTAGGGCTAGGGTTAGGGTTACATTAGAGCTAAGTTAGGGCTAGGATTAGGGTTAAAATTAGTGTTTTTTTAGCATTTAGTGGGTTTTTAAAGATTAAGGATAGGGTTACTGTTCGGGTTAGGTTTATGGTTAGGGTTAGGCTTAGCTTTAGCTTTGGGGTTGGGGTGGGGAAGGGTTTAGGGTTGGGGTTGGGGCTAGGGTTAGGGCTAGGGTTAGGGTTATGGCTAGGGCTAGGGCTAGGTTAGGGTTAGGGGTAGGGTTATGGCTATGGCTTGGGCTAGGGCTAGGGCTAGGTTTAGGGTTAGGGTTAGTGTTAGGGTGTCAGTTAGGGTTAGGGTTAGGGTTAGGGTTAAGGCTAGGGCTAGGGTTAGGTTTAGGGTGTGGGTTAACATTATGGCTAAGTTATGTTTAGGATTAGGGAGGTGGTTGGGGTTGGTGTTGGGCTTGCGGTTGGGGTTGGGGGTGAGGTTTATGGTTAGGTCTAGTACTATGGCTAGGGTTAGGTTTGGGGTTTGCGTTGAGTTGGGTTTGGGTTTGAGGTTGAGGTTGTGGTTAAGGTTAGGGTTAAGTTTAGGCTTAGAGCTTGGGCTAGGGCTAGGGTTAAGTTTAGGCTTAGTGCTAGGGCTAGGGTTAGGGTTAGGGTTAGGGCTAGGGTTAGGTTTTGGGTGTGTGTTCAGATTAGTGCTAGGTTTAGGGTTAGGGTTAGGTTTGAGGTTGTTGTTGGTGTTGAGCTTGGGGTTGGGGTTGGGGTTAGGGTTAGGTTTAGTGTTAGGGCTAGGGCTTGGGCTAGGGCTAGGTTAGGGTTGGGGATGGGGTTGGGTTTAGATTTGGTGTAGGGGTTTGGATTGGGGTTAGGTTTAGGGTTAGGTTTATGGTTAGAGCTTGGGCTAGTGCTGGGGTTAAGTTTAGGGTTAGGGCTAGTGGTAGGGTTAGGGTGAGTGTTAGGGCCAGTGCTAGGGTTAGTGTTAGGGTTAGGTTTAGGGCTAGGACTAGGGCTAGTTCTAGGGCTAGGGTTAGGGTTAGGGTTAGTGCTACGGAAGGGTTAGGTCTAGGGTTAGGGTACGGGCTAGGGTTAGTGTTAGGGTTAGGGTTAGGATTAGGTCTAGGGTTAGGGTTAGGGTTAGGGCTAACGTTAGATTTAGGGTTAGGGTTAGTGTTAGGTTAGGACTAGGGCTTGGGCTAGGTCTAGGTTTAGTGAGAGTGTTTTGCTTAGGGCTAGCCCTATGGTTAGGTTTAGGGTTAGGGTTAGGTTTAGAGCTAGGGCTAGGTTTAGTGTTAGGGTTAGGGTTAGGGTTAGGGTTAGGGTTAGGGTTAGGACTAGGGTTAGGGTGAAGGCTAGGGTTAGGGTTAGGGTTAGGTCTAGGGCTAGGGCTAGTGTTAGGGTTAGGGCTAGGGTTAGGTTTTGGGTGTGTGTTCAGATTAGTGCTAGGTTTAGGGTTAGGGTTAGGTTTGAGGTTGTTGTTGGTGTTGAGCTTGGGGTTGGGTTTGGGGTTAGGGTTAGGGTTAGGGCTAGGGCTTGGGCTAGGGCTAGATTTTTGGTTAGGGTTAAGGTTAGTGCTAGGGCTAGGGAACTGACTAGGGTTAGGATTAGGGTTTGGGTTAGGGTTAGGGCTAGGGTTAGGGTACGGACTAGGATTATTTTTAGGGTTAGGGTTAGGGCTAGGGCTAGGGCTTGGGTTAGGGTTAGGGTTAGGGTTATGGCTAGGTCTAGGGCTAGGGCTTGGGTTAGGGTTAGGGTTATGGCTAGGTCTAGGGTTAGGGCTAGGGCTAGGACTAGGGTTAGGGTTAGGGTTAGGGTTAGTGTTAGTGTTAGTGTTAGTGTTAGTGTTAGGGCTATGTTTATATTTAGGGCTAGGTTTAGGGTTACATTAGGGCTAGGTTAGGGCTAGGATTATGGTTAAAATTAGTGTTTTTTTAGGTTTTTGTTGGTTTTTTAGGATTAAGGACTAGGGTTACTGTTCGGGTTATGGTTGTGGTTAGGGTTAGGTTTATGTTTAGGTTTGGGGTTGGGGAGGGGATGGGTTTGGGGCTAGGTTTAGGGTTGGGGTTGGGGCTAGGGTTAGGGCTAGGGTTAGGGTTATAGCTAGGGCTAGGGCTAGGGCTAGGGTTAGGTGTAGGGTTATGGCTATGGCTAGGGCTAGGGCTAGTGTAGGTTTAGGGTTAGGGTTAGGGTTAGGGTGTCAGTTAGGGTTAAGTTTAGGGCTAAGACTAGGTTTAGGGTTAGGTTTAGGGTGTGGGTTAAATTACGGCTAGGGTTAGGTTTAGGGTTAGGGTTGTGGTTGGAGTTGGTGTTGTGCTTGCGGTTGGGGTTAGGGTTAGGTTTATGGTTAGGTCTAGTACTAGGGCTAGGGTTATGTTTGGGGTTTGCGTTGGGTTGGGTTTGGGGTTGGGGTTGAGGTTGAAGTTAAGGTTAGGGTTAGGTTTAGGCTTAGAGCTTGGGCTAGGGCTAGGGTTAAGTTTAGGCTTAGTGCTAGGGCTAGGGTTA
>CM027402.1:84100899-84136689 GCA_015711505.1 Sylvilagus bachmani | reverse complement strand
TGGTGTTGTGCTTGCGGTTGGGGTTAGGGTTAGGTTTATGGTTAGGTCTAGTACTAGGGCTAGGGTTATGTTTGGGGTTTGCGTTGGGTTGGGTTTGGGGTTGGGGTTGAGGTTGAAGTTAAGGTTAGGGTTAGGTTTAGGCTTAGAGCTTGGGCTAGGGCTAGGGTTAAGTTTAGGCTTAGTGCTAGGGCTAGGGTTAGGGTTAGGGCTACTGCTAGGGTTAGGGTGAGGGTGAGGGTTAGCATTAGAGCTAGGGCTAGGGCTAGTGCGAGGGCTAGGGTTAGGGTTAGTGTTAGGGCTGGGGTAGGGCTAAGGTTAGGTTTAGGGTTAGGGCTAGGGCTAAGGCTAGGGTTAGGGTTAGGTTTAGGGCTAGGGTTAGGTTTTGGGTGTGTGTTAAGATTAGTGCTAGGTTTAGGGTTAGGGTTAGGGCTAGGGTTAGGGTACCAGCCAGGGTTAGGGTTAGGGCTAGGGTTTGGATTAGGATTAGTTCTAGGGCTAGGGCTAGGATTAGGGTTAGGTTTATGGTTAGGGCTAGGGCTATGCCTAGGGTTAGGGTTAGGGTTAGGGCTAGGGTTAGATTAGGGCTAGGGCTAGGGCTAGGGCTAGGGTTAGGCTTCGGGTTAGGGTTAGGGTTAGGGTTAGGGCTAGGGCTAGGCTTAGGGTTAGGGTTAGGGTTAGTGTTAGTGTTAGTGATAGTGTTAGGGCTAGGGTTAGGGTTACATTAGGGCTAGGTTAGGGCTAGGATTAGGGTTAAAATTAGTGGTTTTTTTAGGATTTAGTGGGTTTTTTAGGATTAAGGACTAGGGTTACTGTTCTGGTTATGTTTATGGTTAGGTTTATGTTTAGGTTTAGGTTTCTGGTTTGGGTGGGGATGGGTTTGGTGCTAGGCTAGGCCTAGGGTTAGGTTTAGGGTTAGAGTTAGGGATAAGGCTAGGGTTAGTTTTAAGTTGTGTGTTAGGGCTAGGGCTATGGCTAGGGTTAGGCCTAGGGCTAGGGCTAAGGTAGGTTTAGGGTTTGGGCTAGGGCTAGGGTTATGTCTAGGGTTAGGGTTAGGGTTAGTTTTAGAGTTAGGGTTAGTGTTAGGGCTAGGGTTAGTGTTAGTGTTAGGGTTTTGGCAAGGGCTAGGGCTAGGGCTAGGGCTAGGGTTAGGGTTAGGTATAGGCCTCGGACTAGGGTTAGGTCTGTGGTTTAGGTTGGTGTTTAGTGCTAGGGCTAGGGTTAGGTCTAGGGTTAGGGTTACGGTTAGGGCTAGGGCTAGGGTTAGGTTTAAGTTGTGGGTTAGGTTAAGGGCTAGGGTTAGGGTTAGGTTTACGGCAAGTGTTAATATTAGGCTTAGGGCTAGGGCAGGGCTAGGGTTAGGTATAATTTGTGGGTTAGCGTTTGGGCTAGGTTTAGGGTTAGGGTTATGGTTGGGGTTGGGGTTGTGTGTGGGGTTGTGGTTGGGGTTGGGGTTAGGGTTAGGGCTAGGGCTAGGGCTAGGGTAAGGGTCATTGTTCGGGTTAGGGTTAGGGCTAGGGCTAGGGTTATGGTTAGGGTTATGGTAAGGGATAGGGCTATGCCTTGGGCTAGGGTAGGGCGACTACTAGGGCTAGGGCTAGGGCTAGGTTTAGGGTTATGGCTAGGGCTAGGTCTAGATCTAGGTTTAGGGTTATGTTTAGGGTTATGGCTAGGGCTAGGGCTAGATCTAGGTTTAGGGTTAGGGTTAGTGCTACTGTTAAGGTTAGGTCTAGGGTTAGGGTACGGTCTAGGGTTAGTGTTAGGTTTAGGGTTAGGATTAAGTCTAGGGTTAGGGTTAGGGTTAGGGTTAGGGCTAGCGTTAGGTTTAGGGTTAGGTTTAGTGATTACGTAGGGTTAGGTTTAGGTCTAGGGTGAAGGTTAGGGCTAGGGTTAGGTTTAGGGTTAAGGTTAGTGTTGGGGCTAGGACTAGGGCTTGGATTAGGTCTAGGTTTAGTGAGAGTGTTTGCTTAGGGCTAGCACTATGGTTAAGTTTAGGGTTAGGGTTAGGTTTAGAGCTAGGGCTAGGGTTAGGGTTAGGGTTAGGGTTAGGGTTAGGATTAGGGTTAGGGTGAGGGCTAGGGTTAGGGTTAGGGTTAGGTCTAGGGCTAGGGCCAGGGTTAGAGTAAGGGTTCGGGTTAGGGTTAGGGCTAGGGCTAGTGTTAGGGTTAGGGCTAGGGTTAAGGCTAGGGTTTGGTTTAGGCTTAGGGTTAGAGCTAGGGTTAGGGTTAGTGTTAGGGTGAGGGTGAGGGCTAGGGTTATGTTTAGGGTTAGGACTAGTTACAGGGCTTGGGTTACTGTGAGGGTTAGTGTTAGGGTTAGGGTTAGGGTTGGGGCTTTGGCTAAGTCTAGGGCTCGGGTTAGGGTTAGGGCTAGGGCTAGGGTTAGGTTTAGGGTTAGTGTAGTGTTATGGTTAGGGCTAAGGCTAGGGTTAGGTTTAGGGTTAGGGTTAGGGCTAGGGCTAGTTTTAGGGTTAGGGTTTGGGTTAGGGCTAGGGTTAGGTTTAGGGTTAGGGTTAGGGCTAGGGTTAGCGTACGGGCTAGGGTTAGGGTAATAGCTAGGGTTTGGTTTAGGGTTAGGTCTAAGGCTAGGTCTACGCCTAGGGCTAGGGTTAGGGTTAGTCTTAGGGTTAGGGCTAGTGCTAGGGCTAGGGCTAGGTTAAGGGTTAGTGTTAGGGTTAGGGTTAGGGTTAGTGCTAGGGCTAGGGAACTGGCTAGGGTTAGGGTTAGGGTTTGGGTTATGGTTAGGGCTAGAGTTAGGGGACGGGCTAGGTTTAGGGTTAGGGCTAGGGTTTGTGTTAGGGTTAGGTCTAGGGTCTGGGTATGGGCTAGAATTATTTTTAGGGTTAGTGTAAGGGCTAGGGCTAGGGCTTGGGTTAGGGTTAGGGTTATGGCTAGGGCTAGGGCTAGTGTTAGGGTTAGTGTTAGGGCTAGGGCTAGGACTAGGGTTAGGGTTAGTGTTAGTGTTAGTGTTAGGGCTAGGTTTATGGTTACATTTAGGGCTAGGGTTATGGTTACATTAGGGCTAGGTTAGGGCTAGGATTAGGGTTAAAATTAGTGTTTTTTTATGATTTAGTTGGTTTTTTAGGATTAAGGATTAGGGTTACTGTTCGGGTTAGGTTTATGGTTAGGGTTAGATTTAGGTTTAGGGTT
Source organism: Sylvilagus bachmani (assembly GCA_015711505.1). Lineage (NCBI taxonomy): Eukaryota > Metazoa > Chordata > Mammalia > Lagomorpha > Leporidae > Sylvilagus > Sylvilagus bachmani. The sequence continues at coordinate 84,133,543 of CM027402.1, read as the reverse complement.
GGGGTTGGGGTTGGGGTGGGGATTGGCTTGGGGTTAGGTTTAGGGTTGGAGTTGGGGCTAGCGTTAGGATTATGGCTTGGGCTAGGGTTAGGGGTAGGGGTAGGGTTATGGCTATGGCTAGGGCTAGGGCTAGTGTAGGTTTAGGGTTAGTGATAGGGTGTCAGTTAGGGTTAGGTTTAGGGTTAGGGTTAAGGCTAGTGCTAGGGTTAGGTTAGGGTGTGGGTTAAGATTATGGCTAGTGTTAGGTTTAGGGTTAGGGTTGTGGTTGGGGTTGGTGTTGGGATTGCGGTTGGGGTTAGGGTTAGGTTTATGGTTAGGTCTAGTACTAGGGCTATAGTTAGGTTTGGGGTTTGCGTTGGGTTGGGTTTGGGTTTGAGGTTGAGGTTGGCGTTAAGGTTAGGTTTAGGTTTAGGCTTAGAGCTTGGGCTAGGGCTAGGGTTAAGTTTAGGCCTGGTGCTAGGGCTAGGGTTAGGGTTAGGGCTAGTGCTAGGGTTAGGGTTAGGGTTAGTGTTAGGGCTGGGGCTAAGGCTAAGGCTAGGTTTAGGGTTAGGGCTAGGTCTAGGGCTAGGATTAGGGTTGGGCTAGGGTTAGGGCTAGGGTTAGGTTTAGGGTTAGGTTTAGGGGTAGGGTTAGGGTACGGGCTAGGGTTAGGGTTAGGGCTAAGGTTTGGTTTAGGGTTAGGTCTAAGGCTAGGTCTAGGCCTAGGGCTAGGGTTAGGGTTAGTGCTAGGGCTAGGGAACTGGCTAGGGTTAGGGTTAGGGTTTGGGTTAGGGTTAGGGTTAGGGCTAGTGTTAGTATTAGGGTTAGGTCTAGGGCTCGGGCTAGGATTATTTTTAGGGTTAGGGTTAGGGCTAGGGCTAGGGCTTGGGTTATGGTTAGGGTTATGGCTAGGTCTAGGGCTAGGGCTAGGGTTAGGTTTAGGGTTATGGTTAGGGCTAGGGCTAGGACTAGGGTTAGGGTTAGTGTTAGTGTTAGGGCCAGGTTTATGGATACATTTAGGGCTAGGGTTAGGGTTACATTAGGGCTACGTTAGGGCTAGGATTAGGGTTAAAATTAGTGTTTTTTATGATTTAGCTGGTTTTTTAGGATTAAGGACTAGGGTTACTGTTCGAGTTATGATTATGGTTAGGGTTAGGGTTAGGTTTAGGGTTGGGGTTGGGGTTGGGGTGGGGATGGCTTTGGGCTTAAGTTTAGGGTTAGGGTTATGGCTAGGGCTAGGGCTAGGCTAGGGTTAGGGTTAGGGGTAGGTTTATGTCTATGGCTAGGGCTAGGGCTAGTGTAGGTTTAGGTTTAGGGTTAGGGTTAGGGTGTCAGTTAGGGTTAGGTTTAGGGTTAGGGTTAAGGCTAGGGCTAGGGTTAGGTTTAGGGTGTGGGTTAATTATGGCTAGGGTTAGGTTTAGGGTTAGGGTTGTGGTTGGGGTTGGTGTTGGGCTTGCTGTTGGGGTTAGGGTTAGGTTTATGGTTAGGTCTAGTACTAGGGCTAGGGTTATGTTTGGGGTTTGCGTTGGGTTGGGTTTGGGGTTGGGGTTGAGGATGGGGTTAAGGTTAGGGTTAGGTTTAGGCTTACAGCTTGGGCTAGGGCTAGGGTTAAGTTTAGGTTTATAGCTAGGGCTAGGGTTATGGTTAGGGCTAGTCCTAGGGTTAGGATTAGGGTTAGGGTTAGGGTTAGGGTTACCTTTAGAGCTAGGGCTAGGGCTATTGCTAGGGCTAGGGTAAGGGTTAGTGTTAGGGCTGGGGCTAGGGCTACAGCTAGGTTTAGGGTTAGCGCTAGGGCTAGTGTTAGGGTTGGGCTAGGGTTAGGGCACTGGCTGGGGTTAGGGTTAGGTTTAGGGTTAGGGTTAGGGTTAGGGCTAGGGTTAGGGTACCGGACAGGGTTAGGGTTAGGGCTAGGGTTTGGGTTAGGATTAGTTCTAGGGCTACGGCTAGGATTAGGGTTAGGTTTATTGTTAGGGCCAGGGCTAGGGCTAGGCCTAGGGCTAGGGTTACGGTTAGGTTTAGGGTTAGGTCTAGGGCTAGGGCTAGGGCTAAAGCTAGGGCTAGGGCTAGGTTTATGTTTAGGGTTAGGGTTAGCGTTAGGGTTAGGGCTACGGAACAGGCTAGGGTTAGGCTTAGGGTTAGGGTTAGGGTTAGGGCTAGGGTTAGCATTAGGGTTTGGTCTAGGGCTAGGGCTAGGATTATTTTTAGGGTTAGGGTAAGGGCTAGGGCTAGGGTTTGTGTTAGGGTTACGTTTATGGCTAGTGCTACGGCTAGGGCTAGGGTTAGGGTTAGGCTTTGGGTTAGGGTTAGGGTTCGGCTTTGGCTAGGGTTAGCGTTAGGGTTAGGGATAGGGCTCACGTTATGGTTAGTGTTAGGGCTCGGGTTATGGTTAGGGTTAGGGATAGGGCTAGAATTAGGGTTAGGGAGTGCTAGTGTTAGAATAGGGTTATGGTTAGGGTTGGAGTTGGGCTTGAGTTTCGTGTTGGGGTTGTGGTTGAGGTTAGGGTTAGGGTTAGGTCTAGGCCTAGGGCTAGGTTGAGGGTTAGGGTTATGGCTAGGGTTAGGGCTAGGCCTAGGGTTAGGTTTAGGGTTAGAGTTAGGGATAGGGCTAGGGTTAGTTTTAAGTTGTGGGTTAGGGCTAGGGCTATGGCTAGGGTTAGGCCTAGGGCTAGGGCTAGGGTAGGTTTAGGGTTAGGGCTAGGGCTAGGGTTATGTCTAGGGTTAGGGTTAGGGTTAGTTTTAGAGTTAGGGTTAGTGTTAGGGCTAGGGTTAGTGTTATTGTTAGGGTTTTTCCAGGGCTAGGGCTAGGGCTAGTGTTAGGGTTAGGGTTAGGTATAGGCCTCGGACTAGGGTTAGGTCTGTGGTTTAGGTTAGTGTTTAGTGCTAGGGCTAGGGTGAGGTCTAGGTTTAGGGTTACGGTTAGGGCTAGGGCTAGGGTTAGGTTTAAGTTGTGGGTTAGGTTAAGGGCTAGGGTTAGGGTTAGGATTACGGCAAGTGTTAAGGTTATCTTAGGGCTAGGGCAGGGCTAGGGTTAGGTATAATTTGTGGGTTAGCGTTTGGGCTAGCGTTAGGGTTAGGGTTATGGTTGGGGTTGGGGTTGTGTGTGGGGTTGTGTTTGGGGTTGGGATTAGGGTTAAGGCTAGGTCTAGGGCTAGGGTAAGGGTCATATTTCGGGTTAGGGTTAGGGCTAGGGCTAGGGTTAAGGTTAGGGTTATGGTAAGGGATAGGGGTAGGTCTTGGGCTAGGGTTAGGGCGACTGCTAGGGCTAGGATTAGGCCTAGGGTTAGGGTTATGTTTAGGGTTATGGCTAGGGCTAGGGCTAGGTCTAGGTTTAGGGATAGGGTTAGGGTTAGGGCTAGGGTTAGGTTTTGGGTGTGTGTTAACATTAGTGCCCGGTTTAGGGTTAGGGTTAGTTTTGGGGTTGTTGTTGGTGTTGAGCTTGGGGTTGGGGTTAGGGTTAGGGTTCGGGTTTGGGCTAGGGCTAGGGCTATGTTAGGGTTGGGGATGGGGTTGGGTTTGGGTTTGGTGTAGGGGTTTGGATTGGGGTTAGGTTTAGGGTTAGGTTTAGGGTTAGAGCTTGGGCTAGTGCTGGGGTTAAGTTTAGGTTTAGGGCTAGGGGTAGGGTTAGTGTTAGGGTTAGGTTTAGGGCTAGGGCTAGGGCTAGTTCTAAGGCTAGGGTTAGGGTTGGGGTTAGGACTAGGGTTAGGGTTAGGGTTAGGGTAGGGCTAAGGTTAGGGTTAGGGCTAGGTTTAGGTTTAGGGTTAGGGTTAGTGTTAGGGCTAGGACTAGGGCTTGTGCTTGGTCTTGGTTTAGCGAGTGTTTTGCTTAGGGCTAGCGCTATGGTTAGGTTTAGGGTTACGGTTAGGTTTAGAGCTAGGGCTAGGGTTAGTGTTAGGGTTAGGGTTATGGTTTTGATTAGGGATAGTGTAGGGCTAGGGTTAGGGTTAGGTCTAGGGCTAGGGCTAGGGTTAGAGTAAGGGTTCGGGTTAGGGTTAGGGCTAGGGCTAGTGTTAGGATTAGGGCTTGTTCTAGGGTTAGGGTTAGTGTTAGGGTTAGGGCTAAGGCTAGGGTTAGTTTTAGGGCTAGGGTTATTGCTAGGGTTAGGGTTAGGGTTAGGTTTACGGTTAGGGATAGGTTTCGGTTGAGGACTAGGGTTATGTTTAGGGTTAGGGCTAGTTACAGGGCTAGGGATACGGTTAGGGTTAGGGTTAGCGTTAGAGTTAGGGCTGGGGCTAGGTCTAGGGCTAGGGTTAGGGTTAGGGCTAGGGCTAGGTTTATGTTTAATGTTAGGGTTAGGGCTAGGGCTAAGGATAGGATTAGGTTTAGGTTTAGTGTTATGGTTAGGGTTAGATTTAAGTTTAGGGTTGGGGTTGCGGTGGGGATGGGTTTGGGGTTAGGTTTAGGGTGGGTTGGGTCTAGGGTTAGGGCTAGGGTTAGGGTTATGGCTAGGGCTAGGGTTAGGGTTAGGTTTAGGTTTAGGGTTATTGTTAGGGCTAGGGCTAGGGTTATATGTAGGGTTAGGGTTAGGGTTAGTTTTAGAGTTAGGGTTAGTGTTAGGGCTAGGGTTAGTGTTAGTGTTAGGCTTATGGCAAGGGCTAGGGCTAGGGCTAGAGCTAGGGTTAGGTTTAGGTATAGGCCTCGGACTAGGGTTAGGTCTGTGGTTTAGGTTAGTGTTTAGTGCTAGGGCTAGGGTTAGGTCTAGGTTTAGGGTTACGGTTAGGGCTAGGGCTAGGGCTAGGGTTAGGTTTAAGTTGTGGTTTAGGTTAGGGTTAGGGTTAGCTTTTGGGCTAGGTTTAGGGTTAGGGTTATGGTTGGGGTTGGGGTTGTGTGTGGGGTTGTGGTTGGGGTTGTGGTTAGGGTTAAGGCAGGGCTAGGGCTAGGGTAAGGGTCAGTGTTCGGGTTAGGGTTAGGGCTAGGGCTAGGGTTAGGGTTATGGTTATGGTAAGGGATAGGGGTAGGTCTTGGGCTAGGGTTAGGGCGACTGCTAGGGCTAGGGCTAGGCCTAGGGTTAGGGTTATGTTTAGGGTTATGGCTAGGGCTAGGGCTAGGTTTAGGGTTATGTTTAGGGTTATGGCTAGGGCTAGGGCTAGGGTTAGTGTTAGGGTTAGGGTTAGGGCTACTGTTATGTTTAGGGTTATGGCTAGGGCTAGGGCTAGGGCTAGGTTTAGTGTTAGTGTTAGGGTTAGGGCTAGGGTTAGGTTTTGGGTGTGTGTTAAGATTAGTGCTAGGTTTAGGGTTAGGGTTAGGTTTGGGGTTGTTGTTGGTGTTGAGTTGTGGTTAGGTAAGGGTCAGTGTTCGGGTTAGGGTTAGGGCTTCAGCTTGGGCTAGGGCTAGGTTAGGGTTGGGGATGGGGTTGGGTTTGGGTTTGGTGTAGGGGTTTGGATTGGGCTAGGTTTAGGGTTAGAGCTTGGGCTAGTGCTGGCTTTAAGTTTAGGGTTAGGGTTAGGGGTAGGGTTAGTGTTAGGGTTAGGGCCAGTGCTAGGGTTAGTGATAGGTTTAGGTTTAGCTCTAGGGCTAGGGCTAGTTCTAGGACTAGGGTTAGGGTTAGGGGTAGGGTTATGGCTAGGGTTAGGGTTAGTGTTAGTGTTAGGGTTAGGGTTAGGCCTAGGTTTATGGTTAGGGTTAGTGCTAGTATTAGGGTTAGGTCTAGGGTTAGGGTACGGGCTAGGGTTAGTGTTTGTGTTATTGTTAGGATTAGGTCTAGGTTTAGGTTTAGGGTTAGGGCTAGGGCTAGCGTTAGGTTTAGGGTTAGGTTTAGAGTTTGGGCTAGGGTTAGGTTTAGGTCTAGGGTGAGGGTTAGGGCTAGGTTTAGGTTTAGGGTTAGGGTTAGTGTTAGGGCTAGGGCTAGCGTTAGGTTTAGGGTTAGGTTTAGAGTTTGGGCTAGGGTTAGGTTTAGGTCTAGGGTGAGGGTTAGGGCTAGGGTTAGTGTTAGGGTTAGGGTTAGTGTTAGGGCTAGGACTAGGGCTTGGATTAGGTCTAGGTTTAGTGAGAGTGTTTTGCTTAGGGCTAGCGCTATGGTTAAGTTTAGGGTTAGGGTTAGAGCTAGGGTTAGGGTTAGATTTAGGGTGAGGGCTAGGTTTAGGTTTAGGGTTGGGGTTGGGGAGGGGATGGGTTTGGGTTTGGTTTAGGGTTGGGGTTGGGGCTAGGGTTAGGGCTAGGGGTGGGGTTATGGCTAGGTCTAGGGCTAGGGCTAGTGCTAGGTTTAGGGTTAGGGTTAGGGTGTCGGTTAAGGTTAGGTTTAGGGTTAGGGTTAAGGCTAGGGCTTGGGTTTGGTTTAGGGTGTGGGTTAAGATTATGACTAGGGTTAGGTTTAGGGTTAGGGTTGTGGTTGGAGTTGGTGTTGTGCTTGCGGTTGGGGTTAGGGTTAGGTTTTTGGTTAGGTCTAGTACTAGGGCTAGGGTTAGGTTTGGGGTTTGCATTGGGTTGGTTTGTGGTTGGGGTTGGGGTTGGGATTAACATTAGGGTTAGATTTAGGCTTAGAGCTTGTTCTAGGGCTAGGGTTAAGTTTAGTCTTAGTTCTAGGTCTTGGGTTAGGGTTAGGGCTAGTGCTAGGGTTTGGGTTAGGGTTAGGGTTAGCTTTAGACCTAGGGCTAGGGCTAGTGCTAGGGCTAGGGTTAGGGTTAGTGTTAGGGCTGGGGCTAGGGCTAAGGCTAGATTTAGGGTTAGGGCTAGGGCTAGGGTTAGGTTTAGGGTTAGGGCTAGGGTTAGGGCACTGGCTGGGGTTAGGGTTAGGTTTAGGGTTAGGGTTAGGGTTAGGGCTAGGCTTACGGTACCGGCCAGGGTTAGGGTTAGGGCTAGGGTTTGGGTTAGGAATAGTTCTAGGGCTAGGGCTAGGATTAGGGTTAGGTTCATGGTTAGGGCTAGGGCTAGGCCTAGGGCTAGGGTTAGGTTTAGGTTTAGGGTTAGGGTTAGGTCTAGGTCTAGGGCTAGGGCTAGGGCTAGGGCTAGGTTTAGGTTTAGGTTTAGGGTTAGGGTTAGCGTTAGTGCTAGGGGTAGGGCACTGGCTGGGGTTAGGGTTTAGTTTAGGGTTAGGGTTATGGTTAGGGATAGGGTTAGTGTACCGGCCAGGGTTAAGGTTAGGGCTAGGGTTTGGATTAAGAGTAGTTCTATGGCTAGGGCTAGGATTAGGGATAGGTTTATTGTTAGGGCTAGGGCTAGGGTTAGGGTTAGGTTTAGGGTTAGGTCTAGTGCTAGGGCTAGGGCTAGGTTTAGGTTTAGGGTTAGGGTTAAGGTTAGTGCTAGGGCTAGGGAACAGGCTAGGGTTAGGCTTAGGGTTAGGGTTAGGGTTAGGGCTAGGGTTAGCATTAGGGTTAGGTTTAGGGCTAGGGCTAGGATTATTTTTAGAATTAAGGTTAGGGCTAGGGTTAGGGTTTGGCTTAGGGTTAGGGTTATGGCTAGGGCTACGGTCAAATCTAGGTTTAGGGTTAATCTTTGGGTTAGGGTTAGGGTTCGGCTTGGGCTAGGGTTAGCGTTAGGTTTAGGGATAGGGCTCGCGTTATGGTTAGGGTTAGGGCTCGGGTTATGGTTAGGGTTAGGGATAGGGCTAGAATTAGGGTTAGGGTTAGTGTTAGGGCTAGGCCTAGTGCTAGGGCTAGGGCTAGTGCTAGGGTTAGAGTTAGGGTTATGGTTAGGGTTGGATTTGTTCTTGAGATTTGTGCTGGGTTGGATTTAGGGTTAGGTCTAGTCCTAGGGCTAGGTTAGTGTTAGGGTTATGGCTAGGGCTAAGGTTAGTCCTAGGGTTAGGTTTAGGGTTAGAGTTAGGGATAGGGCTAGGGTTAGTTTTAAGTTGTTGGTTAGGGCTAGGGCTATGGCTAGGGTTAGGCCTAGGGGTAGGGCTAGGGTAAGGTTTAGGGTGTGGGTTAAGATTAGGTCTAGGGTTAGATTTTAGTTTTAGTGTTGGGGTTGGGGTTGGTGTTGGGCTTGGGGTTGGGGTTAGGTTTTGGTTTAGGGTTAGGTCTAAGGCTAGGACTAGTGTTAGGTTTGAGGTTGGGGTTGGGGTTGTGTTTGTGGTTGTGGTTGTGGTTGGGGTTAGGGTTAGGCCTTGGCTAGTGTTAGGGTTAGAGTTAGGGTTAGGGTAAGGGCGAGTGCTAGGGTTAGGGTTAGGGTTAGGTCTAGGGCTAGGGCTAGGGCTAGGGCTAGGTTTAGGGTTAGGATTAGGGTTAGTGATAGGGTTAGAGTTAGGGTCAGGGTTAGGGTTAGGGTTAGGGTTATTGTACGGGCTAATGTTAGGTTGAAAGCTCAGGTTAGTGTTAGGGTTAGGGTTAGGGTTAGTGTTAGTGTTAGGGCTAGGGCCATGGCTAGGGTTAGCGTTACGGATAGGGCTAGGGTTAGGGTTAGGTTTAGAGTTAGGGTTAGTGTTAGGTCTAGGGTTAGGGTTAGTGTTAGGGTTAGGGCTAGGGCTAGGGCTAGGGCTAGGGTTAGGTATAGGCCTAGGTCTAGGATTAGGTATAGGTTTAAGTTTAGGGTTAGGGCTAGTGCTAGGGTTAGGTCTAGGGTTAGGGTTAGGGTTAGGTTTAGGGTTAGGGTTAGTGTTAGGGCTAGGGTTAGGGTTAGTGTTAGGGTTAGGGCTAAGGCTAGGGTTATGGCTAGGTCTAGGTTTAGCGTTAGGTGTAGGCCTAGGGTTAGGGTTAGGTCTAGGGTTAGGGTTAGGTTTAGGGCTAAGTCTAGGTTTAGGTTTAGGGATGGGGTTAGTGTTAGGGTTAGGGCTAGGGCTAGGGCAAGGGCTAGGGCAAGGTTTAGGTTTAGGGTTAGGTTTAGGTATAGGCCTAGGACTTGGATTAGGTCTAGTATTAAGGTTAGGGTTAGGGCTAGGGCTAGGGTTATGTCTAGGTTTAGGGTTAGAGTTAGTTTTAGAGTTAGGGTTAGTGTTAGGGCTAGGGTTAGTGTTAGTGTTAGGGTTTTGGCAAGGGCTAGGGCTAGTGCTAGGGTTAGGGTTAGTTATAGGCCTAGGACTAGGGTTAGGTTTGTGGTTTAGGTTAGTGTTTAGTGCTAGGGCTAGGGTTAGGTCTAGGTTTAGTGTTACGGTTAGGGCTAGGGCTAGGGTCAGGTTTAAGTTGTGGGTTAGGTTAAGGGCTAGGGTTAGGGTTAGGGTTACGGCAAGTGTTAGGGTTATCTTAGGGCTAGGGCAGGGCTAGGGTTAGGTATAATTTGTGTGTTAGCCTTTGGGCTAGGGTTAGGGTTAGGTTTATGGTTGGGGTTGGGGTTGTGTGTGGGGTTGTGGTTGGGGTTGGGGTTAGGGTTAAGGCTAGGCTAGGGCTAGGGTAAGGGTCATTGTTCGGGTTAGGGTTAGGGCTAGGGCTAGGGTTAGGGTTAGGGTTATGGTAAGGGATAGGGCTAGGCCTAGGGCTAGGTTTAGGGCGACTCCTAGGGCTAGGGCTAGGGCTAGGTTTAGGGTTATGGCTAGGGTTAGGTTTTGGGTGTGTGTTAAGTTTAGTGCTAGGTTTAGGGTTAGGGTTAGGTTTGGGGTTGTCGTTGGTGTTGAGTTGGGGTTAGGGTAAGGGTCAGTGTTCGCGTTAGGGTTAGGGCTAGGGTTAGGGCTAGGGCTAGGTTAGGGTTGGGGATGGGGTTGGGTGTGGGTTTGGTGTAGGGGTTTGGATTGGGGTTAGGTTTAGGGTTAGGTTTAGAGTTAGAGCTTTGGCTAGTGCTGGGGTTAAGTTTAGGGTTAGTGCTAGGGTTAGGGTTAGGGTTAGTGTTAGAGCCCGTGCTAAGGTTAATGTTAGGGTTAGGTTTAGGGCTAGGGCTAGGGTTAGTTCTAGGGCTAGGTTTAGGGCTATGGCTAGGGTTAGGGTTAGGGTTAGGGTTAGTGTTAGGGTTAGGCCTAGGGTTAGGTTTATCGTTCGTGCTAGTGTTAGGGTTAGGTCTAGTGTTAGGGTACGGGTTAGGGTTAGTGTTAGGGTTAGGGTTAGGATTAGGTCTAGGTTTAGGGTTAGGATTAGGGCTAGGGCTAGCGTTAGGTTTAGGGTTAGGTTTAGATTTTGGGTTAGGGTTAGGTTTAGGTCTAGGGTTAGGGTTAGCGCTAGGGTTAGGTTTAGGGTTAGGGTTAGTGTTAGGGCTAGGACTAGGGCTTGGGCTAGGTCTAGGTTTAGTGAGAGTGTTTTGCTTTGGGCTAGCACTTTTTGTTAGGTTTAGGGTTTTGTTTACGTTTAGAGCTAGGACTAGGGTTAGGGCTAGGGTTAGGTTTAGGGTTTGGATTAGGGTTAGGGTGAGTGCTAGTGTTAGGGTTAGGGTTATGGTTAGGGGTAGTTCTAGGGCTAGGGCTAGGGTTAGTATTAGGGTTAGGGTTAGGATTAGGGTTAGGGTGAGGGCTAGGATTAGGTTTAGGGTTAGGTCTAGGGCTAGGGCTAGGGCTAGGGTTAGGGCTAGGACTAGGTCTAGTGCTAGGGCTAGGGTTAGGGTTAGGGTTAGTGTTAGGGCTAGGACTAGGGTTAGGGTTAGCTTTAGATTTAGGGTTAGTGTTAGGTCTAGGGTTAGGGTTAGTGTTAGGGTTAGGGCTAGGGCTATGGCTAGGGCTAGGGTTAGTTTTAGGTATAGGCCTAGGGCTAGGGTTAGGTCTAGGGTTAAGTTTAGGTTCAGGGCTAGGGCTAGGGTTAGGTCTAGGTTTAGGGTTAGGGTTAGGTTTAGGGTTAGGGTTAGTGTTAGGGCTAGGGTAGGGTTAGTGTTAGGGTTAGGGCTAGGGCTATGGCTAGGGTAGGGTTTTGGTTAGGTATAGGCCTAGGGCTAGGGTTAGGTCTAGGGTTAAGTTTAGGTTTAGGGTTAGGGCTAGGGTTAAGTCTAGGGTTAGGGTTAGGGTTAGGTTTATGGTTAGGGTTAGTGTCAGGGCTAGAGTTAGGGTTAGTGTTAGGGTTAGGGCTAGGGCTAGGGTTACGGCTAGGTCTAGGTTTAGCGTTAGGTGTAGGCCTAGGGCTAGTGTTAGGTCTAGGGTTAAGCTTAGGTTTAGGTCTAGGTCTAGGTTTAGCGTTAGGGCTAGGGTTAGTGTTTGGGTTAGGGCTAGGGCTAGGGTTAGCGTTAGAGTTAGAGTCAGGTTTAGGGCTTGGGTTAGGGTTATGGTTAGGGTTAGGTCTAGGGCTAGGAATAGGGTTAGGGTTAGTTGAGGGCTAGGACTAGGGCTAGTGCTAGGGTAGGGTTAGTGTTAGGGTTTGGGTTAGGGCTAGGGGTAGGGTTAGCGTTAAACTTAGTTTTAGGGCTAGGGCTAGGGCTAGGGCTGGGATTAGGGTTACGGCTAGGGCTATGCTTAGGGTTAGTTTTAGTGTTAGGACTAGGGCTAGGGCTAGGATTAGGGTTACGTCTAGGGCTAGGGTTAGGGTTAGGTATAGGCCTAAGGCTAGTGCTAGGTCTAGGGTTAGGGTTAGGGTTAGGGCTAGGATTAGGGTTAGGTCTAGTTTTAGGGTTAGGGTTAGGGTTAGGGTTAGGTTTAGAGTTAGGGTTAGTGTTAGGGCTAGGGTTAGGGTTAGTGTTAGAGTTAGGGCTAGGGCTAGGGCTACGGCTAGGGTTAGGTTTAGGTATAGGCCTATTTCTGGGTTAGGTCTAGGGTTAAGGTTAGGTTTAGGGCTACGCTAAAGTTAGGGTAAGTTTTAGGGCTAGGCCTAGGGTTAGGGTTACGTGTAGGGTTAGAATTAGGGTTAGTCATAGGTCTAGGGTTAGGGTTAGGGTTAGGATTATGGCAAGGGTTAGGGCTAGGTCTAGGTCTAGTGCTAGGGTTAGGGTTATGCTTAGGTTAGGGTTGGAGTTGGGCTTGAGTTTGGTGTTGGGGTTGTGGTTAGGTTTAGGTTTAGGGCTAGGGCTAGGGTTAGGGTTAGGGTTAGTTTTAGGGCTAGGGCTAGGGCTAGGTCTAGGCTTAGGGTTAGGGCTAGGGCTACGGCTAGGGTTAGGGGTAGGGTTAAGGCTAGGGTTAGGGCACGGGCTAGGCTTAGGTTTAGAGTTAGGGTTAGGGTTAGGGCTAGGGTTTGAATTAGGGTTAGGTGTAGGGCTAGGGCTAGGATTATTTTTAGGGTTAGGGTTAGGGTTATGGCTAGGTCTAGGCCTAGGTCTGGGGTTAGGGTTAGGGTTAGTTTTAGGGCTAGGGCTAGGGATATGGTAAGGGCTAGGTTTAGGGTTAGGGCTAGAGCTACGGCTAGGTTTAGGGTTAGGGGTAGGTTTAGGGTTAGTCTAGCCCTAGGTTTAGTGTTAGGTTTCGGTCTAGGGCTAGGGCTAGAGTTAGCATTAGGGTTAGGGCTAGGGCTAGGTCTAGGGCTAGGGCTAGGGTTAGGGTTAGCGTTAGGGTTAGGGCTAGGGCTAGGGTTTGCATTAGAGTTAGGGTCAGGTTTAGGGCTTGGGTTAGGGTTATGGTTAGGGTTAGGTCTAGGGCTAGGAATAGGGTTAGGGTTAGTTGAGGGCTAGGACTAGGGCTATTGCTAGGGTAGGGTTAGGGTTTGGGTTAGGGCTAGGGCTAGGGTTAGCGTTAAACTTCGTTTTAGGGCTAGGGCTAGGGCTAGGATTAGGGTTACGGCTAGGGCTATGCTTAGGGTTAGTTTTAGTGTTAGGACTAGGGCTAGGGCTAGGATTAGGGTTACTTCTAGGGCTAGGGTTAGGGTTAGGTATAGGCCTAAGGCTAGGTCTAGGGCTAGGGTTAGGGTTAGTGTTAGGGCTAGGGCTAGGGTTGGGGTTAGGGTTAGGCTTCGGGTTAGGGTTAGGTTTAGAGTTAGGTTTAGTGTTAGGGCTAAGGTTAGGGTTAGTGTTAAGGTTAGGGCTAGGCCTAGGGCTACGGCTAGCATTAGGTTTAGTTTAGGCCTAGGTCTTGTGTCAGGTCTAGGGTTAAGTTTAGGTTTAGGGCTAGGCTAGTGTTAGGGTAGTTTTAGGGCTAGGCCTAGCATTACCGTTAGAGTTAGGGTTAGGGTTAAGGTTAGGTGTAGGGTTAGAATTAGGGTTAGTCATAGGGCTAGGGTTAGGGTTAGGGTTAGGAGTATGGCTAGGGTTAGGGCTAGGTCTAGGTCTAGGTCAAGGGTTAGGGTTATGCTTAGGTTAGGTTTGGAGTTGGGCTTGAGGTTGGTGTTGGGGTTGTGGTTAGGTTTAGGGTTAGGTCTAGGCCTAGGGCTAGGGTTAGAGTTAGGGTTAGTTTTAGGGCTAGGGCTAGGGCTAGGGCTAGGTCTAGGTTTAGGGTTAGGGCTAGGGCTATGGCTAGGGTTAGGGTTAGGGGTAGGGTTTGGGCTAGGGTTAGGGCACAGTCTAGGCTTAGGGTTAGGGTTAGGGTTAGGGTTAGGGTTGGGGTTAGTGTTAGGGTACGGACTAGGTTTAGGGTTAGTGCTAGGGTTTGGTTTAGGTTTAGGTCTAAGTCTAGGTTAGGCCTAGGGCTAGGGTTAGGGTTAGGTGTAGGGTTATGGCTAGGGCTAGGGCTAGGGTTAGGTTTAGGTTTAGGTTTAGGGTTAGGGTTAGTGCTAGGTCTAGGGAACTGGCTAGGGTTAGGGTTAGGGTTTGGGTAGGGTTAGGGCTAGGGTTAGGGTTGGGCTAGGGTTTGGGTTAGGGTTAGGTGTAGGGTAGGGCTTGGGTTAGGGTTAGGGTTATGGCTAGGTCTAGGGCTAGGGCTAGGATTAGGTTTAGGGTTAGGGTTAAGGTTAGGGTTAGGGTTAGGGCTAGGACTAGAGTTCGTGTTAGTGTTAGTGTTCGGGCTAGTTTATGGGTACAGTTAGGGCTAGGGTTTGGATTACCTTAGGGCTAGGTTATGGCTAAGATCAGTGTTAAAATTAGTGTTTTTAGGATTTAGTGGGTTTTTTAGAATTAAGGGCTAGGGTTACTGTTCAGGTTAGGGTTAGGTTTAGGGTTAGGTTTAGGTTTAGGTTTGGGGTTTGGGTGGGGATGGGTTTGGGGTTAGGTTTAGTGTTGGGGTTGGGGCTAGGATTAGGGCTACGGTTAGGGTTATGGTTAGGGCCATGTCTAGGGTTAGGGTTAGGGGTAGGGATAGGGTTAGGTTTAGAGTGTGGGTTAAGATTATGGCTAGGGTTAGGTTTAGTTTTATGGTTGGGGTTGCGGTTGGTGTTGGGCTTGGGGTTGGTGTTAGGTTTAGGTTTAGGGTTAGGTCTAGGGCTTGGTCTAGTGTTAGGGTTTGGGGTTTTGGTTCGGGTTGGGTTTGTGGTTGGGGTTGGGGTTGCGGTTAAGGTTGGGGTTAAGTTTAGGCTTAGAGCTTGGGCTAGGGCTATGGTTACATTTAGCCTTAGGGCTAGGCCTAGGTTTAGGTTTAGGGTTAGTGGTATTGCTAGGGTTGGGGTTAGGGTTAGGTTTAGGGCTAGGGTTAGGGCTAGTGCTTGGGCTAAGGTTAGGGTTAGTGTTAGGGCTGGGGCTAGGGCTAAGGCTAGGTTAGGGCTAGGGCTAGGGCTAGGGTTGGGGTTAGTGTTTTGGCTAGGGAACGGGCTAGGTTTAGGTTTAGGGTTAGGACTAGGGTTAGGGTTAGGGTTAGGGTTAGGGATAAGGCTTGGGTTAGGGTTAGGTTTAGGGTTATGGCTAAGGCTAGGCCGAGGCCTAGGGTTAGGGTCAGGTTTAGGGTTAGGGATAGGGCTAGGGTTAGGGTTTTGTTTAGGGCTAGTTCTAGGGTTAGGGTTAGTGTTAGGGTTAGGCCTAGGAATAGGGTTAGGGTTAGGGCTAGTGTTTGGTGTAGGTTTAGGTCTAAGTTTAGTCTAGGCCTAGGGCTAGGGTTAGGGTTAAGTTTAGGTTTAGGGCTAGGGCTAGGGCTAGGGCTATGTTTAGGTTTAGTGTTAGGGTTAGTGCTAGTGCTAGGGTAGGGAACTGGCTAGGGTTAAGGTTAGGGTTTGGGTTAGGGTTAGGGCTAGGTTTAGGGCTAGTGCTTGGGTTAGGTTAGGTATAGGGCTAGGGCTAGAATTATTTTTAGGGTTAGGGTTAGGGCTAGTGCTAGGGCTAGGGCTTGGGTTAGGGTTAGGGTTTTGGCTAGGTCTAGTGCTAGGGCTAGGGCTAGTGTTATGGTTAGGGTAGGATTAGGGCTAGGGCTAGGACTAGGGTTAGCGTTATTTTTAGTGTTAGTGTTAGTGTTAGGCTATGGTTACATTTATGTCTAGGGTTAGGGTTACGTTAGGGCTTGGTTATGGCTAGGATTAGCGTTAAAATTAGTGTTTTTTTTTAGCATTTAGAGGGTTTTTAGGATTAAGTGCTAGGGTTACTGTTTGGTTTAGGGTTATGTTTAGGGTTAGGTTTAGGTTTAGGGTTGGGGTTGGTTTGGGGATGGGTTTGGGGTTAGGTTTAGGGCCTGGGTTGGGGCTAGGGTTAGGGCTATGATTAGGGTTATGGCAAGGGTTAGGGCTAGGGTTAGGGTTAGTGGTAGGGTTATGGCTATGGCTAGGGCTAGGGCTAGGGTTAGGGTGTCGGTTAGGGTTAGGTTTAGGGTGTGGGTTAAGATTATGGCTAGGGTTAGGTTTAGGGTGTGGGTTAAGATTATGGCTAGGGTTAGGTTTAGGGTTATGGTTGGGGTTGGGGTTGTTGTTGGGCTTGCGGTTGGGGTTAGGGTTATTTTTAGGGTTAGGTCTAGGGCTAGAGCTAGTGTTAGGGTTGGGGTTTGTATTGGGGTTTGTATTGGGGTTTGGTTTGGGTTTGGGTTTGATGTTGGGGTTAAGGTTAGGGTTAGGTTTATGGTTAGAGCTTGGGCTAGGGGTAGGGTTAAGTTTAGGCTTAGGTCTAGGGCTAGGGTTAGGGTTAGGGTTAGGGTTAGGGCTAGTTCTAATGTTAGGGATAGGTTTAGCTTTAGAGCTAGGTCTAGGGCTAGTGCTAGGCTACGGTTAGGGTTAGTGTTAGGGCTGTGGCTAGGGCTAAGGCTAGGTTTAGGGTTAGGTCTTGGGCTAGCGCTAGGGTTAGGGTTAGGGCTAGGGAACGGGCTGGGTTAGGGTTAGGGATAGGGTTTGGGTTAGGTTTAGGGCTATGGCTATGACTAGGATTATTTTTAGGTTTAGGGTTAGGGCTAGGGCTAGGGTTTGGGTTAGGTTTAGATTTATGTTTAGGGCTAGGGCAGGGCTAGGTCTAGGGTTAGGCTTTGGGTTAGGGTTAGGGTTCGGCTTGGGCTACGGATAGCGATAGTGTTAGGGGTAGGGCTCGGGTTATGGTTATGGTTCGGGATAGGGCTAGGATTATTTTTAGGGTTACTGTTAGGGCTAGGCCTAGGGCTAGGGCTATGGCTAGTGCTATGGTTAGGGTTAGGGTTAGGGTTAGGTTTGGAGTTGGGCTTGAAGTTGGTGTTGGGGTTGGGGTTAGGGTTAGGGTGAGGTCTAGGCCTAGGGCTAGGTTTAGGGTTAGGGTTATGGCTATGGCTAGGGCTAGGCCTAGGGTTAAGTTTAGGGTTAGGTTTAGGGATAGGGCTAGGGTTAGTTTTAAGTTGTGGGTTAGGGCTAGGGCTAGGACTATGGCTAGGGTTAGGCCTAGGGCTAGGGCTTCGCTTAGGTTTGGGGTTTGGGTTGTGGTTGGCTTTGGGGTTGGGGTTGGGGTTGGGGTTATGGTTAGGATTAGGTTTAGTGTTAGAGCTTGAGCTAGGGCTAGCGTTAAGTTTAGGCTTAGGGTTAGGGCTAGGGTTAGGTTTAGGGTTAGGGCTAGTGCTATGGTTAGGGTTAGGGTTAGTGTTAGGGTTATGTTTAGGGCTAGGGCTTGGGCTAGTGCTAGGACTAGGACTAGGGTTAGGGTTAGTGTTAGGGCTGGGGCTAGGGCTAAGGCTAGGTTTAGGGTTAGGGCTAGTGCTAGGGCTAGGGTTAGGGTTAGGGTTAGGGTTAGGGTTAGGGCTAGGGTTAGGGCACGGGCTGGGGTTAGGGTTAGGGTTAGGGTTAGGGTTAGTACTAGGATTAGGGAACCGGCCAGGGTTAGGGTTAGGGGTAGGGTTTGCGTTAGTTTTAGGTCTAGGGCTAGGGCTAGGATAAGGGTTAGGTTTAGGGTTAGGGCTAGGTCTAGGCTTAGGGCTAGGGTTAGCGTTAGGTTTAGGGTTAGGACTAGGGCTAGGGCTAGGTTTAGGTTTAGGGTTTGGGTTAGTGCTAGGGCTAGGGAACGGGCTAGGGTTAGGCTTAGGGTTAGGGCTAGGGTTATGCTTAGCTTTAGGGTTAGGGTTAGGTCTAGGGCTAGGGCTAGGATTATTTTTAGGGTTAGGGTTAGGGCTAGGGCTAGGGCTAGGGTTTGGGTTAGGGTTTCGGTTATGGCTAGGGCTAGGGCTAGGGTTAGGGTTTGGCTTTCGGTTAGGGTTATGGTTCGGCTTGGGCTATGGTTAGTGTTAGGGTTAGGGATAGGATCTGGTTATGGTTGGGTTAGGGATAGGGTTAGGGTTTGACTTTCGGTTAGGGTTATGGTTCGGCTTGGGCTATGGTCAGTGTTAGGGTTAGGAATAGGATCTGGTTATGGTTGGGTTAGGGATAGGGCTAGAATTAGGGTTAGGTTTAGTGTTAGGGCTAGGGCTAGGGCTAAGGCTAGCGCTAGGGTTAGGTTAGTGTAATGGTTGGAATTGTGCTTGAGGTTGGTGTTGGGGTTCGGGTTAGGGTTAGGGTTAAATCTAGGCCTAGGGCTAGGTTTATGGTTAGGGTTATATCTAGGACTAAGGCTAGGCCTAGGGTTATGTTTAGGGTTAGGGTTAGGGATAGGGCTAGGGTTAGTTTTAAGTTGTGGGTTAGGGCTAGGGCTATCGCTAGGGTTAGGCCTAGGGTTAGGGCTATGGTTAGGGTTAGGGTTAGGTCTAGGTCTAGGACTAGAGTTAGGGTTAGGGTTAGGGTTAATGTTAGGGCTAGGTTTATGGTTACATTAGGGCCTTTGTTAGGGTTACCTTAGGGCTAGGTTAGGGCTAGGTAAGGGTTAGGTTTAGGGTTATGGCTAGGGCTAGGTCTAGGGCTAGTCCTAGGGCTAGTGTTAGGTTTAAGGTTAGGTTTAGTTTAGGGCTAGGGCTAGGGTAAGGTTTAGGGTGTGTGTTAAGATTAGGGCTAGGGTTAGGTTTAGGTTTAGGGTTGGGGTTGGGGTTGGGGTTGAGGTTGGGGTTGGTGTTGGGCTTTGGGTTGGCGTTAGGTTTAGGTTTAGGGTTAGGTCTAGGGCTAGGACTAGGGTTAGGTTTGTGGTTGGGGTTGGGGTTGGGTTTGTGGTTGGGGTGGGGTTGGGTTTAGGGTTAGGGTTAGGGTAAGGGCTAGCGCTAGGGTTAGGGTTAGGGTTAGGGTTAGGGTTAGGGCTAGGGCTAGGGCTAGGGCTAGGTTTAGGGTTAGGTTTTTGCTAGGGTTAGGGTTAGGGCTAGGGTTATGATACGGCTAGGTTTAGGGTTAGGTCTAGGGCTAAGGCTAGGGCTAGGGCTAGGCCTAGGTTTAGGTTTAGGTATGGCCTGGGTTAGGGTTAGGGTTAGGGTTAGGGTTAGGGTTAGGGTTAGGTTTAGAGTTAGGTTTAGGGCTGGGCTAGGTCTAGAGTTAGGGTTAGTGTTAGGGCTAGGACTAGGGCTAGTGCTAGTGCTAGGGCTATGCTTAGAGTTAGGGTTTGGGTTAGGGCTAGGCCTAGGGCTAGGGTTAGGGTTACGGATAGGTCTAGGATTAGGGTTAGTGTTAGGGCTAGGGCTAGGCCTAGGATTAGGGTTAAGGTTAGGGCTAGTGCTAGGGTTAGGTTTACGTTTGGGGTTAGTGTTAGGTTTATGTTTACGGCTAGGGCTAGGGCTAGTGCTAGGGCAAGGGTTAGGGTTAGTGTTAGTGCTGGGACTAGGGCTAAGGCTAGGTTTATGGTTAGGGCTAGGGCTAGTGCTAGGGTTAGGGTTAAGGTTAGGGCTAGTGTTAGGTTACCGGCCAGTGTTAGGGTTAGGGCTAGGGTTTGCGTTAGGGTTAGGCCTAGGGCTTAGGTTGAGGGTTAGGTTTAGGGTTAGGGCTAGGGCTATGGCTAGGGCTAGGCCTAGGGCTAGGGTTAGGGTTAGGTTTAGCGTTAGGGCTTGGTTAGGCCTAGGGCTAGGTTTAGGTTTATGGTTAGGGTTAGTGCTAGGGCTGAGGAACGGGCTAGTGTTAGGCTTAAGGTTAGGGTTAGGATTAAGGCTAGTGTTAGTGTTAGGGTTAGGTCTAGGGCTTGGGCTAGGATTATTTTTAGGGTTAGGGTTAGGGCTAGGGCTAGGGTTTGCGTTAGGGTTAGGTTTATGGTTAGGGCTAGGTCTGGGGCTAGGGTTAGGGTTATGTTTTGGGTTAGGGTCATGGTTGGTTTGGGCTAGGGTTAGTGTTAGGGTAAGGGATAGGGCTCGGATTATGGTTAGGGTTAGGGTTCGGGTTTTGGTTAGGGTTAGGTCTAGGCCTAGGGCTAGGGTTTGGGTTAGGGTTAGGGCTAGGGCTAGTGTTAGGGTTAGGGTTAGGTTTAGGGCTAGTCCTAGGTTTAGTGTAGGGTTAGGTCTAGGGCTAAGGCTAGAGTTAGCATTAAGGTTAGGGCTAGGGCTAGGGCTAGGGCTAGGGCTATGCCTAGCTCTAGGCTTAGGGCTAGGGCTAGGGTTAGTGTTCGTGTTAGGGTCTGTTTAGGGCTTGGGTTAGTGTTAGGGTTAGGGTAAAGCCTGGGGCTAGGTCAAGGGTTAGGGTTAGGGCTAGGACTAGGTGTAGTGCTAGGGTTAGGTTTAGGGTTAATTTTAGGGTTAGTGTTAGGGCTAGGGCTACGGCTATGGTTAGGGTTATGGCTAGGGCTAGGGTTAGGGTAAGGGTTAGTGTTAGGCCTAGGGCTAGGACTAGGTTTAGGGTTACAGCTAGGGCTAGGGCTAGGGCTAGGGTTAGGGTTAGGTTTAGGTCTAGGGCTAGGACTAGAGTTAGGGTTAGGGTTAGGGTTAATATTAGGGCTAGTTTTATGGTTACAGTTAAGGCTAGAGTTATGGTTACGTTAGGGCTAGGATTAGGGTTAAAATTTTTGTTTTATAAGGATTTAGTTGTTTTTTAGTATTAAGGGTTAGGGTTAGTGTTCGGGTTAGGGTTAGGGTTAGGGTTAGGGTTAGCTTTAGTGTTAGGGTTGGGGTTGGGGTGGGGTTGGGGTTGTGGTTGGGCTTAGGGTTAGGGTTGGAGTTGGGGCTAGGGCTAGGTCTAGGTAAGGGTTAGGGTTATGGCTAGGGCTAGTCTTAGGGCTAGTGTTAGGTTTAAGGTTAGGGTTAGGGTTAGGGCTAGGGCTAGGTTAAGGTTTAGGGTGTGGGTTAAGATTAAGGCTAGGGGTAGGTTTAGGGTTAGGGTTGAGTTGGGGTTGCTGTTGGGCTTGAGGTTGAGGTTAGGTTTAGGTTTAGGGTTAGGTCTAGGGCTAGGACTAGGATTAGGTTTGTGGTTGGGGTTGGGGTTGGGGTTGGGTTTCTGGTTAGGGTTGGGTTTGAGGTTAGGGTTAGAGTTAGGGCTAGGGTTAGGTTTAGGGTAAGGGCTAGGGTTAGGGTTAGTGTTAGGGTTAGGGTTAGGGCTAGGGCTAGGGCTAGACTAGGGCTAGGTTTAGGGTTAGGGATAATGTTCGGGTTAGGGTTAGGGTTAGGGCTAGGGTTATGGTATGGCCTAGGTTTAGGGTTAGGTCTGGGGTTAGGGTTTGGGTTAGGTCTAGGCCGAGGGCTAGGATAGAGTTAGGGTTTGGCTTAGGTTTAGGGCTAGGGCTAGTGTTAGGGTTTTGGTTAGGTTTAGGGCTAGCCCTAGGCTTAGGGTTATATTTAGGTCTAGGGCTAGGGAAAGAGTTAGCGTTAGGCTTAGGGCTAAGGCTAGGGCTAGGGCTAGGGCTAGGCCTAGGTTTAGGTTTAGGGCTAGGGCTAGTGTTAGCGTTAGCGTTAGGGTTATGGTTAGGGTTAGGGTTAGGTTTAGTGCTAGGTTTAAGGTTAGGGCTAGGTCTAGGCCAAGGGCTAGGGTTAGAGATAGGGTTTGGCTTAGGTTTACGGCTAGGGCTAGGGTTAGCGTTAGCGTTAGGGTTATGATTAGGGTTAGGGTTATGTTTACGGCTAGGGCTATGTCTACGGTTAGGGTTAGTGTTAGGGCTAGGACTAGGGCTAGTGCTAGGTCTAGGGTTAGGGTTATGGTTTGGGTTACAGCTAGTGCTAGGGTTAGGGTTAGGATTAGTGTTAGGGTTAGGGCTAGGGCTTGGGCTAGGGCTAGGGCTAGGGTTAGGGTTAGGGTTAGGGTTAGGGATAGTGCTAGGGTTAGGTTTACGGTTAGGGTTAGTGTTAGGGTTAGGTTTACACCAAGGGCTAGGGCTAGTGCTAGGGCTAGGGATAGGGTTAGTGTTAGGGCTGGGGCTAGGGCTAAGGCTAGGTTTAGGGTTAGGCCTAGGGCTAGGGATAGGGTTAGGGTTAGGGTAGGGCTAGGGTTAGGGCACAGGATGGGGTTAGGTTTAGGGTTAGGGTTATGGCTAGGGTTAGTGTACCGGCCAGGGTTAGGTTAGGGCTAGGGTTTGCGTTAGGGTTAGGCCTAGGGCTAGGGTTACGGTTAGGTTTAGGGTTAGGGCTAGGGATAGGGCGAGGGCTAGGCTAGGGCTAGGGTTAGGGTTAGGTTTATGGTTAGGGTTAGTGCTAGGGCTAGGGAACGGACTAGGTTTAGACTTAGGGTTAGGGTTAGGGTTAAGGCTAGTGTTAGTGTTAGGGTTAGGTCAATGGCTAGGGCTAGGATTATTTTTAGGGTTAGATTTAGGGCTAGGGAGAGGGTTTGGGTTAGCGTTAGGGTTATGGCTAGGGCTAGGTCTGGGGCTAGGATTAGGGTTAGGCTTTGGGTTAGGGTTAGGTTTGGCTTGGGATAGGGTTAGTGTTAGGGTTAGGGAAAGGGCTCGGGTTATGGTTAGGGTTAGGGTTCGCGTTATGGTTAGGGTTAGGTCTAGGCCTAGGGCTAGGGTTAGAGTTAGGGTTTGGGTTAGGGTTAGGGTTAGGGCTAGGGCTAGTGTTATGGTTAGGGTTAGTGTTAGGGCTAGCCCTAGTGTTAGTTTTAGGGTTAGGTCTAGGGCTTAGGCTAGAGTTAGTGTTAGGGTTAAGGCTAGGGCTAGGTCTGTTGCTATGCCTAGGTTAGGGTTAGGGCTAGGGCCAGCGTTAGTTTTAGAGTTAGGGTCAGGTTTAGGGCTTGGGTTAGGGTTAGGGTTAGGGTTAGGGCTAGGACTAAGTCTAGTGCTAGGGTTAGTGTTAGGGTTAGGTTTAGGGTTAGTGTTAGGGCTAGGGCTAGGGCTAGGTTTAGGGTTACAGTTAGGACTAGGCTTATGGTTAGGTTTATAGTTATGGTTAGTGTAATGGCTAGGGTTACATTTAGTGTTATGGTTAGGGTTAGGGCTAGGGCTAGGGTTAATGTTAGGTATAGGCCTAGGGCTAGGGTTAGGTCTAGGGTTAAGTTTAGGGTTAGGGCTAGGGGTACGGTTAGGTCTAGGGATAGTTTTAGCGTTATTGTTAGAGTTAGGGTTAGTGTTACGGCTAGGGTTAGGGTTAGTGTTAGGGTTAGGGCTAGGACTAGGGCTAGGGCTAGGGTTAGTGTTAGGTGTAGGCCTAGGGCTAGGGTTAGGTCTAGGGTTAAGGTTAGGTTTAGGGCTAGGGCTAGGTTTAGGGTTAGGGATCGGGCTATGGCTACAGTTAGCATTAGAGATAGGGGTAGGGTTAGGGTTAGGGTTAAGTGTAGGGTTAGAATTAGGTTAGGGATATTGCTATGGTTAGTTTTAGGGTTAGGGTTATGGCTAGTGTTAGGGCTAGGGCTAGGGCTAGGGCTAGGGTTAGGGTTAGGGTTAGGGTTAGGGTTAGGGTTAGGGTTAGGGCTAGGCTTAGGTCTAGGGTTAGAGTTAGAGCTCGGGCTAGGGCTATTTTTAGGTTTAGGGCTGGGGCTAGGGCTAGGGTTAGGGTGAGGGCTATGGTTAGGACTAGGGATAGGGTTAGGGTTCGGGTGAGGGTTATGGCTAGGGCTAGGGTTAGGTTTAATGTTAGGGTTAGGACTGGGGCAAGTGCTAGGAGTAGGGTTAGGTTTAGGGTTTGGGATATGGTTAGGGTTAGGGTTAGTGTTAGGGCTAGGGCTAGGACTAGGTTTAGGGTTAGTGTTAGTGTTAATATTAGGGCTAGGTTTATGGTTACAGTTAGGGCTAGGATTAGGGTTACATTAGGGCTAGGTTAGGGCTAGGATTAGGGTTAAAATTAGTGTTTTTTTAGGATTTAGTTGGTTTTTTAGGATTAAGGATTAGGGTTAGTGTTCGGGTTAGGGTTAGGTTTAGGGTTAGGGTTAGGTTTGGGGTTGAGGTGGGCTTGGTGTTGGGGTTGGGGTTAGGGTTAGGGTTGGAGTTGGGGCTAGGGCTAGGACTAGGTAAGGGTTAGGGTTAGGGTTATGAGTAGGGCTAGTCCTAGAGCTAGTGTTATGTATAGGGTTAGGGTTAGGGTTAGGGCTCAGGCTAGGGTAAGGTTTAGGGTGTTGGTTAAGATTCGGGCTAGGGTTAGGTTTAGGTTTAGGGTTGGGGTTGGTGTTTGTGTTGGGCTTGAGGTTGGGGTTAGGTTTAGGTTTAGGGTTAGGTCTAGGGCTAGGACAAGGAATAAGTTTGTGGTTGAGGTTGGGGTTGTGTTTTGGGTTGGGGTTGGGGTTCGGTTTAGGGTTAGGGTTAGGGCTAGGGTTAGGGATAGGGCTAGGGCTAGGGTTAGGGTTAGGGCTAGGGCTAGGGCTAGTGCTAGGGCTAGGTTTAGGGTTAGGGTTAGGGTTAGGGTTAGGTTTAGTGCTAGGGTTAGGGTTATGGCTAGGGTTATGGTACGGTCTAGTGTTAGGGTTTGGGCTAGGGTTAGAGTTAGGGCTAGGCCTAGGTTTAGGGTTAGGGCTAGGGCTAAGATAGCTTTAGAGTTAGTGTGAGATTTAGGGCTTGGGTAGGGTTAGGGTTAGGGTTAGGGTTAGGGCTAGGTATAGGGCTAGGCCTAGGTTTAGGGCTAGGGCTAGGGCTAGGGTTAGCTTTAGAGTTAGGGTCAGGTTTAAGGCTTGGGTTTGGGTTAGGGTTAGTGATAGGGTTAGGGTTGGGGTTAGGGTTATGGTACGGGCTAGGGTTAGGTTTAGGGCTAGGGTTAGGGGTAGGGTTAGGTCTAGGCCTAGGGCTATGTTTAGAGTTAGGGTTTGGGTTAGGGTTAGTGTTAGGGCTAGCCCTAAGTTTAGGTTTCGGGTTAGGTCTAGGGCTAAGGCTAGAGTTAGCGTTAGGGTTTGGGCTAGGGCTAGGGCTAGCGCTAGGGCTAGCCCTAGGTTTATTTTTAGGGCTTGGGCTAGGGTTAGCGTTAGAGTTGGGGTCAGGTTTATGACTTGGGTTAGGGTTAGGGTTAGGGTTAGAGCTAGGGCTAGGGCTAGGGTTAGGGTTAGGGCTAGGACTAGGTCTAGTGCTAGGGCTAGAGTTAGGGTTAGGTTTAGGGTTTGGGTTAGGGCTAGGGATAGGGTTAGGGTTAGACTTAGTGTTAGGGCTAGGGCTAGGGCTAGGGTTAGGGTTACAGCTAGGGCTAGGGTTAGGGTTAGGTTTAGAGTTAGGGTTAGTGTTAGGTCTAGGGTTAGGGTTAGTGTTAGGGTTAGGGCTAGGGCTAGGGTTATGGTTATGTATAGGCCTAGGACTAGGGTTAGGTCTAGGGTTAAGTTCAGGGTTAGGGCTAGTGTTAATGTTAGGTCTAGGTTTAGGGTTAGGTTTAGGTTTAGAGTTAGGGTTAGTGTTAGGGCTAGGGTTAGGGTTAGTGTTAGGGTTAGGGCTTGGGCTAGTGCTAGGTTTAGGGATAGGGTTAGGGTTTCTGTTAGGGTTAGGTGTAGGGCTAGGACTAGGATTATTTTTAGGGTTAGGGTTAGGGCTAGGGCTAGGGCTTGTGTTTGGTTTAGTGTTATGGCTAGTTCTAGGGCTAGGTCTAGGGTTAGGGTTATGGTTAGGGTTAGGGCTAGGGCTAGGACTAGGATTAGTGTTAGTGTTAGTGTTAGTGTTAGGGCTAGGTTTATGGTTACACTTAGGCTAGGGTTAGGCTTACGTTACGGCTAGGTTTGCGCTTGGATTATGGTTAAAATTAATGTTTTTTTTAGGATTTAGTGGGTTTTTTAGGATTAAGGGCTAGGGTTACTGTTCTGGTTAGGGTTAGGGTTATGGCTAGGGCTAGGGTTAAGGTTAGGGGTAGAGTTATGGCTATGGCTAGGGCTAGGGCTAGTGCTAGGTTTAGGGTTAGGGTTAGGGTTAGGTTGTGTGTTAGGGTTAGGTTTAGGGTTACGGTTAGTGTTAAGTCTAGGGCTAGGGTTAGATTCAGGGTGTGGGTTAAGATTATTGCTAGATTTAGGTTTAGGGTTAGGGTTGTGGTTGGGATTGGTGTTGGGCTTGTGGTTGGGGTTAGGGTTAGGTTTAGGGTGAGGTCTAGGGCTAGGGCTAGGGTTAGTGTTGGGGTGTGGGTTGGGGTTGGGTTTGGGGTTGGGGTTGCAGTTAAGGTTAGGGTTAGGTTTAGGGTTAGAGCTTGTGCTAAGGTTAGGGTTAAGTTTAGGCTTAGGGCTAAGGCTAGGGTTAGTGTTATCGTTAGGGCTAGTGCTAGGGTTTGGGTTAGGGTTAGGGTGTGGGTTAGGGTTAGGTTTAGGGATAGGGCTAGGGCTAGTGCTAGGTCTAGGGTTAGGGTTAGTGTTAGGTCTGCGGCTAGAGCTAAGGCTAGGTTTAGGGTTAGGGCTAGGGCTAGGTCTAGGGTTAGGGTTAGGGTTTGTTGTATGGTTTGGCACCGGCTAGGGTTAGGGTTAGGGTTAGGGTTAGGGTTAGGGCTAGGGTTAGGATACGGCCAGGTTTAGGGTTAGGGGTAGGGTTTGCATTATGGTTAGGTCTAGAGCTAGGGCTAGGATTAGGGTTAGGTTAAGGTTAGGGCTAGGGCTAGGCCTAGGGCTAGGATCAGGGTTAGGTTTAGGGTTAGGTCTAGGGCTAGGTCTAGGGCTAGGGTTAGGTTTAGAGTTAGGGTTAGTGCTAGGGCTAGGGAACGGGCTAGGGTTAGGGTTAAGGTTAGCATTAGGGTTAGGGCTAGGGTTAG
The DNA here is from genome assembly GCA_015711505.1 of Sylvilagus bachmani. Taxonomy (NCBI): domain Eukaryota; kingdom Metazoa; phylum Chordata; class Mammalia; order Lagomorpha; family Leporidae; genus Sylvilagus; species Sylvilagus bachmani. Next base: position 84,107,682 of record CM027402.1, on the reverse strand, counting down.
GGTACGTGCTAGGGTTAGGGCTATGGCTAGGGTTTGGTTTAGGGTTAGGTCTAGGTCTTGGGCTAGGATTATTGTTAGGGTTAGAGTTAGTGCTTGGGCTAGGGTTTGGGTTATGGCTATTTCTAGAGCTAGTGCTAGGGCTAGGTTTAGGGTTAGGCTTTGGGTTAGGGTTAGGTTCAGCTTGGGCTAGGGTTAGCATTAGGGTTACGGATAGGGCTCGGGTTAGGCCTAGGGCTAGGGCTAGGGTTATGGTTATTGTTAGAGATAGGGCTAGAATTAGGGTTAAGTTTAGTGTTAGGGCTGGTGCTATTGCTTGGGCTAGGGCTAGGGCTAGCGCTAGGGTTAGGGTTAGTGTTAGTGTTGGAATTGGGCTTGAGGTTGTGCTTGGGCTTGGGGTTAGGTTTAGGGTTAAATCTAGGCCTAGGGCTAGGTTTAGGGTTAGGGTTATGGCTAGGGCTAGGGCTAGGGCTAGTCATAGGGTTAGGTTTAGGGTTAGAGTTAGGAATAGGGCTAGGGTAAGTTTTATGTTGTGGGCTAGGGCTAGGGCTAGGGCTATGGCTAGGGCTAGGCCTAGGGCTAGGGCTAAGGCTAGGGTTAGGGTTAGGGTTAGGGCTAGAGCTAGGACTAGGGTTAGGGTTAGTGTTAGTGTTAGTGTTAGGGCTAGGTTTATGGTTACAGTTAGGGCTAGGGTTAGGGTTACGTTAGGGCTAGTTTAGGGCTAGCATTAGAGTTAAAATTTTTGTTTTGTTTGGATTTAGTGGTTTTTTAGGATTAAGGGTTAGGGTTAGGGTCAGTGTTCGGGTTCGGGTTAGGGTTAGGTTTGGTGTTAGGGTTGGTGTTGGGGTGGGCTTGTGTTGGGGTTGGGGTTAGGGTTAGGGTTGAAGTTGGGGCTAGGGCTAGGGCTATGGCTAGGGTAAGGGTTAGGGTTAGGGTTATGGCTGGGCTAGTCCTAGTGCTAATGTTAGGTTTAGGGTTAGAATTAGGGTTAGGGCTCAGGCTAGGGTAAGGTTTAGGGTGTGGGTTAAGATTAGGTCTAGGGTTAGGTTTGTGGTTAGTGTTGGGGTTGGGGTTGGTGTTGGGCTTTGGGTTGGCGTTAGGTTTAGGTTTAGGGTTAGGTCTAGGGCTAGGTCTAGTGTTAAGTTTGTGGTTGGGTTTGAGGTTGTGTTTGTGGTTGTGGTTGGGGTTGGGGTTAGGGTTAGTTTTAGGGCTAGGGTTAGGGTTAGGGTTAGGGCTAGGGTTAGGGTTAGGGTTAGGGCTAGGGCTAGGGCTAGGGCTAGAGCTAGGGCTAGGTTTAGTGTTAGGGTTAGGGTTAGTGATAGGGTTATGGTTAGGATTAGGGTTAGTGTTAGGTCTAGGCCTAGGGCTAGGTTTAGAGTTAGGGTTTGGGTTAGGGTTAGGGCTAGGGCTAATGTTAGGGTTAGGGTTAGGGTTAGGGCTAGCCCTAGGGTTAGGTTTAGGGTTAGGTCTAGGGCTAAGGCTAGAGTTAGCGTTAGGGTTAGAGCTAGGCTAGGGCTAGGGTTAGCCCTAGTTTTAGCGTTAGGGCAAGGGCTATTGTTAGCGTTAGAGTTAGGGTCAGGTTTAGGACTTGTGTTAGGGTTAGGGTTAGGGTTAGGGTTAGGGTTAGGGTTAGGGTTAGGGCTAGGGTTAGGGTTAGGGTTAGGGCTAGGGTTAGGTTTATGGCTAGGGCTAGGGTTAGGGTTAGGTCTAGAGGTAGGGTTAATGTTAGGGCAAGGGTTAGGGTTACTGTTAGGGTTAGGGCTAGGACTAGCGGTAGGGCTAGGGTTAGGTGTAGGGTTAGAATTAGGGTTAGAGTAGGGCTAGGGTTAGGTTTAGGGTTAGGGTTATGGCTAGGGTTAGGGCTAGGTCTAGGGCTAGGGCTAGGGTTAGGGTTAGGGTTAGGTTTAGGGTTAGGGCTAGGTTTAGGTCTAGGGTTAGGGTTTGGGCTAGGGATAGGGCTAGGGATAGGTTTAGGTTTAGGGCTAGGGCTAGGGTGAGGGCTAGGGTTAGGACTAGGGTTAGGGTTAGGGTTCGGGTGAGGGTTATGGCTAGGGCTAGGGCTAAGTCTAGGGCTATGGTTAGGGTTAGGGTTAGGGCTAGGGCTAGGGTTAGTTTTAAGTTGTGGGTTAGGGCTAGGGCTAGGGCTATGTTTAGGGTTGGTGTTAGGGCTAGGGCTAGGGCTAGGGTTAGGGTTAGGGTTAGTGCTAGGGTTAGGGTTAGGGTTAGGGTTAGTGTTAGGGGTAGGGCTAGGAATAGGGCTAGGTTTAGGATGAGGTTTAGGTTTAGGGGTAGTGCTAGGGTTAGTTTTAGGGTGTTAAGATTAGGGCTAGGTTTATGTCTAGGGCTAGGGCTAGGATTATTTTAGGTGTTAGGTTTAGGTTTAGGGTTAGGGCTAGGGCTTGGGTTAGGGATAGGGTTATGACTAGGGCTAGGGCTAGGGCTAGGTTTACGGTTAGGTTTAGGGTTAGGGCTAGGGCTATGGCAGGTTTAAGTTGTTGGTTATGGTTAGGGCTAGGGTTAGATTTAGGTTTATGGTTGGAGTAGTGGTTGTATTTGGGGTATTGTTGGGGTTAGGGTTAGGTCTAGGGCTAGGGTTAGGGCGAGGGTTATGCCTAGGGCTACGGTTAGGGTTTAGGTTAGGGTTCTGGCTAGTTCTAGGGCTGGGGCTAGCTTTAGGGTGAGGGTTAGGGTTAGGGGTAGAGCTAGGGTTAGGTTTAGGGTGTCTGTTAAGATTAGGGCTAGGGTTATGTCTAGGGCTAGGACTAGGGCTAGAGTTAGGGTTCGGGTTAGGGTTAGGTCTAGGATTATGGTTAGGGTTAGGGGTAGGGCTAGTACTAGGGTTAGGGTGAGGGTTAGGTTTAGGGCTGGGGGTAAGGCTAGGGTTAGGTTTGGGGCTTGGGCTAGGGTTAGGTTTAGGGTGTGGGTTAAGTTTAGGGCTAGGTTTAGGTTTAGGGTTAGGGTTGAAGTTGGGATTGGTGTTTGGCTTGGGGTTGGTTAGGGTTAGGGTTAGCGTTAGGATTAGTGCTATGGCTAGGGCTAGGGTTAGGTTGTGGCAGGGTTGGGGCTGGGTTTGAGGTTGGGGTTAGGGTTAGTGCTAGGTTTAGGGTTAGGTTTAGGCTTAGAGCTTGGCTAATACTAGGGTTAAATTTAGGGTTAGGGCTAGGGCTAGGGTTAAGGTTAGGGTTAGGGTTTCTGCTAGGTTTAGGGTTAGGGTAAGGGCTAGGCTAGGGCTAGGGTTAAGTTTAGGGCTAGAGCTAGGGCTAGGCCTAGGTTTAGGGTTAGCTAGGGCTAGGGTTATGGTTATAGTTTAGGGTTAGGGCTAGGGCTAGGTGTAGGGCTAGGGATAGGGCTAGGGCTAGGTTTAGGTTTAGGGTTTGTGTTAGGGCTAGGGCTAGGGCTAGGTTTAGGGTTTGGTTTAGGTTTAGGGATATCGCTAGGGTTAGGCCTATGGTTAGGGTTAGGGTTAGGGCTAGGGCTAGTCTTAGGGTTAGTGTTATGGTTAGGGCTAGGGCTAATGCTAGGGTTAGGTTTAGGGTTAGGGTTAGGGCTAGGGTTAGGGTTAGGGTTAGGCTTATGGCTAGGCCCTAGTCTAGGGCTACTTCTAGGGTCTAGTGTTGGGTTTGGGTTATGGTTATGGCTAGGTCTAGGTTAGGGCTAGGGGCTAGGGTTACGGTTAGGTTTAGAGTTAGGTTTAGGGTTAGGTCTAGGGCTAGGACTAGGGTTAGGGTTAGTGTTAGTGTTAGTGTTAGTGTTAGGGCTTGGTTTATGGTTACAGTTAGGGCTAGGGTTAGGGTTATGTTAGGGCTGGGTTAGGGCTAGGATTAGTGTTAAAACTAGTATGTTTTTAGGATTTAGTGTGTTTTTTAGGATTAAGGGCTAGGGTTAGTGTTCAGGTTAGGGTTAGTGTTAGTGTTAGGTTGAAGTTTAGGGTTGGGGTTGTGTTGGGGATGGGTTTGGGGTTAGGTTAGGGTTGCGGTTGTGGCTAGGGTGAGGTCTAGTGTTACCCAAACACTAACCCTAACCCTATCCCTAGACCTAGCACTAGCCCAAACCATAAACCTAACCCTAACCCTATCCCAAACCCTAACCCTAACGCTAATCCTAGCCCTAGCACTAGCCCTAACCCTAACACTAACCCTCACCCTAACATTAGCCCTAACACTAAACCTAACGCTAGACCTAACCCTAGCCATAGGCCTAAACCTAACCCTAAACCTAAACCTAGCCCTAGCCGTAGCCCTAGCCCTAACCCTAAGACTAAACCAAACCCCAGCCCTAACACTAACCTTAACTCTAACCCTAACCCTAATGTTAGCCCTAACACTAACTCTAAACATATACCTAACCTTGCTCTAACACTAACACTAAACCTAAACCTAGCCTGTGCCCTAGCCGTAGACCTACCCCTGACCTTACCCTGAACCTAGCCCTAGCGCTGGCACTAGCCCTAACCCAAACCCTAAACCTAACCCTAACCCTAGACCTAGACCTAGCCCTAGCCCAAACCATAACCCTAACTCTAACCCTAACCCTAACCCTATCACAAACCCTAACCCTAACCCTAATCCTAGCCCTAGACCTAGCACTACCCAAACCCTAACACTAACCCTCACCCTAGCACTAGCCCTAACACTAAACCTAACCCTAGACCTAACCCTAGACTTAGGCCTAAACCTAACCCTAAACCTAAACCTAGCCGTAGCCCTAGCCCTAGCTCTAACCCTAACGATAATCCTAGCACTAGCCCTAACCCTAACACTAAACCTAAACCTAGCCTATGCCCTAGATGTAGCCCTACCTCTGACCTTACCCTAAACCTAGCCCTAGCGCTGACACTAGCCCTAACCCAAACCCTAGCCCTAGACCTAGCCCTAGCACAAACCATAACCCTAACTCTAACCCTAACCCTAACCATATCCCAAACCCTAACCTTAAACCTAATCCTAGCCCTATAACTAGCCCTAACCCTAACACTAACCATCACCCTAGCACTAGCCCTAACCCTAGACCTAACCCTAGCCTTAGGCCTAAACCTAACACTAACCCTAACCCTAACCCTAACCCTAGCCCTAGCCCTAACCCTAACACTAAACCAAATCCTAGCCCTAACACTAATCAAACTCTAACCCTAACCCTAACCCTATCCCAAACCCTAAACCTAACCCTAATCCTAGCCCTAGCACTAGCCCTAACCCTGACACTAACCCTCACCCTAGCACTAGCCCAAACACTAAACCTAACCCTAGACCTAAACCTAGCCTTAGGCCTAAACCTAACCCTAACCCTAAACCTAGCCCTAGCACTAGCCCTAGCCCTAACCCAAACACTAAACCAAACCCTAGCCCTAACACTAACCCTAAATCTAACCCTAACCCTAACCCTAGCCCTACCCTAACCCTAACCCTAAACTTAACTCTAGCCCTGGCCCTAACCCTAACCCTAACGCTAAACCTAACCCTAAACCTAAGCCTAGCCCTAAACCGAAACCTAACGCAAACCCTAGCCCTAGCCCTAGCACTAACCCTAACCCTCACCCTAACCAGCACGTGCCCTAGCCTTAGACCTAACCCTAAACCTTACCCTAACCCTAGCCCTAGCCCTAGCCCTAGACCTAACCCTAACCAAAAACTTAGCCCTAGCCCATGCCCTAACCGTAAACCTAACCCTAGCCCTAACACTAATCCTAAACCTAACCCTAACCCTAACCCTAACCCTAAACCTAGCCCTAGCCCTAACCTAACCCTAGCCCTAGCCCTAACTCTAACCCTAACCCTAGCCCTAGCAATAGCCCTAACCCTAACCCTAACCCCAACCCCAACCTCAAACCCAACTCCAACACCAACCCTAACCCGAACCCTAATCCTAAACCTAACCCTAGCTTTAGCCCTAGCCCTAGCCGTAACCGAAACCTAATCCTAGCACTAACCCTAAACCTAACCCTAGCCCGTGCCCTATCCCTAGCACTAACCCTAAACCTAACCCGAAACCTAGCCCTAGCCCTAGAACTAACCCTAATGCTAAACCTAACAATAACCTTGCCCTAGGCCTAGCACTAGAACTAACCCTAAGCCAAAACCTAATCCTAGCCCTAGACCTAACCCTAACCCAAACCCAAGCCCTAACCCTAAATCTGGCCCGTACGGTAACCCTAAACATTACCATAACCCTAACCCTAACCATAGCCCGTGCCCTAGCCCTAGCCCTAGCCCTAACCCTAGCCATAAACCTGACACTAACCCTAACCCTAGCCCTAGAACTAGACCTAATCATAAACCTAACCCTAACACTAGCCCTAGGCCTAACCCTAGCCCTAACCATAGCCCTAACCCTAACCCTAGCCCTAAACCTAACACTAACACTAACCCTAGCCCTAGTTCTAACCCTAACCCTAACATTAAATTAATCCTAGCCCTGGCCCTAGATCTAACCCTAACCCAAACCCTAGCCCTAACACTAACCCTATCCCCAACCCTAACCCTAGCCCTAACCCTAAACCTAACACTAGCCCGTTCCCTATCCCTAGCCCTAACCCTAACCCTAACCCTAAGCCTAGCCATAGCCCTAGCCCTAGCCCTAAACATAACACTAATTCTAGCCCTAGCCCTAACCCTAACCCTAAACATAACCCTAGCCCATGCCCTAGCCTTAGCCCTAACGGTAAACCTAACCCATACCCTAGCACGAGCCCTGGCCCAAGCCTAACCCTAACCCGAAACCAAGCATTAAACCTAACACTATCCTGTAACTTAGCCCTAGCCCTAACCAAAGCCCTAGGCCTAGACCTAA
>CM027402.1:84083524-84100399 GCA_015711505.1 Sylvilagus bachmani | reverse complement strand
CCTAACCCTAACCAGAACCCAAGCATTAAACCTAACACTACCCCTTACCCTAACCCTAGCCCTAACCCTAGCCGTAGGCCTAGACCTAGCCCTTACCATAACCCTAACCCTAACCCTAAACGTAGCACTTAACCTAACCCTAGCCCTACCCTAACCCTAACGCTAAACCTAACACTAACCATAGCCCAAGGCCTTGCCCTAGCCATAACCCTAACCTGACCCTAATCCTAGCCCTAGCCCTAGACCTAACCCTAAAACTAACCCTAACCCTATCCCAAACCCTAACCCTAACCCTAATCCTAGACCTAGCCCTAGCTTTAGCTCTAACCCCAACACTAAATCGAACCCTAGCCCTAACACTAACCCTAACTCTAACCCTAACCCTAACCATAGCCCTAACACTAACCCTAACCCTAGACCTAACCAACCATACCCCGTACACTAACCCTAACACTAGACCGAGCACAGACCTAACAACTAGCACTAACACTAACCCTAACCCTAAGCCTAACTCCAACCCCAAGCACAAAACCAACCCCAACCACAACCCTAACCCTAACTCTAAACCTAACCAGAACCCTAATGATAGCCCTAGCCCTAGCCCTAATGATTATCCTAACACAAGCCCTAGCGCTAATCCTAACCCTAACCCTAAACCTAACACTAACCCTTGCCCTAACCCTAGCCCTAACCCTAACCCTAGCACTAACCCTAACCCTAAACTTAACCCTAGCACTGGCCTTAATCCTAACCCTAACCCTAACACTAGCGCTAGCCCTCGACCTAACCCTAATCCTAACCCTAACCCTAACCCTAGCCCTAAACTGAACCCTAACACTAAAACTAACCCTAACACTAACCCTAAACCTAACCCTAGCCATTACCCAGGCACTAGCCCTAACCCTAACGATAATCCAAACCCTAGCTCTAACCCTAACACTAACCCTAACCCTAGCAAGTGCCCTAGCCATAGCCCTAACCCTGACCATACCCTGAACCTAGCCCTAGCCCTGGCACTAGCCCTAACACTGAACATAACCCTAACCCAACCCCAAACCCTAACCATAGCCCTAGCTCTAAACCTAACCCTAACCATAACCCTAACAATAGCACTAGCCATAACCCAAACCCTAACCCTAACCCTACCCTAACCCTATCCTAAACCCTAACCCTAACCCTAATCCTAGCCCTAGCACTAGCTCTAACCCTAACACTAACCCTCACCCTAGCACTAGCCCTAACACTAAACCTAATCCTAGACAAAAACCTAGCCTTATGCCTAAAACTAACCCTAACCCTAAACCTAACCCTAGCCCTAGCCCTAGCCCTAACCTTAACACTAAAAACCCTAGCCCTAACACTAAACCTAACTCTAATCCTAACCCTAACATTAGCCCTAACACTAACCATAAACCTAGACCTAGCCCTACACCTAACCCTAGCACTAACCCTAACCCTAAACCTAACCCTAACTCCAACCCCAAGCCCAACTCCAACCCCAACCACAACCCTAACACTAACTCTAAACCTAACCAGAACTCTAGCCATAGCCCTAGCCCTAGCCCTAACCATTACCCTAACCCAAGCCCTAGCCCTAACCCTAACCCTAACCCTAAATCTAACACTAATCCTTGCCCTAACCCTAGCCCTAGTCCTAACCTAACCCTAGCCCTAGCCCTAAAACTAACCCTACCCCTAACCCTAGCCCTAGCAATAGCCCTAACCCTAACCCTAACCCCAACCCCAACCTCAAACCCAACTCCAAAACCAACCCTAACCCTAACCCGAACCCTAAACCTAACCCTAGCTTTATCACTAGCCCTAGCACTAACCCTAAACCTAACCCTAGCCCGTGCCCTATCCCTAGCACTAACCCTAACGCTAACCCTAAACCTAACCCTAGCCCGTGCCCTATCCCTAGCATGTACCCTAACCCTAACCCGAAACCTAGCCCTAGCCCTAGCCCTAACCCTAACAATAAATCTAACAATAACTTTGTCCTAGGCCTAGCTCAAGACCTAACCCTGAGCCAAAAGCTAATCCTAGCCTTAGACCTAACCCTGACCCAAACCCTAGCCCTAAACCTAACACTAACACTAACCTAGCCCTAGTTCTAGCCCTAACCCTAACATTAAATTAATCCAGGCCTAGCCCTAGATCTAACCCTAACCCAAACCCTAGCCCTAACACTAACCCTATCCCCAACCCTAACCGTAGCCCTAACCCTAAACCTAACACTAGCCCGTTCCCTATCCCTAGCACTAACCCTAACCCTAAACCTAAACCTAGACCTAGCCCTAGCCCTAGCCCTAACCCTAAACCTAAAAATAACACTAGCCCTAGGCCTAGCCCTAACCATTACCCTAATCCAAGTCCTAGCCCTAACCAAAACCCTAACCCTAAATCTAACACTAACCCTTGCTCTAACCCTAGCCCTAACCCTAACCCTAGCACTAACCTAACCCTAACCCTAGCCCTAAACATAACCCTAGCACTAAACCTAACCCTAACACTAACCCTAAACCTAACCCTAGCCTTAGCCCTAGCCCTAGCCCTAACCCTAACGATAATCCTAGCCCTAGACCTAGCCCTAACCGTAAACCTAACCCTAGCCCTAACACTAATTCTAACCCTAACCCTAGCCCTTGCCCTAACCTAACCCTAGCCCTAGCCCTAACCCTAACCCTAAACCTAGCCCTAGCAATAGCCCTAACCCTAGCACTAACCCCAACCCCAACCTCAAAACCAACTCCAACACCACCCTAACCCGAAACCGAACCCTAAACCTAACCCTAGCTTTAGCCCTAGCCCTAGCCCTAACCCTAACCCTAACCCGAAACCTAGCCCTAGCCCTAGCCCTAACCCTAATGCTAAACTAACTCTAAACCTAGCCCTAGCCCTAGCCCTAGCCCTAACCCTAACCCTAAACCTAACACTAACACTAGCCCTAAGCCTAGCCCTAGCCCTACACTAACCCTAACCCTAACCCTAACCCTAACCCTAACCCTAACCCTAGCACTAGCCCTAAACCAAAACCTAACCCTAGCTCTAGCCTTAACCCTAAACTTAACAGTAACCCTAGCCAAGCTCTAACACTAAACCTAACCCTAATCCTAACCCTAACCCTAGCCCTCACCTGAACCCTAACCCTAAACCTAACCCTAGCCCTAACCGTAGCCCTAGCCCTACCCTAAACCTAACCCTACCCTAGCCCTAGCCATAGACCTAGCCCTAGCCCTAGCTGTAACCCTAACCGTAATCCTAACCCTAACACTAGACCTAGCCCTAAGCCTAACCCTAACCTAGCCCTAGCCCTAGCCCTAAACCTAATATTAACCCTAGACCAAACCCTAGCCCTAGCCCTAACCCTAGGCCTAGCCCTAACCCTAGCCCAAAACCTAACCCTAGCCCTAGCCCTAGCCCTAGCCCTAGCCCTAGCCCTAACCCTAACCATAACCCTAGCACTAGCCTAACCCTAACCCTAACCCTAGCACTAGCCCTAACCCTAAACTTAACCCTAGCCCTAAACATAAGCCTAAACCTAACCCCAATCCCAACCCCAAACTCAACCCCAGCCCGAACCCTAACCCTAGCCCTAGCACTAGCCCTAACCCTAACCCTAACCCTAACACCAACCCCAAGCCCAACACCAACCCCAACCCCAACACTAACCCTAAACCTAACCCTAGTCCTAATCTTAACTCACACCCTAAACCTAACCCTAGCCCTAGCCCTAAACCTAACCCTGACCCTAAACTTAGCCCTAGCCCTACCCTAGACATAATCCTAATCCTAACCCTAACCATAGCCCTAGCCCTAGCAATTGCCCTCGCCCTAACCCTAGCCCGAGGCCTAGCCCTAGCCCTTACCGTAATCCTAACACTAACCCTAGCCCTAGCCCCAACCCTAAAACAAACACTACCCTTACCCAAGACCTAGCCCTAGCCCTAATCCCAACCCAAACCCCAACCATAACCCTAACCCTAACCCTAGGCCTAACCCTAACCATAACCCACCTCTTAAACCTAACCCTAGCCCTAGCCCTAACCCTGAACCTAACCGTAAACCTAGCCCTAAACCTAGCCCTAGCCATAACACTAATGCTCACCCAAGCCCTAGCGCTAGCCCTAAACCTAACCCTAAAAATGATCCTAGACCTAGCCCTAAACCTAATCCTACCCCGTACCCTAACCCTAGCCATAACCCTAACCCTAACACTAGCCCTAGCCCCAGCCCTAGCCCTAACCCTAAACCTAACCCTAGCCAGTGCCCTAACCTAGCCGTAACCCTAACCCTAACCCTAGCCCTAGCCAAGCTCTAACCCTAAACCTAAACCTAAACCTAACACCAACCCCAACCCTAACCACAAACCCAACCCCAACCCCAGCCCCAACCCTAACCCTAGACCTAGCACTAGCCCTAGCCCTAACCCTAACCCTACCCTAACACCGACCCCAAGCCCAACACCAACCCCAACCCCAACCCTAACCCTAAACCTAAACATTGCCCTAATCTTAACCCACACCCTAAACCTAACCCTAACCCTAGTCCTAAACCTAAACCTAACCCAAACCCTAACTCTAGCCCTAGCCCTAGCCCTAGACCTAACCGTAGCCCTAATCTTAACAGACACCCTAAACCTAACCCTAGCCCTACCCCTAACCCTAAACCTTACCCTAAACCTACCACTATCCCTAGACCTAGCCCTAGCCGTAACCCTAACCCTAACCCTAGCCGTACCACTAGGCCTAACCCGAACGCTAACCCTAGCCCTAGGTCTAACCCTAACCCTAACCCTAACCCTAACCCTAGCACTAGCCCTAACCCTAACCCTAACCCTAGTCTTAGCCCTAACCCTAACACGAACCCTAACCCAAGCCGTAGCCGTAGCTCTAGACCTAACCCTAGCCCTAATCTTAACAGACACCCTAAACTTAACCCTAGCCCTACCTCTAACCCTAACCCTAAGCCTAAAGCTAGCCCTAACACTAGCCCTAGCCCTAGCCATAACCCTAACCTTAACACTAGCCCTAGTCTAGCCCTAGCCCTCGCCCTAAACCTTTCCCTAGCCCTAGCCCTAGCCCTAACCCCAACCCCAACCCCAACCACAACCACAACCCCAACTCCAACCGTAACCCTAACCCTAACCCTAGCCCTGACCATAAACCAGAACTTAAACCTAAACCTAAACCTAGTCCTAACCCTAACCCTAACCCTAAACCTAGCCCTAGCCCTAGACCTACACTAACCGAACCCTAGCTCTAACCCTAACCCTAACCCTAGCCCGTACCCTAACCTTACCCATAACCCTAACCCTAACAATGATCTAACCTAACTCTAACCCTAAACATAGCCCTAGCTTTAACTAAAACCCTAACCAAACCATAACCTTAACCGTAGTCCTAGACCTAAACCAAAACCCTAACCCTTGTTCTACCCCTATCCCTAGACCTAGCCTTAACTCAAACCCTAAACCTAACCCTATCCCAAACTCTAACACTAACCCTAATCCTAGCGCTAGCCCTAGCCCTAACTCTAACAGTAAGCAGATCCCTAGCACTAGCCCTAACTCTAAACCTAACACTAGATCTAACCCTAGCGCTAGGCCTAAACCAAACCCTAAACCTAAACCTAGTCCTAGCCCTAGCCCTAAACTTAAACCTAGCCCTAGCCCTAGCTCTAGTCCTAACCGTAACACTATCCCTAACCCTGGCCCTAGAAATAGCCCTAACCCTACCCTAACCCTAGCCCTAGCCCTAGACCAAATCCTAACCCTAGCCCTAGACCTAGCCCTAGACATAGCCCTAACCCACAACTTAAATGTAACCATAGCCCTAGCCCTAACCCTAACCCTAACACTAACACTAACCCTAGACCTAGTCCTAGCTCTAGTGCTAGCCCCAACCCAAACCCTAACCCTAACCCTAACCCTAACCCTACCCCTCACCCTAAACCTGGCCTTAGCCCTAGCCCTAACCATAACACTAACACTAACATTAGCCCTAGCCCTAACTCTTACCCTAACCCTAGGCCTAACCCTAGCCCTAGCCCTAAACCTAACCGTAACCATAGCCCTAGCTATAACACAAACCCTAAACCTAAACGAAGCCCTAGCCCTAGCACTAGTCCTAGCCCTAAACCTAACCCAAACTCTAACCCTAGCCCTAACCCTAACACTAAAACCTAACCCTGGCCCTAGACCTAGACCTAACCCTAACACTAACACTAATCATAGCCCTAGCCAAAACCTTAACCCTAACCCTAACCCTAACCCTAGACCTAACCCTAGCCCTAGCCCTAAACCTAACCCTAACCTTAACCCTAGTTCTAGCCCTAGCCCTAGCCCTAACCCTAACAGTAAACCTAACCATAGCATTATCCCTAACCCTAACCTTAACCCTAGTCCTAGCCCTAACCCGAAACGTAACCCTAGCCCTAGCCTAAGTCTAACACTAAACCTAACCCTAACCCTAACCCGAACCTCAACCCCAACCCCAAAACCAACACCAAACACAATGCCAACCCTAACCCAGCCCTAGCCCTAGCCCTAGCCCTAAGCCAAACTTAACCCTAGCCCTAGCCAAGCTCTAACCCTAAACCTAAACCTAACCCTAACCCCAACCACAACCACAAACCCAACCCCAACCACAGCCCCAACCCTAAACCTAGCCGTAGCCCTAGGCCTAGCCCTAACCCTAACCCTAGACCTAGCACTAGGCCTACCCCTACCACTAACCCTAACACTAGCACTAGCCCTAAACCTAACCCTAACACTAATCCTAGCCCTAGCACTAACCCTAACACTACCACTAGCCCTAAAACATACCCTAACACTAATCCTAGCCCTAACCCTAACCCGAACCCTAAACCTAAATCTAGCCCTAGCCCTAGCCATAATCCTAACCCTAACCATAGGACTAGCCCTAGCCCGAACCCTCGCCCTAACCCTAACCCTAGACCTAGCCCTAGCTCTTGCCATAACCCTAACACTAAGCCTAGCCCTAGCCCTAACACTAACCCGAACACTAAACCTTACCCTAGTCATACCCTAGCACTAACCACAATCCCAACGCCAACGACAACCTCAACCACAACCACAACCACAACCATAAACCTAACCCTAAACCTAGCCCTAACCATAACTCACAAATTAAACGTAACCCAAGCCCTAGCCCTAACCCTAACCTAACCCTAAACCTAGCCCTAGCCCTAGCCATAACCCTAACCCTATCCCAAGCCCTAGCCCTAGCCCTAACCCTAACCATAACCGTAAAAATACTCCTAGCCCTAGCCCTAGACCTAACCCTAACCCAAAAGCTAGCCCTAAACCTAACTCTAGCCCGACACCTAACCCTAACCCTAACCATAATCATAACCCTAGCGCGCTCCCTAGCCCTAGCACAAAACCTCACCATAAACCTAAACCTAGCCCTACCCCTAGCCCTCGCCCTAACCCTAACCCTAGCCCTAGGCATAGCCCTAGGCATAGCCCTAGCCCTAACTCTAACCCTAACCCTAATCCTAGCCTTAGCCCTAGACCTAGTCCTAACCCAAACACTAGACCTAACCCTAACCCTAGCCCGTGCCCTAGCCCTAGATTTAAACCAATCCCTAACCCGAGCCCTACCCTATGCCTAGCCCTAATCCCTACCATAACCCTAACCCTACCCCTAACCCTCAACCTAATTCTAACCGTAAATATAGCCCTAGCTCTAAACCTAACACTAACCATAACCTTAAGCATAGCCCTAGCCCTAAACCAAACCCTAACCCTAGCTCTAGCCCTAGCCCTAGCCCTAACCATAACCCTAAACCTAATCCTAGCGCTAGTGCTAGCTCTAACCCTAAGACTAACCCTAACCCTAGCCCTAGCCCTACCCTAACCCTTACACTAGCCCTATCCCTAAACCTAATTCTAACCCTAGACCTAACCCTAACCCTAAACCTTACTCTAAAGCTAACCCTAGCCCAAGCCCTAACCCTAACCCTAACCCTAGACCTAACCCTAGTCCTAGGCCTAACCCTAACCCTAACCTTAACCCTAGACCAAACCCTAGCCCTAACCTATACCTAACGCTAACCCTAGACCTAGCCCTAGACCTAGGCCCAACCCTAACACTAACCCTATCCCTAACACTAACACTACCCTAACTCTAAACCTAACCCTAACCCTAGACCTAGCCCTGGCTCTAGCCCTAACCCTAACCCTAACCCTAACCCTAGCCTTAGCCCTAGCATTAGGCCTAGCCCTAACCCTAGCCCTAGCCCTAAGCATAACCCTAACCCTAACACTAACCCTAGACCTAGTCCTAAACCTAACCTTAACCCTAGCCCTAGGCCTATACCTAAACCTAATCCTAACCGTAGCCCTAGGACTAGCCCTAACCCTAACACTAACCCTAAACCTAGCCCTAACACTAACCCTAACTCTAAACCTAACCCTAACCCTAACCCTAACCCTAACCCTAGTTCTAACCCTAGCCCTAGCCATAACCCTAACCTTAACCCTAGACCTAACCCTAGCCCAAACCTATACTTAACGCTAACCCAAGACCTAGCCCTAAACCTAGGCCTAACCCTAACACTAACCCTAACCCTAGCCCTAACACTAACCATAACTCTAAACCTAACCCTAACCCTAGCCTTAGCCCTAGCCTTAGCGCTAGCCCTAACCCTATCCCTGGCCCTAACCATAACCCTAACCCTAACCCTAACCCTAACCCTAACCCTAATCCTAACCCTAACCCTATCCCTAACCCTAAACTAAGCCTAGCCCTAGCCCTAGCCCTAGCCCTAACCATAACCCTAGCCCAAGCCCTAGCCATAACCCTAACCCAAGCCCTAGGCCTAGCCCTAACACTAACACTAACACTAACACTAACCCTAGCCCTTGCCCTAGCCCTAGCCCTAACCCTAAACCAAACCCTAACCCTAACCCTAGCCCTAGCACTAGCCCTAGACCTAGCCCTAACCCTAACCTTAACCCTAAACTTAGCCCTAAAACTAACGCTAGACCTAATCCTAGCGTACCCCTAAACCTAACATTAACACTAGCCCTAGCCCTAGCCCTAACCCTAACCCTAACCCTAAGCAAAGCCCTAAACCTGACCCTAACTCTAATGCTAACCCTAGCCATAGCCCTAACCCTAAACCTAGGCCTAGACCTAGCCCAAGCCCTAGCCCTAACCCTAATGCTAACTCTAGCCCTAGCCCCAGACCTAACCCAAACCTAACCCTAGGGATAGGCCTAACACTAACCCTAACCCTAACACTGTTCCTAGCCCTAAACCTAACCCAAACCCTAACTCTAACTCTAGCCCTAGGCATAGACCTAACCCGAACCATAACCCTAGCCCTAACCCTAACCCTAGCCATACCCTAAACCTAGCCCTAACCCTAACCCAAGCACTTACCCTAACCCTAAACCTAAACCTAAACCTAGCCCTAATCCTAACCCTAACCTTAGCATTAACACTACCCCTAACCCCAACCCAAACCCAAACCCCAAACCGAATCCCAACCCCAAACTCAACCCCAACCCCAATCACAAACCTAACCCTAGTCCTAGCCCTAGACCTAACCCTAAACCTAAACCTAACCTCAACCTCAAGCCCAACAGCAACCCCAACTCAACCCTAACCCTAAACCTACCCCTAGCCTTAATCTTAACCCACACCCTAAACCTTACCCTAGCCCTAGCCCTAACCCTAGACCTAACACTAGCCCTAGGCCTAGCCCTAGCCATACCCTAACCCTAACCCTTACCCTAGCCCTAGCCCTAGCCCCAACCCCAACCCTAACACTAACCCTAACCCCAACCCCAATTCCAACCCAACTCCAACCCCAACCCTTAACCTAAACTTAACCCTAACCCTAACACGAACACTAACCCTAACACTTATACCTAAAAACCATTAATCCTAAAAAAACAAAATTTTTAACCCTAATCTTAGCCCTAGCCTAACCCTAGCCCTAACTGTAACCATAAACCTAGCCCTAACACTAACACTAACACTCACCCTAACACTAGTCCTAGCACTAACCCTAACTCTAACCCTAACCCTAGCCCTAGCCCTAGGCCTAACCCTAGCCATAGCCCTAGCCCTAACCCACAACTTAAAACTAAACCTAGCCCTAACTCTAACCCTAAACCTAAACATAACACTAGGCCTAGCCCTAGCCATAGCCATAAGCTAAACCTAACCCTAGCCCTAGCCCTAGACCTAACCCTAACCCTAACCCTAAACCCAACACCAACCCCAACCTGAAGCCCAACTCCAACCCTAACCCTAATCCTAGTGCTAGCCCTAGCCCTAACACTAACCATAACCCTAATCCTAGCTCTATCCCTAACCCTAACTATAACCCGAGCCCTAACCCTAACCATAACCCGAGCCCTATCCCTAACCCTAACACTAACCCTAGCCCAAGCCAAACCCTAACCCTAACCCAAAGCCTAACCCTAACCCTAGCCCTAGCCCTAGACCTAACACTAACCCTAACCCGAAACCTAACTCTAGCCGAAGCCATAGACCTAGACCTAACCCTAAACCTAACCCTCGCCCTAACACTAACCCTAGCCCTTAGCATAACCCTAGACCTAAACCTAACCCAGTCCAAACTCTAAACCTAACCGTAAACCTAACGCTATCCCTAGACCAAACCCTAACCCTATCCCTAGACCTAACCCTAACACTAATCTTAACACTAACCCTAAACCTAGCCCTAGCACTAGCCCTAGCCCTAGCACATATCATAACCCTAACACTAACCCTAGCACTGGTCCTTACCCTAACCCTAAACCTACCCCAAGCCCTAACCCTAAACTTAACCCGAGCCCAAGCCCAAGCTCTAACCCTAAACCTAACCCTAAACCTAACCACAATCTAAATCCCTACACCAAACCCAAACCGAACCCCAACCCCAACCCTAAACCTAGCCCTAGACCTAGCCCTAACCCTAACCCTAAACATAACCCCAACCACAAACCCAACACCAACACAAAACCCAAATCTAAATCTAAACCTAAACCTAGCCCTAATATTAACCCACACCCTAAACCTAACCTTAGCCCTAACACTAACCCTAGCCCAAACGATAACCCCCAACTTATAGGTAACCTAGTACTGCCCTAGCCCTAAGCCTAAATCTAACGAATGCCCTAACCTTAAACCTAACCCTATCCCTAACCCAAACCCACGACTTAAACCTAACACTAGCCCTAGCCCTAACCCTAATCCTAACCCTAGACCTAACCTAGCCCTAGCCTTAAACCTAACCTTAACCCTAGACCTAACCCTAGTCCTAGCCCTATACCAAACCCTAGCCCTAGCCCTAAACCCTAGCCCTAGAACTAAGCCTAACACTAACCCTAACCCTAGCCGTAACACTAACCCTAACTCTAAACCTAACCCTACCCTAACCCTACGCCTAACCCTAGCCTGAGCCCTAACCCAAAACTTAAACCAATGCCTAACCCTACCATAGGCCTATACCTAACCCTAACCCTAGCCCTAGCACTAACCCTAGCCCTAACACTAACCGTAACTCAAAACCTAACCCTAACCCTAGCCCTAGCCATAACCCTAACACTAACCCTAGCCCTAGCCCTAACACTAACCCTAAACCTAACCCTAGCCCTAGCCCTGACACTAACCCTAACCCTAACACTAGCCCTAGCACAAGCCTAGTCCTAGCCCTAACCCTAACCTTAAACCTAACCATAACCCTAGAACTAAGCCTAGCCCTACCCCTAAACCTAACCCTAACCCTAACCCTAACCCTTACCCTAGCCCTAGCCCTAGCCCTAACCCTAACCCTAACCCAAGCCCTTGTCCTGACCCTAACTTTAACGCTAACCCTAGCCCTAGCCCTAACCCTAAGCCTAACCTTAAACCTGGCCCTGCAATACCACTAGCCCTAGCCCTAACACTAAACCTAACCCTAACCCTAACCCTAGCACTAGCCCTAACCCTAAACCTAACCCTAGCCCTAACCCTAACCCTAACCCTAAACCTAGCCCAAGCCCAAGCCCTAACCCTAAACCTAACACTAACCCTAACCTCAACCCCAAACACAACCCCAACCCCAACCCCAACCACAAACCTAACCCTAGACCTATCCCTAGACATAACCCTAAACCTAAACCTAACCCCAACACCAACCACAACCCCAACCCTAACCCTAAACCTAACCCTAGCTCTAATCTTGACCCACACGCAAAACCTTACCGTAGCCCTAGCCCTAACCCTAACCCTAAACGTAAACCTAGCCTTACACCTAGCCATTACCATAACCCTAAACCAAAACCTAGACCTAGGCCTAACCCTAACTCTAACACTAACCCGAACCCTAACACTAGCCCAAGCCTAGGCCTAGCCATAACCCTAATCCTAACGCTTACCCTAACCCTAGCCCTAGCCCCAACCCCACCCTAACCCTAACCATAAACTCAACCCCAACCCCAACCCCACCCCAACACCAACCCTAACCCTAAACCTAACCTTATCCCTAACCCTAACCCGAACACTAAACCCTAACACTTAATCCTAAAAAAACCACTAAATCCTAAAAAAACAAAAACTTTAAACATAATACTATCCCTAACCTAGCCCTAACGTAACCCTACCCCTAGCCTTAAATGTAACCATAAAACTAGCCCTAACACTAACACTAACACTAACACTAACACTAACCCTAACACCAATCCTAGCCCGAACCCTAACCCTAACCCTAACCCTATCCCTAGTCCTAGACCTAGCCATAACCCTAAACCTAACCCAAGCCCTAGCCCTAACCATATCCCTAACACTAACAATAGCGCTAGCCCTAGCCCTTGCCCTAGCCCTAACAATAAAGCTAACACTAATCCTAGCCCAAGCAGAAAACCTAACCCTAACCATAAACATAACCCAAGCCCTAACCCCAGCCCTAACCCTAAACCAAACACTAACCCTAACCCTAGCCCTAGCCCTAGTGCTAACCCTAACCCTAACCCTAACTCTAACCCAAACCCTAGACCTAACCCTAACCCTAGCCATACCCTAACCCTAACCCTAGCCCTAACCCTACCACTAAACTAAACCCTAAACCCAGCCCTAGCCCTAGCCCTAGCCCTAGCCCTAAACCTAACCCTAACCCTAACCCTAGCCCTAGCCCGAACCCTAACACTAACCCTAGCCCTAGCCCTAACCCTAACCCTAAACATAATCCTAACCCTAATCCTAGCCCGTACCCTAACCCTAGACCTAAACATCACCCTAGCCCAAACTCTAAACCTAACCCTAAACCTAACGCTAGAACTAGCCCTAACCCTAACCCTAACACGAACCCTAACCCTAACCCTAACCCTAACCCAACCCTAACCCAAGCCCTAGCACTAGCCCTAGCCCTAGCACTAAACCTAACCTAACACTAACCCTAGCACTGGCCCTAACACTAACTCTGACCCTACCCATAACCCTAACCCTAAACTTAACCCAGGCCCTAGCCCAAGCTCTAACCCTAAACCTAACGCTAAACCTAACCCCAAAACAAACCCCTACACCAAACCCAAACCCAACCCCAACCCCAACCTTAACCCCAGCCCTAGCCCTAGCCCTAGCCCTCACCCTAACCCTAACCAAAACCCCAACCCCAAGCCCAACACCAACCCCATCCCCAAACCTAACCCTAAACCTAAACCTAGCCCTAATCTTAACCCAAAACCTAAACCTAAACCTAGCCCTAGCCATAACCCTAACCATAACCGTAACCCTAGCCCTAGCACTAGCACTAGCCATCACCATAACCCTAGCCCTAGGCCTAGCCCTATCCCTTACCATAACCCTAACCCTAACCCTAGCCCTAGCCCTTAACCTAACCCGAACACTGACCCTTACCCTAGCCCTAGCCCTAGCCTTAACCCTACCAACAACCACAACCACAACCCCACCAACAACCCCAACCCCAACCTTAACCCTAACCCTAACCCTAGCCCAAAGGCTAACCCACAACTTATACCTAACAATAGCCCTGCCCTAGCCCTAAACCTAACCCTTAACCTAGACCTAGCCCTAAGCCTAAAAATAATCCTAGCCCTAGCCCTAGCCCTACACCTAACACTAACACAAACCCTAGCCCTACCCCTAACCCTAACCCAAACCCTAGCCCTAGCCCTAACCCTAACCCTAACACTAACCCGAACCCTAACACTAGCCCTAGGCCTAGGCCTAGCAATAACCCTAACCCTAACAATTACCCTATCAATAGTCCTAGCCCCAACCCCAAACCTAAGCCTAACCCCAACTCCAACCCCAACCCAACCCCAACCCCAACCCTAACCCTAAACCTAACCCTAACCCTAACCCTAACCTGAACACTAACCCAAACACTTAATCCTAAAAAAACCACTAAATCCTAAAAAAACAAAAATTTAACCATAATACTAGCCATAACCTAGCCCTAACGTAACCCTAACCCTAGCCCTAAATGTAACCATAAAGCCAGCCATAACATTAACACTAACACTAACTCTAAACAAGTCCTAGCCCTAGCACTAGCCATAACCCTAAACCTAACCCAAGCCCTAGCCCTAACCCTAACCCTAACCCTAAAAATAATCCTAACACTAGCCCTAGCCCTACACCTAACCCTAACCCAAGTCCTAGCCCTAACCCTAAGCCTAACCCTAAAAATAATCCTAACACTAGACCTAGCTCTACACCTAACCCTAACACAAACCCTAGCCCTAACCCTAACCCTAACCCTAACAATAGCACTATCTCCAGCCCTAGCCGTAGCCCTAGCCCTAACATTAACCGTAACCCTAATCCTAGCCCTAGCACTAAACCTAACCCTAACCATAACCATAACCCCAGCCCAAAACCCAGCCCTAACCATATACCAAACACTAACCCTAACCCTAGCCCATACCCTAAAACAGGCCCTACCCTGACCCTAACTCTAACCCTAGCCCGTGCCCTAACCTTAGCCCTACAATAAGCCTAACCTTAACCCTAGACCTAAGACTAGCTCTGAACCTAAACCCAAACCTAGCCCTAGACCTAGCCCTAGCCCTAGCCTTAACAATAACCCTAACCGTAATACTAGCCCTAGCACTAAACCTAACCCTAACCATAAACATAACCCCAGGCCTAACACCAGCACTAACCCTAAACCTAACACTAACCATAGCCCTAGCCCTAGACCTAACCCTAACACTAACCCAAACCCTAGCCCGTACCCTAACCCTAGCCCTAACCTGACCATAACCCTAACCCTAATCTAGCCCATGCCCTAACCTTAGCCCTACCCTAACCCTAACCCTAAACCTAGCCCTAACCCTAGCGCTAACCCTAACCCCAAACATAGCCCTAGCCCTAACCCTAAACCCAAACCTAACCCTAGCCCTAGCCCTAACACTAACACTAACCCTAACCATAACCCCAGCCCTAAACCCAGCCCTAACCCTAACCCTAACCCTAACCCTAACCCTAACCCTAACACTAACCCTAGCCCTAAGCCTAGACCTAAACCTAACACTAACCCAAACCCTAGCCCTAACCCTAACCCTAGCCCGTACCCTAACCCTAGAACTACCCTGACCATAACCCTAACCCTAGCCCTAACCCTAGCCATAACCCTAACACCAAACCTAGCCCTAGACCTAGCACTAGCCCTAGCCCTAGCCCCAGCCCTAACACTAAACCTAAACCTAACCCTAGCCCTTGCCCCAAACCTAACGCTAACCCTAGCCTTAGCCCTAACTCTAACCCTAAACATAATCCTAACCCTAACCCTAGCCCTAGCCCTACCCCAGCCCTGACCCTAACCCTAACCCCAACCCTAGCCCTAGCACTGGAACTAGCCCTGACCCTAAACCTAACCCAAGAACTCACCATAACCTAACCCTAACCCTAACCCTAGCCCGTAACCTAACCCTAGACCTAAACCTCACCTTAGCACAAACTCTAAACCTAACCCTAAACCAAATGCTATCCCTAGCCCTAATCCTAACCCTAACCCTAGCCCTAACCCTAACCCTTAACCAACCCTAAACCTATCCCTAGCACTAGCCCTAACCCTAGCCCTAAACCTAAACCTAACAGTAACTCTAGCACTGGCCCTAACACTAACTCTAACCTTGCCCCTAACCCTAAAATTAACCCCAGCCCTAGCCCAAGCTCTAACCCTAAATCTAACCCTAAACCTAACCCCAAACCAAACCTCTACACCAAACCCAAACCCAACCCCAACCCCAAACCTATCCCTAGCCCTAGCCCTAGCCCTAACCCTAACCAAAACCCCAACCCCAAGCCCAACACCAACTCCAACACCAAACCTAACCCTAAACCTAAACCTAGCCCTAATCTTAACCCAAAACCTAAACCTAACCCTAGCCCTAGCCATAACCCTAACCATAACCGTAACCCTAGCCCTAGCCCTAGCCCTAGCCCTCGCCATAACCCTAGCCCTAGGCCTAGCCCTATCCCTTACCATAACCCTAAACCTAACCCTAGCCCTAGCACTAACCCTAGCCCTAATGCTAACCCGAACACTGACCCTTACCCTAGCCCTAGCCCTAGCCTTTACCCAAACATCAACCACAACCACAACCCCACACACAACCCCAACCCCAACCTTAACCCTAACCATAACCCTAGCCCAAAGGCTAACCCACAACTTATACCTAACCCTAGCCCTGCCCTAGCCCTAAGCCTAACCCTAACCCTAACCCTAGCCCTAGCCCTAAGCCTAACTCTGGCCCTAATCCTAACTCACAATTTAAAACTAACCCTAGCCCTAGCCCTAAACCTACCCCAAACCCAAACCTAACCCAAGGCCTAGCCCTAAACCTAACCTTAACCCTAGACCTAACACAAGCCCTAGGCCTAT
>CM027402.1:84074814-84083024 GCA_015711505.1 Sylvilagus bachmani | reverse complement strand
TTACTGTTAGTTCTAATGCTAGGACTAGGATTAGATTTAGGGATAGGTTTTGGGATAGGGTTAGTTAATGGTTAATGTTAGGGTTAGGGCTAGGACTAGGTCTAGGGCTAGGGCTAGGGTTTAGGTTTAGGGTTAGGGTTAGGGTTAGGGGTAGGCTTAGGGTTAGGGATATAGTTAGGGTTAGGGTTAGGGTTAGGGCTAGGGCCATGGATAGGTTTAGGGTTAGGGTTAGGTTTAGGCCTAGGGCTAGGGTTAGGTCTAGGGTTAGGGCTATGTTAGAGTTAGGTTTAGGGTTACTGTTAGGTCTAGGGCTAGGAGTAGGATTAGTTTTAGGGTTAGGCTTTGGGATAGGGTTAGGTTTTTGGTTAATGTTAGGGTTAGGGCTAGGGCTAGATCTATGGTTAGGGTTAGGGTTACAGCTAGGTTTCGGACTAGGGTTTGGGCGAGGGCTAGGACTAGGTCTAGGGCTAGGGATAGGGTTAGGTTTATGGCTAGGCCTAGGGCTAGGGCTAGGGTTAGGTTTAGGTTTAGGTTAGCTCTAGGGCTAGGGTTAGGTTTAAGGTGTGGGTTACGGTTAGGGCTAGGGTTAGGGTTATGGTTGTGTTTGTGTTTGGGATTGGGGTTGGGGTTAAGGTTATGGCTAGGTCTAAGGCTAGGGTAAGGTTTTGTTCGGTTAGGGTTAGGGCTAGGGCTAGGTTTAGGGTTAGGCTTATAGTAAGGGCTAGGGCTAGGCCTAGGGTAAGGGTTATGGTGAGGGCTAGGGCTAGGGCTAGGGTTAGGGCGAGGGCTATGGTTTGGGTTAGAGTAATAGCTAGTGCTAGGTCTAGGGCTAGGATCAGTGTTAGGGTTAGGGCTAGTTCCAGGTCTAGGGCTAGGGTTAGGTTTAGGTTGTAGGTTAAGATTAGGGCTAGGGTTAGCTTTCGGGTTAGGGTTGGGGTTAGGGTTAGGGTTAGGGTTTGGTTTAGGGCTATGGTTAGGTTTGGGTTTGGGGTTGGGTTTTGGTTGTGGATGTGTTTGGGATTAGGATTAGGGTTAGGTTTAGGGTTAGTCCTGGGACTAGGCTTAGGGTTAGGGTTAGGGTTAGGGCTAGGACTAGGTTTAGGGTTAGGGTTAGGGATAGGGTCAGGGTTAGGTCTAGTTCCTGGGCTAGGTCTAGTGTTAGGGCTAGGCTTAGTTATGGTTAGGCGTAGGGTTATGGCTAGGGCTAGGGCTAGGGCTAGGATTATGGTTAGGGGTAGGGTTAGGGCTAGGACTAGGCCTAGGGCTAGGGTTAGGGTTAGGGTTAGGGTTAGGTTTCGGTTTAGGGTATGGTTAAGCTTAGGGTTAGGGCTAGGGTTAGGGTTAGGGTTAGGGCTAGGGTTACGGTTAGGTTTAGGGTAGGGCTAGGGTTATGGTTAGGGTTCGTGTTAGGGCTAGGGCTAGGGCTAGGTCTAGGGCTTAGGGCTAGGGTTAGGGTTAGGGTTAGGGCTAGGACTAGGGTTAGGGTTAGTGTTAGGTCTAGGGTCAGTGTTAGGGCTAGGTCTAGGGCTAGGAATAGGGTTAGATAGGACTAGGGATAGGGTTAGGGTTAGGTTTAGAGTTAGGGTTAGTTTTAGGTTTGGGCTATGGCTAGGGCTAGGGCTACGGTTAGGCTTAGGTTTAGGCCTAGGGCTAGGGTTAGGTCTAGGGTTAGGTTTAGTGTTAGGGTTAGGTCTAGGACTAGGGTTAGGGTTAGTGTTAGGGCTAGGGCTGGAATTAGGGTTAGGGTTAGGGTTTGGGATAGGGTTAGGTTTAGGGGTAGGTCTAGGGCTAGGGTATGTGTTAGGGGTGGGGCTAGGGCTAGGGCTAGGTCTAGGGTTAGGGCTAGGGCTAGGGTTAGGGTTAGGGTAATAGCTAGGGCTAGGGCTAGGGCTAGGGCTAGGGTTAGGGCTTGGGCTAGGGTTAGGGTTAGGGTTTGGTTTAGGGCTAAGGCTATTTTAGCTCTAGGATTAGGTTTAGGGCTAGGTCTAGGGTTAGGGTTAGGGTTAGTGTTAGGGTTAGCGTTTGAATTAGGGTTAGTTTGAGGTTTAAGGTTAGGGTTAGGGTTAGGATTAGGGTTAGGGCTGTGTATGGTTAGGGTTAGGGTTAGGCTTAGGGTGAGGGCTAAGGTTAGGGTTAGGGTTAGGGCTAGGTGTAGGTCTAAGGCTAGATTCAGGGTTAGGGTTAGGGTTAGGTTAGGTTAAGGTATAGGCCTAGTGCTAGGGTTAGGGTTATGGTTAGGGTTAGGTTTCGGGTTAGGGCTATGGTTAAGCTTAGGGTTAGGGCTAGGGTTAGGGTTAGGGTTAGGGCTAGGGCTACGGTTAGGTTTAGGGTAGGGCTAGGGTTATGGTTAGGGTTCGTGTTAGGGCTAGGGCTAGGGCTAGGTCTAGGGCTTAGGGCTAGGGTTAGGGTTAGGGCTAGGGCTAGGGTTAGGGTTAGATTTTGGCTTAGAGTTATGGTTAGGGCTCGGGCTAGGGCTAGTTCTCTGGTTGGGGATAGTGTTAGGGTTTGGGCTAGGGCTAAGCCTAGGGTTATGATTAGGTCTAGTACTAGGGCTAGTGCTAGGGCTAGGGCTAGGGCTAGGTTTAGGGTTAGGGCAAGTTCTAGGGTTATGGTTAGGTCTAGAGTTAGGGTTAGGGTTTGGGCTAGGGCTAGGGTTAGGGTAAGGTTTAGGGCTAGGGCTAATGTTAGGGTCAGGGTTAGTGTTAGGGCTAGGGCTAGGGCTAGGGCTAGGGTTAGGGATAGGACTAGGGCTAGGGTTAGGGTTAGGTTTAGAGTTAGGGTAAGTTTTAGGTTTAGGGCTAGGGCTAGGGATAGGGCTACGGTTAGGTTTAGGTTTAGGCCTAGGGCTATGGTTAGGTCTAGGTTTAGGTTTAGGTTTAGGGTTAGGTCTAGGACTAGGGTTAGGGTTAGTGTTAGGGCTAGGGCTAGAATTAGGGTTAGGGTTAGGGTTTGGGATAGGGTTAGGGTTAGGGTTAGGGGTAGGGTTATGGCTAGGACTAGGTCAAGCCTAGGGTTATGTTTATGGGTAGTGTTAGGGTTAGGGCTAGGGCTAGGGGCAGGGTTAGGTTTCGTGTTAGGGCTAGGGCTAGGGCTAGGGCTAGAGTTAGGGATAGGTTTAGGCCTAGGGCAAGGGTTAGGTCTAGGGTTAGGTTTAGGTTTAGGGTTAGGTCTAGGACTAGGGTTAGTGTTAGTGTTAGGGCTAGGGCTAGAATTAGGGTTAGGGTTAGGTTTTCAGATAGGGTTAGGGTTACGGGTAGGTCTAGGGCTAGGGTATGTGTTAGGGGTGGGGCTAGGGCTAGGGCTAGGTCTAGTGTTAGGGCTAGGGTTAGGGTTAGGGTTAGGGTAATAGCTAGGGCTAGGGCTAGGGCTAGGGCTAGGATTAGGGTTAGGGTTAGGGCTAGTTCCAGGGCTAGGGCTAGGTTTAGGTTGTAGGTTAAGTTAGGGCTAGGATTAGGTTTCGGGTTAGGGTTGGGTTTGGGGTTAGCGTTAGGATTAGGGTAGGGCTAGGGCTAGGGCTAAGGTTAGGGTTGGGGTTTGGGTGGGGTTTGGGTTGGGGTTGGGTTTAGGGTTAGGATTAGGGTTAGGTTTAGGGTTAGGCCTTTGGCTAGGGTTAGGGTTAGGGTTAGGTTTAGGGTTATGGCTAGGGCTAGGTTTAGGGTTAGGGTTTGGGATAGGGTTAGGGCTAGGGCTAGGGCTAGGGCTAGGTCTAGGGCTAGGGCTAAGGTTTAGGGTTAGTGTAAGGGTTAGGGTTAGGGTTAGGGTTAGTGCTAGGGCCCAGGATATGTCTAGGGTTAGGGTTAGGTTTATTGTTAGGTAGCTAGGGCTAGGGTTAGGCTAGGGCTAGGGCTAGGGTAAGGGCTTGGGCTAGGGTTAGGGTTAGGGTTAGGTTTAGGGCTAGGGCTATTTTAGCTCTAGGATTAGGTTTAGGGCTAGTGCTAGGCCTAGGGTTAGGGTTAGGGCCAGTTCTAGGGTTATGGTTAGGTCTAGAGTTACGGTTAGGGTTAGGGCTAGGGCTATGGTTAGGGTTTGGGTTAGGGCTAGGGCTCTTGTTAGGGTTATGTTTAGTGTTAGGGCTAGGGCTAGTGCAGGGCTAGGGCTAGGGTTAGGGATAGGACTAGGGCTAGGGTTAGGGTTAGGTTTATAGTTAGGTTTTAGTTTTAGGTTTAGGGCTAGGGCTAGGGCTACAGTTAGGGTTAGGTTTAGGCCTAGGGATAGGGTTAGGTCTAGGGTTAGGTTTAGGTTAAGGTTAGGTCTAGGACTAGGGTTAGGGTTAATGTTAGGGCTAGGGCTAGAATTAGGGTTAGGGTTTGGGATAGGGTTAGGGTTAGGGTTAAGTGTAGGGTTAGGGCTAGGGCTAGGTCTAGGGCTAGGGTTATGGTTATGGGTAGTGTTAGGGTTAGGTCTAGGGCTAGGGTTAGGGTTAGTGTTAGGGCTAGGGCAAGGGCTAGGGCTAGAGTTAGGGTTAGGTTTAGGCCTAGGGCAAGGATAAGGTCTAGGGTAATGTAGGGTTAGAGTTAGGGCTAGGGCTAGGGTTAGGATTAGTGTTAGGGCTAGGGCTAGAATTAGGGTTATGGTTAGGGTTTGGGTTAGGGTTAGGGTTAGGGTTAGGTGTAGGGTTAGGGCTAGGGCTAGGTCTAGTGCTACGTTATGTGTTAGGGATGGGGCTAGGGCTAGGGTTACAGTTAGGGTTAGGTTTAGTCCTAGGGCTAGGGTTACAGTTAGGGTTAGGTTTAGTCCTAGGGTTAGGGTTAGGTCTAGGACCATGGTTAGGGTTAGTGTTAGGACTAGGGCTAGAATTAGGGTTAGGCTTTGGGATAGTTTAGGGTTAGGGTTAGGGTTAGTGTTAGGGCTAGGGCTAGGTCTAGGGCTAGGGTATTTTATGGTAGTGTTAGGGTTAGGGCTAGGGTTAGGGTTAGGGTTAGTGTTAGGGCTAGGGCTAGGGCTAGGGCTAGAGTTAGGGTTAGGTTTAGGCCTAGGGCAAGGGTTAGGTCTAGGGTAATGTAGGGTTAGAGTTAGGGCTAGGGCTAGGGTTAGGATTAGTGTTAGGGCTAGGGCTAGAGTTAGGGTTATGGTTTGGGTTTGGGTTAGGGTTTTGGTTAGGGTTAGGTGTAGGGTTAGGGCTAGGGCTAGGTCTAGTGCTAGGTTATGTGTTAGGGATGGGGCTAGGGCTAGGTTTACAGTTAGGGTTAGGTTTAGTCTAGGGCTAGGGTTAGGTCTAGGGTTCGGTTTAGGGTTAGGGTTAGGTCTAGGACCATGGTTAGGGTTAGTGTTAGGACTAGGTCTAGAATTAGGGTTAGGCTTGGGATAGTTTAGGGTTAGGGTTAGGGGTAGGTTTAGTGCTAGGGCTAGGTCTTGGGCTAGGGTATTTTATGGTAATGTTAGGGTTAGGGCTAGAGTTAGGGTTAGGGTTAGTGTTAGGGCTAGGACTAGGGCTAGGGCTAGAGTTAGGGTTAGGTTTAGGCCTATGGCAATGGTTAGGTATAGGGTATTGCAGGGTTAGAGTTAGGGCTATGGTTAGGTTTAGGGTTAGGGTTAGGGTTAAGGTTAGGGTTCGGGTTAGAGTTAGGGTTAGAGTTTGTCCTAGGGTTATCGTTTGTGTTAGGGATGGGGCTAGGGCTAGGGCTACGGTTAAGTTTAGGTTTAGGCCTAGGGCTAGGGTTAGGATTAGGGTTAGGGTTAGGGCTAAGGTATAGTTAGGGTTAGGGTTACTGTTAGGTCTACGGCTAGGACTAGGATTAGGTTTAGGGTTAGGTTTTGGTATAGGGTTAGGGTTATGGTTAATGTTAGGGTTAGGGCTCGAGCTAGGTCTATGAATAGGGTTAGGGTTACGGCTAGGTTTCGGACTAGGGTTCGGGCGAAGGCTAGGGCTAGGTCTAGGGTTAGGGATAGGGTTAGGTTTATGGCTAGGCCTAGGGCTAGGGCTAGGGTTAGGTTTAGGTTTAGGTTTGCTCTAGGGCTAGGGTTAGGTTTAAGGTGTGGGTTAGGGTTAGGGCTAGGGTTAGGGTTAGGGTTATGGTTGTGGTTGTGGTTCTGTTTGGGGTTGGGGTTGGGGTTAGGGTTATGGCTAGGTCTAAGGCTAGGGTAAGGTTTTGTTCGGGTTAGGGTTAGGGCTAGGGCTAGGTTTAGGGTTAGGCTTATAGTAAGGGCTAGGGCTAGGCCTAGGGCTAGGGTTAGGGCGAGGGCTAGGGCTAGGGCTAGGGTTAGGGCTAGGGCTATGGTTAGTGTTAGGGTAATAGCTATGGCTAGGGCTAGGGCTAGGATTAGGGTTAGGGTTAGTGCTAGTTCCAGGGCTAGGGCTATGGTTAGGTTTAGGTTGTGGGTTAAGATTAGGGCTAGGGTTAGCTTTCGGGTTAGGGTTGGGGTTTGGGTTAGGGTTAGGATTAGGGTAGGGCTAAGGCTAGGGCTATGGTTAGGGTTGGGGTTGGGGTTGGGTTTGGGTTGGGGATGGTTTTGGGGTTGGGATTAGGGTTAGGTTTAGGGTTAGGCCTTGGGCTAGGGTTAGGGTTAGGGCTAGGACTAGGGTTAGGGTTAGTATGAGGGCTAGGGTCAGGTTTAGGGTTAGTTCCTGGTCTAGGGCTAGGGTTAGGGTTAGGGTTAGGGCTAGGGCTAGCGCTAGGGCTTGGGTTAGGGCTTGGGCTAGGGTTAGGGTTAGGGTTAGGTTTAGGGCTAGGGCTATTTTAGCTCTAGGATTAGGTTTAGGGCTAGGTCTAGGGTTAGGGTTAGGGTTAGGGTTATTGTTAGGGTTAGCGTTAGATTTAGGGTTAGTTTGAGGGTTAAGGTTAGGGTTAGGATTAGGGTTAGGGCTAGTATGGTTAGTGTTAGGGTTAGGCTTATGGTGAGGGCTATGGTTAGGGATATGGTTAGGGCTAGGGGTAGGTCTAAGGCTAGATTTAGGGTTAGGGTTAGGTTTAGGTTAAAGTATAGGGCAAGGGATAGGGTGGGGTTAGGGTTAGGGTTAGGTTTCGGTTTAGGGCTATGGTTAAGCATAGGGTTAGTGCTAGGGTTAGGGTTAGCGTTAGGGCTAGGGCTACGGTTAGGGTTAGGGCTAGGGCTAGGGTTAGGGTTAGGGTTCGTGTTAGGGCTAGGGCTAGGGCTAGGTCTAGGGCCAGGGCTAGGATTAGGGTTAGGGCTAGGGCTAGGGCTAGGGCTAGGGTTAGGTTTAGGCTTAGACTTATGGTTAGGGCTCAGGCTAGGGCTAGTTCTCTGGTTAGGGTTAGTGCTAGGGTTTGGGCTAGGGCTATTCCTAGGCTTAGGTTTAAGGTTAGGGCTAAGGCTAGGGCTAGTGCTAGGGCTAGGTTTAGGGTTAAGGCAAGTTCTAGGGTTATGGTTAGGTCTAGAGTTAAGGTTAGGGTTAGGGCTAGGGCTAAGGTTAGGGTTAGGTTTAAGGCTAGGGCTAGTGTTAGGGTTAGGGTTAGTTTTAGTGTTAGGGCTAGGGCTAGGGCTAGGGTTAGGGAAAGGACTAGGGCTAGGGTTAGGGTTAGGTTTAGAGGTAGCGTTAGTTTTAGGTTTAGGGCTAGGGCTAGGACTAGGGCTACGGTTAGGCTTAGGTTTAGGCCTAGGGCTAGGGTTAGGTCTAGGGTTAGGTTTAGTGTTAGGGTTAGGTCTAGGACTAGGGTTAGGGTTAGTGTTAGGGCTAGGGCTAGAATTAGGGTTAGGGTTAGGGTTTGGGATAGGGTTAGGGTTAGGGTTAAGGGTAGGGTTAGGGCTAGGGCTAGGGCCAGGGCTAGCGTTATGTTTATGGGTAGTGTTAGGGTTAGGGCTAGGGCTAGGGTTAGGGTTGGTGTTAAGGCTAGGGCTAGGGCTAGGGCTAGAGTTAGGGATAGGTTTTGGCCTAGGGCAAGGATTAGGTCTAGGGTAATGTAGGGTTAGAGTTAGGGCTAGGACTAGGGTTAGGGTTAGTGTTAGGGCTAGGGCTAGAATTAGGGTTAGGGTTAGGTTTTGGGATAGGGTTAAGTTTAGGGTTAGGCGTAGCGTTAGGGCTAGGGCTAGGTCTAGGGCTAGGGTTTTTGTTAGGGGTGTGGCTAGGGCTCGGGCTACGGTTAGGGTTAGGTTTAGGCCTAGAGCTAGGGTTAGGTCTAGGGTTAGGTTTAGGGTTAGGGTTAGGTCTAGCACTAGCGTTAGTGTTAGTGTTAGGGCTAGGGCTAGAATTAGGGTTAGGGTAAGGTTT
The DNA here is from genome assembly GCA_015711505.1 of Sylvilagus bachmani. NCBI lineage: Eukaryota > Metazoa > Chordata > Mammalia > Lagomorpha > Leporidae > Sylvilagus > Sylvilagus bachmani. Next base: position 84,074,857 of record CM027402.1, on the reverse strand, counting down.
TGGGATAGGTTTAGGGTTAGGGTTAGGGGTAAGGTTAGGTCTA
>CM027402.1:84064814-84072314 GCA_015711505.1 Sylvilagus bachmani | reverse complement strand
GAAGAGTTAGGGTTAGGGTTAGGTTTACTGTTAGGTCTACGGCTAGGACTAGGATTAGGTTTACGGTTAGGTTTTGGTATAGGGTTAGGGTTATGGTTAATGTTAGGGTTAGGGCTCGAGCTAGGTCTATGAATAGGGTTAGGGTTACAGCTAGGTTTCGGACTAGGGTTTGGGCGAGGGCTAGGGCTAGGTCTAGGGCTAGGGATAGAGTAGGTTTATGGCTAGGCCTAGGGCTAGGGCTAGGGTTAGGTTTAGGTTTAGGTTAGCTCTAGGGCTAGGGTTAGGATTAAGGTGTGGGTTAGGGTTAGGGCTAGGGTTAGGGTTAGGGTTATGGTTGTGGTTGTGGTTGTGTTTGGGGTTGGGGTTGGGGTTAGGGTTATGGCTAGGTCTAAGGCTAGGGTAAGGTTTTGTTCGGGTTAGGGTTAGGGCTAGGGCTAGGTTTAGGTTTAGGCTTATAGTAAGGGCTAGGGCTAGGGCTAGGGTTAGGGTGAGGCCTAGGGCTAGGGTTAGGGCGAGGGCTAGGGCTAGGGCTAGGGCTAGGTTTAGGGCTAGGGCTATGGTTAGGTTTAGGGTAATAGCTAGGGCTAGGGCTAGGGCTAGGGCTAGGGCTAGAATTAGGGATAGGGTTAGGGATAGGGCTTGTTCCAGGGCTAAGGCTAGGGTTAGGTTTAGGTTGTGGGTTAAGATTAGGGCTAGGGTTAGGTTTCGGGTTAGGGTTGGGGTTGGTGTTAGGGTTAGGGTACAGGTTAGGGTTAGGGTTATTGTAAGGATTAGGGTTAGGGTAGGTCTAGGGCTAGGGTTGGGTTTGGGTTTCGGGTTGGCGTTGGGGTAAGCGTTAGGTTTAGGTTTAGGGTTAGGGCTAGGGCTAGGGCTAGGGTTAGGGTTAGGGTTAGGATTAGAGCTAGGGCTAGGGTGTGGCTTAGGGTTAGGGTTAGGGTTAGGGCTAGGGCTAGGGCTAGGTTTAGGGTTAGGGCTAGGGCTAGGGTTATGGTTAGGTCTAAAGTTAGGGTTAGGGTTAGGGCTAGGGCTAGGGTTAGGGTTAAGGTTAGGGCTAGCGCTAGGGTTAGGATTAGGGTTAGTGTTAGGGCTAGGGCTATGGCTAGGGCTAGGGCTAGGGTTAGGGTTAGGACTAGGGCTAGCGTTAGGGTTAGGATTAGAGTTAGGGTTAGTTTTAGGTTTAGGGCTAGGGCTAGGTCTAGGGTTACGGTTAGGGTTAGGTTTAGGCCTAGGGCTAGGGTTAGGTCTAGGGTTAGGTTTAGGGTTAGGGTTAGGGTTAGGTCTAGGAGCAGAGTTAGGGTTAGTGTTACGGCTAGATCTAGGGCTCGGGTTATGGTTAGTGTTAGGGCTAGGGCTATGTATAGGGCTAGAGTTAGGGTTAGGTTTAGGCCTAGGGCAAGTGTTAGGTCTAGGGTAATGTAGGGTTAGAGTTAGGGCTAGGGCTAGGGTTAGGGTTAGTGTTAAGGCTAGGGCTAGAATTAGGGTTAGGTTTTGGGATAGGGTTAGGGTTAGCATTGGGGTAGGGTTAGGGCTAGGTCTAGGTCTAGTGCTAGGGTTTGTGTTAGGGATGGGGCTAGGGCTAGGGTTGCGAATAGGGTTAGGTTTAGGCCTAGGGTTAGTGTTAGTGTTAGGGCTAGGTCTAGAATTAGGGTTAGGATTAGGGTTAGGGTATGGGATAGGGTTAGGGTTAGGGTTAGGGGTAGGGTTAAGTGTAGGGTTAGGTCTAGGACTAGGGTTAGGGTTAGGGCTAGTTCTAGGAGTAGGGTTAGGGTTCTTGCTAGGGCTAGGGCTAGGGCTAGGTCTAGGGCTAGGGCTAGGGCTAGGTCTAGGGCTAGCGCTAGGGCTAGGGTTATGTTTAGGCTTAGAGTTATGATTAGGGCTAGGACTAGGGCTAGTTCTATGGTTACGGTTAGTGTTATGGTTTGGGATAGGGCTAGGGTTAGGTTTAGGTTTAGGGCAAGGGCTAGGGTTGTGGTTAGGTCTAGAGTTAGGGTTAGGGTTAGGGCTAGGGCTAGATTTAGGGTTAGGGTTAGGGCTAGCGCTAGGTTTAGGATTGAGGTTAGTGTTAGGGCTTGGGCTAGGTTTAGGATTAGGGTTAGTGTTAGGGATAGGGCTTGGGCTAGGGCTACGGCTTGGGCTAGGGTTAGGGTTAGGACTAGGGCTAGGGTTAGGGTTAGTGTTTTGTTTGGGGCTAGAATTTGGGTTAGGGTTAGGTTTTTGTATAGCGTTAGGGTTAGGTTTAGGGGTAGGGTTAGGGCTAGGGAAAGTTCTAGGTCTAGGGTTATGGTTAGGGGTAGTGTTAGTGTTAGGGCTGGGGCTAGGGCTATGGCTATGTTTAGGGTTAGGGTTAGGGTTAGGGATAGGGATAGGGCTAGGGCTAGGCATAGGGCTAGCTCTAGGCTACGTTTATGTTTAGGGCTAGGGCTACGGTTAGGGTGATTGTTAGTTTAAGGGCTAGGGCTAGGCTAGGGATAGGGATAGGGATAGGGATAGGGATAGGGATAGGGATAGGGTTAGTGTTAGTGTTAGGGTTAGGGCTAGGGCTAGGGTTCGGGTTAGGGTTAGGGTTAGGGCTAGCCCTAGGTTTAGGGTTAGGGTTGGAGTTTGGGCTAGATTTAGGGTTAGGTCTAGGGTTAGGGTTAGGGCTAGGTTTAGGGTTAGGGTTATGACTAGGGCTAGGGCTAGGTTTAGGGTTAGAGTTCGGGTTAGGATTAGGGCTGGGCTAGGGTTAGGTTTAGGGTTAGGGTTAGGGGTAAGGCTAGGGTTCGGGTTAGGTTTACAGCTAGGGCTAGGGCTAGGGCTACGGTCAGGGTTAGGGCTAGGGCTAGGTCTAGGCCTAGGTCTGGTTTAGGGCTAGGTCTAGGGTTAGCGTTAGAATTAGTGTTAGTTTGAGTGTTAGGGTCAGGGTTAGGGTTTGGGTTATGGTTAGGATTGGATTAGGGTTAGGACTAGGTATGGTTAGGGTTAGGGTTAGGGTTAGAGTTAGGGTTAGAGCTAGGGTTAAGGTTAGGGTTAGGGTTAGGGCTAGGGTCAGGGTTAGGGTAGTTCCAGGGCTAGGGCAGGGTTAGGGTTAGGGGTAGGGTTAGGGTTAGTGTTAGTGATAGGGGTAGGGTTAGGGCTAGGTCTAGGTCTAGGGCTAGGGTTATGGTTAGGGGTAGGGTTAGGGTTAGTGTTAGTGATAGGGGTAGGGTTAGGGCTAGGGCTAGGTCTAGGGCTAGGGTTATGGTTAGGGGTAGGGTTAGGGCTAGGTATAGGACTAGGGCTAGGGTTAGGGGTAGGGTTAGGTTTAGGGTTCGGGCTAGGGTTAGGTTTAGGGCTAGGTTTAGGGTTAAGCTTAGTGTTAGGGCTAGGGTTAGGGTTAGCGTTACTGTTACATCTACGGCTAGGACTAGGATTATATTTAGGGATAGGTTTTGGGATAGGGTTAGGTTATGGTTAATGTTAGGGTTAGGGCTAGGGCTAGGGCTAGGTCTAGGTCTAGGGTTTAGTGTTAGAGCTAGGGCTAGGTTAGTGTTAGGGTTAGGGTTAGGGCTAGGGTTAGGGCTAGGTCTTTGTTTTAGGGTTAGGGCTAGAGCTGGGGTAGGGCTAGGGCTAGGGCTAGGTTAGGGTTAGGATTTGGGTTAGGTCTAGAACTATGAATAGGGTTAGATTTATTGTTAGTTTTAGAGCTATGATTAGGGTTAGGGTTAGGGTTAGGGTTATTGTTAGGGTTAGGGTGAGGTCTAGGTTTAGGGTTAGGGTTAGGTCTAGTTCTAGGGCTAGGGTTAGGGTTATGGTTAAGGCTAGGGCAAGGGCTTGGGCTAGGGTTATGGTGAGGGTTAGGGTTAGTGCTAGTGCTAGGTCTAAGTCTAGATTTAGGGTTAGGGTTAGGTTTAGGTTAAGGTATAGAGCAAGGGCTAGAGTTAGGTTTAAGATTAGGGTTAGGTTTAGGGTTAGGTTTAGGTTTAGGGCTATGGTTAAGCTTAGGGTTAGGGCTAGAGTTAGTGTTAGTGTTAGGGCTAGGGCTAGGGTTAGGGTTAGGGGCTATGGCTAGGGGTAATTTATGGTTAGGGTTCGTGTTAGGGCTAGGGCTAGGGCTAGGGCTAGAGATAGGGTTAGGTTTAGGCCTATGGCAAGGGTTAGGTCTAGGGTAATGTAGGGTTAGATTTAGGGCTAGTGCTAGGCTTAGGGTTAGTGTTAGGGCTAGGGCTTGTGTTAGGGTTAGGGTTTGGGATAGGGTTAGGGTTAGGGGTAGGGTTAGGGCTAGGGCTAGGTCTAGTGCTAGGGTTTGTGTTAGGGTTGGGGCTAGGACTAGGGCTACGGTTAGGATTAGGTTTAGGCCTAGGGCTTGGGTTAGGTCTAGGGTTAGGTCTAGGGTTAGGTTTATTGTTATGGTTAGGTCTATGACTAGGGTTAGTGTTAGTGTTAGGGCTAGGGCTAGAATTTGGTTAGGTTTAGGGTTTGGGATAGGGTTAGGGTTGGGGTTAGGGGTAGGGTTAGGGCTATGGCTAGGTCTAGGGCTAGGGTTATGGTTAGGGCTAGTGTAACGGTTAGGGCTAGGGCTAGGGTTAGGGTTAGGGCTAGGGCAAGGGCTTGGGCTAGGGCTAGAGTTAGGGTTAGGTTTAGGCCTAGGGCAAGGGTTAGGTCTAGGGTAATATAGGGTTAGAGTTGGGGCTAGGGCTTGGGTTAGGGTTAGGGTTAGGGTTATTGTTTTTTCTAGGGCTAGGGCTAGGATTAGGGTTAGGGTTAGGGCTAGGGTTAGGGTTAGGGTTAGGGTTAGGGTTAGAGTTAGGGTTAGGGTTAGTCCTAGGGTTAGGGTTTGTGTTAGGGATGGGGCTAGGGCTAGGGCTACGGTTAGGGTTAGGTTTAGGCCTAGGGCTAGGGTTAGGTCTAGGGTTAGAGTTAGGGTTGGGTTTAGGTTTAGGGCTAGGGTAGAGTTAGGGTTAGGGTTACGGTACTCTTAGGTCTGCAGCTAGGACTAGGATTAGGTTTAGGGTTAGGTTTTGGGATAGGGTTAGGGTTATGGTTAATGTTAGGGTTATGGCTAGGGCTAGTCTAAGGTTAGGGTTAGGGTTACGGCTAGGTTTCGGACTAGGTTTCCAGCGAGGGCTAGGGCTAGGTCTAGGGCTAGGGATAAGGTTAGGTTTATGTCTAGGCCTAGTGCTAGGGCTAGGGTTATGTTTAGGTTTAGGTTAGCTCTAGGCCTAGGGTTAGGTTTACGGTGTGCGTTAGGGTTAGGGTTAGGGTTAGGGTTAGGGTTAGGTTTGTGGTTGTGGTTGGGGTTGGGGTTGGGGTTGGGGTTGGGGTTAGGGTTATGGCTACGTCTAAGGCTAGTGTAAGGTTTTGTTCGGGTTAGGGTTAGGGCTAGGGCTAGGGCTAGGGCTAGGATTAGGGTTAGGGTTAGGGCTAGTTCCAGGGCTAGGGCTAATGTTAGGTTTAGGTGGTGGGTTAAGATTAGGACTAGGGTTAGATTTCAGGTTAGGGTTGGGGTTAGTGTTAGAGTTAGGATACGGACAAGGGTTAGGGTTAGGTCTAGGGCTAGGGTTTGGGTTTTGGTTGGGGTTGGGGTTAGTGTTAGGTTTAGGCTTAGGATTAGGGCTAGGGTTAGGGCTAGGTTTAGGGTTAGGGTGAAGGTTAGGGCTAGGGCTAGGGCTCGGCCTAGAGCTAGGGTTACGGCGGTGGCTAGGGCTAGGTCTAGGGCTAGTGCTAAGTTTAGGGTTAGGGTTATGGCTAGGGCTAGGGCTTGGGTGAGGTTTAGGCTTAGGTTTAGGGTTAGGGCTCGGGTTAGGGTTAGGGTTAGTGTTAGGGTTAGGGTTAGGGCTTCAGTTTGGGCTAGGGCTAGGTTTAGGTTTAGAGTTAGTGTTAGTGTTAGGGGCATTTTTATTCTTTAAATTAGGGTTTAGGGTTAGGGTTAGGGTTGGGTTTGGGGTGGGGTTGAGGTTGGGGTTAGTGTTAGGGTTGGGGTGGGGCTAGGGCTAAGACTAGTGTTCGGGTTAGTGTTATGGCTAGGGCTAGTGTTAGGGTTAGGTTTAGGGTTAGGGCTTGGGCTAGGGTTAGTTTTAAGTTGTGGGTTAGCGTTAGTGTTAGGGTTAGGATTACGGTTATGGTTGGGGTCGGTGTTGAGGTTGTGGTTGGGGTTCGGTTTGGGGTTAGTGATAGAGCCAAGGCTAGGTTTAGGGTTAGGGTTAGGTTTAGGGTTAGGGCTAGGGTTAGGGTTAGGGTTAGGGTAAGGGTTAGGGTTATGGTTGGGGTTGGAGTTGTGGTTGTGGTTGGGGTTAGGGTTGGGTTTGGGGTTTGGGATAGGGCCAGGGCTAAGGCTAGGGTTAGGGTTAGGTTTAGGGTTAGGGCTAGGGCCTGGGTTAGGGTTAGGGTAAGGTTTAGGGTTATGGTTGGGGTTGGGGTTGGGGTTGTGGTTCGGGTTGGGGTTGGGTTTGGGTTTAGGGACACGGCTAGTGCTAGGGCTAGGGCTATGGCTAGAGTTAGGGTTAGGGTTAGGTCTAGGGTTAGAGTTAGTGTTAGGGTTAGGGCTAGGGCTAGGGCTACGGCTAGGGCTAGGGCTAAGGTTAGGTTTAGGGCTAGGGCTAGGGTTCGGGTTAGGGTTAGGGCTAGGGCTAGGGCTAGGGCCAGGCCTATGGCAAGGGCTAGGGCTAGGATTAGGGATAGGGATAGGGCTAGGGCTAGGCATAGGGCTAGCTCTAGGGCTACGGTTAGGTTTAGGGCTAGGGCTACGGTTAGGGTTATTGTTAGGGTTAGGGCTAGGTCCAGGGCTATGGCTAGGGATAGGGATAGGGATAGGGTTAGTGTTAGGGTTAGGGCTAGGGCTAGGGTTGGGCTAGGGTTAGGGTTAGGGTTAGGGTTAGGGTTAGGGTTAGGGTTAGGGTTAGGGCTAGCCTTAGGTTTAGGTTTAGGTTTGGAGTTTGGGCTAGATTTAGGGTTAGGTCTAGGGTTAGGGTTAGGGCTAGGTTTAGGGTTAGGGTTATGACTAGGGCTAGGGCTAGGGTTAGGGTTAGGGTTAGGGTTAGGGCTTCGGTTAGGGCTAGGGCTAGGGCTAAGGCTAGAGTTAGTGTTAGTGTTAGGGCTATTTTTATTCTTAAAGTTAGGTTTTAGGGTTAGGGTTAGGGTTGGGTTTGGGGTGGGGTTGAGGTTGGGGTTAGTGTTAGGGTTGGGGTGGGGCTAGGGCTAAGGCTAGTGTTCGGGTTAGTGTTATGGCTAGGGCTAGTGTTAGGGTTAGGTTTAGGGTTAGGGCTTGGGCTAGGGTTAGTTTTAAGTTGTGGGTTAGCGTTAGTGCTAGGGTTAGGATTACGGTTATGTTTGGGGTAGGTGTTGTGGTTGTGGTTGGGGTTGGGTTTGGGGTTAGTGATAGTGCCAGGGCTAAGGCTAGGGTTAGTGTTAGGTTTAGGGTTAGGGCTTGGCTAGGGTTATAGTTAGTGTAAGGGTTAGGGTTATGGTTGGGGTTGGTTTTGTGGTGGTGGTTGGGGTTGGGTTTGGGGTTTGATATAGGGCCAGGGCTAAGGCTAGGGTTAG
>CM027402.1:84036182-84064314 GCA_015711505.1 Sylvilagus bachmani | reverse complement strand
CCTAACCCTAACCCTAACCCTAACCCTAGCCCTAGCCCTAACCCTAACCCTAACCCTTACTCTACCCTAACCCTAACCCAAACCCTCAACCTAACCCTAAATCTAACTCTAAACCTAGGCCTATCCCTATCCCTAGCCCTATCCCTAACGCTAACCCTAGACCTAGCCCTAGCCCTAGCCTTAACCCACAACTTAAAACTAACCCTAGCCCTACCCCTAACCCTAAACCTAACCCTAGCCCAGCCCTAATCTTAACCCGAACCCTAACCCTAAACCTAGCCCTAGCCCTAGTCATAAACCTAACCCTAACCCTAGCCCTAACCATAACCCTAGACCTAACCCTAACTCTAGCCCAAACTCCAACCCTAACCCTAAACCTAAGGCTAGCCCTGGCCCTAACCATAACCCTAACCCTATCCCTAGACCTAGCCCGAGCCCTAGTCCTAAACCTAACCCAAACCATAACCCTAGACCTAGCCCTAAACCTAAACCTAGCCCTATGCCTAGCCCTAGCCCTAGCCCTAGCCCTATCCTTAACCCTAATCCTAGCCCTCACCCTAACCCTAACAATAATCCTAACACTAACCATAGCCCTAACTCTAAACCTAACACTAACCCTGACCCTAACCCTAGTCCTAGCCCTAACCCTAACCTAAACCTAACCCTAGCCCAAGGTCTAACCCAAAACCTAACCCTAACCCTAACCCCAAACCCAACGCCAACCCCAAACCCAACCACAACCCCATTCCCAACCAAAACCCTATACCTAGCCCTAGCCCTACCCAAATCCTAACCCTAACCCCAACCCCAACCCTAACCCAAAACATAACCCTAGCACTAATCTTAACCCACATCCTAAACCAAACCCTAGCGCTAGCCATGGATCTAGCCCTAACCCTAACCCTAATCCTAGCCCTAGCCCTAGCCCTAGCCATAACCCTAAACCTAACCATAGCCCTAGCCCTATCCCTAACCTATCCCTAGCCCTAACCCTAACCCTAGCCCTAGGCCAGGCCTAGCCCTTACCATAAGCCTAAGCTAACACTAGCCCAAGCCCTAGCCCTAACCCGAACAATAACCCTGACCCTAGACGTAACCCCAACCCCAACCACAACCACAACCACAACCCAAACATAACCCTAACCCTAACCCTAGCCCTAACCCTAACCCACACCTTAAACCTAACCCTAGCCCTAGAGCTAACCTAACCAAAAGCTAACCCTAACCCTAACCCTAGCCCTAGCCCTAGGCCTAGCCATAAACCTAACCTTATCCCTATCCCTAGCCCTAGCCCTCGTCTGAAGCCTAGCCCTAGCCCGAGCCCTAGCCGTAACACTAACCCTAACTATAGACCTAACCCTAGCCATAGCCCTAACAATAAACCTTACTCTAACCTTAACCCTAGACCTAGCCCTAACCCTAACCCTAACCCTAACCCTAACCCTAACCCTAGCCTAGCCCTGACCCTATCCCTAACCCCAAACCCAACCATAACCCAAAACACAACCCCAACAACAACCATAACCCTAACATTAACCCTAGTCCTTACCCTAACCCACAACTTAAATCTAACCCTAGCCCTAGCCCTAACTCTAACCCTAACCCTAACCATAGCCCTAGGCAGCCCTAGCCATAACTATAATCTAACCCTAACCATAGCCCTAGCCTTAGCCCTATCCTTAACCCTAACCCTAGTTCTCACCATAACCCTAACCCTAACCATAGCCCTAATTCTAAACCTAACACTAAACCTAACACTAACCATAGCCCTAGCCCTAACCCAAATCCTAACCCTAACCCTAGCCCTAGCCCTAACCCTAGTTCTAGCCATAACCTAACCTAACCCTAACACTAGCGCTAACCCTAACGCTGAACCTAACCCTAGCCTTAGCCAGGCCTAACCCTAAACCTAACCCTAACCCTAGCCCTAGACCTAGCTCTAAACCTAATCCTAGACCTAACACTAGCCCTAGACCTAAACCTAACCCTAACCGTAACCCTAACCGTAACCCTAGCCCTAGCCCTAGCCCTAGCCATAGCACTAACCCTAACCCTAACCCTAACCCTAACCCCAATCCCAAGCCCAACTCAAACCCACACCACAACCCTAAACCTAACTCTAACCCTATCCCAAACACGAACCCTAACCCAAATCATAGCCCTAGACCAGGCCCAAACCCTAACACTAAACATAACCCTAGCCCTAGCAATAAATGTAACCTTAGCACTAGCCCTAACCCTAAACCTAACCGTAACGCTAACCTTAGCCCTAACCCTACCCTAACCCTAAACCAAACCATAGCCCTAGCTCTAACCTAACCCTAATTCTAACCCTAACCATAGACCTAGCCCTAACCCAAAACCTAACCCTAACCCTAAACATAACCCTAGCCATAGCCCTAGCCATAAAACTAATCAAAGCACTAGTTCTAGCCTAGCCCTAGGCCTAACCATAACCCTAACCCTAACCCTAACCCTATCCCGAACCCTAACACTAACCCTAATCCTAGCCCTAGCCCTAGCCATAAACCTAACACTAACGTTAACCCTAGCCCAAGCCCTAACCCTAAACATAACACTAATCCTAATCCTAATCCTAACCCTAACCTGAACACTAACCCTTAATCCTAAAAAGCAACTAAATCCTAAAAAAAAACTAATTTTAATCCTAAACCTAGCCCTAACCTACCCCTAACATAACCCTAACCCTAGTCCTAACTGTAACCATAAACCTAGCCCTAACACTAACACTAACCCTAAACCTAACCCTAGCCCTAGAACTAGCCCTAGCCTTAACCGAAGCCCTAGTCCTAATCCTAGCCTTAGCCCTAACCCTACACCTAGCCCTAGCCCAAGTCCTAGCCCTAACTCTTACCCTAAACCTAGCACTAGCCCTAAACCTAAACGTAACCCTAACACTAGCCCTAGCACTAATACTAAACTTAACCCTAACCCTAGACCTAGCCCTAACCCTAAATTTAACCCTAGCCCTAGCACTATCCCTAATCCTAACTTTAACCCTAGCCCTAGCCTTAACCCTAACCCTAACCCTAACACTAGCCCTAGACCTAGCTCTAGCCCTAACCCTAACCCTAGACCTAGCCCTAACCCTAGCCCTAACCCTAGCCCTAACCCTAACCCTAAACATAGCCCTATCCATAACCCTAACCCTAACCCTAGACCTAACCATAACCATAACCCTAGCCATTTCCCTAACCCTAACCCTAAACCTAAACCTAACCCTACCCTAGCCCAAGCCATAGCCCTAACCCTAACCCTAACCCTAGGCCTAGCCCTAGCCCTAACCCTAACCCTAACCCTAGAACTAGCCCTAGCCCTAGACCTAACACTAACCCTAACCAAAGCCCTAGCCATAACCCTAACCTAACACTAGACCTAACCATAACAATAACCCTAGCCCTTGCCCTAAACCTAAACCTAACCCTAACCCTAACCCTACCCTAGCCCTAGCCCTAGCCCTAACCCTAACCCTAACACTAACACTAACCCAGGCCTAACCCTAAACCTAAACCCTAACGCTAAACATTACCATAGTGGTAGCCCTAACCCAAACCCTAACACTAACCCTAGACCTAGTCCTAGCCCTAGCCCTAGCCCTAGCCCTAGCCCTAACCCTAACCATAACCCTAACCCTAGAACTAGCTCTAGCCCTAGTCCCAGCCCCAACACTAACCCTAAACCTACCCTAGCCATAGCCCTAGCCCAAGCCCTAGCCCTAATTCTAACCCTAAACCGAAATCCAACCCCAAGCCCAACTCCAACCTCAACCACAACCCTAACCCTAACTCTAACCCTATCCCAAACCTGAGCCCTAACCCTAATCATAGCCCTAAATCTAGCCCTAATCCTAACACTAAACATAAACCTCGCCCTAGCCCTAACACTAAAACTAACTCTAACTTCAGCCCTAGCCCTAGCCATAGCCCTAGCCTTAACCCTAAACATATCCCTAATCCTAACCCTAGACCTAGCACTAAAAATAACCCTAACCCTAACCCTAGACCTTGCCATAACCCTAACCTAACACTAGCCTTAGCCCTTAACCCTAACCCTAACCCTAAAAATAACCCTAACCAGAGGCCTAGCCCTGACCCTAACCTTAAACCTAACCCTAGCCCTATCCCTAACCCTAACCCTAACCCTAGCCCTAGCCCTAGCCCTAGCCCTAACACTAACCCTAACCCTAACCCTAGACCTAGCCCTAAACCTAACCCTAAACCTAGCCCTAACAATAATGCTATCCTGAGGCCTAGCCCTAACCCTAAACTTAACCCTAGCCCTACCCTATCCCTAACCCTAACCCTAGCCCTATCCCTAACTCTAGCCTTAACCCATAACTTAAAACTAACCCTAGCCCTAACCCTAACCCTAACACTAACCCTGGACCTAGCCCAAGCCCTAACCCTAACCCTAGCCCTAGCCCTTGCCCTAGCCCTAATACCTAACCCTAACCCTAACCCTAGCCCTAACCATAACCCTAGACCTAAACCTAACTCTAGCCCAAACTCCAACCCTAAGCCTAAACCCAAGTCTAGCCCTAGCCCTAACCGTAACCCTAACCCTATCCCTAGACCTAGCACTAGCCCTAGTCCTAACCCTAACCTAATCCAAACCCTAGCCCTAGCCCTAAACCTAACCCTAGCCCTATGCGTAGCCCTAGCCCTAGCCCTATCCTTAACCCTAACCCTAGCTCTCACCCTAACCTTAACAATAACCCTAACCCTAACCGTAGCCCTAACTCTAAACCTAACCCTAAACCTAACCCTAACCATAGCCCTAGCCCCAACCCAAATCCTAACCCTAAACCTAGCCCTAGTTCTAGTCCTAACCTAACCTAACCCTAACCCTAACCCTAACCCTAACCCTAACCCTAACCCTAACCCTAAACCTAGCCCAAGCCCTAGCCCTAGCCCTAGCCCTAACACTAACCCTAACCCTAAACCTAACACTAACCTTAGCCCTAGCCCTAACCCTAGCACTAACCCTAAACCTAACCCTAACCTTAACCCCAACACCAACCCAACCCCAAACCCAACCCAAACCCCAACCCAAACCCCAACCCTATTCCTAGCCCAAGCCCTAGACCTAACCCTAAAACTAACGCTAACCCCAACCGCAAGCCCTACACCAACTGCAACCCCTACACCAACCCCGAACCCTAACCTTAAACAAAGCACTAGCCCTTGCCTTAGCCTAAGACCTAACACTAACCCTAACCCTAGTCCTAGCCCTAACCCTAACCCTAACCCTAACCCTAACCCTAACCCTAGCCCCAACCCCAACCCTAACCCTAACCCTAAAACCAAACCCATCCCCACCCCAAACCCAAACCTAAACCTAAACCTAACCCTAACCGTAACCCTAACCCGAACAGTAACCCTAGCCCTTAATCCTAAAAAACCCACAAAATCCAAAAAAAAACACTAATTTTAACTCTAATCCTAGCCCTAACCTAGCCCTAATGTAACCGTAAACCTAGCCCTAACTATAACCATAAACATAGCCCTAAAACAATAACGCTACCCTAACTCTAGCCCTAGCCACAGCCCTAGCCATAACCCTAACCCTAACCCTAACCCTAGCCCTAGCAATAGCCCTTGCCATAACCCTAAACCTATCCCAAGCCCTAGCACTAGCCCTAACCCTAACCAAAATCATAGCCCTAGTCCTAGCTCTAAACCTAACCCAAACCCTAACCCTAGCTCTAGTGCTAGCCCTAACCCAAACTCTAATCCTAGCTCTAGCCCTAGCCCTAGCCCTAGCCCTAACCCTAACCCTAGACCTAACCCTAACCCTAACCCTAACTGTAACACTATCCCAAACCATAACCATACCCCAAATCCTAGTGCTATCCCTAGCTCAAACCTTAACACTAACCCTAAAAATAGCCCTAGCCCTAACCCTAACCGTAACCCTAGACTTAACCCTAGCACTAGGCATAAACCAAACGCTAAACCTAACCCTAGCCATGGCCCTAGACGTAAACCTAAACCTAGCCCTAACCCTAGCCCTAGCCCTAACAAAAACCATAGACCTAACCCTAGCCCTAGTCCTAACCCGAACCCTAACCCTAACACTAACCCTAGCCCTAGCTCTAAACTTAACCCTAAACCTAAACCTAACCACAGCGCTAGCCCTAACCCTAAACCTAACCCAAGCCCTAGCCATAAACCTAACCCTAACTCTAGCCCTAGCCCTAGCCCTAGCCCTAACACTAACCCTAACCCTAGCCCTAGATCTAGCCCTAACACTAAACCTAACCCTAGTCCTAGACCTAACCCTAATCCTAACCCTAACCCTAACACTAGCCCTAGCACTACCCCAAACCTAACACTAACCCTAACCCTAGAACTAGCCCTAGCTCTAGCCCTAACAACAACTCTAAACCTAAACCTAACCCTAACTCCAGCCTTAGCCCTGGCACTATCACTAACCCCAAACCCCACCCCAACCACAACCACAACACCAACCCCAACCATAACCGAAATCCTAACCCAAGTACTAACGCTAACCCACAACTTAAAGCTAACCGAGTCCTAGCCCTAACCCTAAACCTAACCCTAACCCTAGACTTAGGCCTGTCCCTATCCCTAACCCCAAAGCCAACCCCAACCCCAACCACAACTCCAACCCCAACCATAACCCTAACCCTTATCCTAACCCTAACCCAAGCCTTAGCACTGGCCCTATCACTAACCCCAAACACATCCCTAAACACAACCACAACACCAACCCCAACCATAACTGTAATCCTAACCCTAGCACTAACGCTAACCCACAACTTAAAACTAACCCTAGCCCTAGCCCTAACCCTAACCCTAACCCTAACACTAGCCCTAGCCATAACACTAACCCAAACACTAGCCCTAGCCCTAGCCCCACCCCAACCCTAACCCCAACCTCAACCCCACCCCAAACCCAACCCTAACCCTAACACTAACCCTAACCCTAAAACCTAACATTAAGAATAAAAATAGCCCTAACACTAACACTAAATCTAAACCTAAACCTAGACCTAGTCCTAGCCCTAGCCCTAACCGTAGCCCTAACCTGAAACCTACCCTAACCATAAACCTAACCCTAGCCCGTACACTAACCCTAACCTAAACCTAACCCAAGCCCTAGCCCTAGCCATAACACTAACCCTAAACCTAGCAGTAGTCCTAGACCTAGCCCTAGCCACCGCCGTAACCGTAGCTCTAGGCCTAGCCCTAGCCCTAACCCTAACCCTAACCCTAAACCTAGCCCTAGCCCTAACCCTAGCCATAATCCTAAACCTAAACCTAAACCTAACACTAACCTCAACCCCAAACCCAACCCCAACCCTAGCCCTAGACCTAACCCTAACCCTAACCCTAGCCCTAGCCCTAACCCTAACCCTAGCCTGTACCCTAACCCGAACACCAACCCCAACCCTAACCCGAAACCTAACCCTAGCCCTAATCTTAACCCACAACCTAAACCTATCCATAGCCCTAGCCCTGGAACTAGCCCTAACCCTAACCCTAACCCTAGCTTTAGCCCTAGCCCTAGCCCTAAACCTAACCCTAACCATAGCCCTAGCCATAACCCTAGCCCTAGCCCTAGCCCTCGCCCTAACCCTAGCCCTAGGCCTAGCCCTATCCACACCTTAAAATTAACCCTAGCCCTAGAGCTAACCTAAACCTAAACCTAATCCTAGCCCTAGCCCTAGGAATAGCCATAAATCTAACCCTATCCCTAGTCCTAGACCTAGCCCTAGCCCTCGCCCGAACCCTAGTCCGAAACCTAGCCGTAACCCTAACCCTAACCATAGACATAGACCTAGCCCTAACCCTAACATTAACCATAATCCTAACGCAATCCCAAAACCTAACCCTAAACCTAATCCTAGCCCTAGCTGTAGACCTAACAGTAACCCTAAGCCTAACTCTACCCTAGCCCTAACCCTAACCCTAACCCTAACCCTAACCCTAACCCTAACCCTAACCCTAACCCTAAACCTAGACCTAACCCTAGCCCTAGGCCTAAACCTAACCCTAACCGTAGCCCTAGCCCAAGCCATATCCCTAACACAAACCCTAACCCTAATACTAACCCTAACCCTAACTCTAACCCTAACCCTAACCCTAGCCCTAACCCTAACCCTAATCCTAGCCCTAGCCCTAGAAAAAACAATAACCCTAACACTAACACTAACCCTAGCCCTAGCCCTAACTCTAACCCTACATTACCCTAGACCTAACCCTTGCCCTAGGCTTAAACCTAACCCTAACTCTAACCCTAGACCTAGCCCTAGCCCTAGCACTAACCGTAACCCTAGCCGTAGCCCTAACACTAACACTACCCCTAACCATAAACCTAGCCCTAGACCTAGCCCTAGCCCTAACCCTAACCCTAACCCTAACTCTAACCCTATCCTAAACCCTAACCCTAACCCTAATTCTAGCCCTAGCCCTAACACTAACACTAACCCTAGGCCTAAACCTAACCCTAACCGTAACCCTAGAACTAGCCCCATCCCTAACACAAACCCTAGCACTAGCCCAAGCCCTAGCCCTAACCCTACCCCAACACTTACCCTAACCGTATCCCAAAACCTAACCCTAACCCTAACTCTAGCCCTAGCCCTAATATTAACCCTAACCCTAGCCCTAGCCCTAACTCTAACCCTACATTACCCTAGACCTAACAATTGCCCTAGGCCTAAACCTAACCCTAACTCTAGCCCTAGCCCAAGCCCTAGCCCTAACACTAACCATAACCTGAGCCCTAGCCCTAGCCCTAACACTAACCCTAACTCTGCTCCTAGACCTAACCCTAACCCTAAACCTAAACCTAACCCTAGACCTAACCCTAGCCCTAGGCCTAAACCTAACCCTAACCGTAAGCCTAGCACTAGACCTAGCCCTAAACCTAAAACTAACCCTTACTCTAAACCTAACCCTAACCCTAGCCCTAGTCCTAACCCTAACCCTAGCCCTAGCCCTAGCCCTAACACTAACGCTAATCCTAACCCTAGTGCTAGCCCTAACCCTAACCCTAACCCTAACCCTAGCCCTAGCCCTAGTCCTACCCCTAACCCTAACTTTAGACCTAACCATAACTGTAGCCCTAAACCTAACCCTAAATCTAGCCCTAGACCTAGCCCTAGCCCTAGCCCTAGGCTAACCCTAACCCTAACCCTAACCCTAAACCTAGCCCTAGCCCTTCCCCAAAAGCTAACACTAACCGTAACCCTAGAACTAGCCCTAGCTCTAGCCCGAGCCATAACTCTAACCCTAAACCTAACTCTAGCCCTAGCCCTAGCCCTAAACATAACCCTAACCCTAGCCTTAGACCTGGCCCTATCACTAACCCCAACCCCACCCCAACCACAACCATAACACCAACCCCAACCATAAACTTAATCCTAAACCTAGCACTAACACTAACCCACAACTTAAAACTAACCCTAGCGCTAGCCCTAACCCTAAACCTAACCCTAACCCTAGCCTTAGCACTAGCCCTATTACTAACCCCAAACCTAACGCCAACCACAACCACAACACCAACCCCAACCATAACTGTAATCCTAACCTTAGCACTAACGCTAACCCACAACTTAAAAATAACCCTAGCCCTAGCCCTAACCCTAACCCTAACCCTAACCCCTAACCTAGCCCTAACCCTAACCCTAACACTAAACCTAGCCCTAGACCTAGCCCTAACTCTAACCCTACATTACCCTAGAACTAACCCTTGCCCAAACTCAAACCCACCCCAACCCAAACCTAATCCTAACCCTAACCCTAACCCTAACCCTAAACCCAAAATTTAAGAATGAAAATATCCCTAAAACTAACACTAATTCTAAACCTAAACCTAGCCCTAGTCCTAGCCCTAGCCCTAACCGTAACCCTAACCCGAAACCTAACCCTAACCCTAACCCTAAACCCAAAATTTAAGAATAAAAATAGCCCTAACACTAACACTAATTCTAAACCTAAACCTAGCCCTAGTCCTAGCACTAGCCCTAACCGTAACCCTAACCTGAAACCTAACCCTAACCCTAACCCTAACCCTAGTCCCAACCCTTACCCTAAACCTAAACCTAACACAATCCCTAGCCAAAGCCATAACACTAACCCTAAACCTAGCACTAGCCCTAGCCTTAGCCCTAGCCACCGCCGTAACCCTAGCTCTAGGCCTAGTCCTAGCCCTAACCCTAACCCTAACCCTAACCCTAACCCTAAACCTAGCCCTAACCCTAACCCTAACCCTAGCCCTGGCCCTAGCCCTAACCCTAACCCTAACCCTAGCCCTGGCCCTAGCCCTATCCTAAACCTAAACCTAACACTAACCCCAACCCCACCCCAACTCTAGCCCTAGACCTAACCCTAACCCTAACCCTAGCCCTAACCCTAACCCTAGCCTGTACCCTAACCCTAACACCAACCCCAACCCTAACCCGAAACCTAACCCTAGCCCTATGTTAAACCACAACCTAAACCTAACCCTAGCCCTAGCCCTGGAACTAGCCCTAACCCTAACCCTAACCATAGCCTTAGCCCTAGCCCTCGCCCTAACAATAGCACTAGGCCTAGCCCTAGCCCTTACTATAAGCCTAACCCTAAACCTAGCCCTAGCCCTAACCCTAACCATAAGAAAACCTTACCCTAGCCTTAGACCTAGCCATAACCCTAACCCCAACCCCAGGCCAACCACAACCACAACCCCAACCATAACCCTAAACCTAACCCTAGCCCTAACCCTAACACACACCTTAAACCTAACCCTAGCCCTAGAGTAAACCTAAACCTAACCCTAGCCCTAGCCCTAGGCCTAGCCATAAACCTAACCCTATCCCTAGCCCTAGACCTAGCCCTAGCCCTTGCCCGAACCCTAGTCCGAAACCTATCCGTAACCCTAACCCTATCACAAAACCTAACCCTAAACCTAATTCTAGTCCTAGTCGTAGACCTAACAGTACCCTAACCCAAACCCTAACTCTACCCTAGCCCTAACCCTAACCCGAACCCTAACCCTAACCCTAACCCTAGACCTAACCCTAGCCCTAGGCCTAAACCTAACCAAAACCATAGCCCTAGCCCTAGCCATATCCCTAACACAAACCCTAACCCTAGGACTAACCCTAACCCTAAATCTAACCCTAACCATAACCCTAGCCATAATCCTAACCCTAATCCTAGCCCTAGCACTAGAAAAAACAATAACCCTAACCCTAACCCTAACCCTAGCCCTAGCCCTAACTCTAACCCTGCATTACCATAGACCTAACCCTTGCCATAGGCCTAAACCTAACCCTAACTCTAGCCCTAGCCCTAGCCATAGCCCTAACACTAACCCTAACCCTAGCCCTAGCCCTAAACCTAACACTACCCCTAACCATAAACCTAGCCCTAGACCTAGCCCCAGCCCTAAACTTACCCCTAACCCTAACCCTAACCCTATGCCAAACCCTAACCCTAACCCTAATTCTAGGCCTAGCCCTAATACTAACCCTAGGTCTAGACCAAACCTATCCCTAACCATAGCACTAGCCCTAGCAACATCCCTAACACAAACCCTAGCACTAGACCTAGCCCTGAACCTAACCCTACCCCACCCTAATCCTAACCCTATCCCAAAACCTAACCCTAACCCTAATTCAGGCCTAGCCATAACACTAACCCTAATCCTAGCCCTATCCCTAACTCTAACCCTACATTACCCTAGACCTAAACATTGCCTAGTCCTAAACCTAAACCTAACTCTAGCCCTAGCCCTAGCCATAGCCCTAACATTAACCATAACCCGAGCCCTAGCCCTAGCCCTAACACTAACCCTAACTCTGATCCTAGACCTAACCCTAACCCGAACCCTAAACCTAACCCTAGACCTAACCCTAGCCCTAGGCCTAAACCTAACCCTAACCGTAACCCTAGCCCTAGACCTAGCCCTAAACCTAAAACTAACCCTAACTCTAAACCTAACCCTAACCCTAGCCCTAGTCCTAACCCTAACGCTAGCCCTAGCCCTAGCCCTAGCCCTAACACTAACAATAACCCGAATCCTAACCCTAGCGCTAGAACTAACCCTAACCCTAACCCTAGCCCTAGCCATAGCCCTAACCCGAACCCTAACTCTAGACCTAACCATAACCCTAGCCCTAAACCTAACCCTAAACCTAGCCCTAGCCCTAGCCCTAGCCATAGCCCTAGCCATATCCCTAAACCCAAACCCAACATCAACCCCAACCACAACCCCAACCCCAACACCAACCATAACCCTAAACCTTACCCTAAACCTAACCCTAGCCCTAGCCCTAAGCCTAAACCTAACACTAACACTAGCCTTAGCCCTGGCCCTATCACAAACCCCCAAACCCAACCACAACCACAACCATAACCCTAAACCTTACCCTAACACTAACCAAGGCCCTAGCCCTAACCCTAAACCTAACCCTAACCCTAGCCTTAGCCCTGGCCCTATCCCAAACCCCAAACCCAACCCCAACCACAACCACAACTCCAACCACAACACTTACCCTAACCCTAACCCTAGCCCTAGCCCGAACCCTAAACCTAACCCTAACCCTAGCCTTAGACCTGGCCCTATCCCAAACCCCAAACCCAATCCCAACCACAACCACAACACCTACCCCAACCATAACCGTAATCCTAACCCTAGCACTAACGCTAACCCACAACTTAAAACTAATCCTAGCCCAAGCCCTAACACTAAAACTAACCTTAACACTATCCCTAGCCATAACACTAACCCTAAACCTAGCACTAGCCCTATCCCCACCCCAACCCAAACACTAACCCCAACCTCAACCCCACCACAAACCCAACCCTAACCCTAACCCTAACCCTAAACACTAAACCCTAAATTTAAGAATAAAAAGAGCACAACACTAACACTAACACCAAACCTAAACCTAGCCCTAGACCTAACCCTAACCCTAACCCTAGCCCTAACCCTAACACTAACCTGTACCCTAACCCTAACACCAACCCCAACCCTAACCCAAAACCTAACCCTAGCCCAAATCTTAACCCACAACCTAAACCTAACCCTAGCCGAGCCTGGAACTAACCCTAACCCTAACCGTAACACCTAATCCAAGCCCTAACCCTAACCATAAACCTAGCCCTAGCCCTAACCCTAACCCGAACAAAACCTTACCCTAGCCTTAGACCTAGCCATAACCCTAAACCCAACCCCAACCACAACCACAACCACAACCCCAACCATAACCCTAACCCTGACCCTAGCCCTAACCCTAACCCACAACTTAAACCTAACCCTAGCCCTAGAGCTAACCTAAACCTAAGCCTAACCCTAGCCCTAGCCCTAGCCCTAGGCCTAGCCATAAACCTAACCATATCCCTAGCCCTAGACCTAGCCCTAGCCCTCGCCCGAACCCTAGTCCGAAACCTAGCCGTAACCCTAACACTAACCATAGACCTAGCTCAAGCCCTAACCCTAACATTAACCATAACCCTAAGCCTATCCCAAAACCTAACCCTAAACCTAATCCTAGTCCTAGCCGTAGACATAACAGTAACCCTAACACTAACTCTAACCCTGACCCTAACCCTAGCCCTAACCCTATCCCTAATCATAGCCCTAGCCCTAGAAAAAACAATAACCCTAATCCAAAACCTAACCCTAGCCCTAGTCCTAGCCCTAACTCTAACCCTTCATTACCCTAGAACAAACCCTTGCCCTAGGCCTAAACCTAACCCTAACTCTAGCCCTAGCCCTAGCCCTAGCCCTAACACTAACCCTAACCCTAGTCCTAACCCTAACCCTAACACTACTCCTAAACATAACCCTAGACTTAGACCTAGTCCTAGCCCTAACCCTACCCCCTACCCTAACACTAACCCGATTACAAAACCTAAACATAACCCTAAATCTAGCCCTAGCCCTAACACTAACACTAACCCTAGTCCTAGACCTAATCCTAACCTTAAACCTAACCCTAGACCTAACCCTAGCCCTAGGCCTAAACCTAACCCAAACCGTAGCACTAGCCCTAGCCCCATTCCTAACACAAACCATAGCACTAGACCTAGCCCTATCCCTAACCCTACACATAACCCTTACCCTAATCCTAAACCAAACCCTAACCCTAACCCTAATTCTAGCCCTAGCCCTAACACTAACACTAACCCTAGCACTAGCCCTAATTCTAACCCTACATTACCCTAGACCTAACCCTTGCCCTAGGCCTAAACCTAACCCTAACTCTAGCCCTAGCCCTAGCCCTAGCGCAAACACTAACCATAAACCTAGCCCTAGCCCTAACCCTAACACTACCCCTAACCATAACCCTAGACCTAGACCTAGACCCAGCCCTAACCCTAACCCTAACCCTATCCCAAACCCTAAACCTAACCCTAATTCTAGCCCTAGCCCTAACATTAACCCTAACACAAGTCCTAGACCTGACCCTAACCCTAAACCAAACACTAGACCTAACCCTAGCCCTAGTCCTAACCCTAAACCTAGCCCTAGCCCTAGCCCTAACACTAGCCCTAATCCTAACCGTAGCGCTAACCCTAACCCTAACCCTAACCCTACCCCTAGCCCTAATCCTAACCCTAACTCTGACCTAACCATAAACCTAGCCCTTGCCCTAACCCTGAACTTAGCCCTAGCCCTAGCCCTACCCCTAACCCCAACCCTAACACTAGCCCTAGCCGGAGCCCAAACCATAACACTAACCGTAACCATAGAACTAACCCTAGCCCTAGCCCTAACCATAACTCTAAGCCTAAACCTAACCCTAGCCCTAGCCCTAGACCTAGCCCTAGCCCTAACTCTAGCCCTAACCCTAAGCTTAACCATAGCCCTAAAACTAAACCTAACCCTAGCCCTAGACCTATACCTTAGCCTAAAGCTAACCCTAACCCTAAATCTAGCCTTAGACATAGCCCTAGCCCTAAAACTAACCCTAACCATAACCCTAGCCCAAGCCCTTGCACTAGCCCTAAACATAACCCTAACACTAATCCAAACCCTAACCCTAGCCCTGGAACTAGATCTAACCATAACCCTAAACCTAGCCCTCACCCTAACGCTAACAATAACCCTAACCTTAACCCTATCCATAGCTCTAAACCTAACCCTATTCATAGCTCTAGCCCTAACCCAAATCCTAACCCTAACCTAGCCCTAGCCCTAGCCCTAACCCTAAACTTAAACAAGCCATAACACTAACCCTAACCCTAGCCCTAAACCTAAACCTAAACCTAAACCTAACCCTAACCCTGCCCTAGCCCTAACCCTAACCCTAACCCTAACCCAGCCCTAGCTCTAACCCTAAACCCTAGCCCTAGACCTAGACCAAGCCCTAGTCCTAGCCCTTACCCTAACATTAACCATACCCTAACCCTATCCAAAAACCTATCCCTAAATATAATCCTAGTCCTAGCCCTAGACCTAACAGTAACCCTAACCCTAACCCTAGCCCTAACCCTAAACCTACCCCTACCCCTACCCCTACCCCTAACCCAAACCCTAACCCTAACCCTGACACTAGACCTAGCCCTGGAACTAGCCCTAACCCTGACTGTAGCCCTAACCCGAAACCTAACCTTAAACCTAGCCCTAATCCTAACGCTAATCCTAACCCTAACCATACCTATAACTAACCCTAATCCTATCCTAACCCTAACCCTAACCCTAACCCTAACCCTCAAACTAACCCTAATTCTAACGCTAATCCTAGACCTAGCCCTAACCCAGAACTAGGCCTAGACCTAGCCCTAGCCCTAACCCTAACCGTAGCCCTAGCCCTAGGCCTAGCCGTAACCCTAACCCTAACCCTAGCCATACCCCTAACCCTAACCCTAAACCTAACCCTAGCTCAGCCCTACTCCTAACCCTAACCCTAATCCTAGCCCTAGCCCTAGCCCTAGACATAACCCTAGCCCTAAACCTAGCCCTAACCCTAACCCTAGCCCTAACCCTAAATCTAGCCCAAACTCCAATCGTAACCATAAACCTAAGGTTAGCCCTAGCCCTAACCCTAACCCTAAACCTAACCATAACCGTAGCCCTAGCCCTAACCCTAACACTAACCCTATCCCTAGCCCTAGCCCTAGCCATAGCCCTAGCCCTAACACTAACAATAACCCTAACCGTAGCCCTAGCCCTAAACCTAAACATAGCCCTAGAGCTAGCCCTAAGCCTAGCCCTAGCCCTAGCAATATCCCTAACCCTAACACTAGCCCTAGACCTAACCCTAACCCGAACCCTAGCCCTAGCCCTAAACCTAACCCTATCCCTAGCCGTAGCTGTAGCCCTAGCCCTAGCCCAAACCCTAACACTAACTCTAACCCTAGCCCTAACACTAACCCTAACTCTAGCCATAGCCCTAGCCTTAGCCCTAGCCCTAGCCGTATCCCTAAACCCAAACAGAACCCCAACCCCAACCACAACCCCAAACCCAAACATAACCCTAACCCTGGCCTTAGCCCTGGCTCTATCCCTAACCACAAACCCAACCCCAACCACAACCACAACTCCAACCCCAACCATAACACTAACCCTTACCCTAACCCTAACCCTAGCCCTAGCCCGAACCCTAAACCTAACCCTAACCCTAGCCTTAGCCCTGCCACTATCCCAAACCCCAAACCCAACCACAACCACAACCACAACACCTAACCAACCATAACTGTGAATCTAACCCTAGCACTAACGCTAACCCACAACTTAAAACTAACCCTAGTCCTAGCCCTAACCCTAACCATAACCCTAACACTAGCCCTAGCCATAACACTAACCCGAACACTAGCCTTAGCCCTAGCCCCACCCCAACCCTAACACTAACCCCAAACTAACACCACCCCAAACCCAACCCTAACCCTAACCCTAATCCAAAACACTAAATTTAAGAATAATAATAGCCATAACACTAACACTACCTCTATACCTAACCCTAACCCTAGCCCTAGCCCTAGCCATAAACGAAGCCCTAACTGTAACCCTAACCCTAACCCTAACTCTAACCCTAGCCCTAACCCTAACCCTAAGCCTAAACCTAAACCAAGACCTAGGCCTAGCCATAAGCCTAAACCTAAACCTAGCACTAGCCCTAGCCCTAGCCCTAGCCACCGCCGTAAATCTAGCTCTAGACCTAGCCCTAATCCTAACCCTAAAACTAACCCTACCCCTAGCCCTAACCCTAACCCTAACCCTAAACCTAGCCCTAGCCCTAGCCCTAGCCCTAGCCCTACCTCTAACCCTAACCCTAAACATAAACCCAACCCCAAACCCAACCTAGACCTATACCTAACCCTAACCCTAACCGTAGCCCTAGCCCTAGCCCAATCCCTAACACAAACCCTTGCACTAGACCTAGCCATGAACCTAACCCTACCCCTAACCCTAACCCTAACCCTAACCCTAAACCAAACCCTAACCCTACCCCTAACCCTGGCCCTACCCTAACACTAACCCTAACCCTAAACTTAACGCAAGCCCTAACCCTAACCCGAACAAAACCTTACTCTAGCATTAGACCTAGCCATAACCCTAACCCCAACCCCAATCCCAACACCAACCACAACCCCAACCATAATCCTAAACCTAACCCCAGCCCTAGCCCTAGCCCTAGCCATAAACCTAACCCTATCCCTAGTGCTAGACCTAGTCCTAGCCCTCGCCCAAACCCTAGTCCGAAACCTAGCCGTAACCCTAACCCTAATCATAGACCTAGCCCTAGCCCTAACCCTAACATTAACCATAACCCTTACCCTATCCCAAAACCTAACACTAAACCTAATCCTAGTCATAGCCCTAGACCTAACAGTAACCCTAACCCTAGACCTAACCCTAGCTCTAGGCCTAACCCTAACCCTAACCATAACCCAAACCCTAACCCTAGACCTAACCCTAGCCCTAGGCCTAAACCTAACCCTAACCGTAGCCCTAGCCCTAGCCCCATCCCTAACACAAACCCTAACCTTGGACTAACCATAACCCCAACTCTACCCTAACCATAACCCTAGCCCTAACCCTAACCATAATCCTAGCCCCAGGCCTAGAAAAAACAATAACCCTAACCCAAACCCTAACACTAGCCCTAGCCTTAACTCTAACCCATCATTACCCTAGACCTAACCCTTGGCCTAGGCCTAAACCTAAACCTAACTCTAGCCCTAGCCCTAGCCCTAGCCCTAACACTAACCCTAACCCTAGTCGTAGCCCTAACCCTAACACTAATCCTAAACATAACCTTAGCCCTAGACATAGCCGTAGCCCAACCCTACCCCAAACCCTAACCCTAACCCTATCCCAAACCCTAACCCTAAACCTAATTCTAGCCCTAGCCCTAGCCCTAGCCCTAACACTAACACTAACACTAACACTAAACCTAGTCCTAGACCTAACCCTAACCCTAACCATAACCCTAACCCTAACCCTAGACATAAACCTAGCCCTAGGCCTAAACCTAACCCTAACCGTAGCCCTAGTCCTAGCCCCATCCCTAACACAAACCCTAGCACTAGACCTAGCCCTGAACCTAACCCTACCCCTAACCCTAACCCTAACCCTAAACCAAACCCTAACCCTAACCCTAATCCTAGCCCTAGCCCTAACACTAACCTCAACCCTAGCCCTAGCCCTAACTCTAACCCTACATTACCCTAGAACTAACCCTTGCCCTAGGCCTAAACCTAACCCTAACTCTAGCCGTAGCCCTAGCCCTAGCACTAACACTAACCATAACCCTAGCCCTAGACCTAGCCATAATCCTAACAGTACCGTAAACATAAGCCTAGCCCTAGATGTAGCCCTAGCCCTAACCCTACCCCTAACCCTAACCCTAACCCTATCCCAAAACCTAACCCTAACCCTAATTCTAGCCGTAGCCCTAACACTAACACTAACCCTAGTTGTTGACCTAATCCTAAACCTAAACCAAACCCTAGACCTAACCCTAGCCCTAGCACTAACCCTAACCCTAACCAAGCCCTAGCCGTAGCCCAAACCCTAACACTAACCCTAACCATAGAACTAGCCATATCCCTAACCCTAACCAAAACTCTAAGCCTAAACCTAACCCTAACACTAGCCCTAGCCATAACCCTAACCCTAGCCCTAGCCTTAGACCGAGCCCTAGCCCTAGCTCTAAAATGAACCATAACCCTACCACTAGCCCTAGTCCTAACCCTAACCCTAGTCCTAGCATTAACCCTAACCCTAACTCTAGCCTTAAACCTAAGCTTAACCATAGCCCTAAACCTAAACCTAACCCTAACCCTGACCCTAGACCTAGCCCTATACCTTAACCTAAACCTAACCCTAACCCTAAATCTAGCCTTAGACCTAGCACTAGCCCTCACCCTAACCCTAACCATAACCCTAGCCCAAGCCCTTGCCCTAGCCCTAACCATAACCCTAATCCTAATCCTAACCATAACCCTAGCCCTGGAACTAGACCTAACCCTAACCCTAAATCTAGACCTCACCCTAACCCTAACAATAACCCTAACCCTAACCCTAGCCATAGCTCTAACCCTAACCCTAAACCTAACCCTATTCATAGTTCTAGCCCTAACCCAAATTCTAACACTAACCTACCCCTAGCCCTAGCCCTAACCCGAAACCTAAGACCTAGCCCTAACCCTAGCACTAACCCTAACCCTAACCCTAACCTAGCCCCCTAGCTCTAACCCTAAACCCTAGCCCTAGACCTAGACCTAGCCCTAGCCCTAACCCTAACATTAACCATACCCTAACCCCATGCCAAAACCTATCCCTAAATATAATCCTAGTCCTAGCCCTAGACCTAAGAGGAACCCTAACCCTAACCCTAGCCCTAGCCCTGACACTAACCCTAACCCTAAACCTAGCCCTAACCCTAACCCTAGCCCTAACCCTAAACCTAACCCTAACCCTAACCCTAGCCCTAGTCCTAGCCCTAGCCCTAACTGTACCCCTAACCATAACCCTAACCCTAGACCTAGCCCTAGCCCTAGCCCTAACCCAACACCTACCCCTATCCCTAACCCTAACCCTAAGCCTAGCCCTAGTCCTAGCCCTAGCCCTAGCCATATCCCTAAACCCAAACCCGACCCCAACCCCAACCACAACCCCAACCCCAACCCCAACCATAACCCTAAACCTTAAACCTAACCCTAACCCTAGCCCTAGTCCTAGCCCTAAACCTAGACCTAGCCCTATCCCTAACCCTAACCCTAGCCCGAACCCTAAACCTAACCCTAACCCTAACCCTAGCCCTAGTCCTAGCCCTAGCCCTAACCCTACCGTTAACCATAGCCCTAGCCCTAGCCCTAGCCCTAACCCTAACCCGAACCCGAACCCTAGCCCTAAACCTAAATTTAGCCCTAGCCCTAGCCCTAACACTAACACTAACTCTAACCCTAGCCCTAACCCTAACCCTAATCCAGCCATAGCCCTAGCCCTAGCCCAAGCCATATCCCAAAACCCAAACCCGACCCCAAACCCAAACACAACCCCAACCCCAACCATAACCCTAAACCTTAAACCTAACCCTAACCCGAGCCATACCCCTAACCCTAACCCTAGCCTTGGCCCTGGCCCTATCCCAAACCCAAACCAGACCCCAACCCCAACAACAACCCCAACCCCAACCATAACCCTAAAAATTAAACCTAACCCTAACCCGAGCCCTAGCCCTAACCCTAACCCTAGCCCTAGTCCTAGCCCTAGCCCTAACCGTACCCCTAACCATAACCCTAACCCTAGACCTAGCCCTAGCCCTAACCCAACACCTACCCCTATCCCTAACCCTAACCCTAAGCCTAGCCCTAGTCCTAGCCCTAGCCCTAGCCGTATCCCTAAACCCAAACCCGACCCGAACCCCAACCACAACCCCAACCCCAACCCCAACCCCAAGCATAACCCTAAACCTTAAACCTAACCCTAACCCTAGCCCTAGCCCTAGCCCTAGCCCTAAACCTAGACCTAGCCCTATCCCTAACCCTAACCCTAGCCCTAACCCTAAACCTAACCCTAACCCTAACCCTAGCCCTAGTCCTAGCCCTAGCCCTAACTCTACCCCTAACCATAACCCTAGCCCTAGACCTAGACCTTAGCCCTAACCCTACCCCTATCCCTAACCCTAACCCTAACCCTAACCATAGCCCTAGACCTGGAACTAGCCCTAACCCTGACCCTAGCCCTAACCCTAACCCTAACCTTAACCCTAGCGCTAACCCTAACCCTAACCCTAACCATACCTAGCCCTAACCCTAATCCAATCCTAACCATAACCCAAACCCTAACCCTAACCCTAACCCTCAAACTAACCCTAATTCTAACGCTAACCCTAGACCTAGTCCTAACCCAGACCTAGGCCTAGACCTAGCCCTAGCCCTAACCCTAACCTAGACCTAGCCCTAGCCTTAGCCATAACCTAACCCTAAACCTAGCCTTACCCATAACCCTGAACATAAACCTAACCCTAGCCCAGCCCTAATCCTAAACCGAACCCTAACACTAAACCTAGCCCTAGCCCTAGTCATAACCGTAAACCTAAACCTAGCTCTAACCCTAATTCTAGACCTAACCCTAAATCTAGCCCAAACTCCAACCCTAACCCTAAACATAAGGCTAGCCCTAGCCCAAACCCTAAACCTAACCCTAACACGAGCCCTAGCCCTAACCCTAACACTAACCTATCCCTATCACTAGCCCTAGCCCTATCCCTATCCCTAAACCTAAACCTAGCCCTAGCCCTAGACATAGCCCTAGCCCTAGCCCTAGCCCTAACCCTAACCCGAACCCGAACCCGAACCCTAGCCCTAGCCCTAAACCTAAATTTAGCCCTAGCCACAGCCCTAACACTAACACTAACTCTAACCCTAGCCCTAACCCTAACCCTAACTCCAGCCATAGCCCTAGCCCTAGCCCAAGACATATCCCTAAACCCAAACCCGAACCCAACACCAACCACAACATCAACCCCAACCATAACCCTAAACCGTAAACCTAACCCTAACCCGAGCCCTAGCCCTAACCCTGACCCTAGCCTTGGCCCTGGCCCTATCCCAAACCCAAACCCAACCCCAACAGCAACCACAACTCCAACCCCAACCATAACCCTAACGCTTACCCTAACCCTAACCCTAGCCCTAGCCCGAACTCTAAACCTAACCCTAACCCTAGCCTTAGCCCTGGCCCTATCACTAACCCCAAACCCAACCCCAACCACAAACACAACACCTACCCCAACCATAACCGTAATCCTAACCCTAGCACTAACGCTAACCCACAACTTAAAACTAACCCTAGCCCAAGCCCTAACCCTAAACCTAACCCTAACACTAGCCCTAGCCATAACACTAACCCTAACACTAGCCTTAGCCCTAGCCCCAAACCAACCCTAACACTAACCCCAACCTCAAACCCACCCCAAACCCAACCCTGACCCTAACCCTAAAACTTAACTTTAAGAATAAAAATAGCCTGAACACTAACAGTAACTCTAAACCTAGCCCTTGCCTTAGCCCTAGTCCTAACCGAAGCCCTAACCCTAACCCTAACCCTAAACCTAACCCTAGCCCTAACCTAACCCTAGCCCTAGGCCTAAACCTAACCCTAACCGTAGCCCTAGCCCTAGCCCCATCCCTAACACAAACCCTAGCACTAGACCTAGCCCTAGCCCTAAACCTACCCCTAACCCTAACCCTAACCCTATCCCAAACCATAACCCTAACCCTAATTCTAGCCCTAGCTCTAACACTAACCCTAACCCTAGCACTAGCCCTAACTCTAACCCTTGCCCTAGGACTAAACCTAACCCTAACTCTAGCCCTAGCCCTAGCCCTAACACGAACCCTAACACTGCCCCTAGCCCTAACCCTAACCCTAACCCTAGCCCAAGCCCTAACCCTAACCCTAACTCTAGCCCTAACCCTAAGCTTAACCATAGCCCTAAACCTAAACCTAACCCTAACCCTAAACCTAGCCTTAGCCCTATACCTTAACCTAAACCTAACCCTAACCCTAAATCTAGCCTTAGACCTAGCCCTAGCCTAGCCCTAACCTTCACCATAACCCTAGCCCAAGCCCTTGCCCTAGCCCTAGCCCTAACCCTAACGCTAACCCTAATCCTAACCCTAACCCTAGCCATAAAACTAGACCTAAACCTAACCCTAACTCTAGCCCTAACATTAAGCTTAACCATAGCCCTAAACCTAAACCTAACCCTAACCCTAACCCTAGCCCTAGCCCTATACCTTAACCTAAGCCTAAGCCTAACCCTAACCCTAAATCTAACCTTAGACCTAGCCCTAGCCCTAGCCCTAACCCTCACCCTAACCATAACCCTAGCTCAAGCCCTTGCCCTAGCCCTAACCATAACCCTAACCCTAATCCTAGCCCTCACCCTAACCCTAACAATAACCCTAAACCTAGCCATAGCTCTAAACCTAACCCTAAACCTAACCCTATTCATAGCTCTAGCCCTAACCCAAATCCTAACCCTAACCTAGCCCTAGATCTAGCCCTAGCCCTAGCCCTAACACTAAACCTAAGACCTAGCCCTAACCCTAGCCCTAACCCTAACCCTACCTCTAACCCTAACCCTAACCCTAACCTAGCCCTAGCTCTAACACTAAACCCTAGACCTAGACCTAGCCCTAGCCCTAGCCCTAACCCTAACATTAACCATAACCTAACCCTATCCCAAAACCTATCCCTAAATATAATCCTAGTCCTAGCCCTAGATGTAACAGTAACCCTAAACCTAACACTAGCCCTAGCCTTAAACACTAACCCTAACCCTAACCCTAGCCCTAACCCTAAACCTAACCCTAACCCTAATCTTCGCCCTAGTCCTAGCCCTAGCCCTACACCTCCCCTAACCATAACCCTAGCCCTAGACCTAGGCCTAGCCCTAGCCCTACCCCTATTCCTAACCCTAACCCTAACCCTAACCCTAACCCTAAACCTAGCCCTAACCCTAACCCTAACCCTAGCCCTAGACCTAGCCCTAACCCTAAACCTATCCCTAAACCTAGCCCTAGCCCTATGCCTAGCCCTAGCCCTAGCCCTACCCCTAACCCTAACAATAACCCTAACCGTAGCCCTAGCCCTAAACCTAACCATAGCCCTAGCTCTAGGCCTATGCCTAGCCCTATCCCTATCCCTATCCCTAACCCTAGCCCTAGCCCTAGCCCTAGCCCTAGCCCTAGCCCTAGACCTAACCCTAACCCGAACCCTAGCCCTAGCCCTAACGCTAACTGTAGCCCTAGCTTAGCCGTAGCCCTAGCCCTAGCCCTAACCCTAACACTAACTCTAACCCTAGCCCTAACCCTAACCCTAACTCTAGCCATAGACCTAGCCCTAGCACTAGCCGTATCCCTAAACCCAAACCAAACCCCAAACCCAACCACAACCCCAACCCCAACCCCAACCATAACCCTAAACCTTACCCTAACCCTAACCCAGGCCCTAGCACTAACCCTAAACCTAACCCTAAACCTAGCCTTAGCCCTGGCCCTATCCCAAACCCCAAACCCAACCCCAACCACAACCACAACACCTACCCCAAACATAACTGTAATCCTAACCCTAACACTAACGCTAACCCACAACTTAAAACTAACCCTAGCCCAAGCCCTAACCCTAAACCTAACCCTAACACTAGCCCTAGCCATAACACTAACCCGAACACTAGCCTTAGCCCTAGCCCCACCCCAACCCAAACACTAAACCCAACCTCAACCCCACCACAAATCCAACCCTAACCCTAACTCTAAACCCTAACTTTTAGAATAAAAATAGCCCGAACACTAACACTAACTCTAAACCTAGCCCTAGCCCTAACCCTAGCCCTAAGCGAAGCCCTAACCCTAACCCTAACCCTAGCCCTAGGCCTAACCCTAACCCTAACTCTAGCCCTAACCCTAACCTTAACCATAGCCCTAAACCTATCCCTAACCCTAACCCTAACACTAGCCTTAGCCCTATACCTTAACCTAAACCTAACCCTAACCCTAAATCTAACCTTAGACCTAGCCCTAGCCCTAACCCTCACCCTAACCATAACCCTAGCCCAAGCCCTTGCCCTAGCCCTAACCATAACCAAAACCCTAATCCTAACCCTAACCCAAGCCCTAGAACTAGACCTAACCATAACCCTAAACCTAGCCCTCACCCTAACCCTAACAATAACCGTAAACCTAGCCATAGCTCTAAACCTAACCCTAAACCTAACCCTATTCATAGCTCTAGCCCTAACCCAAATCCTAACCCTAACCTAGCCCTAGCTCTAGCCCTTGCCCTAGCCCTAACCCGAAACCTAAGACCTAGCCCTAACCCTAGCCCTAACCCTAACCCTACCTCTAACCCTAACCCTAACCCTAACCTAGCCCTAGCTCTAGCACTAAACCCTAGACCTAGACCTAAACCTAGCCCTAGCCCTAGCCCTAACCCTAACATTAACTATACCCTAAAAGTATCCCAAAACCTATCCCTAAATATAATCCTAGTCCTAGCCCTAGACGTAACAGTAACCCTAACCTAACCCTAGCCCTAGCCCTAACACTAACCCTAACCCTAACCCTAGCCCTAACCCTAAACCTAACCCTAACCCTAAACTTAGCCCTAGTCCTAGCCCTAGCCCTACACCTCCCCTAACCATAACCCTAGCCCTAGACCTAGCCCGAGACCTAACCCTACCCCTAACCCTAACCCTAACCCTAACACTAACCCCAACCCTAACCCGAAACCTAACCCTAGCCCTAATCTTAACCCACAATCTAAACCTAACCTTAGCCCTAGCCCTGGAACTAGCCCTAAGCCTAACCCTAATCCTAGCCCTAGCCCTAGCCCTAGCTATTACCCTAACCCTAACTGTAGCCCTACCCTTAACCCTAGCCCTAGGCCTAGTCCTAGCCCTTACTATAAGCCTAACCCTAAACCTAGCCCTAGCCCTAACCCTAACCCGAACAAAACCTTACTCTAGCCTTAGACCTAGCCATAACCCTAACCCCAATACCAACCAAAATCACAACCCCATCTCTAACCCTAACTTTAACCCTAACCCACACCTTAATCCAAACCCTAGGCCTAGAGCAAACCTAAACCTAAACATAACCCTAGCCCTAGCACTAGGCCTAGCCATAAACCTAACCCTATCCCTAGCCCTAGACCTAGCCCTAGCCCTCGCCCGAACCCTAGTCCGAAACCTAGCCATAACCCTAAACCTAACCATTGGCCTAGCCCTAGCCATAACCCTAACATTAACCATAACCCTAACACTATCCCAAAACCTAACCCTAAACCTAATCCTAGTCCTAGCCGTAGACCTAACAGTACCCTAACCCTAACCCTAACTCTACCCTAGCTCTAACCCTAACCATAACCCTAACCCTAACCTTAGACGTAACCCTAGCCCTAGGCCTAAACCTAACCCTAAATGTAGCCCTAGCCCTAGCCCCATCCCTAACACAAACCCTAACCCTAGGACTAAGCCTACCCTAACTCTCACCCTAACCCTAACCCTAGCCATAGCCCTAAACCTAAACCTAATCCTAGCCCTAGCCCTAGAAAAAACAATAACCCTAACCCTGCCCTAACCCAAGCCATAGCCCTAACTCTAACCCTACATTACCCTAGACCTAACCCTTGCCCTAGGCCTAAACCTAACACTAACTCTAGCCCTAGCCCTAGCCCTAGCCCTAACACGAACCCTAACCAACCCCTACCCCGAGCCCTAGCCCTAACCGTAACCTTAGCCCTAGACCTAACCCTAACCCTAACTCTAGCCCTAACCCTAACCTTAACCATAGCCCTAAACCTAAACCTAACCCTAATCCTAGCCCTAGCCCTATACCTTAACCTAAACCTAACCCTAACCCTAACCCTAAATCTAGCCTTAGACTGAGCTCTAGCCCTAACGCTCACCCTAAACATAACCCTAGCCCAAGCCCTTGCCCTAGCCCTAGCCCTAACCATAACCCTAACACTAATCCTAACCCTAGCCCTAGAACTAGACCTAACCGTAACCATAAACCTAGCCCTCACCCTAACCCTAACAATAACACTACCCTAACACTAGCCATAGTTCTAAACCTAACCCTATACCTAACCCTATTCATAGCTCTAGCCCTAACCCAAATCCTAACCCTAACCTAGCCCTAGCCCTAGCCCTAGCCCTACCCCTAACCATAAAACTAAGACCTAGCCCTAACCCTAGCCCTAACCCTAGCCCTAACCCTAACCCTAACCCTAACCCTAACACTAACAAGCCCTAG
Source organism: Sylvilagus bachmani (assembly GCA_015711505.1). Lineage (NCBI taxonomy): Eukaryota > Metazoa > Chordata > Mammalia > Lagomorpha > Leporidae > Sylvilagus > Sylvilagus bachmani. The sequence continues at coordinate 84,037,057 of CM027402.1, read as the reverse complement.
ATCTAATTTTAACCCTAGCCCTAGACCTAGCCCTACCCCTAGCCCTAGTCCTAACCCTAACATTAACCATACCCTAACCCTATCCCAAAACCTATCCCTAAATATAATCCTAGTCCTAGCCCTAGATCTAACAGTAACCCTAACCCTAACCCTAGCCCTAACACTAACCCTAACCCTAACCCTAGCCCTAAATCTAACCCTAGACCTAACCCTAAATCTAACCCTAACCCTGACCCTAGACCTAGCCCAAAGTATAGCCATAACCGTAAGGTTAGCCCTACCCTAACACTAAACCTAACCCTAACCCTAACCCTAACCCTAGCCCTAACTCTAGCCCTAGCCCTGGAACTAGCCCTAACCCTGACCCTAGCCCTAAACCTAAACCTAACCTTAACCCTAGAGCTAACACTAACCCTAACCTTAATCCTAACCATACCTAGCCCTAACCCTAATCCAATCCTAATCATAACCCAAACCCTAACCCTAACCCTAAGCTGAAACTAACCCTAATTCTAACGCTAACCCTAGACATAGCCCTAACCCAGACCTAGGCCTAGACATAGCCCTAGCCGTAAACCTAACCCCAACCCTAGCATTACCCCTAACCCTAACCCTAAACTTAACCCTAGCCCAGCCCTAATCCTAACCCGAACACTAATTCTAAACCTAGCCCTAGCCCTAGTCATAACCCTAACCCTAAACCTAGCCCTAACCCTATCCCTAGACCTAACCCTAAATCTAGCCCAAACTCCAACCCTAACCCTAAACCTAAGGCGAGCCCTAGCCCTAACCCTAACCCTAACCCTAACCCTAGCCCTAGCCCTAAACCTAACACTAACCCTATCCCTATTCCTAGCCCTAGCCCTAGCCCTAGC
>CM027402.1:84026573-84035682 GCA_015711505.1 Sylvilagus bachmani | reverse complement strand
TAACACTAACCCTAACCCTAGCCCTCACCCTAACCCTAACCCTAACACTAACCCTAGACCTAGCTCTAAACCTAACCCTAAACCTAAACATAACCATAGCGCTTGCCTTAAGCAAAACCCTAACACTAACCCTAGACCTACCCTTAGCCCTAGTCCTAGCCCTAACCCTAACCCTAACACTAACCCTAGTCCTAGCTCTAAACCTAACCCTAAACCTAAACCTAACCAAAGCGCTAGCCCTAAGCAAAACCCTAACACTAACCCTAGACCTAGCCCTAGCCCTAACCCTAGTCCTAACCCTAACACTAACCCTAACCGTAACTCTAACCCTAAACCTAAACCTTGCCCTAGCCCTAAAACTAGCCCTAGCTCTAACCCTAACCCTAAACCTAATCCTAGCCCTAGCCATAGACCTAAACAAAACCCAAACCCTAGCCCTAACCCTAACCCTAACCCTAGCCATAACCCTAACTCTAGCCTAGCCCTAACCCTAACACTAACCCTAAATCTAGCCCGAGACCTAACCCAGCCCTAGCCCTAGCCCTAGCCCTAACCCTAAACCTAACCTGAACCCTAGAGGTGGTCCTCGCCCTAGCCCTACCCTAACCCTACCCCTACCCCTAACTCTAACCCTAAATGAACCCCTAGCCCTAGCTCTAACCCTAACACTAAACATAATCCTAATCATAGCCATAGCCCTAACCCAAAACCTAACCCTAACCCTAACCCTAACTCTAGCGCTAGCCCTAACCCTAACACTAATTCTAGCCCTAGCCCAAGCCATAGCCCTAACCCTAAACCTAACCCTAGCCCTAACCCTAACCCTAGCCCTAAACCTAACCATAACATTCACCCTAAACCTATCACGATACCAAACCCTAAACCTAACCCTAATCCTCGCCCTTGCCCTAGCCCTAACCCTAACACTAACACTAAACATAACTGTAACACTAACCCCAACCCTAGCCCTAGGCCTGACCGTAACCCTATCAAAATTCTAACCCTAACCTTAACCCTAACCCTAACCGTAGACCTAACCCTAGCACTAGCCCTAGCCCTAGCTATAACCCTAAATCTAACCCTAACAATAATCCTAACACTAACCTTAGCCCTAGCCCTGGAACTAGCCCTAACCCTAACCCTAACTCAAACCCTAGCCCTAACCCTAGCCCTAACCCTAACCCTAACCCTAACCCTAACCCTAACCCTAACCCTAACCCTAACTCTAACCCTAACTCTAACCCCAAACCCAAGCTCAACTAGAACCGCAAACACAACCTTAGCCCTAGCCCTGGAAATAGCCCTAACACTACCCTAACCCTAGCCCTAGCACTAGCCCTTAACCTAACCCTAACCCTAGCCCTAGCCCTAACCCTAGCCATAACCCTAACCCTATCCCAAGCCCTAGAACTAGCCCTAACCCTAACCAAAATCATAGCCTAAGCCCTAGACCTAACCCTAACACAAACAGTAGCCTAACCCTAACCCTAGCCCGTACCGTAACCCTAACCCTAAACATAAACCTAACCCTAGCCCGTGCCCTAACACTAGCCCTAACTCTACCCTTACCCATAGCCCTAGCCCTAACCCTAACCTTACCCCTAGACCTAGCCCTAACCCTAACCCTAACCCTAGCCCTAGCCCTAGCCCTAGCCCTAACATTAACCCTAACCCTAACCCTAACCCTAATCCTAGCCCTAGTCATAACCCTAAACCTAACCGTAGCACTAGCCCTAACTCTAACACTAAACCTAAACCTAAACCTAACCCTAACCCTAACCCTAACCCTAACTCTAGCCCTAATCCTAGCATTAACCCTAACAATAACCATAACCCTAGCCCTAGCCCCAGACCTAACCCTAACCCTAACCCTAACCCTAGCCCTAGAACTGGAACTAGCCCTAACCCTAATCCTAACCCTAGACACACCCTAACCCTAACACTAACCCTGACCCTAAACCTAGCCCTAGCCCTAGCACTAGACCTAGCCCTAACACGAACCCTAACCCTAACCAAGCCCTAGCCCTAGCCCTAACACCAACCATATCCCTAACCCTAGCCCTAGTCCTAACCCGAACCCTAACCCTGACACTAACCAAGCCCTAGCTCTAAGCATAACCATAAACCTAAAACAAACCATAATGCTAGCCCTAAACCTGAACCTAGCCCAAGCCCTATCCGTAACCCTAATGCTAACACTAACCCTAGCCAACCCTAAACCGAACCCTAACCCTAGTCTTAGCCATAAACCTAAACCTAAAACTAGCCCTAACACTAACATTAGCCCTAGCCCTTATCCTAAACCTAACCCTAACCCTAGCCCGAGCCCTAGCCCTAGCCCTAGCCCTAGCCCTAGCCCTAACCCTAACCCTACCCATAACTGTAGCCCTAGCCCTAGCCCTAAACCTAAACCTAAACCTAGCCCTAGCCCTAGCACTAGCGCTAACCCTAACCCTAACCCGAGCCCTAACACTAACCCTAACCCTAATCCTAGCCCTAGACCTGGAAATAGCCCTAACCGTAAACCTAACCCTAGTCCTCACCCTAACCCTAAGCCTGAACCTAACCCTCGCCCTAGCCCTAACCCTAATCCTAACCATAATCCTAGATCTTGCCCTGGAAATAGCCCTAACCCTAAACCAAACCCTAGCTGTAACCCTAACCCTAGCCCGTACCCTAACCCTAGCCCTAACCCTAACCCTAACCATAACCCTAGCCCTAGCCCTAGAACCAGCGCTAACCCTAACCATAACCATAACCCTAACCCTAATCCTAGCCCAAGCCCTGGAACTAGCCCTAACCCTAACCCTAACCCTAGCCCTCACCTTAAACCTAACCCTAAACACAAAACTAGCCTTAGCTCTAAACCTAAACCCTAACGCTAAACATTACCATAGTGCTAGCCCTAACCCAAACCCTAACACTAAACCTAGACCTAGCCCTAGCCCTAGCCCTAGCCCTAGCCCTAGCCCTAGCCCTAACCATAACCCTAGCCCTAACCCTAACCCTAGTGCTAGGCCCAAACCAAACGCTAAACCTAACCCTAGCCCTAACCCTGCTGTAACCATAAACCTAGCCCTAGTCCTGGCCCTAGCCCTAACACTAACCATAGCCCTAACCCTAGCCCTAGTCCTAACCCGAATCCTAACCCTAGACCTAACCCTAGCGCTAGGCCTAAACCATCGCTAAACCTAACCCTAGCACTAGCACTGGACATACCCTAAACCGAGCCCTAGACCTAGCCCTAGCCCTAAATCTAACCCTAATCCTAGTCGTATGCCAAGCCCTAGCCCTAGCCCTAACCCTAAACCTAGACCTAGCCTTAGCCCTAGCCTTAGCCCTAACACTAACCCTAAACCTAACCCTAGCATTAGCCCTAGCCCTAGCCCTAACCCTAACAATAACCATAACAATAGCCCTAGCCCCAGCCCCAGCCCTAACCCTAACAATAACCACAACCCTAGCCCTAGCCCTGGAACTAGCCCTAACCCTAACCCTAACCCTAACCCTAGCCCTCACCCTAACCCTAACCCTAACCCTAACCCTAGCCCTCACCCTAACCCTAACCCTAACCCTAACCCTAAAAATAACCCTATCCCTAGCTCTAAAACTAACCCTAAACCTAAACCTAAAATAGCACTAGCCCTAAGCAAAACCCTAACACTAACCCTGGCCCTAGCCCTAATCCTAGCCCTAGCCATGACCTTAACCCTAACCCTAACCCTAACCCTATCCCTAACCATAAACCAAGCACTAGACCTAGCCCTAGCCCTAGCCCTAGCCATAGCCACAACCATACACCTAACCCTAACGCTAGCCCTAGCCCTAGCCATAACCCTAACCGTAGCCCTAGCGCTAGCCCCACCCTTAACCCTAAACCAAAAGCCATCCCCACCCCAAACCCAACCCTAAACCTAAACCTAACCCTAACCCAAACCATAACCCGAACAGTGACCCTAGAACTTAATCCTAAAAAACCCACTATATCCTAAAAAAACACTAATTTTAACCCTAATCCTAGCCCTAACCTAGCCCTAACGTAACCCTAAACCTAGCCCTAACTGTAACCATAAACCTAGCCCTAACACTAACACTAACACTACCCTAACCCTAGCCCTAGCCCTAGCCCTTAACCTAATCCCTAAACCTAACCCTAACCCTAGCCCTAGCCTTAGCCCTAGCCATAACCCTCACCCTATCCCAAGCTCTAGCACTAGCCCTAACCCTAACTCAAATAACAGCCCTAGCCCAAGACCTAACCCTAACACAAACAGTAGCCTAACCCTAACCCTAGCTTGTAAACTAACCCTAACCCGAAACCTAACCCTAGCCCATGCCCTAAACCTAGTCCTAACCCTAACCTTACCCCTGGCATAGCCCTAGCCCTAACCCTAAACCTAGCCCTAGCCCTAACCCTAACACTTAACCTAAACCTAACCCTAACCCTAGCTCTAGCTCTAACCCTAGCCCTAACCCTAACAAAAACCATAACCCTGGCCCTAGCCCTAGCCCCAACCCTAACCCTAAACCTAACCCTAACCCTAACCCTAACTCTAACGCTAGCTCTAGCCCTGGAACTAGCCCTAACCCTAACCCTAACTCTAGCCCTCACCCTAACCCTAACCCTAACCTTAACCCTAACCCTAACCCTAACCGTAGCCCTAGCTCCAAATCCAACCCTAAACCTAAACCCAACTAGAGCGCTAGTCCTAAGGAAAACCCAAACACTAACCCTAGACTTAGCCCTAGCCCTAGTCCTAGCCCTAACCCTAAACCTAACCCTAACCCTAGCCCTACCCCTAACGTTAAACCTAAACCTAAACCTACCCTTAGCCCTAGCCCTAACCCTAACTTTAACCCTAACCCTAGCCCTAGCCATAACCCTAACCATAGACCAAGCCCTAGCCCTATCCCTAACCATAACCCTAGCCTTAGCCCTAACCTTAACCCTAACCCTAACATTAGCCCTAGCCCTAACCCTAGCCCGAACCCTAACTCTAACCCTGTTAGCCCTAGAACTAAACCTAACCCTAAACCTAGCCCTAACCCTAACCCTACCACGTACCGTAACCCTAGACCTAAACCTAACCCTAGCCCAAATCTAAACCTAACCCTAAACCTAATGATAGCCCTAGCCCTAACCCTAAACCTAACGCTAACCCTAACCCTAACCCTAACCCTAACCCCAGCCCTATTTCAAGCTCTAACACTAAACCTAACCCTAAACCTAAACCCAATCCAAAACCCTAAAACAAACCCAAACCCAAACCCAACCCCAACCCTAAACCTAACCCTAGCCCTAGCCCTTACTGTAACACGAACACTAACCTTTACCCTAGACCTAGCCCTAGCCCTAAACCCAACCCCAACCCCAACCCCAACCACAAACCCAACCACTATCATAAACCTAACCCTAACCCTAGCCCTAATCATAACCCACAACATAAACCTAACCCTAGCCCTACCATAACCATAATCCTAACCAAGCCTAGCCCTAGCCCTAGCCCTAACCCTAACCCTAACACTAACCCTAACCCTAACCATATCCCTAGGCCAAGCCCTAGCCCTAACCCTAACCCTAACCCTAATCCTAACCCTACCGTAGACCAAACTGTAACCCAAACACTAGACGTAACCCTAACCCTAACCCTATCCCTAACCCTAAACTAACCCTAGCCCTGGGCCTAGCACTAGTGCTAACCCTAACCCTAACACGAGCCCTAACACTAACCCTAACCCCAACCCTAACCCTAGCCCTGGCTCGAAACCTAACCCTAACCATAATCCTATCCAGAGCCCTAGCCCTATCCCAAACCCTAATCCTAGCTCTAGCCCTAGCCCTAGCCCTAGCCCTAACCCTAGCCCTAGCCCTAACCCTAACCCAAAACCTAACATTATCCCAAACCCTAACCCTAAAACTAATCCTAGTGCTAGACCTAGCCATAACCCTAACATTAACCCTAACCCTAGCCCTAGCCCTAACCCTAACACTAACCCTAACCCTAACCCTAGTGCTAGGCCTAAACCAAACGCTAAACCTAACCCTAGCCCTAGTCCTTCTGTAACCCTAAACCTAGCCCTAGTCCTGGCCCTAGCACTAACACTATTGATAGCCCTAACCCTAGCCCTAGCCCTGACCAGAACCCTAACCCTAGACCTAACCCTAGCGATAGGCCTAAACCAATCACTAAACCTAACCCTAGCTGTAGCCTTAGCCCTAGCCCTAACCCTAACAATAAGCATAACCCTAGCCCTAGCCCTAGACCCAGCCCTAACCCTAACCCTACCGTAACGCTACCCCTAGCCCTGAAACTAACTAGCCCTAACCCTAACCCTAACCCTAGCCCTCACCCTAACCCTAACCCTAACACTAAGCCTAGCCATAGCTCTAAAAATAACCCTAAACCTAAACCTAAGCATAGCGTTAGCCCTGAGCAAAACCCTAATGCTAAACCTAGACCTAGCCAAGCCCTAGTCCTAGCCCAACCCTAACCCTAACCCTAGCCATAGCCCTAACCCTAACCCTAACCCTAAACCAAGCACTAGCCCTAGCCCTAGTGCTAGCATAAACATAACCCTACCAGTAACCCTAACCCTAGCCCTAGCCATAGCCCTAACCCTAACCCTAAACCTAACCCTAGCCCTAACCCTAAAACTAACCCTAACCCCAAACCCATCCCCACCAAAACCCAACCCTAAACATGAACCTAACCCTAACACTAACCCTAACACGAACAGTAACCCTAGACCCTAATCCTAAAAAACCCACTAAATCCTAAAAAAAAACACTAATTTTAACCCTAATCCTAGCCCTAACCTAGCCCTAACGTAACCCTAAACCTAGCCCTAACTGTAAACATAAACCTAGCCCTAACACTAACTAACACTACCCTAAATCTAGACCTAGCATTAGCCCTTAACCTAACACTAAACCTAAACCTAACCCTAACCCTAGCCCTAGCCCTAGCCCTTGCCCTAGCCATAAAACTAACCCTATCCCAAGCGCTAGCACTAGCCCTAACACTAACCCAAATCATAGCCCTATGCCCTAGACCTAACCCTAACACAAACAGTAGCCTAACGATAACCCTAGCCCGTACCCTAACTCTAACCCTAAACCTAACCCTAGCCCATGCCCTAACCCTAGCCCTAAACCTAACCTTACCCCTAGCCCTAGCCCTAACTCTAAACCTAGCCCTAGCCCTAGCCTTAACACTAACCCTAACCCTAACCCTAGCCCTAGACCTAACACTAACCCTAAAAGTAGCACTAGCCCTCACCCTAACACTGAACCTAAAACTAAACCTACCCCTAATCCTAGCTCTAGCCCTTGCCCTAGCCCTAACCCTAACCCTAGACCTAGCCCTAGCCCTAACCCTAACCCTAGACTTAGCCCTAACCCTAACCCTAACCCTAGACTTAGCCCTAACCCTAACCCTAACCCTAACCCTAACATTAGCCCTCGCCCTAACCCTAGCCTGAACCCAAACTCTAACCCTGTTATCCCTAGAACTAAACCAAACCCTAAACCTAGCCCTAGCCCTAGCCCTGGCCCTAGCATTAACCCTAACACTAACCTTAGCCCAAGTCCTAACCCTAACCCTAACCGTAGCACTAGCCTAAACCTAACACTAAACCTAAACCTAACCCTAACCCTAGCTCTAGCCCTAACCCTAGCCCTAACCCTAACAAAAACCATAACCCTAGCCCTAGCCCTAGCCCTTGCCCCAGCCCTAACCCGGACCCTAACCCTAACCCTAACCCTAACCCTAACCCTAACCCAAAACCTAAACCTAGCCCTCACCCTAACCCTAACCCTAACCCTAACACTAACCCTAGTCCTAGCTCTAAACCTAACCCTAAACCTAAACCTAATCATAGAGCTAGCCCTAAGCAAAACCCTAACACTAACCCTAGACTTAGCCATAGCCCTAGCCCTAACCCTAACCCTAAACCTACCCTTAACCCTAGACCTAGCCCTAACACTAACATTAACCCTAACACTAGCCCTAGCCCTAACCCTAACACTGGACCTAGCCCTAGCCCTATCCCTAACCCTATCCCTAGCCTTAGCCCTAACCCTAAGCCGAACCCTAACATTAGCCCTAGCCCTAACACTAACCTGAACCCTAACTCTAACCCTGTTAGCCCTAGAACTAAACCTAACCCTAAACCTAACCCTAGCCTTAGCCCTAACCCTAACCCTAACACTAACCCTAAACCTAGCCCTAGACCTAACCATAAACCTAACCCTCGAACTAACACTAGACCTAGCCCTAAACCTAACTCTAACCCTAACCCTAAACCTAGCCCTAGCCCTAAACCTAGCACTAGCCCTAACCCTAACCCTAACACTAGTCCTAGCACTAACCTTAACACGAACCCTAATTCTAGACCTAGCCCTGGCCCTAATCTTAACAGACACCCTAAACCTAACCCTAGCCCAACCCCTAACCCTAAACCTAAGCCTAAACCTAGCCCTAGCCCTGGCCATAGCACTAACCGTAACCCTAACCCTAACCCTAGCCCTTGCCCTAGCACTCGCTCTAACCCTAGCCCTAGGCCTAGCCCTAGCCCTTACCATAACCCTAACTCTAACCCTAGCCCTAGCCCTAACCCTAACCCAAACACTAACCCTTAACCTAGACCTAGCCCTAGCCCTAAACCCAACCACAACCCCAACCCCAACCACAAACCCAACCCCTACCATAACCCTAAACCTAACCCTAGCCCTAAACATAACCACAACATAAACCTACCCTAGACCTAGCCATAACCCTAACCCTAACCCAAGCCCTAGCCCTAGCCCTAAACCTATCATTAAAAATAATTGTAGCCCTGGCCCGAGACATAACCCTCACACAAACCGTAGACCTAACCCTAGCCCTAGCCCTAACCATAAACCTAGCCCTAGCCCTAGCCCTACCCCTAGCCCTAAACCTAACCCTAACCCTAGCACTAGCCTGAACCCAAACCCTAACCCTAGCCTTAGCCCTAAACCTAAACCTAACCCTAGCCCTAACCCTAACACTAGACCTAGCCCTAATCCTAATCCTAACCCTAACCCTAGCCCTAGCCGTAGACCCAGCCCTAACCCTAACCCTAACCC
>CM027402.1:84014073-84024073 GCA_015711505.1 Sylvilagus bachmani | reverse complement strand
TAGCCCTAGCCCTAACACTAACCCAACCCTAACTCTAACCCTGTTAGCCCTAGAACTAAACCTAACCCTAAACCTAGCCCTAAACCTAACCCTAGCACATACCCTAGCCCTAAACCTAACCCTAACCCTACCTAACCCTAATCCTAACGCTAACCGAAATCCTAACCCTAACCCTAACCCCAATCCAAAACCCGACAACAAACCTAAACCCAAACCCAAACCCAACCCCAACCCTAGCCCTAGACCTAGCCCGAGCCTTAAGCCTAACCCTAAACCTAACCCCAACCCCAAGCGCAGCTCCAACACCAACCACAAATCTAAACCTAAACCTAAACCTAGCTCTAATCTTAACCCACACCATAAACCTAACCCTAGCCCTAGCCCTAACCCTAACCTAACCCTAAACCTAGCCTTAGCCTAGCCCTAGAGCTAGCCCTAACACGAACCCTAACCCTAGCCCTGGCCCTAGCCCTAGCACTAGCCCTAGCCCTAACACTAACCATAGACCTAACCCTAGCCCTAGTCCTAACCCGAACCCTAACCCTGACACTAACCAAGCCCTAGCTCTAAACTTAACCATAAACCTAAACCTAACCATAGCGCTGGCGCTAAACCTGTACCTAGCCCAAGCCCTAGCCGTAACCCTAACACTAACACTACCCCTAGCCCTACCCTAACCCGAACACTAACCATAGCCTTAGCCCTAAACCTAAACCTAACCCTAGCCCTAACCCTAACACTAGCCCTAGTCCTTATACTAAACCTAACCCTAACCCTAGCCCTAGCCCTAGCCCTAGCCCTAGCCCTAACCCTAACCCTACCCATAACCGTAGCCCTAGCCCTAGCCCTAAACCTAAACCTAACCCTAGCCCTAGCCCTAGCACTAGCGCTAACCCTAACCCTAACCCGAGCCCTAACCCTAACCCTAACCCTAATCCTAGCCCTAGACCTGGAAATAGCCCTAACCGTAAACCTAACCCTAGCCCTCACCCTAACCCTAAGCCTGAACCTAACCCTCGCCCTAGCCCTAACCCTAATCCTAACCATAATCCTAGCTCTTGCCCTGGAAATAGCCTTAACCCTAACCCAAACACTAGCTGTACCCTAAACCTAGCCCGTAACCTAACCCTAGCCCATACCCTAACCCTATCCATAACCCTAGCCCTAGCCCTAGACCCAGCGCTAACCCTAACCATAACCATAACCCTAACCCTAATCCTAGCCCAAGCCCAGGAATTAGCCCTAAACCTAACCTTAACCCTAGCCCTCACTCTAAACCTGACCATAAACCCAATCCTAGCCCTAGTTCTAAACCTAACCCTAACCCTAAACATAACCATAGTGCTAGCCCTAACACAAACCCTAACACTAAACCTAGACCTAGCCCTAGCCCGAGCCCTAGCCCTAGACCTAACCCTAACTCTAACCCTAACCCTAACCCTAGCACTAACCCTAACCCTAAACCTAACCCTTGCCTTAGCCCTAGCCCTAACCCTAACACTAACCCTAAACCTAGCCCTAGACCTAACCATAAAACTAACCCTCGAACTAACCCTAGACCTAGCCCTAAACCTAACTCTAACCCTAACACTAAAGCTAGCCCTAGCCCTAGCCCTAGCCCTAGCCCAAACCCTAGGACTAGAACTAACCCTAACCCTAACCCTAAACCTAGCACTAGCCCTAACCCCAAACCTAACACTAGTCCTAGCCCTAACCCTAACACGAACCCTAACTCTAGACCTAGACCTAGCCCTAATCTTAAGACACCCTAAACCTAACCCTAGCCCAACCCCTAACCCTAAACCTAAGATAAAGCTAGCCCTAGCCCTAGCCATAGCACTAACCCTAACCCTAACCCTAACCCTAGCCCTTGCCTTAGCCCTCGCTCTAACCCTAGCCCTAGGCCTAGCTCTAGCCCTTACCATAACCCTAACCCTAACCCTAGCCCTAGCCCTAACCCTAACCCGAACACTAACCCTTAACCTAGACCTAGCCCTAGCCCTAAACCCAACCCCAACCCAATCCCCAACCACAAACCCAACCCCTACCATAACCCTAACCCTAACCCTAGCCATAAACATAACCACAACATAAACCTAATCCTAGCCCTAGCCATAACCCTAACCCTAACCCAAGCCCTAGCCCTAGCCCTAGCCCTAAACCTATCATTAAAAATAATTGTAGCCCTAGCCCTAGCCCTAACCCTAACCCAAACCCTAGACCTAACCCTAGCCCTGGCCCTAACCCTAAACCTAGGCCTAGCCCTAGCCATAGCCCTAGCCCTAAACCTAACCCTAACCCTAACCCAAACCCTATTCCTAGCCCTACCCTTAACCCTAACCCTAACCCTAATCCTAGCCCTAGCCCTAGACCAAACCATAACCCAAACCCTAGCCATAACGCTAACCATAGCCTGTACCCTAACCCTAGCCCTAACCCTAGCCATAGGCCTAGCACTAGCGCTAATCCTAAACCTAACCCTAGCCCTAACACTAATCCTAACCCTAACCCTAACCCTAACCCTAACCCTAACCCTAATCCTAGCCCTAGGCCTAACCTAACCCTACCCATAACCCTAACCAGAGCCCTAGCAAAACCCAAAACCTAATCCTAGCACTAGTCCTAGCCCTAGCCCTAACCCTAACTCTAGCCCTAGCCCTAACCCTAACCCTAACACTAACATTATACCAAACCCTAACCCTAAACCTAATCCTAGTGCTAGCCCTAGCCCTAACCCTAACACTAACCCTAACCCTAGCCCTAGCCCTAACACTAACCCTAACCCTAGCGCTAGACCTAAACCAAACTCTAACCCTAACCCTAGCCCTAGCCCTGCTGTAACCCTAAACCAAGCCCTAGTCCTGGCCCTAGCCGAAACACTAACCATAGACCCTACCCTAGCCCTAGTCCTAACCCGAACCCTGACCCTAAACCTAACCCTAGCGCTAGGCCTAAACCAATCGCTAAACCTAACCCTAGCACTAGCACTAGACCTAACCTAGCCCTAGACCTAGCCCTAGCCCTAACCATAACCCTAACCCTAGTCGTAGGCCAAGCCCTAGCCCTAGCCCTAACCCTAAACCTAGCCCTAGACTTAGCCCTAGCCTTAGCCCTAACTAACCCTAAACCTAAACCTAGCTCTAGCCCTAGCACTAGCCCTAAACCTAACAATAAAAATAGCCCTAGCCCTACCCCAGCCCCAGCCCTAGCCCTAACAATACCATAACCCTAGCCCTAGCCCTGGAACTAGCCCTAACCCTAACCCTAACCCTTGCCCTCACCCTAACCCTAACCTTAATACTAACCCTAGCCCTAGCTCTAAACCTAACCCTAAACCTAAACCTAACCATAGCGCTACCCTAGCAAAACCCTAACGCTAACCATGGCCCTAGCCCTGGCCCTAGTCCTAGCCCTAACCCTAAACCTAACCCTAACCCAAACCCTAACCCTAACCCTAACCCTAACCCTAGCCCTAATCCTAACCCTAACCCTAAACCAAGCACTAGCCCTAGCCCTAGCCCTAGCCCTAGCATAGCCATAACCCTACCCCTAACCCTAACCCTAGCCCTAGCCCTAGACATAACCCTAACTGTAGCCCTAGCCCTAGCCCCAACCCTAACCCTAACGCCAAGCCCATCCCCACCCCAAACCCAACCCTAAACCTAAACCTAAACCTAACCCTAACCCTAACCCGAACAGTAAACCTAGCCCTTAATCCTAAAAAACCCACTAAATCCTAAAAAAACACTAATTTTAGCCCTAATCCTAGCCCTAACCTAGCCCTTACGAAACCCTAACCCTAGCCCTAACTGTAACCATAAACCTAGCCCTAACGCTAACACTAACACTACCCTAACCCTAGCCCTAGTCCTAGACCTTAACCTAACCCTAAACCTAACCCTAGCATTAGCCCTAGCCATAACCCTAACCCAATCCCAAGCCCTAGCACTAGCCCTAACCGTAACCCAAATCATAGCCCTAGCCCTAGACCTAACCCTAACACAAACAGGAGCCTAACCCTAACCCTAGCTCGTAAACTAATCCTAACGCTAAACCTAACCCTAGCCCGTGCTCTAACCCTAGCCCTAACCCTAAACTTACCCCAGCCCTAGCCCTAACCCTAAATCTAGCAATAGCCCTAGCCCTAGCCCTAACACTAACCCTAACCCTAACGCTAGCCCTAGTCCTAACTGTAACCCTAACCGTAGCACTAGCATAACCCTAACACTAAACCTAAACCTAACCCTAACCCTAGCCCTAGCCCTATCCCTAACCTTAGGCCTAGCCCAGGCCTATTCCTAACCCTCACCCTAGACTTAGCCCTAACCCTAACCCTAACGCTAACCCTAACACTAACCCTAACCTTAACCCTAACATTAGCCCTAGCCATAACCCTAACCCTAACCCAAGCCCTAGCCCTAGCCCTAACCCTATCATTAAAAATAATTGTAGCCCTAGCCCTAGACCTAACCCTAACCCAAACCCTAGACCTAACCCTAGCCCTACCCTAACCCTAAACCTAGCCCTAGCCCTAGCCATAGCCCTAGCCCTAGCCCTAGCCCTAAACCTAACCCTAACCCTAACCCTAGTCCTAGTCCTAGCCCAACTCTAACCCTGTTAGCCCTAGAACTAAACCTAACCCTAAACCTAGCCCTAACCGTAACCCTATCACGTACCCTAACCCTAGACCTAAACCTAACCCTAGCCCAAACTCTAAACCTAACCCTAAACCTAACGCTAGCCCTAGCCCTAACCCTTACCCTAACCCTAACCCTAGAACTAACCCTAACCCTAACCCTAACCCTAACCCTAGCCCTAGCCCTAGCCCTAGCCCTCACCCTAAACCTAACCCTAACAATAAACCTAGCACTTTCCCTAGCCCTAACCTTAACCTTACCCCTAGCCCTAAACCTAAACGTAACCCCAGCCCTAGCCCAAGTTCAAACCCTAAACCTAACCCTAAACCTAACCCCAATCAAAAACCCTACAACAAACCCAAACCCTAACCCAACCACAGCCCTAAACCTAACCCTAGCCTTAGCCCTTACCCTAACCCAAACAATAACCCTTACACTAGACCTAGCCCTAGTCCTAAACCCAAACCCAACCCAAATCCCAACCCCAACCACAAACCCAACCCCTATCATAAACCTAACACTAACCCTACCCCTAAACATAACCCACAACATAAACCTAACCCTAGCCCTAGCCATAACCCTAACCCTAACCCAAGCCCTAGCACTAGCCCTACCCTATCATTAAAAATAACCCTAGCCCTAGCCCTAGACCTAACCCTAACCCAAACCCTAGACCTAACCCTAACCCTAGCCAGTAACCTAACCCTAGCCCTAACCCTAACTCTAATCCTAAACATAATCCTAGCCCGTTCTGTAGCCCTAGCACTAACCCTAAACCTAACCCTAAACCTAGCCCTAGCCCTAGCCCTAGCCCTAACCCTAAACCTAACCCTAACCCTAACCCTATCCTTAGGCCAAGACCTAGCACTAACCCTAATCCTAACCCTAATCCTAGTCCTAGCCCTAGACCAAACGTAACCCAAACTCTAGCCGTAACCATAAACCTAGCCCTAGCCTTAACCTAAATCTAACCCTAACCCTAACCCTAGCCATAACCCAAACCATAAGCCTAGCCTTAGCTCTAAACCTAAACCTAACCCTAGCCCTAGCCCTAGACCCAGCCCTAATCCTAACCCTAAACCTAACCCTAACCCTAATCCTAGCCCTAGCCCTGGAACTAGCCCTAACCCTAAACCTAACCCTAGCCCTCACTCTAAACCTAACCCTAAACCTAACCCTAGCCCTAGCTCTAAACCTAACCCTAACCCTAAACATAACCCTAGCCCTAGCCCTAACCCAAACCCTAACACTAACCCTAGCCCGTGCCCTAACCCTAGCCCTAACCCTAACCCTACCTCTAGCCCTAGCCCTAGCCCTAGCCCTAGCCCTAGCCCTAGCCCTAGCCTTAGCCCTAACCGTAAACGTAGCCATGGCCTTAGGCTTAGCCTTAGGACTAACACTAACCCTAACCCTAACCCTAACCCTAGCCCTAACCCTAACCCTAACCGTAGCACTAGCCCTAACCCTAACCCTAACCCTAACACTAAACCTAAACCTAAACCTAACCCTAAACCTAGCTCTAGCCCTAACCCTAGCCCTAACCCTAACAATAACCATAACCCTAGCCCTAGCTGCAGCCCAGCAATAGCCCTAACAATAACCATAACCCTAGCCCTAGCCCTGGAACTAGACCTAACCCTAACCCTAACCCTAGCCCTCACCCTAATCCTAACCCTAACACTAACCCTAGCCCTAGCTCTAAACCTAACCCTAAACCTAAACCTAACCATAGCGCTAGCCCTAAGCAAAACCCTAACATTAACCAAGAACAAGCCCTAGCCCTAGTCCTAGCCCTAACCCTAACCCTAACCCTAACCCTAACCCTAGCCCTAACCCTAACCCTAACCCCAACCCTAGCCCTAGCCCTAGCCCCAACCCCAATCCTAACCCTAACCCCAAACCCATCCCCACACTAAACCCAACCCTAAACCTAAACCTAACCTTAACCCTAACCCTAACCCAAAGAGTAACCCAAGCCCCTAATCCTAAAAAACCCACTAAATCCTAAAAAAACCACTAATTTTAACCCTAATCCTAGCCTTAACCTAGCCCTAACGTAACTCTAACCCTAGCCCTAACTGTAACCATAAACCTAGCCCTAACACTAACACTAACACTATCCTAACCCTAGCCCTAGCCCTAGCCCTTAACCAATCCCTAAACCTAACCCTAAACCTAGCCCTAGCCCTAGGCCTAGCCCTAGCCGTTGCCATAACCCTAACACTATCCCAAGGCCTAGCACTAGCCCTAACCCTAACCCAAATCATAGCCCTAGCACTAGACCTTACCCTAACACAAACAGTAACCTAAACCTAACCCTAGCCCATACCCTAACCCTAGCCCTAAACCTAACATTACCCCTAGCCCTAGCCCTAACCCTAACCCTAAACGTAGCCCTAGCCCTAGCCCTAGACCTAACACTAACCCTAACACTACCCTAGCCCTAGTCCTAACTGTAACCCTAACCGTAGCACTAGCCCTAACCATAACACTAAACCTAAACCTAACCCTAACACTAGCCCTAGCCCTAGCCCTAACCCTAGCCCTAGCCCTAGCCCTAGCCCTATTCCTAACCCTAGTCCTAGCCCAGCCTTAACCCTAACCCCAAACCTAACCCTAAATATAAACATAGTGCTAATCTTAACCCACAACATAAACCTAACCCTAGCCCTAGCCCTAACAATAACCCTAACCCTAAACCTAGCCCTAGCCCAGGGCTAGCCCTAGCCCTAACATGAACCCTAAAACTAGCCCTAGCCGTAGCCCTAAATCTAACACTAACCATAGTCCTAAACCTAGCCTTAGTCCTAAGCGGAACCCTAGACCTAACACTAACCCTAGCCCTAGCTCTAAACTTAACCCAAAACCTAAACCTAACCATAGTGCTAGCCCAAGCCCTAGCCCTAGCCCTAGTTGTAACCCTAACCAAAACCCGAACCCTAACACTAGACCTAACCCTAGTGCTAGGACTAAACCAATCACTAAACCTAACCCTAGCCCTAGCCCGAGACCAAACCCTAAACCTAGCCCTAGCCCTAGCCCTAACACTAATCCTAACCTTAACCATAACCATAACCCTAGCCAAACCCTAACCCTAGACTTAACCCTAAACCTAAACCTAACCCTAGCCATAACCCTAACACTAGCCCTAGCCCTAATCCTAAACCTAACCCTAACCCTAGCCCTAGACCAAGCCCTAACACTAACCCTAACCCTAACCCTAACTCTAACCCTAATCCTAATTCTAGCACTAGCCCTGGAAAAACCCCTAACCCTAACCCTAACCCTAGCCCTCTCTCTAAACCTAACCCTAACCCTAAACATAACCATAGCGCTAGCCCTAACCCAAACCCTAACACTAACCCTAGCCCGAGCCCTAACCCTAGCCCTAACCCTAGCCCTAAACATAACCCTACCTCTAGGCCTAACCCTAAACCTAGCCCTAGCCTTAGCCCTAGCCAAGCCCTAGCCTTAAAACTAACAATAACCCTAACCCTAACCTAGCCCTGGCCCTAACCCTAACCGTAACCGTAGCACTAGCCCTAACCCTAACTTTAAACCTAACCTAACCCTAAACATAGCTCTAGCCCTAGCCCTAGCCCTAACCCTAACAATAACCATTACACTAGCCCTAGCCCCACCCCAGCCCTAACCCTAAAAATAACCATAACCCTAGCCCTAGCCCTGGAACTAGCCCTAACCCTAACCCTAACCCTAGCTCTCAGGCTAACCCTAACACTAACACTAACCCTATCCCTACCTCTAAACCTAACCCTAAACCTAAACCTAACCATAGCGCTAGGCATAAGCAAAACCCTAACGCTAACCCTGGCCCTAGCCCTAGCCCTAGCCCTAACCCTAAACCTAACCCTAGACTTAACCCTAAACCTAAACCTAACCCTAGCCCTAACCCTAACAATAGCCCTAGCCCTAATCCTAAACCTAACCCTAACACTAGCCCTAGACCAAGCCCTAACCCTAACCCTAACCCTAACCCTAACCCTAACCCTAACCCTAACTCTACCCTAATCCTAATTCTAGCACTAGCCCTGGAACTAGCCCTAACCCTAACCCTAACCCTAGCCCACTCTCTAAACCTAACCCTAACCCTAAACATAACCATGGCGCTAGCCCTAACCCAAATCCTAACACTAACCCTAGCCCGTGCCCTAACCCTAGCCCTAACCCTAGCCCTAACCCTAACCCTACCTCTAGCCCTAACCCTAAACCTAGCCCTAGCCTTAGCCCTAGCCCTAGCCCTAGCCCTAGCCTTAAAACTAACAATAACCCTAACCCTAACCTAGCCCTAGCCCTAACCCTAACCCTAACTGTAGCATAGCCCTAACCCTAACGTTAAACCTAAACTAACCCTAAACCTAGCTCTAGCCCTAGCCCTAGCCCTAACCCTAACAATAACCATTACACTAGCCCTAGCCCCAGCCCAGCCCTAACCCTAAAAATAACCATAACCCTAGCCCTAGCCCTGGAACTAGCCCTAACCCTAACCCTAACACTAGCCCTCACTCTAACCCTAGACCTAACACTAACCCTATCCCTAGCTCTAAACCTAACCCTAAACCTAAACCTAACCATAGCGCTAGGCATAAGCAAAACCCTAACGCTAACCATGGCCCTAGACCTAGCCCTAGCCCTAACCCTAACCCTAACACTAACCCTAACCCTAACACTAAACCAAGCACTAGCCCTAGCCATAGCCCAGGCCCTAGCCATAGCCATATCCCTACACCTAACCCTAACCCTAGCCCTAGCCCTAGACATACATAACTGTAGCCCTAGCCCTAGCCCCAACCACAACCCTAACGCCAAACACATCCCAACCCCAAACTTAGCCCTAGACCTAGCCCTAACACTTAACCTAACCCTAACCCTATCCCTAGCCCTAAACCTAACCCTAACACTAGCACTAACCCTAACCCTACTCCTAACCCTAGCCCTAGTCCTAGACCTAACCCAAGACCTAACCCTAACCCTAACCCTAACCCTAACCCTAGCACAAACCTTAAGCCTAAACCTAACCCTAGACTTAGCCCTAGCCCTAACCCTAACACTAACCCTAAACTTAGCACTAGAACTAACACTAAACCTAAACGTCGACCTATCCCTAGACTTAGCCCTAAACCTAACCCTACCCTAACCCTAAACTTAGCCCTAGCCCTAACTCTAGCCCTAGCCATAACCCTAACCCTAACCCTAAACCTAGCACTAGCCCTAGCCCTAACCCTGACCCTATCCCTAAACGTAGCACTAGCCCTAACACGAACCCTAACTCTAGACCTAGCCCTAGCCCTAGACCTAACCCTAGCCCTAATCTTAACAGACACCCTATACCTAACCCTAGCCCA
>CM027402.1:83996532-84013573 GCA_015711505.1 Sylvilagus bachmani | reverse complement strand
CTCTAATCCTAGCCCCAGCCCTAGCCCTCACCCTAACCCTAACCCTAGCCCTAGCCCTAAACCTAACCCTAGCCCTAGCCCTAGCCCTATCCAAAACCCTAAACCTAACCCCAACACTAACCCAGGCCTAACCCTAAACCTAAACCTAAACCTAGCCCTAGCCCTAACCCTAGGCCTAACCCTAACCCTAGCCCTAGCCATAGCCATAGCCCTATACCTAACCCTAGCCCAGCCCTAGCCCTAGCCCTAACCCTAGCCCTAGCCCTAACCTTAAACCTAACCCTAGCCCTAGCGCTAAACCTAACCCGAACCCTAGCTCTGACACTCGCCATAGCCCTATCCGTACTCCTAAACCTATCCCTAACCCTAGCCCTAACCCTAACACAAACCCTAAACATAACCCTAACCCTAATCCTAACCCTAGCCCTAGCCCTAGCCCTAGCCATAGCCCTAGCCCTAACCCTATCCTGAACCCTAGCCCTGACACTGGCCATAGCCCTATTACTAACCCTAACCCTAACCATAGCCCTAACCTAAACCTACACTAACCCTAGAACTAGCCCGAGTCCAAGCCCTAGCCCTAAACCTTAACCTAACCCTAAGCTTAAGCCTAACCCTATCCCTAACCCTAACCCTAACCCTAGCCCTAGCCCTAGCCCTAACCCTAACAGTAGCCCTAGCCCTAACCCTAACCCGAACTCTAGCCCTAGCCCTAACCCTAACCCTAGCCCTAGTCCTAACCCTAACCCTAAACCTAACCTTAGCCCTAGCCCAAGCCCTAGCCCTAAACCTAACCCTAACACTAACCCAGGCCTAACCCTATCCCTAGCCCTAACCCTAACACTAGCCCTAGCCCTAGCCCTAACCCTAACAGTAGCCCTAGCCCTAACCCTAACCCTAACTCTAGCCCTAGCCCTAAACCTAACCCTAGCCCTAGTCCTCACCCCAACCCTAAACCTAACCTTAGCCCTAGCCCAAGCCCTAACCCTAAACCTAACCCCAACAGTAACCCAGGCCTAACCCTAAACCTAAACATAGCCCTAGTACTAACAGTAGGCCTAACCCTAACCCTAGCCCTAGCCCTAGCCCTAGCCCTAACCCTAGCCCAGCCCTAGCCCTAGCACTAACCCTAACCTTAAACCTAACCCGAGCACTAGCGCTAAACCTAAACCGAACCCTAGCCCTGACACTGGCCGTAGCCCTATTCCTAATTCTAACCCTAATCCTAACCCTAGCCCTAACCCTAACACAAACCCTAACCATAACCCTAGTAATAGCCCTAACCCTAACCTTAACCATAGACCTAGCACTAACCCTAACCCTAACCCTAACCAAGCCCTAGCCCTATCCCTAAACCTAACCATAACCCTAGCCCTAACCCTATCCCGAACCCTAGCACTAACACTGGCCCTATCCCTATCCCTAACCCTAACCCTAACTCTAACCATAGCCCTAACCCTAACACAAACCCTAAACATAACCCTATCACTAGCCCTAACCTAACGGTAAACCTAACCATAGCCCTAGACCTAAACCTAACCCCAACCCTAGAACTAGCCCAAGCCCTAGCCCTAGCCCTAACCCTATCCCGAACCCTAGCCCCGACACTGGCCATAGCCCTATCCCTAACCCTAACCCTAACCCTAACCATAACCATAGCCCTAACCCTAACACAAACCCTAAACATAACCCTATCACTAGCCCTAACCTAACGCTAACCCTAACCATAGCCCTAGTGCTAAACCTAACCCTAACCCTAGAACTAGCCCAAGCCCTAGCCCGAACCCTAATCCTATCCCTACCCTAACCCTAACCCTAGCCCTATCCCTAACCCTAAACCTAGCCCTAACACTAACCCAGGCCTAACCCTAACCCTAACCGTAGGCCTAGCCCTAGGTCTAGCCCTAACCCTAATGTTAGCGCTAGCCCAGCCCTATCCCTAAACCTAACCCTAACCCTAGCCCTAGCCCTAGCCCTAACTCCAAACCTACTGCTAACACTAACCCTAACCCTAACCCTAACCTAGCCCTAAACCTAACCCTAATCCTGGCCCTAGCCCTAGGCCTAGTCCTAACCCTAACCTAATACTAGACCTAGCCATAGCCCTAGCCCTAGCGCTAGACCTAACCCTAAACCTGACCCTAGCACTAGCCGTAGCCCTAAACCTAACACTAACATTAGCTCTAACCCTAACCCTAAACCTAACCAAAACACTAACCCAGGTCTAACCCTAAACCTAACACTAACCCTAAACTTAGCCCTAGCCCTAACCCAGCACTAAAACTAACCCTAGCCCTAGCCCTAGCCCTAGCCCTAGCCATAACCTTAACCCTAAGCCCAGACCTAGGCGTAACCCTAACCCTAAGCCAAACCCTAGCCCTAACCCTAACCCTAACCATAACCCTAATCCTAACAGCCCTAGCCCTAACCCTAACATTAAAACTAACCCTAGCCCTGATCCAGGCTCTAGCCCTATGCCTACCCTAACCCTAACCCTAGCCCTAACCCTAACCCAAACCCTAACCATAACCCTATCACTAGCCCTAACCCTAGCCCTAACCCTAAACCAAACCCTAACCATAACCCGAATCTAGCCCGAGCACTAGTCCTAGCCCTTGCCCTAGCCCTAGCCTAACCCTAACCCTAACCCAAGCCCTAGCCCTAACCCTAACCCTAGACCTAGCCCTAGGTCTAGCCCAAACCCTAATGTTAGGCCTAACCCAGCCCAGCCCTAAAACTAACCCTAAACCTAGCCCTAGACCTAACTCCAACCCTAATGCTACCCCTTACCCTAACCCTAATCATATCACTAACCCATCCTTAAACCTAACTCTAATCCTAGCCCCAGCCCTAACCCTAACCCTAACCCTAACCCTAGACCTAGCCCTAACCCTAACCCTAACACTAGCCCTAGCACTAACCCTAACCCTAACCCTAACCGTAACCCTAGACCTAACCCGAACCCTAAACCTAGCCCTAGCCCTAACCCTAACCCTAACCCTAAACATAGCCCTAGACCTAACACTAACCCTAACCCTAGACCTTGCCCTAGCCCTAGCCCTAGTCCTAGACCTAACACTAAACCTAACCCGAGCACTAGCCGTAGACCTAACACTAACCCTAACCCTAGCCCTAGGCCTAACTCTAAACCTAACCCTAACACTAACCCAGGCCTAACCCTAACCCTAACCCTAACCCTAACCCTAGCCCTAGCCATAACCCAGCCGTAGACCTAGGTCTAGCCATAACCCTAATAATAGTCCTACACTAGCCTTAGCCCTAACCCTAACCCTAACCCTAGCCCTAGCACTAACTCTAAACCTAACCCTAACCCTAGCTCTATACTTAAACCTAACCCTCACCCTAGACCTAGACCTAACCCTAACACTAAACCTAGCCCTATGTCTAGCCATAACCGTAAGGTTAGCCCTACCTTAACCCTAAACCTAAACCTAACCCTAACCCTAGCCCTAGGTCTAGCCCTAAACATAATGTTAGCCCTAGCCCTAGCCCTAGCCCTAGCCCTAACCCTAACCCTAGCCCTCGCCGTAGTCCTAACCCTAACCCTAAACCTAAACCTAGCCCTAGCCCTAGCCCTAACACTAAACCTAACCCTAACCCTATACCTAGCAATAGCCCTAGCCCTAGCCCTAGCCCTAATCCTAGCCCAGGCCTAGCCCTAGCCCTAACCCTAGCACAGCCCTAGCCCTAGCCCTAACCCTAACCTTAAACCTAACCCTAGCCCTAGCCCTAAACCTACCCCGAACAGTAGCCCTGACACTGGCCATAGCCCTATCCCTAATCCTAACCCTAACCCTAACCATAGCCCTAGCCATAACACTATCCCGAACCCTAGCCCTGACACTGGCCCTAGCCATATCCCTAACCCTAACCATAGCCCTAGCCCTAACCCTAACACAAACCCTAAACATAAGCCTATCCGTATCCCTAACACTAACCCTAACGATAGTCCTAGTCCGAAACCTACCCTAACGCTAGAACTAGCCCTAGCCCTAGCCCAAGCCCTAGCCCTAAGCCTTAAACTAACCCTAAGCTTAAGCCTAACCCTATCCCTAACCCTAAACCTAACCCCAGCCCTAGTCCTAGCCTAAACCTAATCCTAACACTAACGAAGGCCTAACCCTAACCCTAAACCTAACCCTAGCTCTATTCTTAACCCTAACCCTAACCCTAACCCTAAGCCTAGCCCTAACCCTAAACCTAGCCCTAGCCCTATGTCTGGCACTAACCCTAATGTTAGCCCTAGCCAAGTCCGAGCCTTAAACTTAACCCTAACCCTAGCCCTAGCCCTAACTACAACCCTAATGATATCCCTAACCCTAATCCTAACCCTAACCCTAACCTAGCCCTAACCCTAACCTAGCCCTGAACCTAACCCTAATCCTAGCCCTAGCCCTAGCACTAACCCTAACCCTAACCCTAAACATAGCCCTAGCCCTAACCCTAACCCTAACCCTAGCCCTAGCCCTAACCCTAACCCTATCCCAAACCCTAAACCTAACCTTAACCCTAACCCAAATTCTAACCCTAACCCTAAACCTCACCCTAACCCCAGCCCTAGACCTAACCCTAACCCTAATCCTAACCCTAACCATAAACATAGCCCTAGCCCTAACCGTAAGCCTAACGCTAGCCCAAGCCCTAACCATAAACCTAACCCAAACCCTAACCCTAACCGTAACCCTTACCCTAGACCTAGCCCTAGCCCTAGCCATAGCCCTAGACCTAACCCTAAACCTAACCCTAGCACTAGCCGTAGGCCTAACCCTAACACTAACATTAGCCCTAACCCTAACCCTAAACCTAACAAAAACACTAACCCAGGTCTAACCCTAACCCGAACCCTAACCCTAGCCCTAGCCCTAGTGCTAGCCCTAGCCATAAGGCTAACCCTAAGCCTAGCCCTAGAACTAACCCTAACACTAAGCCAAACCCTAGCCCTAACCCTAACCCTAACCATAACCCTAATCCTAACCCTAAACATAGTCCTAGCCCTGGCCCTAGCCCTAGCCCTAGCTCTAGCCCTAACCCTAACATTAAACCCAACCCTAGCCCTGATCCTGGCCCTAGCCCTATCACTAACCCTAACGCTTACCCTAACCCTAACCCTAAACCTGCCCTAAACCTAGCCCTAACCAGAACCCGAAACCTGGCCCTAGCCCCAACCCTAACACTAACAATAAAACTAACCTAGCCCTAGCCCTAGCCCTAACACTAAACCTAACCCTAACCCTATACCTAGCAATAGCCCTAGCCCTAACCCTATCCCTAACCCTAACCCTAACCCCAGCCCTACTCCTAGCCTAAACCTAACCCTAACACTAACGAAGGCCTAATCCTAACACTAACCCTAACCCTAACCCTAGCTCTAGCCTTAACCCTAACCCTAACCCTAACCCTAACACTAACCCTAGCCCTAACCCTAAACCTAGCCCTAGCCCTATGTCTGGCACTAACCCTAATGTTAGCCCTAGCCCAGTCAGAGCTTTAAACTTAACCCTAACCCTAGCCCTAGCCCTAACTACAACCCTAATGATATCCCTAACCCTAATCCTAACCCTAACCCTAACCTAGCCCTAACCCTAACCTAGCCCTAAACCTAACCCTAATCCTAGCCATAGCCCTAGCACTAACCCTAACCCTAACCCTAAACATAGCCGTAGCCCTAAACGTAACCCTAACCCTAACCCTAGCCCTAGCCCTAACCCTAACCCTAACCCTAAACATAGCCGTAGCCCTAAACCTAACCCTAACCCTAGCCCTAGCCCTAACCCTAACCCTAACCCAAACCCTAACCCTAACCTTAATCCTAACCCAAACTCTAACCCTAAACCTAACCCTCAGCCTAACCCTAGCCCTAGACCTAACCCTAACCCTAAACATAGCCCTAGCCCTAACCGTAAGCCTAACCCTAGCCCAAGCCCTAACCCTAAACCTAACCCAAAACCCTAAGCCTAACCCTAACCCTAACCCTAACCCTTACCCTAGACCTAGCCCTAGCCCTAGCCATAGCCCTAGACCTAACCCTAAACCTAACCCTAGCACTAGCCGTAGCCCTAACCCTAACCCTAAACCTAACCAAAACACTAACCCAGGTCTAACCCTAACCCGAACCTTAACCCTAGCCCTAGCCCTAGCCCAAAGTCGGCACTAACCCTAACCCTAGCCCTAGCCCTAGCGCTAGCCCTAGCCATAAGGCTAACCCTAAGCCTAGCCCTAGAACTAACCATAACTCTAAGCCAAACCCTAGCCCTAACCCTAACCCTAACCCTAATCCTAACCGTAAACATAGCCCTAGCCCTAGCCCTAGCCCTAGCCCTAACCCTAACATTAAACCCAACCCTAGCCCTGAACCTGCCCCTAGCCCTATCCCTAACCCTAACGATTACCCTAACCCTAACACTAACCAAAACCCTAAACCTAGCCCTAGCCCTAAACCTAACCCTGTACGTAGCCCTAGCCCTAACCCTAACCCTTACCCTACCCTAAACCTAGCCCTAACCAGAACCCGAAACCTGGCCCTAGCCCTAAACCTAACACTAACAATAACACTAACCTAGGCCTAACCCTAACCCTAACACTAAACCTAAACCAAATCCTAGGCCTAGTTCTAGCCCTAGCCCTAGCCCTAGCCCTAACCCTAACACTAGCCCTAGCCCTAGCCCTAACCCTAAACCTAGACCTAGCTCTAGGTCTAGCCCAAACCCTAATGTTAGCCCTAGCCCAGCCCTAGCCCTAACCTTAACCCTAACCCTAACCCTAACCCTAACCCAGCCTTAAAGCTAACTCTAATCCTAGCCCCAGCCCTAGCCCTAACCCTAACACTAAAACTAGCCCTAGCCCTAACCCTAGCCCTAGCCATAACCCTAAGCCTAACACTAAACATAGCACTAGCTCTAATGCTAGCCCTAACCCTAGCCCTAAGCCCTAGCCCTAGCCCTAGCCCTAACCCTAGACCTAACCCTAAACCTAATCCGAGCACTAGCCGTAGAACTAACCCTAACCCTAGCCCTAGCCCTAACTCTAAACCTAAACGTAACACTAACCAAGGCCTAACCCTAACCCTAATCCTAACCCTAACCCTAACACTAGCCCTAGCCCTAACCCTAAACCTAGCCCAAGAACTAACTCTAACAATAACCCTAATGTTAGCCCTACCCTAGACTTAGCCCTTACCCTAACCCTAACCCTAGCCCTAGCCCTAACCCTAACCCTATACCTTGCCCTAAACTTAAAACTAACCCTAACCCTAGACCTAGCTGTAACCCTAACACTGCCCTAGCCTAGGTCTAGCCATAATCGTAAGGTTAGCCGTCCCTAAAGCTAAACCGAACCCTAACCCTAACCCAAGCCCTAGGCCTAACCCTAACCCTAACCCTAGCCCGAGCCCTATGTCTAGCCCTAACTCTAATGTTAGCCCTACCCTAGCCCTAGGCCTAAAGCTAACCCTAGCTCTAGCCCTAGTCTAACCCTAACACTAAACCTAAACCTAGCCCTAGCCCTAGCCCTAACCCTAAACCTAACCCTAACACTAACCCACGCCTAAATCTAACCCTAACCCTAGCCCTAGCACTAGCCCTAGCCCTATCCCTAACCCTAGCCCAGCCCTAGCCCTAGCCCTAACCCTAACCTGAAACCTATCCCTAGCCCTAGCGCTAAACCTATCCCGAACCCAAGCCCTGACACTGGCCATAGCCCTATCCCTAATCCTAACCCTAACCCTATCCCTATCCCTAACCCTAACCCTAACCCTAAACCTAGCCCTAGCCCTAACCCTAACCCTAAGCCTAACCGTAGCCATAGCCCTAACCCTAACCCTAACCATAGCCCTAGCCCTAACGCTATCCCGAACCCTAGCCCTGACACTGGCCCTAGCCCTATTCCTAACCCTAACCCTAACCCTAACCCTAGCCCTAACCCTAACACAAACCCTAAACATAACCCTATCCCTATCCCTAAACCTAAACGTAACCCTAACCATAGCCCTAGCCCTAAACCTAACCCTAACCCTAACACTAACCCAGGCCTAAACCTAGCGCTAACTCCAAGCCTAATACTAGCCCTAACCCTAACCCTAACACTAACCCTAACCTAGTCCTAATCCTAACCCTAATCCTAGCCCTAGCCCTAGCCCTAACCCTAACCCTAACCCTAGCCCTAACCCTAACCCTAAACCTAACCCTAACCCTAACCCTAACCCTAACCCTAACCCTAACACTAACCAGGGCCTAAACCTAACCCTAGCCCTACCCCTAACCCTAACCCTTGCCATAGCACTAACCCTAACGCTAGCCCTAGCCCTAGGTCCAGCCCTAACCCTAATGTTAGCCCTAGCCCAGTCCTAGCCCTAAACCTAACCCTAAACCTAGCCCTAGCCTTAACTCCAACCATAATGCTGGCCCTAACCCTAACCCTAACCCTAGCCCTATCCCTAAACCTAACCCTAACCCTAACCCTAACACTACCCTAGACCTAACCGAAGCCTAACCCTAGCCGTAACCCTAACAATAACCCTAACCATAAACATATCCCTAGCCCTAACCCTAACCCTAACCATAGACCTAGCCCTAGCCCTAGCCCTAGACCTAACTCGAAACCTAACCCTAACACTAACCCAGGCCTAAACCTAACCCTAACCCTAAGCCTAACCCTCACCCTAACCCTAGCCCTAACCATAACCCTAATCCTAACACTAACCCTATGTCTAGCCATAACCCTAATGTTAGCCCTAGCCGTAGCCGTAGCCCTAGCCCTAACCCTAACCCTAACCCTAGCCCTAGCCCTAACCCTAACCCTAACCCTATGTCTAGCCATAACCCTAAGGTTAGCCCTACCCTAACCCTAAACGTAACCCTAACCTAACCCTAGCCCTAGGCCTAACCCGAACCCTAACCCTAATGTTAGCCATAAACCTAACCCTAACCCTAATGTTAGCCATAAACCTAACCCTAACCCTAGCCGTAGCCCTAGTCCTGACCCTAACCCTAGCCCTAGCCCTAACCCTAACCCTAACCCTAACCGTATTCCTAAACCTAGCCCTAACCCTAATCATAACTCTAACCATAGCCATAACCGTAACACTAACCCTAACCCTAAAACTAAACATAGTCTTAGACCTAACCCTAACCCTAACCCTAGCCCTTGCCCTAGCCCTAGATATAACCCTAACCATAACCCTAGCCCTAGCCCTAACCTTACCCTAACCCTAACCCTAACACTAACCCTAGCACTAGCCCTAACCCTAACGCTAACCCTAACCCTAAACCTAACCCCAACCCCAAATCCAACCCTAACCCTAGCCCGAGCCATAGCCCTAACGCTAACCCTAACCCTAGCCCCAACCCTAGCCTTAACCCTAGCCCTAGCCATAGCCCTAACCCTAACCCTAAAGCAAGCCCTAGACCTAGCACTAACACTAACCCTAACCCAAGCCCTAACCCTAACCGTAAAGCTAACCCTAGACCTAACCCTAACCCTAACCCCAAACCTTGCCCTAAACCGAACCCTAACCCAAACCTGAACCCTAACCCGAACCCGAACGCACCCCAAACCCTAAACCTATCCCTAACCCTAAACCTAATCCAACACCTAACCTTAATCATACCCTTAGACTTAGTCGTAGTCCTGTTAATACAACACTAGCCCTAAAGCTAACTGTAGCTCTAACGCTAACCCTAAGCCTAGCCCTAAAACTAAGCCTACCCCTAACACTAACCCTAACCCTAAAAGTAACCCTAGCCCTAGCCCTAGCCGTAGCCCTAATCCTAAACATAACCCTAACCCTAACCATAGCCCTAGCCCTAAACCTAACCCTAACTCTAGAACTAGCCCAAGCCCTAGCCCTAGCCCTAACCCGATCCCGAACCGTAGCCCTGACACTGGCCCTAACCATATCATAACCCTAAACCTAACCTTAGCCCTAGCCCTAACCCTAAACCTAACCCTAACACTAACCCAGGCCTAACCCTAACCCTAACCCTATCCCTAACCCTAACCCTAACCCTAGACCTAGGTTTAGCCATAACCCTAAAGTTAGCCCTACCCTACCCCTAGCCCTAACTCTAACCCTAGCCCTAGCCCTAGGTCTAGCCATAACACTAATGTTAGCCCTACCCTAGCCCTAGCCCTAACCTTAACCCTAACCCTAGCACTAGCCCTAACGCTAACCCTAACCCTAACCCTAGCACTAACCCTAACCCTAACCCTAACCCTAACCCTAACCATAGACCTAACCCTAACCCTTACCCAAACCCTAACCCTAACCCTAACCCTAACCCTAACCCTAACCCTAACCCTAACAATAACCCTAACCCTAAACATAGCCCTAGCCCTAACCCTAACCCTAACCATAGACCTAGCCCTAGCTCTATCCCTAGATCTAACCCTAACCATAACACTAACCAAGGACTAACCCTAACCCTAACCCTAACCTTAGCCCTAGCCCTAATTCTAAACCTAACCCTAACAGTAACCCAGGACTAATCCTAACCCTAACCCTAACCCTAGACCTAGACCTAGGTCTATCCATAACCCTAATGTTAGCCCTACCCTAGCTCTAGCCCTAACCCTAACCCTGAACCTAGACCTAGCCCTAGCCCTAACCCTATACCCTAACCATAGTCCTATCCCTAACACTAACCCTAACCCTAGCCCAAGCCATAACCATAAGGTTAGCCCTACCATAACCCTAAACGTAACCCTAACCTAACCCTAGCCCTAGGCCTAAACCTAACCCTAACCCTAGCACTAGCCGTAGGTATACCCCTAACCCTAAAGTTAGCCATAGCCCTAAACCTAACCCTAGCCCTAGTCCTAGTCGTAACCCTAACCCTAAACCTAGCCCTAGCCATAACCCTAACCCTAACACTAGACCTAACCCTAACACTAATCCTAACGCTAAACATATCCCTAAACCTAGCCCTAACTCTAATCATAATCCTAACCATAGCCATAACCGTAAACCTGACCCTAATCCTAAAACTAACCATAGTCTTAGACCTAACCCTAACCCTAGCCCTTGCCCTAGCCCTAGCCATAACCCTAACCATAAACCTAGCCTTAGCCCTAGCCCTAGCCCTAACCCTAAACTTAACAATAACACTAACCCAGGCCTAACCCTAACTCTAACCCTGTATTAACCCTAACCCTAGCCCTAGCCCTGGCCCTAGCCCTAGCTTTCACCTTAGCTCAGCCCTAGCCCTAGCCCTAACCTTAACCTTAAAACTAGTCCTAGCCCTAGCCCTAAACCTAAGCCGAACCCTAGCCCTGACACTGGCCCTAGCCCTATCCCTAACCCTAACCCTAAACCTAACCGTAGCCCTAAACCTAAAACAAACCCTAAACATAACCATAGCCCTAGCCCTAACCCTAACCTTAACCTTAACCCTAGCCCTAGCCCTAGCCCTAACCCTAACCATAACCCTAAACCTAGCCGAAGCCCTATCCCTAACCCTAGCCCAGCCCTAGCCCTAGCCTTAACCCTACCCTAATCCTAGCCTTAGCCCTAGCCCTAACCCTAACACGAACCCTAGACCTCACACTGGCCCTAGCCCTATCCCTAACCCTCACCATAAACCTAACCCTAACCCTAGCCCTAACCCTAACACAAACCCAAACCATAACCCTAGCACTAGCCCTAACCCTAACCCTAACCCTAACCCTAACCCTAACCCTAACCCTAACAGAAAACCTAAGCATAACCCTAGCACTAGCCCTAAACCTAACCCTAACAATAACCATAGGACTAGCCCTAACCATAACCGTAGCTCTATCCCTAACACTAAACCTAATCCTAATATTAACCCAGGCCTAATCCTAAAACTAAACCTTACCCTAACACTAACCCTAGCCCTAGCCCTAGCCCTAACCCTAACCCTAACCCTAAACCTTACCCTAACCCTAACACTAACCCTATCCCTAACCCTAACCCTAGCCCTAGCCCTAGGTCCAGCCTAACCCTAAGGTTAGCCCTAGTCCTAGCCCTAGCCCTAACCCTAACCCTAACCCTAAACTTAGCCTTAACCAAAACCCTAACCCTAACCCTAGACTTAGACCTAACCCTAAACATAACCCTAGACCTAGCCCTAACCTTACCATAACCCTAGCCTTAACCCTATCCCTAGCCCTAAACCTAACCCTAACCCTAGCCCTAACCCTAACCCTAACCCTAACCCTAGCCCTAAACCTAAACCTAAACCTAACTCTAGCCCTGGCCCTAGACCTAGACCTAACCCTCACCTTAACCCTAGCTGTAGCCCTAGCACTAACCCTAACCCTAACCCTAAACCTAACCCTAACCCTAACCCTAACCCTAACCCTAAAGAAAGCCCTAGACCTAGCCCTAGCCCTAACCCTAACCCTAGCCCTAGCCCTAACTCTAACACTAACCCTAGCCCTAGCCCTAACTCTAACCTTAGCCCTAGCCCTAACCCTAACCCTAATCCTAGACGTAGCCCTAACCCTAAACCCTAACCCTAAAACTAACCCTAGGACTTAGAACTAACCCTAACCCTAACACTAGCCTGAGCCCTACACCTAGACATAACCCTAACCATAACCCTAGCCCTAGCCCTAACCTTACCCTAACACTAACCCTAGCACTAGCACTAACCCTAAAGCTAACCCTAAAAATAAATCTAACCCCAAGCCCTAACCCAACCCTAACACAAGCCCGAGCCCTAGCCCTAACCCTAGCCCCAACCCTAGCCTTAACCCTAGCCCTAGCCCTAGCCCTAACACTAACCATAACCCTAACCATAGCCATAGCCCTAAAGCTTACCCTAAACCTAATCCTAACACTAGCCCTGGCCCTAGACCTAGACCTAACCTTAAACTTAACCCTAGCCATAGCCCTAGCCCTAACTCTAACCCTAACCCCAACACTAAAGCAAGCTCTAGACCTAGCCTTAACCCTAACCCTAAACCCAAACCTTGCCCTAACCGGAACCCAAAACCGAACCCTAACCCGAACCGAAACCTGAACCCGAACCCAACCCGAAACCTAACCCTACCCCTAACCCTAAAGCTAATCCAACACATAAACTTAATCATAGCCTTAGACTTACTCGTAGTCCGAACTGTTAATACAACAAGCCCTAAGCTAACTGTAGATCTAACCCCAAGTCTAACCCTAGCCCTAAACCTAACACTAGCCCAAACACTAACCCTAATCCCAAAAGTAACCCTAGCCCTAGCCCTAGCCCTAACCCTAACCCTAACACTAACTCTAGCCCTAGCCCTAGCCCTAGCCCTAAACCTAGGCATAACCCTAACCCTACAACTAGCCCTAGCCCTAACCCAAACCCAAACCCTAGCCCTGACACTGGCCCTAGCCCTATCCCAACCCTAACCCTAACCCTAACCTTAGCCCTAACCCTAACACAAACCCGAACCATAAACCTAGCCCTAGCCCTAACCCTAACCCTAACCCTAACCATTGCCCAGGCTCTAACCCTAACCATAACCCTAACCCTAACTCTAAACGTAGCCCTAAACCTTACCTTAACCCTAGCCCTAACCCTAAACCTAACCCTAACACTAACCCTAACCCTAGTATAGCACTAGTCCTAACCCTAATCCTAACCCTAACTCTAGCCCTAGCCCCAGGCCTAACCCTAGCACTATCCCTAACCCTAGCCCTACACTAGCCCTAGCCCTAGCCCTAAGCCTAACCCTAACCCTAAGCTTAAGCCTAACCCTAACCCTAACACTAACCCTAGCCCTAACACTAACACTAAACCTAACCTTAGCCCTAACCCTAACACTAAACCTAACCCTAGCCCTAGTCCTAGCCCTAACACCAAACCTAAAGCTAACACTAACCCAGGCCTAACCCTAACCCTAAACCTAACCTTAGCCCTAACATTAACCCTAACCCTAACCCTAGAATAGCACTTGCCCTAACCCTAATCCTAACCCTAACTCTAGCCCTAACTCTAACCCTAACCCTTGCCCTAGCCCTAACCCTAACCCAAAACCAAACCCAAACCCTAGCCCTAGCCCTAACCCCAACCCTAGCCCTAGCCCTAGCCCTAGCCCTAACCCTAACCCTAGGCCTAGCCCAAGCCCTAGCCCTAGCCCTAACCCTAACCCTAGAACTAGCCCTAGCCCTAACCCTAACACTAACCCTAGCCCTAAACCTAACCCTAACCCTAACTCTAGCCTTAGCCCCAGGTCTAACCCTAGCACTATCCCTAGCACTAGAACTACCCTAGACCTAGCCCTAGCCCTAAGCCTAAACCTAACCCTAAGCTTAAGCCTAACCCTAACCCTAGCCCTAACACTAACCCTAAACCTAACCCTAGCCCTAACCCTAACCCAAACCCTAACCATAAACATAGACATAGCCCTAGCCATAACCCTAACCCTAGCCCTAACACTAACCCTAACACTAGCCCTAAACCTAACCCAAACCCTAGTACTATCACTAGGTCTAACCCTAACCCTAACCCTAGCCCTAGCCAAAGCCCTAGGCCTAACCCTAACCCTAGCCCTAGCCCTAGCCCTAACCCTAACCCTAACACTAACCCTAGCCCTGACCCTAACCCTAACCCAAACCTTAGAATAGCACTAGCCCTAACCCTAATCATAACCCTAACTGTAGCCTTAGCCCTAGCCCTAACCCTAATCTTAACCCTAACCTGAGCCCTGACCATGGCCTTAGTCCTAGCATTTACCCTAACCCTAACCCTAAACCTAATCCTAGCCCTAGTCCTAGCCTTAACACTAAACCTAAAGCTAACACTAACCCAGGATTAACCCTAACCCTAACCCTAACCCTAGCCCTAGCCCTAACCCTAACCCTAACCCTAACCCTACCCTAGCCCTAACACTAACCCTAACCCTAACCCTAGAATAGCACCAGCCCTAACTCTAATCCTAACCCTAACTCTAGCCCTAGCCCCAGCCCTAGCCCTAACCCTAACCCTAACCCTAAACCTAACATCAGCCCTGACCGTGGCCCTAGCCCTTACTAACCCTAACCCAAACCCTAACCATAACCAAAGCCCTAGCCCTAGCCCTAACCCTAACCCTAAAACTTATTGTAACCCTAGCCCTGACCCTAAGCCTTATCCTAAATCTAGCCCTATTTCTAACCCTAACCCAATC
The DNA here is from genome assembly GCA_015711505.1 of Sylvilagus bachmani. Taxonomy (NCBI): domain Eukaryota; kingdom Metazoa; phylum Chordata; class Mammalia; order Lagomorpha; family Leporidae; genus Sylvilagus; species Sylvilagus bachmani. The sequence goes on along the minus strand of CM027402.1, from coordinate 83,998,444 downwards.
CCTAAACCTAACCATAGCCCTACCATAACCCAACCCTAACCCTAAATATAGCCCTAGCCATTACCCTAACCCTAACCCTAGCCGTAGTCCTAGCCCTAGCCCTAACCCAAAACCAAACCCTAACCCTAGCCCTAGCCCTAACCCTAACCCTAGCCCTAGCCCTAGCCCAGGCCCTAGCCCTAGCCCTAACCCTAAACCTAATCCTAACACTAACCTAGGCCTAACCCTAACCCTAGCCCTAGCCCTAGCCCTAGCCCTAACCATAAACCTAACTCTAACCCTAGCACTAGACCTTGCACTAGCACTAAACCTAACCCTAGCCCTAGCCCTAACCCTAACCCTAGCCCTAACTCTAACACAAACCCTTACCCTAAACATAGCCCTAGCCCTAACACTAGCCCTAGCCCTAGCCCTAGCAATAGCCCTAGCCCTATGCCTAACCCTAACCCTAAATTAAACCTAACCCTCACCCTAACCCTTACCCTAGCTCTAACCCTGACCCTAACCCTAACCCTAACCCTAACCCTAACCCTAACCCTCACCCTAACAACAGCCCTAGGCCTATCCCTAACACTAACCCTAACCCTAATCCTTGCCCTAGGCCTGGCCCTAGCCCTAACCCTAACCCTTCTACTAACCCTCGCCCTAATAGTAAGCCTAAACCTAAATCTAGCCCTAGCTCTAACACTAACCCTAACCCTAACCCAAACCCTAACTCTAAATCTAGCCCTAGCCATATCTCTAGCCCAAACCCTAACCCTAACCCTAGCCCTAGCTCTAGTTCTAGCCCTAACACTAACCTTAGCCCTAGCCCTAGCCCTAGCCCTAACCCTAAACATACCCTAGCCCTATCCCTAGCCCTAAGCCTAACCCGAAACATACCCTAACCGTAACCCTAAAGCTAAACCTAACCCTAGCCCTAGACCTAACCCTAACGCTGACTCTAGCCCTAGCCCTAGCCCTACCCTAGCCATAACCCTTACCATAAGCCTAGCCCTAGTCCTAACCTTAACCCTAACCCTATCCCTAACACTAACCCTGGAACTAGCCCTAACCCTAAACCTATCCCTAACCCTAAACCTTTCCGCAACCCTAAAACCAACCCCAACCCTAACCCTAGCCCGAGCCCTAGCCCTAAACATAAGCCTAACCCTAGCCTCAATCCTAGCCCTATCCCTAGCCCTAGCACTAGCCCTATCCCTACCATAAACCTAACCATAGCCATAGCACTAACCCTAACCCTATCCCTAACCCTAAACCTAATCCAACACCTAACCTTAATCATAGCCTTAGACTTAGTCGTAGTCCTAACTGTATATACAACCCTAGCCCTAAAGCTAACTATAGTTTTAACACCAACACTAACCCTAGCCCTAACCCTAACCTACCCTAACATTAACCCTAATCCTAAAACTAACCCTAGACCTAGCCCTAACACTAACCCTAACACTAGCCCTAGCCCTGGCCCTAGCACTAGACATAACCCTAACCCTAACCCTAACACTAACCCTAACCCTAACCCTAACCCTACAAAAACTAGCCCTAATGCTAATCCTAACCCTAACTCTAGCCGTAGCCCTAGCCCTAGCCCTAACCCTAACCCTAGCCCTAGCCCTAGACCTAGCCCTAGCACTAGTCTTAATCCTAGCCCTAATCCTAGGCCTAACCCTAACACTAACCCTAACCCTAACCCTAACCCTAACCCTTATTCTAACCCTAGCCCTGACCCTAAGCCTAAACCTAAATCTAGACCTAGCTCAAACCCTTACCCTATCCCTAATCCTAACCATAGCCCTAGCCCTAACCCAAAACCTAACCCTAAATCTAGCCCTAGCCCTAGCCCTAGCTCTAGCAGAACCCTGAACCTAACCCTAGCCCTAAGCCTAGCCCTAGCTCTAACCCTAACCCTAAC
>CM027402.1:83982206-83996032 GCA_015711505.1 Sylvilagus bachmani | reverse complement strand
AAACCTAACCCTTCCTAACACTAACCCTAGTCCTAAACCTAAACCTAGAACTAGCCCTAACCCTAAACCTAACCCTAGCCATAGCCCCATCCCTAGCCCTAACCCTAACCCTAAACCAAACCCTAACCCTAACAGTAGTCCTAACCCTAACCCTAACACTAAACGTAGCCATTGCCCTAGACCTAGCCCGAAACCTAACCCTAGCCCTAACCCTAGCCTTAGCCCTAACCCTAACCCTAATCATAGCACTAGCACTAACACTAACCCTAACCCTAACCCTAAACCTAGCCCTAACCCTAGCCGTAGCCCTAACCCTAACCCTAACCCTAACCATAGCCTTAGCCCTAACCCTAAACCTAACCTTAAAACTAACCATAGCCCTAGACCTCACGCTAACCCTGATTTTAGCCCTAGCCCTAGCCTTAACCCTAGCCATAACCCTAAAGCTAACCCTAACCCTAGGCCTAACCTTAACCCTAGCTCAAACCCTAACCCTAACCCTAACCCTAGCACTAGCCCTAACCCTAACCCTAACCTAACCCAACACCCAACCCCAACCACAACCCTAACCCTAGCCCCAACCAGAAGCCGAAACCTAACCATAACCCGAACCCGAACACAAACCTGAACCCTAACACTAACCCTAACCTAACCCTAGCCCTAGCCCTAACCCTAACCCTAACCTAACCCAACACCCAACCCCAACCACAACCCTAACCCTAGCCCCAATCCGAAGCCGAAACCTAACCATAACCCGAACCCAAACACAAACCTGAACCCTAACACTAACCCTAACCTAACCCTAGCCCTAGCCCTAACCCTAACCCTAGCCCTTATCCCTAAACAAAACCTAACCCTAACTCTAGCCCTAACCATAACCCAAACCCTAAAAATAACCCTACTCCTAGCCCTAACCCTAACCCTAACACTAACCCTAAGCATAGCCCTAACCCTAACTCTAAAGCTAAGCCTAACCCTAACCCTAACAATAACACTAACCCTAGCCCACCGCTAACCCTAACCCTAAACCTAAACCTAATCCTAACCCCAGACTTGCCCTAACCCTAACTCTAACCATAACCCTAACAATAGCCATAGCCCTAACCCTAACCCTAACCCTAAACCCTAGCCCTAGCACTAGACCTCGCCCTAACCCTAACCTTAAAACTAACCATAGTCCTAGCGCTAACTCTAACCCTAACGCTAACCCTAACCCGAGGCCTAGACCAAGCCCCAACCCTTACCCTAACCCTAGCCTTAACCCTAGCCCTAACCCAAACACTAACTCTAGCCCTAGACCTAACCCTAAACCTAGCACTAGCCCTAGCCCTAACTCTAACCCAAACCTTAACCCTAACCCTAACCCTAACCCTAGGCCTAGCCCTAGCTATAACCCTAGCCCTAACCCTAATCCTAACACTAGCCCTAACCCTAATCCTAACCCTAGCCCTACACCTAGCCCTAGTCATAACATTAACCCTAAAATAACCCTAGCATTATCCCCAAACCTAGCCCTTACCCTAAACCTAAACCTAGGCCTAACGCTACCCCTAAGCCAAACCCTAACCCTAGCCCTAGCCCTAGCCCTAACTCTAACCCTAACCCTAGACCTAGCCCAAAACCTAACAATAACCATAACCCTAACCCTAGCCCTAGCCATAACCGTAACGCTAACCGTAACCCTAGCCCTAAACCTTACCTTAACCCTAACCCTAAACCTATACCTAGCCCTAAACCTAACCACAACACTAACCCTAACACTGACTCTAAACACTGCCATAGTCATAGCCCTAACCCTAACGCTAACCCTAACTCTATCGCTAGCCCCAGCCGTAACCCTAACCCTAAGCCTAAACCTAACCCTAAGCCTAACCCCAAACCCAACCCCAACCCCAACCCCAACCCAAACCCTAACCCTAGCCTGAGCCCTAGAGTGAACCCTAACCGTAACCCTAGCCCTAACCCTAGACATAACCCTAACCCTAACCCCAACAATCGCCCAAGATATAAGCCTAACCCTAACCCTAACCCTAACCATAGCCCTAGCCCTAAACCTTTTCCTAACCCTAACCCTAGCCCTAGCCCTAGCCCTATACCTAACCATAACCCTAACCATAGCCATAGCCCTAACCCTATCCCTAACCCTAACCCTAGCCCTAGCACTAGACCTAGTCCTAAACCTAAACTTAAACCTAACCATAGCCCTAGCGCTAACTCTAACCCTAATACTAACCCTAACCCGAGGCCTAGACCTAGCCCTAATCCTAACCCTAACCCTAGCCATAGACCTAACCCTATCCCTTACCCTAACCCTAGCCCTAAACCTAACACTAACCCCAACCCTAGCCCTAACCTGAACCCAAACCCGAACCCTAACCATAACCATAACCCGAACCTGAACGCGAACCCGAACCCTAACCTTAACCAGAACCCGAACCCTCACCTGAACCCTAACCCTAACCCTAACGCTAACCCTAACCTTAATCCAAAACCTAACCTTAACCATAGCCTTACACTTAGTCATAGTCCTAACTGTTAATACAACACTAGCCCTAAAGCTAACCCTAGCCCTAACCCCAAACCTAACCCTAACCCTAAACCTAACCCTTCCTAACACTAACCTTAGTCCGAAACCTAACCCTAGCCCTAAACCTAACCATAAACCTAACCCTAGCCATAGCCCCATCCCTAGCCCTAACCCTAATCCTAAACCAAACCCTAACCCTAACAGTAGTCCTAACCCTAACCCTTACACTAAATGTAGCAATAGCCCTAGCCCTAGCCCTAACCCTAGCCGTAGCCCTAGCCCTAACCCTAAACATAACAGTAACCATAGCACTAGCACTAACACTAACCCTAAACCTAACCCTAGACCTAGCCCTCGCCCTAACCCTAAACCTAACCCTAACCATAGCCATAGCACTGACCCTAACACTAACCCTAAAACTAACCCTAGCCCTAGACCTTACCCTAACCCTGAATTTAGCCCTAGCCCTAGACCTAACCCTAGCCATAACCCTAACCCTAACCCTAACCGTAAACCTAGCCCTAACCTTAACCCTAACCCTATCCCTAGCCATAGCACTAGCCATAACCATAACCATAGCCGTAGCATTAACCCTGAACCTAACCCTACCCAAACACTAAATCTAACCCTAGCCATAGCCCTAGCCCTAAAGCTAAAGCTAACCCTAACCCTAGCCAAATCCTAGCCCTAATCCTAAACCTAACCCAAACACTAACCCTAGTCCTAACCCTAACCCTAATCCTAAACCTAGCCTTAGCCCTAGCCCTAGCCCTAACCCTAGCCCTAAACTTAACCCTGAACCTAACCCTAACCATGATCATGAGCCTAAACATAACCCCAAACCCAACCACAACCCCAACACCAACCATAACCCTAACCCGAGCCCTAGCCATAACCCTAACCCTAATTCTTGCCCTAACCCTATCCATAGCCCTAACCATAGCCATAGCCGTAACCCTAACCCTAACCCTTAAACTAACCCTAGGCCTAGACCTCACCCTAACCCTGATTTTAGCCCTAGCCCTATACTTAACCGTAGCCATAACCCTAACCCTAACCCTAACCCTAGACCTAACCTTAACCCTGACCCTAGCCCTAAACCTGACCCTAAGCCTAAACCTAACCCCAAACCCCAAACCCAAACGCAACCCTATACCAACCATAGCCCTAGCCTGAGGCCTAGCCCTAAACCTAACCATGGCCATAGCCCTAACCCTAACCCTAACCCTAACCCTAACCCTAGCCCTAGTACTAGACCTAGCCCTAACCTTAAAATTAAACCACACCATAGCCCTTGCGCTAACTCTAACCCTAACGCTAACCCTAACCCGAGGCCTAGGCCTAGCCCTCACCCTAACCCTAACCCTAACCCTTACCCTAACCCTAACTAACCCTAGCCCTAGCCCTAACCCTTACACTAACCCCAACCCTAGCCATAACCCGAAACCGATCCCGAACCGGAACCCTAATCCTAAAGCTAACCCTAACCCGAAACCGATCCCAAACCGTAACCCAAATCCAAACCCGAACCCTAACCCTAACCCAAACCCGAACCCTAACAATAACCATAACCCTAACCATAACCATAACCCGAACCTGAACCCGAACCCGAACACTAACCCTAACCTGAACCCGAACTCTAACCCTCACCCTAACCCTAACACTAACCCTAACCCTAATCCAAAACCTAACCTTAACCGTAGCCTTACACTTAGTCATAGTCCTACCTGTTAACACAACACTAGCCCTAAAGCTAACCCTAGCCCTAACCCAAAACCTAACCCTAACCCTAAACCTAACCCTTCCTAACACTAACCCTAGTCCTAAACCTAACCCTAGCCCTAGCCCTAACCATAAACCTAACCCTAGCCAAGGGGTAGCCCTAACCCTAACGCTAACCCTTACCCTAACACTAGCCCCAGCCCTAGCCCTACCCCTAACCCTAACCCTAACCTTAGACTAACCCTAACCCTAACCGTAGTCCGTACCCTAACCCTAACCCTAAACGTAGCCATAGCCCTAGCCCTAGCCCTAACCCTAGAGCTAACCCTAGACCTAACCCTAGCCCTAGCCCTAGCCTTAATCCCAACACTAACCTAAACACTAACCCTAGTCCTAACCCTAACCCTAAACCTAAACCTAGCCCTAGCCCTTGCCCTAGCCCTAGCCCTATCCAAGCCCTAACCCAAGCCCTAACCCTAGCCCTAGGCCTAGCCCTAACCCTAACCATACCCTAACCATAGCACTAGCACTAACACTAACTCTAATCCTAACCCTAGCCCTAGCCCTAGTCCTAACCCTAACCATAACCCTAACCCTAGCCGTACACCTAACCCTAACCCTAATCCTAACCCTAACCCTAGACCAAAACCTAAGTCTAACCCTAACCCTGGCACTAAACCTAACCCTAGTCCTAAGACTAGCCCTAACCCTAGCTTTACACCTAACCCTAACCCTAATCCTTACCCTAACCCTAGCCCTAACCCTAGCACTACCCCTAACCATCAAACTAACCATAGTTCTAGCACTAACACTAACCCTAACCCTAACCCAAACTTAACCATAACCCTAACCATAGCCATATCCCTAACACTAATCCTAACCCTAACCCTAACCCTAATCCTAACCCTACCCAAGCCCAAAACCTAAGCCTAACCCTAACCCTGGCAGTAAACCTAACCCTAGTCCTAAGACTAACCCTAACCCTAGCCCAAAACCTAAGTCTAACCCTAACCCTGGCAATAAACCTAACCCTAGTCCTAAGACTAGCCCTAACCCTAGCTTTACACCTAACCCTAACCCTAATCCTTACCCTAACCCTAGCCCTAACACTAGCACTACCCCTAACCATCACACTAACCATATTACTAGCACTAACACTAACCCTAACCCTAACCCAAACTTAACCATAACCCTAACCATAGCCATATCCCTAACACTAATCCTAACCCTAACCCTAACCCTAATCCTAACCCTAACCCAAGCCCAAAACCTAAGTCTAACCCTAACCCTGGCAGTAAACCTAACCCTAGTCCTAAGACTAACCCTAACCCTAGCTTTACACCTAACCCTAACCCTAAGCCATACCCTAACCCTAGCCCTAACCCTAGCCCTAACCCTAGCACTACTCCTAACCATCACACTAACCATAGCACTAGCACTAACCCTAACCCTAACCCTAACCCAAATTTAACCATAACCCTAACCATAGCCATATCCCTAACACTAATCCTAACCCTAAACCTAATCCTAACCCTAACCCAAGCTCTAACCCTAGCCCTAAACCTAGCCCTATCCCTAGCACTAACCCTAACCATCACACTAACCTAGCAATAGCACTAATACTAGCCCTAACCCAAGCTCTAACCCTAGCCCTAAACCTAGCCCTATCCCTAGCACTAACCCTAACCATCACACTAACCTAGCAATAGCACTAATACTAGCCCTAACCCTAACCCTAGCCCTAACCCTAGCCCTAGCCCTAAACCTAACCATAACCCTAACCATAGCCAAAGCCCTAACCCTAACCCTAAAAATAACCCTAGCACTAGACCTCACCCTAACCATGAATTTAGCCCTAGCCCTAACGCTAACCATAACCCTAACCATAGCCATAGCCCTAACCCTAACCATAACACTAAAACTAACCCTAGCTCTAGACCTCACCCTAACCCTGATTTTAGCCCTAGCCCTAGCCGTAACCCTAGGCATAACACTACACCTAACCTTAACCCTAGCCCTAAACTTAACCCTGACCCTAACCCTGAACCTGACCATAAGCCTAAACCTAACCCCAAACTCAACCACAACCCCAACCCCAACTATAACCCTAACCCGAGCCCTAGACCTAACCCTAACCCTTGCCCTAACCCCAGCCCTAATAATAACCCCAACAATCGCCAAAGATCTAACTCTAACCCTAACTCTTCCCATAGCCCTAGCCCTAGCCCTACCCTAACCTTAAACCTAGACCTAGCCCTAACGCTACCTAACCCTAACCCTAAACATAGCCATAGACCTAAACCTAAAATTAACCTAAAACTAACCCTAACTCTAGCCCTAGAACTAGCCCTAACACTAACCTTAACCCTAACCATAGCTCTAGTGCTAACTCTAACCCTAACGCTAACCTAAGCCCTAGTCCTAGCCCTATCCCTAACCCTAAAGCTAACCTTAGTCCTAGCCCTAAAACTAGCCCTAACCCGAACCCAAACCCGAAACCTAACCCTAACCCAAAACCGAACCCCAAACCTAATCCTAACCCTAAACCTAACCCTATTGCAACACCTAACCTTAACCATAGCCTTACACTTAGTCATAGTCCTAACTGTTAACACAACAGTAGACCTAAAGCTAACCATAGCCGTAATGCCAACCCCAACCCTAGCCCTAACCCTAACCCTATCCCTAACACTAACACTAATCCTAAACCTAAACCTAAACCTAACCCTAACCCTAGCCCTAACGCTAAACCTAACCCTAAACCTAGCCCTAGCCCTAGCCATAAATCTAACCCTAACCAAAACACTAGACCTAGCCCTAGCCCTAACCTTAACCCTAACCCTACCCTAACCCTGACCCTAACCCTAACCCAAAACTTAGCCCTACACCTAACCCTAACCCTAATCCTAACCCTAACCCTACCCTAACAGTAACCATTGACTAACTCTAACCCTAACCCTAACGCTAGCCCTGACCCTGGCCCTAGCCCTATCCCTAACCCTAAACCTAATTCTAACACTAACCCTAGCCCTAACCCTAACCCAAACCCTAACCATAACCCTAGCCGTACCCCTAACCCTAACCCTAAACCTAACCCTAGCCCTAACCCAAACCACAACCCTAGAACTAGCCCTAGACCTATCCCTAGCCCTAAGGCTTATACTAACCCTTAACCTAAGCCTAAACCTAACCCTAAACCTATGCCTAACCCTAACCCAAACCAAACCCTAAACCGAGTCCAAAACCTAAACGCAGCCCTAACCCTAACCCTAGCCCTAGCACTAGACATAACCCTAACCCTAACCCCAGCCCTAACCCTAACCCTAACAAAACCCTAACCCTTGCCCTAGCCCTAAGCCTAGCCCTAAACCTAACCCTAACCCTTACCCTAACACTAGCCCTAACCCTAACACTAACCCTAACTCTAGCCCTAACCCTAACCCAAAACCTAACTTTAGCCCTAGCCCTGGTCATAGCCCTAACCCTAACCCTTACCCTAACCCTAGAACTTAACCTCACCCTACCCTAAGCCTAGCCCTCGCTCTAACCCTAACGCTAACCCTAACCTAGCCCTAACCCTGCCCTAGCATTAGCCCTAAACCTAACGCTAACCCTAGCCCTAACCCTAATCCTAACACTAGCCATAACCCTAACCCTAGCCCTAGACCTAGCCCTAGCCACAGCCCTAGCCCTAGCCCTAGCATGAGACCTAGCCATAACCTTAATCTTAAACCTAACAATAGCCCTAGCCCTAACTATAACCATAACCCTAACCCTAGCCCTAGCCCTAGCCCTTACCCTAACCCTAACCCTAGCCCTAGCCCTACCCTAACCCTAACACTAACCCTAAACCTAACTCTAGCCCTAAACATATCCCTAAACCTAACCCTAACCCTAACCCTAGACCTAGCCCTAGATCTAGCCCTAACCCTAACCTTAACCTGAACCATAGCCCTAGTGCTAACTCTAACCAACCCTAACCCTAACCCAAGCCCTAGACCTAGCCCTAACCCTAACCCTAGCCCTAGGCCTAACCCTAACCTTAACCCCAACCCCACCCCACCATAACTCTATCTCCAAACCCAAACTCAATCCAACCCCATATACAATGCCAACCCTTAACCCTAACCCTAACGCGAACCTGAACCCTAACCCTAGCCCTAACCCGAACACGAACCCAAACCCTAACCCTAACCCTAACCCTAGCCCTAACCCTAACCCGAAACCTAACACTAACCGTAACCCTAATTGTACAAGTAACCTTAATCATAGCCTTAGACTTAGTCAAAGTCCTGACTGTAAACACAACACTAGCCCTAAAGCTAAACCTAGACCTAACCCTAACCTTAAACATAGACTTAACCCTAACCCTAGCCCTAACACTAACCCTAAACCTAAACCTAAACCTAGCACTAGCCCTAACCCTAAACCTAACCCTAGCCCTAGCCCTAGCTCTAGCCTTAACCCTAACCCTAACACTAACCATAGCCCTAGCACCAGCCCTACACCTAGAACTAACCGTAACCTTAACACTAACCATAGCCCTAGTGCTAACTCTAACCGTACCCTAATCCTAACCCAAGCCCTAGACCTAGCCCTAAACCTAACCCTAGACCTAACCCTAGCCCTAAAGCTAACCCTAGCCCTAGCACTAACCCTAACCCTAGCCCCAAACCTAGCCCTATCCCAACCCGAACCAGAATCCTAAACCTAACCCTAAGCCTAACCAGAACCCGAACCAGAACTCTAACCCAAACCCAACCTGAAACCGAACCCGAAACCGAACCCTAGCCCTAACACTAACCTTAATCCTAAACCTAACCCTACCCCTAACCCTAACCCTAAACCTAAAACTAACCCTAACCCTAGCCCTAGCCCTAGCCCAAGCCCTAACACTAACCCTAAACCTAACAGTAGCACTAACCCTTACCCTAACCCTAACCCTAACCCTAGCCCTAATCCTAACCCTAGCCCTAACCCTAACCCTAACTACCCCTAACGCAAACCCTAATCCTAATCTTAACCCTAGCCCTAGCCCTAGCTCTAACTCTAAACAAAACCTAACCATAAAACAAAGCCTTAGACCTAGCCCTAAACCTAACCCTAACCCTAGCCCTAACCCTACCCCTAACCATAGCCCTAACCCTAACGCTAAAGCTAACCCTAGTCCTAGCCCTAACCCTAACCCTAACCCCAACACTAACCCTAACCCGAACCCGAACCCCAACGCCAATGTGAACCCGAACCCTAGCCCAAACCATAACAAAAAACCCTGACCAAAACCGAACCCTAGCCCTAGACCTAGACCTAACCCTCACCTTAAACCTAACCATAGCCCTAGCCCTAACTCTAACACTAACCCAAGCACTAGATATAGCCCTACCACTACCCCTAACCCTAATCCTAACCCTTACCCTAGCCCTAGACCTAGCCGTACCCCAACCCTAACCCTATCTCTAAATCTAGCCCTGACCCTGGCCCTATCCCTATCTCTAACCATAACATTAACCCTAACCATAGCCCTAACCCTAACCGAAACCCAAACCCTAACCTAGCCCTACCCCTATGCCTAACCCTAACCCTAACCCTAACACTAACCCTAACCATAATCATAGCCCTAGCCCTAGCCAAAGCCCTTGCCCTAACCCTAACCTAACCCTAAACCTAACCCTAAGCCTAAGCCTAACCCTAACCCTAGCCCTCACCCTAAACCTAACCCTAAACCTAGCCCTACACTTAACCCTAACCCTAATCCTAACCCTAATCCTAGCACTAACACTAGCCCTAGCCCTAACTCTAACCCTAACCATAGCCCTAACCCTAACCCTAACTCTAAGCATATCCCTAACCCTAAGCCTAACCCTAACCCTAACCCTAACCTTAACCCTAAACGTAACCCTAACCCTAACATAAGCCCTGATACTGGCCCTAGCCCTATCCCTAACCTGAGACCTAACCCTAACCCTAGCACTAACCCTAACCCAAACCCTAACCATAAACATAGCCCTAGCCCTCACCCTAACAATAACCCTAACCATACCCCTAGCCCTAACCCTAACCCATACCCTGGCCCTAGCCCTAAGCCTAACCCTAACACTCACCCTAAGCCTAAACCTAACCTTAACCCTAGCCCTAGCCCTAGCCCTAACCCCAGCCCTAGCCCTAACCCTAACCCAAGCCCTAACCCTGACCATAGCCCTAGCTCTAACCCTAACCCTAACCCTAAAACTAACCATAGCCCTGGCCCTATCCCAAACCCTAACCCTAACCCTAAACATAAACCTAGACCTAGCCCTAACCCTAACCTTAGCGTAACCCTAACCCTAACATAGACCTAACCCTAATCCTAAACCTAGCCCTAGACTTAACCCTAGCCCTAATCCTAACTCTACCGTAACCCTAGCCCTGGCCCTGGCCCTAGCCCTTACCATAACCCTAACCCTAACCCTACCCTAACTCTAATCATAACACTAACCCTAGCCCTTGCCCTAGCCCTAAACCTAACCCTAACCCTAACCCTTACCCTAAACCTAACCCAAGCCCTCACACTAGACCTAGCCCTAACCCTAACCTTAACCCGAACAATAGGCCTAGTCCTAACCCTAACCCTAACCCAACCCTAAAACAAGCCCTAGACCTAGCCCTAAACCTAAACCTAGCCCTAGCCCTAAACCTAACCCTAACCCTAACCCCAACCAAAATCCCAACCCCACCCTAACTCTACCTCCAACCCCAAACTCAACCCAACCCCATATACAACCCCAACCCTTAACCCTAACTCTAACGCGAACCTGAACCCTAACCGTAGCCCTAAACCGAACCCGACCAGAACCCTAACCCTAACCCTAACCCAAACCCCAACCTGAACCTGAACCCTAACCCAAACCCTAACCCTAATCCTGACACTAACCCTAACCCTAACCCTAACCCTAACGCTAAGCCTAAACCTAACACTAGACCTAACCATAACCCTAACCCTAATCCTAGACCTAGGACTAGCCCTAGCCCGAACAGTAACCGTAACCCTGGCCCTAACTTTAACCCTAAACCTAGCCCTACTCTAACACTAACCCCAGCCGTAGACCTGGCCCTAGCCCTAGCCCTAGCCCTAACCTAACCCTAACGCTAGTCCTGGCCCTGGCACTAGCCCTTACCCTAACCCTAACCCTAACCCTAGCCCGAGTCCTAACCCTAACCCTAACCCTAACCCTAGCACTAGCCATAGCCTTAACCCTAACCCTAACTCCAACACTTGCCCAAGCCCTAACCCTCATCCTAACCCTAACCCTAAACGGAACCCTAGCCCTAACCATAACCATAACCATAACCATAACCATAGCCATAGCCCTAACCCTAAACCTAACCCTAGCCCTAGCCCTAGACACAGCCCTAACCCTAAGCTTAACCCTAACCATAGCCCTAGTGCTAACTCTAACCGTAACCCTAATCCTAACCCAAGCCCTAGACCTAGCCCTAACCCTAACCCTAGCCCTAACCCTAGACCTAAAGCTAACCCTAGCCCTAGCACTAACCCTAACCCTAGCCCCAAACCTAGCCCTAACCCAACCCGAACCAGAACTCTAAACCTAACCCTAAGCCTAACCAGAACCCGAACCAGAACTCTAACCCAAACCCAACCTGAACCCGGACTCGAAACCGAATCCTAGCCCTAACACTAACCTTAATCCTAAACCTAACCCTAACCCTAACCCTAACCCTAACCCTAACACTAAAACTAACCCTAACCCTAGCCCTAGCCCTAGCCCAAGCCCTAACACTAACCCTAAACCTAACAGTAGCACTAACCCTTACCCTAACCCTAACCCTAACCCTAACCCTAACCCTAAACCTAGCTCTACCCCTAATGCAAACCCTAATCCTAATCTTAACCCTAGCCCTAGCCCTAGCCCTAACTCTAACCCAAAACCTAACCAAAAAACAAAGCCTTAGACCTAGCCCTAAACCTAAACCTAACCCTAGCCCTAACCATAGCCCTAACCCTAACCCTAACCCTAACCCTAAACCTAGCCCTACTCTAACCCTAACCCCAGCCCTAGACCTAGCCCTAGCCCTAGCCCTAGCCCTAGCCCTAGCCCTAACCCTAACCCTAAATATAACCCTAAACATAAACCGCTACCCCTAACCCTAACACTAATCCTAACCCTTATCTAGAGCTTGGCACTGCCCTAACACTAACCCTAACCCTAACACTCACCTTAGCCCTGATACTGGCTCTAGCCCTATCCCTAACCCTAAACCTAACTCTGACCCTAGCCCTAATCCCAACCCAAACTCTAAGCATAACCCTAGGCCTAGCCCTAACCCTAACACTAAACCTAACCCTAGCCCTAGGCCTAACCCTAACCCTCCCCTGACCCTAGGCCTAGCCCTAGCCCTAGCCCTAAGCCTAACCCAAACACTCACCCTAAGCCTAAACCTAACCCTAACCCTAGTGCTAACACTAACCCTAACCCTAACCCCAGCCCTAGCCCTATCCCTAAACCTAACCCTAATCCTAGCTCTAGCCCTGGCCCTAGCCCTAATCCTAACACTAGTCCTAACCCTTAACTAACCCTAGCCATAGCCCTAGCCCTAACAGTAAACCTAACCCAAGCCCCAGCCCTAACCGTAGCCCTACCCCTAACCCTAAACCCAAACCCTTAACCTAGCCCTAGATATAGCCCTAACCCTAAGCTTAAACAAAACCATAGCCCTAGTGCTAACTCTAACCCTAACCCTAATCCTAACCCAAGCCCTAGACCTAGCCCTAACCCTAACCAAGCCCTAACCCTAGCCCTAAAGAAAACCCTAGCACTAGCACTAACCCTAACCCTAGCACCAAACCTAGCCCTAACCCGAAACCGAACCCGAACCCTAAACCTAACCCTAACCCTAACACGAACCTGAACCAGAACTCTAACTCAAACCCAACCTGAACCCGAACCCGAAAACGAACCCTAGCCCTAACACTAACCTTCATACTAAACCTAACCCTAACCCTAACCCTAACCCTAACACTAAAACTAACCCTAACCCTAGCCCTAGCCCTAGCCCAAGCCCTAACACTAACACTAAACCTAACAGTAGCACTAACCCTTACCCTAACCCTAACCCTAACCCTAGCCCTAACCCTACCCCTAACCCTAACCCTAACCCTAGCCCTACCCCTAACGCAAACCCTAATCCTAATCTTAACCCTAGCCCTAGCCCTAGCCCTAGCCCTAAACCTAACCCTAACCCTAACCCTAGCCCTGATCCTGGCCCTAGCCCTATCCCTAACCCTAACCCTATCCCTAACCCTAGCCCTACCCCTAACCCTAACCTTAATCCTAAAACTAGCCCAGGCCCTAGTCCTAACCCTAACCCTTACCCTAGCCCTAGCCCTAGCCCTAGCTCTAGGCCTAAACCTAACTATAACCCAAGGCCTAAGCCTAGCCCTAGCTCTAACACTAACCCTAAACTTAACCCTAACCATAGCACTAGACCTAACCCCAACCCTAACCCTTACCCTACCAGTAGCTCTAGTCCTAGCCTTAGCCCTAGACATAGCACTAACACTAAACCTAGCCCTAACCCG
>CM027402.1:83957206-83979706 GCA_015711505.1 Sylvilagus bachmani | reverse complement strand
CCGTAACCCTAACCCTAATCCTAGCCAAAGCCCTAGCCCTAGCCCAACCGTAATTCTAACCCTGGCCCTAACCTAACCCTAACCCTAGCCCTAACTCTAACCCTAAACCTAGTCCTAGCCCTAGCCCTAGCCCTAGCACTAACACTAACGCTAACCCTAGCCCTAACCCTAACCCTATCCCTAACCCCAACCCTAACCATAACCCTAACCATAGACCACTAACTAACCATAACCCTAACCATTCCCCAACCCTAGTCCATTCCTAGTCCTAACCATAAACATAACCCGAACCATAGCCATAGCCCTAACCCTAACCCTAACCCTAAAACTATCCCTAGGCCTAGACCTAACCCTAACCCTGACTCTAGCCCTAATCCTAACCCTAGCCCTACCCATAACCCTAACCCAAACCCTAATCCTAGCCCAAACCTTAACCCTCACCCTAACCCTAACCCTGACCCTAACCCTAGACCTAGCCCTAAACATAACACTTACCATAACCCTAAACCTAGCCCTAGCCCTAGCCATCACCCTAACCCTAACTGTATCCCTAGACCTAGCCCTAAACATAACCCTTACCCCAGCCCTAGACCTAGCCATAACGCTAGCCCTAGCCCTAGCCCTAACCCTACCGCTAGCCCTAACCCTAACCCTAATCCTATCCCTAAACCTAACCCCAACCCCAACCCCAACCGCAACCCCAAGCCTAACCATAGCCCCAGTCCTAGCCCTATTCCTAACCCTAACCCTAACGCTAGTCCTGGCCCTGGCACTAGCCCTAACCCTAAACCTAACCCTAGCCCTAGCCCTAGCTCTAGCCCTAGCGCTAACCCTGACCCTAGCACTAACCCTAGCCCCAGCCCTAGCCCTAGCACTAACCCTATCCCTCCCATAACCCTAGCCCTGGCCCTGGCCCTATCCCTTACCCTAACCCTAACCCTAGCCCTACCCCTAACCCTAACCCTAACCCTAACCCTAACACTAGCCCGAGTCCTAGCCCTAACCCAAACCCGAACCCGAACCTTAAACCTAACCCAAACCCGAACCCGAACCCGACCAGAACCATAACACTAGCCCTAAACCTAACCCTAGCCCTAACACTAACCCTAACCCTAATCCTAACCCTAACCCTAACACAAAAACTAACACTAACCCTAGCACTAGCCCTAGCCCAAGCCCTAACCCTAACCGTAAACCTAACAATAGCACTAACCCTTACCCTAACCCTAAACCTAACCCTATCCCTAACCCTAGCCCTGCCCCTAACACTAACGCTAATCCTAACCTTAACCCTAGCCCTAGCCATAGCCCTAGCCCTAAACCTAACACTAAACCTAAACCTAGCCCTGACCCTGGCCCAAGCCCTATCCCTAACCCTAACCCATTCCCTAACCCTAGCCCTAACCCTAACCCTAAACCTAATTCTAGACCTGGCCCTGGCCCTAGGCCTAACCCTAAATCTTACCCTAGCTCTAGCCCTAGCCCTAGCTCTAGGCCTAAACCTACTCTAACACTAGCCCTACGCCTAACCCTAGCTCTAACATTAACCCTTACCTTAACCATAACCATAGCCCTAGACCTAACCCAAACCCTAACACTAGCCCTAATCCAAAAATAAAGCTAGCCTTAGCCCTAGCCCTAGCCCTAACCCTAACACTAAACCTAAACCTAGCCCTAAACAAAACCCTAACCCTAAACCTAACCCTAGCCCTAGCCCTAACCCTATCCCTAAATGTAACCCTAGCCCTGGCCCTGGCCCTGGCCCTATCCCTTACCCTAACCCTAACCCTAAACCTAGCCCTAAACCTAATCCTAAACCTAAGCCTAACACTGGCCCTAACCCTAGCCCTAGCCCTAACACTAACCCTAAACCTATCCCTAAACCTAACCCCAACCCCAACCCTAACCCCAAACCAAACCCTAACCCTAGCCGAAGATCTAACACTAACCCTAACCCTAACCCTAGAACTAGGCTTAGCCCTAACCCTAACCCTAACTCCAACACTCGCCAAGCCCTAACTCTAACCCTAATGCTAACCCTAAATAGAGGCCTAGACCTAACCCTAACCATAACCCTAACCATAGCCATATCCCTAACCCTAAACCTAACCCTAGCCCTAACCATAGCCCTAAAGCTAACCCTAGCCCTAGCACTAACCCTAACGCTAAACCCAAACCTAGCCCTAACCCGAACCCGAACCCGAACCCTAAACCTAACCCAAACCCTAACCCGAACCCGAAACAGAACCCTAACCCTAACCCTAGCCCTAGCCCTAACCCTAGCCCTAAACCTAACCCTAGCCCTAGCCCTAACCCTAACCCTAAACCTAAACCTAGCCCTAACCCTAACCCTAACACTAAACCTAACCCTAGCCCTAGCCCTAACCCTATCCCTAACCATAATCCTAGCCCTGGCCCTGGACCTATCCCTTAACCTAACCCTAACCCTAACCCTAACCCTAACCCTAACCCTAACCCTAACCCTAACCCTAATCCTAATCCTAAGCATAACACTAGCCCTAGCCATAAACCTAACGCTCACCCTAACACTAACACTACCCCTAGCCCTAGCCCTAGACCTAGCCCTAATCGTAACCTTAACCCTAACCATAGCCCTAACCCTAACCCTAATCCTAAACCTAACACTAGCCCTAGCCCTAAACCTAACGCTCACCCTAACCCTAACTCTAACCCTCACCCTAACCCAAGCCCTAGACCTAGCCCTAACCATAACCCTAAACCTAGCCCTAACCCTAACCCTGAAGCTAAAGCTAGCCCTAGCACTAACCCTAACCCTAACCCCAACCGCAACACCAACCCCAACCACAACCCTAACTCTACCTCCAACCCCACACGCAACCCCATCCCAAATAAAACCCCAACCCTTAACCCTAACCCTAATGAGAACACTAACCCTAACGCTAGCCCTAACCTGAACACGAACCTTTACATTAATCCTAACCCTAACCCAAACCCGAACCCAAAGCCGAACCCTAACCCTAACCCAAACCCGAAGCCGAACCCTAACCCTAACCCTAAACCTAACCCTAACCCTAACCCTAACCCTAACCCTAACCCAAGCCCTAGACCTAGCCCTAACCCTAACCCTAGCCCTAACCCAAACCCTAAAGCTAACCATAGCCCTAACCCCAACCCTAACCCTAACCCTAACCCCAAGCCTAGCCCTAACCCGAACCCGAACCCGAACACAAACCCTAACCTTAAATCTAACCCTAACACGAACCCGAAAACGAACCATAAACCTAACCCTAACCCTAACCTGAACCTGAGCCAGAACCCGAACCCTAACCCGAACCTGAACCCGAACCCCAACGCTATCCCTAACCCTAAAGCTAATCCAACACCTAACCTTAACCATAGCCTTAGAATTAGTCATATTCCAAGCTGTTACACAACACTAGCCCTAAAGCTAACCATAGCCCTAACCCCAACCCTAACCCTAGCCCTAACACTAACCCTAATCGTAAACCTAACACTAGCCCTAGCCATACCCCTAACCCTAGCCCTGATCCTAGGCCTAGCCCTAACACTAACCCTAACCCTAACCCTAACCCTAGACCTAGCCCTAACCTTAACCCTAACCCTAGCCCTAACCCTAGCCCTAAAGTAACCCTAGCCCTAGCACTAACCCTAACCCTAAACCCAAACCTAGCCCTAACCAGAACCCGAACCCTAACCCGAACCCTAACCCTAACCCTAGCCCTAACCCTAGCCCTAACCCTAACCCTTACCCTAATCCTAGCCCTAGCCCAAACCCTAAAACTTACCCTATCTCTAAACCTAACCCTGAATCTAGCCCTAAGCCTAGCCCTAGTTCTAACCCTAACCCTAACACTAAACCTAACCATAGTCCTATCCCTAACTCAAAACCTAACCCTAACCCTAGCCCTCGCCCTAGCCCTAACCATAGCCCTAACCCTAACCATAAACCTAGCCCTAACCCTAACCCTAACATTAGCTCTAACCCTAAACCTAACCCTAGCCCTGGCCCTAGCCCTAGCCCTAACCCAAACCCTAGCCCTAACCCTAGCCCTATCCCTATCCCTAGCCCTAACCCTATCCCTAACTGTATCCCTAGCCCTGGCCCTGGCCCTATCCCTTACCCTACACCTAACCCTAACCCTAGCCCTAACCCTAAACCTAACCCTAAGCCTAACCCTAGCCCTAGCCCTAACCTAACCCTTACCATAACCCTAAACCTAGCTGTAGCACTAGCCATCACCCAAACCCTAAACCTAACGCTAGCCCTAACCCTAACCCTAACCCTAACCCTAACCCTAACCCTAGCACAAGCCTTAGCCATAAGGCTAGCCCTAGCCCTATCCCTAGCCATTACCACTGCCCTAGATCTAACCCTAGCGCTAGCACTAACCCTAATTCTAACCATAACACTAACTCTAACCGAAGCCATAGACCTAGCCCTAACCCTAACTCTAACGCTAAACCTAACCCTAGCCCAAGTTCTAGTCCTAACCCTAACCCTAACCCTAAACCTAACACTAGCCCTAACCGTAAACCTAACCCTAATTCTAGGCCTAGCCCTAGCCCTAGCCTGAAATGTAACCCTAACCCTGGCCCTAACCCTAACCCTAACCCCAGCCATAACCCTAAACCTAACCCTAGCCCTAGCCCTAGCCCTAGCTCTAACACTAACCCTAAACCTGGCCCTAACCCTAACCATAGCCCTAGCCCTAACCCTAACATAACCCTAACCCTAGCCGTAGTCCTAACCCTAACAATAACCCTAACCATAGCCCTAGCACTAACCCTAACCCTAACCCTAACCCTAGTCGAATCCTAGTCCTAACCCTAACCATAACCCTAACCATAGCCATAGCCATAACCAAAACCCTAACTCTAAAACAAACCCTAGCCCTAGACCTATCCCTAATCCTGACTCTAGCCCTAACCCTAACCCTAGCCCTAGCCATAACCCTAGCCCAAACCCTAATCCTAGCACAAAACTTAATGCTAACCCTAACACTAACACTAGCACTAGCCCTAACCCTAACCATAAACCTATCCCTAAACCTAACCCCAACCCCAACCCCAACCCAAACCCAAACCCTAACCCTAGCCCAAGTCCTAGGCCTTACCCTAACCCTAACCCTAGCACTGGCCCTAGCCCTAACCCTAACCCTAATCCCAACACTCGCCCAAGCTCTAACCCTAAACCTAAACCTAACCCTAACCCTAACCCAAGCCCTAGCCATAACCCTAATAATAACCATGACCCTAAACATAGCCATAGCCCTAACCCTAACCCTAACCTTGGCCTAGCCCTAGACATAGCCTAACACTAAGCTTAACCCTAACCATAGCCCTAGTGCTAACTATAACCCTAACACTAACCCAAGCCCTAGACCTAGCCCTAACCCTAACCCTAACCCTAGCCCTAACCCTAGCCCTAAAGCTAACCCTAGCCCTAGCACTAACCCTAACCCTAAACCCAAACCTAGCCCGAACCAGAACCCGAACCCGAACCCTAAACCTAACCCTAACCCTAACCCGAACCCGAACCAGAACCCTAACCCAAACCCAACCTGAACCCGAACACAAAACCTAACCCTTGCCCTAACCGTAACCCTACCCCTAACACTAACCCTAATCCTAAATCTAACCCTAACCCTAACCCTAATCCTAACCCTAAAGCTAACCCTAACCCTAGCCCTACACCTAGCCCTAGCCCAAGCCCTAACACTAACCCTAACCCTAACCCTAGCCCTAGCCCTAACCCTAACCCTAATCCTAACCCTAACCCTAGCCCTAGCCCTAGCCCTAGCCCTAACCCTAACTTTAATCCTAACCCTAACCTTAGCCCTGACCCTGGCCCTAGTCCTATCCCTAACCCTTACCCTAACCCTAACCCTAAACCTATCACTAACCCTAGACCTAACCCTAACCAATACCCTAGCCTTGCACTAGCCAAAGCTCTAGCCCTAAACCTAACTCCAACCCTAGCCCTAAGCCTAGCCCTAGCTCTAACAATGACCCTAACCTTAAACCTAACCATAGCCCTAGACCTAACCTAACCCTAAACCTAGCCCAAACCCAAACCCTAACACTAGCCCTAACCCTAAACCTAACCCTAGCCCTAGCCCTAGCCCTAGCCCTAGACCTAACCATAACCCTAACCCTAAACCTAGCCCAAACCCTAACCCTAACCCTAAACCTAACCCTAACCCTAGCCCTAAACCTATCCCTATAATAACCCTAGCCCTGGCCCTGGACCTATCCCTTACCCTAACCCAAACCCTAACCCTAGCCCTAACCCTAACCCTAACCCGAAGCCTAACCCTAGCCCTAGTCCTAAACCTAACCCTCACCCTAACCCTAACACTAACCATAGCCCTAGCCCTAGACATAGCCCTAACCCTATCCTTAACCCGAACCAAAGCCCTAGCCCTAACTCTAACCCTAACCCTAACCCAAGACCTAGACCTAGCCCTAACCCTAACCCTAACCTAACCCTAAACCTAGCCCTAACCCTAACCCTGAAGCTAAAGCTAGCCCTAGCACTAACCCTAACCCTAACCCCAACCGCAACACCAACCCCAACCACAACCCTAACTCTACCTACAACCCCACACGCAACCCCTTCCCCAAAAAAACCCCAACCCTTAACCCTAACCCTAACGCGAACACTAAAACTAACTCTAGCCCTAACCCGAACACGAACCTTAACAGTAACCCTAACCCTAACCAAAACCCGAAGCCGAAGCTGAACCCTAACCCTAACCCTAACCCTAATCGTACACCTAACCTTAACCATAGCATTAGACTTAGTCACAGTCCTAACTGTTAACACAACACTAGCCCTAAAGCTAACCCTAGCCCTAACCCTAGCCCTAACCCTAAACCTAACCCTAGACCTAACCCTTAACCTAGCCCTAACACTAACCCTAATCCTAAACCTAACACTAGCCGTAGCCCTAACCCTAACTCTAAACCTAACCCTAGCCCTAGCCCTAGCCCTGGTCCTAACCCTAACCCTAACCCTAACCCAAACCCTTACCCTAGCCCTAGTCCTAGACCTAGCCCTAACCGTAACCTTAAACCTAACCCTATCCCTAGCCCTAAATCTAACCCTAACCCTAAACCTAACCCAAGCCCTAGACCTACCCCTAAACCTAACCCTAGCCCTAACCCTAACACTAAAGCTAACCCTAGCCCTAGCCCTAACCCTAACCCCAATCCTAGCACTAACCATAACCCAAACCCAAACACGAACCCTAACCCTAAATCTAACCCTAACACGAACCCGAACCCAAACCGTAACCCTAACCCTAATGCGAACCTGAACCTGAACCCGAACTCTAACCCGAACTTGAACCCGAACCCCAACGCTATCCCTAACCCTAAACCTAATCGAACACCTCACATTACCCAAGCCTTAGACTTAGTCATATCCAAGCTGTTAAACAACACTAGCCCTAAAGCTAACTGTAGCCCTAACCCCAACAATAACCCTAGCCCTAACCCTAACCCTAGCCCTAACACTAACCCTAATCCTAAACCTAACACTAGCCCTAGCCCTAAACCTAACCCTGCCTAACCCTAGCCCTGGCCCTAGCCCTAGCCATAACACTAACCCTAACCCTAGCCCTAACCCTAACACTTATCCTAGCCCTAGCCCTAGCCCTAGCTCTAGCTCTAACCCTAACCCTAAATTGGCCCTAAGCCTAGCCGTAGCTCTAAATCTAACCCTAACCCTAATGTTAACCCTAACCCTAGCCCTAGCCCTAACCCAAACCCTAACCCTAGCCCTAGCCCTAGACCTAACACTAACCCTAACCCTAACCCTAAACCTAGCCCTAACCCTAACCCTAAACCTAAACCTAACCCTAACCCGAGCCCTAAACCTATTACTAACCATAACCTTAGCCCTGGCCCTGGACCTATCCCTTACCCTAACCCAAAACCTAACCCTAGCCCTAACCCTAACCCTAGCCATAACCCTAACCCTAACCCGAAGCCTAACCCTAGCCCTAGTCCTAAACCTAACCCTCACCCTAACCCTAACACTAACCATAGCCCTAGCCCTAGACATAGCCCTAACCCTAACCTTAACCCGAACCAAAGCCCTAGCCCTAACTCTAACCCTAACCCTTACCCAAGCCCTAGGCCTAGCCCTAATCCTAACCATAAACCTAGCACTAACCCTAACCCTGAAGCTAAAGCTAGCCCTAGCACTAAACCTAACCCTAACCCCAAACCCAAACCCAACATCAACCCTAACTCTACCTACAACCCCACACGCAACCGCTTCCCAAAAAAAAACCCCAACCCTTAACCCTAACCCTAATGCGAACACTAACCCTAACGCTAGCCCTAACCCAAACATGAACCTTAACAGTAACCATAACCCTAACCAAAACCCGAACCCGAAGCCAAAACCTAACCCTAACCCAAACCCGAACCCTAACCCTAATCCTAACCCTAACCCTAACCCTAACCCTAACCCTAACCCTAACCCTAATCGTACACCTAACCTTAACCATAGCATTAGACTTAGTCACAGTCCTAAGAGTTAACACAACACTAGCCCTAAAGCTAACCCTAGCCCTAACCCTAGCCCTAACCCAAAAACTAACCCTAGACCTAACCCTTACCCTAGCCCTAACACTAACCCTAATCCTAAATCTAACACTAGCCGTAGCCCTAACCCTAACTCTAAACCTAACCCTAGCCCTAGCCCTAGCCCTAACACTAACCCAAACCATAGGCCTAGCCCTAGCCCTAACACTAAACATAAACCTAACCATAGCCCTAGCCCTAACCCTAACCCTAAACCTATCCCTAGCACTAGACCTAACCTTAACCCTAAACCTAACCCAAGACCTAGACCTACCCCTAAACCTAACCCTAGCCCTAACCGTAACCCTAACCCTAACCCCAAGCCTACCCCTAACCTGAACCCGAACCAGAACACGAAACCTAACCCTAAATCTAACCCTATCACGAACCCGAACCCAAACCCTAACCCTAACTCTAACGCGAACCTGAACCCGAACCCGAACCCTAACCCGAACCTGAACCCGAACAACAACGCTATCCCTAACCCTAAACCTAATCCAACACCTAACCTTATCCATAGCCTTAGACTTACTCATATTCCAAGCTGTTGCACAACACTAGCCCTAAAGCTAACCGTAGCCCTAACCCCAACAATAACCCTAGCCCTAAACCTAACCCTAGCCCTAACACTAACCCTAATCCTAAACCTAACACTAGCCCTAGCCCTAACCCTCCCTAACCCTATCCCTAGCCCTGGCCCTAGGCCTAGCCATAACACTAACCCTAACCCTAGCCGTGGCCCTAGCACTAACCCTAAAACTTATCCTAGCCCAAGCCCTAGCCCTAGCTCTAGCTCTAACCCTAACCCTAAATTGGCCCTAAGCCTAGCTCTAGCTCTATCTCTAACCCTAACCCTAACCCTAACCATAGCCCTAGGCCTAACCGAAAACCTAACACTAGCCCTAACCCTAACCCTAACCCTAGCCCTAGCCCTAGACCTAACCCTAACCCTAAACCTAAACCTAGCCCTAACACTAACCCTAACCCTAACCCTAAACCTAACCCTAACCCTAGCCCTAAACCTATCCCTAACCATAACCCTAGCCCTGGCCCTGGACCTATCCCTTACACTAACCCAAACCCTAACCCTAGCCCTAACGCTAACCCTAAACCTAACCCTAACCCTAGCCCTAGCCCTAAACCTAAACCTAGCCCTAACCCTAACACTAACCATAGCCCTAGCCCTAGACATAGCCCTAACCCTAACCTTAACCCGAACCAAAGCCCTAGCCCTAACACTAACCCTAACCCTAACCCAAGCCATAGGCCTAGCCCTAACCCTAACCCTAACCCTAACCCTAGCCCTAACCCTAACCCTGAAGCTAAAGCTATCCCTAGCACTAACCCTAAACCTAACCCCAACCCTTCCCCAACCCCAACCACAACCCTAACTCTACCTACAACCCCATACGCAACCCCATCCCCAAAAAAACCCCAATCCTTAACCCTAACCCTAACGCGAACACCAACCTTAACACGAGTCCTAACCCGAACACGAACCTTAACAGTAACCCTAACCCTAACCAAAACACGAACCTGAAGCCGAACCCTAACCCTAACCCTAACCCGAACCCGAACCCAAATCCTAACCCTAACCCTAATCGTACACCTAACCTTAAGCATAGCATTAGACTTAGTCATAGTCCTAACTTTTAACACAACACTAGCCCTAAAGCTAACCCTACGCCTAACCCTAAACTTAACCCTAGACCTAACCCTTACCCTAGCCCTAACCCAAGCCCTAGACATAGCCCTAAACCTAACCCTAGCCCTAACCCTACCCCTAAAGCTAAACCTAGTCCTAGCCCTAACCCTAACCCCAACCCTAGCCCTAACCTGTACCTGAACCAGAACACGAACCCTAAACCTAAATCTAACCCTAACACGAACCCAAACCCTAACCCTAACCCTAACCTGAACCTGAACCTGAATCCGAACCCTAACCCGAACCTGAACCCGAACCCCATCGCTATCCCTAACCCTAAACCTAATCCAACACCTAACCTTAACCATAGCCTTAGACTTATTCATATTCCAAGCTGTTACACAACACTAGCCCTAAAGCTAACCGTAGCCCTAACCCCAACAATAACCCTAGCCCTAAACCTAACCCTAGCCCTAACACTAACCCTAATCCTAAACCTAACACTAGCTCTAGCCCTAACCCTAACCCTAACCCTAACCCTAACCCTAGCCCAGTCCTAGCCCTAACCCTAACACTTACCCTAGCCCTAGCCCTAGCCCTAGCTCTAGCTCTAACCCTAACCCTAAACTTGGCCCTAAGCCTAGCCATAGCTCTAACCCTAACCCTAACCCTAACCCTAACCCTAACCCTAACCATAGACCTAGCCCTAACCAAACCCTAACCCTAACCCTAGCCCTAACCCTAGCCCTGGCCCTAGCCCTAGCCCTAACCCAAACCCTAACCCTAACCCTAGCCCTAGCCCTAGACCTAGCCCTAGCCCTAAACCTATCCGTAACTGTAACCCTAGAACTGGCCCTGGCCCTATCCCTTACCATACCCCTAACCATAAACCTAGCCCTAACCCTAACCCTAACCCTAACCATACCCTAACCCTAACCCTAGCCCTAGCCCTAGCCCTAGTCCTAACCCTAACCCTAACCGTAAACCTAGCCCTGGCCCTAGCCCTAGCCATAACCCTAACCCTAAACCTAAGCCTAAGCCTAGCCCTAGCCCTAGACATAGCCCTAACCCACACCTTAACCCGAACCATACAACTAGCCCTAACTATAACCATAACCCTAACCCTAACCCAAGCCCTAGACCTAGCCCTAAATCTAACCCTAACCCTAGCTCTACTCCTGACCAGGAAGCTAACCCAACCCCTAACGGTAACCCAAACCCTAAACCCAACCCCAATCCCAACCCCGAACCTAACTCTACCTCCAACCAAAAAACCCAACACAAACCCAAATAAAATCCCAACACTTAACCCTAACACCCCGAACACGAACCATAACCCTAACCCTAACCCAAACCAGAACCCGAAGCCGAACCCTAACCCTAAATCAACTCGAACCCGAAACCGAACCCTAGCTCTAACCATAACACTAATCATACACATAATATAACCAGCGCCTTAGACTTAGTCATAGTCCTAACTGTTAACACAACACTAGCCCTAAAGCTAGCCCTAGCCCTAACCCTAAATCTAACCCTAGACCTAACCCTAACCCTAGCCCTAACACTAACCCTAATCCTAAACCTAACACTAGACCAAACACCAACACTAGCACTAAACCTAACCCGAGCCCTAGCCCTAGCCCTAACACTAACCCAAACCCTAGGCCTAGCCCTAGGCCTAAGCCTAAGCATAACCCTAACCCTAGCCCTAGCCCTAGCCCTAGACCTACCTAGACCTAGCCCTAGCCCTAACCGTAAACTTAACCCTAGCCCTAGCCCTAGCCATAACACTAACCATAACCCTAACCCTAACCCAAGCCCTAGACCTAACCCTAACCCTAACACTAACCCTAGAACTAGCCCTAAACCTAAACCTTACCATAACCCTAAACCTAGCCGTAGCCATACAATTACCCTAAACATAACCCTAACCCTAGCAATAACCCTAACCCTAAACCTAGACCTAGCCCTAAACCTAACCCTAACCTGAGCCCTAGCCCTGGCCCTAGCCATAAGGCTAGCCCTAGCCCTAAACCTAGCCCTAGCCCTAGCCCTAACCCTAACCGTAATCCTAGACCAAGCCCTAAACCTAACCCTAACCCGAGCCCTAGCCCTAGCCCTAGCCATAAGGCTAGCCCTAGCCCTAACCCTAGCCCTAGCCCTAACCCTAACCCTAACCCTAACCCTAACCCTAACCCTAACTCTAACCCTAGAAATAGCCCTAGCCCTAACCCTAACACTAAAACTAAACCTAACCCTAGCCCTAGAACTAGCCCTAACCCTAACCCTAACCCTAAACCTAACACT
This sequence comes from Sylvilagus bachmani, assembly GCA_015711505.1. Classification (NCBI taxonomy): domain Eukaryota; kingdom Metazoa; phylum Chordata; class Mammalia; order Lagomorpha; family Leporidae; genus Sylvilagus; species Sylvilagus bachmani. The sequence goes on along the minus strand of CM027402.1, from coordinate 83,967,156 downwards.
AGCCCTAACTGTAAACCAAACCCTAATCCTAGTGCTAGCCCTAGCCCTAGCCCGAACCGTAACCCTAACCCTCGCCCTAACCCTAACCCTAACCCTAGGCGTAAACCTAACCCTAAACTTAGCCCTAGCCATAGCCCTAGCACTAACACTAACCCTAACCCTGGCCCTAACCCTAACCCTAGCCCTAGTCGTAACCCTAATCATAAACCTAACCATAGCCATAGCCCTAACCCTAAACCTAACCCTAAAACTAACCCTAGCCCTAGACCTAACCCTAACCCTGACTCTAGCCCTAATCCTAACACTAGCCCTAGCCATAACCCTAACCCAAACCCTAATCCTAGCCCAAAACTTAACGCTAACCCTAACCCTAACACTAAAATTAGCCCTAACCCTAACCCAAACCCTAACCCTATTCCTAAACTTAACCCCAACACCAACCCCAACCCTAACCATAGCCCAAGTCCTAGCCCTAAACCTAACCCTAACCCTAGCACTAGCCTAAGCCCTAACCCTAACCCTAACCCCAACACTCGCCCAAGCCCTAACACCAACCCTAACCCTAATCCTAACCCTAAGCAGAGCCCTAGCCCTAACCCTAACCAGAACACTAGCATTAACCCTAACCATAACCATAACTCTAACCATAGCCATAACCCTAACCCTAACACTAGCCCTAGCCCTAGCCCTAGACATAACCAAACCCTAAGCTTAACCCTAACCATAGCGCCTGCACTAACGCTAAACCTAACCCTACCCTAACCCTAACCCAAGCCCTAGACCTAGTCCTAACCCTAACCCTAACCCTAGCCTTAACCCTAGCCCTAAAGCTAACTCTAGCCCTAGCAATAACCCTAACCCTAACCCCAAACCTAGCCCTAACCCGAACCCGAACCCTAAACCTAAACGTAACCCTAGCCCGAACCCGAACCATAACCCTAACCCAAACCCAACCAGATCCTGAACCTGAAACCTAACCCTACCTCTAACACTAACCCTAATCCTAAATCTAACCCTAACCCTAACCCTAACCCTAAAACTAACCCTAACCCTAGCGCTAGCCCTAGACCAAGCCCTAACTCTACCACTAACCCTAAACCTAACAGTAGCACTAACCATTACCCTAACCCTAACCCTAGCCCTAACCCTAACCCTAACCCTAGCCCCAGCCCTAACCCTAATCCTAACCCTAACCCTAGCCCTAGCACTAGCCCTAGCCCTAAACCTAACCCTAACCCTAACTCTAGCCCTGACCCTGGCCCTAGCCCTATCCCTAACCCTAACCTTAACCCAATCCCTAACCCTAGCCCTAACCCTAACCCTAAACCTAATCGTACACATAACCTTAACCATAGCATTAGACTTAGTCATAGTCCTAACTGTTAACACAACACTAGCCCTAAAGCTAACCAAAGCCCTAACCCTAACCCTAACCATAGACCTAAACCTAACCCTAGCCATAACACTAACCCTAATCCTAAACCTAATACTAGCCCTAGCCTAACCCTAACCCTAACCCTAGAACTAGCCCTAGCCCTATCCCTACCCCTTGACCTAACACTAACCCTAAACCTAGCCCTAGCCCTAGCCCTAACCATAAACATAAACCTAAACATAGCCCTAGCCCTAACTCTAACCCTATCCCTAACCCTAACCCAAGGCCTAGACCTAATCCTAAACCTAACCCTAACCCAAGCCCTAGACCTAGCTCTAAACCTAACCCTAGAACTAACCCTACCCTAAAGCTAACCCTAGCCCTAGCCCTAACACGAACATGAACCCTAACCCTAAATCTAACCCTAACACGAACCCGGACCCTAACCCTAACCCTAACACGAACCTGAACCCGAACCCCAATGCTATCCCTAACCCTAAACCTAATCCAACACCTAACCTAAACCACAGCCTTAGACTGTCATATTCCCAGCTGTTACACAACACTAGACCTAAAGCTAACTGTAGCCCTAACTCCAACAATAACCCTAGCCCTAAGCCTAACCCTAGCCCTAACACTAACCCTAATCCTAAACCTAACACTAGCCCTAGCCCTAACCTTAACCTTGCCTAACCCTAGCCCTGGCCCTATCCCTAGCCTTAAAACTAACCCTAACCCTAGCCCAAGCCCTAGCCCTAACCCAAACCATAACCCTAACCCTAACCCTAGTACTAACCCTAACCCCAACCCCAATCCCAACCCCGATCCTAACTCTACCTCCAAATCCAAACCCAACCAAACCCCAAATACAATCCCAAAACTTAACCCTAACACTACCACGAACACTAACCCGACCCAGAACACGAACCATAACTCTAACCCTAACCCAAACCCGAACCCGAAGCCGAACCCTACCTAACCCGAACTCGAAGCCGAAGCCGAACCCTAACCCTACCACTAATCGTACATGTAACCTTAACCATAGCCTTAGACATAGTCATAGTCCTAACTGTTAACACACTAGCCCTAAAGCTAGCCATAGCCCTAACCTTAACCCTAACCCTAGACCTCACCATAACCCTAGCCTTAACACTAACCCTAATCCTAAACCTAGCACTAGACCAAACACTAACCCTAGACCTAAACCTAACCCAAGCCATAGCCCTAGCCCTAACACTAACCCAAGCCCTAGCCCTAGCCCTAATCCGAGCCCTAGCCCTAACCCTAACCCTACCCTAACACTAACACTAAACCTAGCCATAGCCCTAGCCATAACCCTAACGCTAATGCTAAACCTAACCCTAGCCATAGAACTAGCCATAACCCTAAACCTAACCCTAACCTAACACTAGATCTAACCGTAACCCTAACCCTGGCCCTAACCCTAACCCTAACCCTAGCCATAACCCTAACCCTAACCCTAGCCCTAGCCCTAGCCATAGCCCTAGCCCTAACACTAAACCTAACCCTGGCCCTAACCCTAACCTAGCCCTAGCCCTAGCCCTAACCATAACCCTAACCATAGCCCTCGCACTAACACTAACCCTAACAATTACGCTAACCCTAGTACAATCCTAGTCCTAAACCTAACCATAACCCTAACCATAGCCCTAGTGCTAACTCTAACCCTAACCCTAACCCCAACCCCAACCCAAGCCCTAGACCTAGCCCTAACGCTAACCCTAACTCTAGCCCTAACCCGAGCCCTAAAGCTAACCCTAGCCCTAAAACTAATGCTAACACTAACCCCAAAAGTAGCCCTATCTCGATCCCGAACCCGAACCCTAACCCTAACCCTAACCCAAACCTGAACCGAAACCTAACCCTAGCCCTCATCCTAAACCTAGCCCTAACCCTAACCCTAATCCTAAATGTAAAGCTAACCCTAACCTTAACCCTAAAAATAACACTAACCCTAGCCCTAGCCCTAACCCTAACCCTAAACCTAACCCTAGTCTAGCCCTAGCCCTAGCCCTAACACTAACCCTAAGCCTAGCCCTAGCCCTAGCCCTAACCCTAAACATAAACCTAAACATAAACCTAAACATAGCCCTAGCCCTAACCCTAACCCTAAACCTTACCCTAGCCCTAGCCCTAGACCTAGCACTAACCGTAAACTTAACCTTAACCATAGCCCTAGCCCTAACTCTAAACCTAACCCTAAACCTAACCCTTACCCTAGCCCTAACCCAAGCACTAGACATAGCCCTAAACCTAACTCTAGCCCTAACCTTAACCCTAACCCCAACCCTAGCCCTAACCCGAACCCTAACCCGAACACGAACCCTAACCCTAAATCTAACCCTAACACGAACCCAGACCCTAACCCTAACCCTAACGCGAACCTAAACCCGAACCCGAACCCTAAGCCGAACCTGAACCCGAACCCCAATGCTATCCCTAAACCTAAACCTAATCCAACACCTAACCTAAACGACAGCCTTAGACTTAGTCATATTCCTAGCTGTTACACAACACTAGCCCTAAAGTTAACCGTAGCCCTAACCCCAACAATAACCCTAGCCCTAACCCTAACCCTAGCCCTAACACTAAACCTAATCCTAAACCTACAACTAGCCCTAGCCCTAACCCTAACCCTGCCTAACCCTAGCCCTGGCCCTAGCCCTAGCCCTAATACTAACCCTAACCCTAGCAATAGCCCTAGCCCTAAACCAAACCCTAATCCTAACCCTAACACTAATCGTAACCCTAACCCCAGCTAGCCGTAACCCTAACCCTGAACCTAATCCTATCCCTAGCCATGGCCCTAGCCCTAAGCCAAACCCTTACTCTAGCCCTAGGCCTAGACCTAGCTATACCTCTAACCCTAAACCTAAACCTGGCCTTAAGCCTAGCCCTAGCTCTAACCCTAACCCTAACCCTAGCCCAACCCGTAGCCTAACTGCAGCCCTAACCCTAACCCTAACCCTAACCCTAGCCCTAACCCTAACCCAATACTAGCTCTAACCCTAAACCTAACCCTAGCCCTGGCCCTAACCCAAGCCCTAACACAAACCCTAGCCCTAACCCTAGCCCTATCCCTATCCCTAGCCCTAAAACTATCCCTAACTGTAACCCTAGCCCTGGCCCTGGCCCTATCCCTTACCCTACCCCTAACCCTAACCCTAGCCCTAACCCTAACCCTAAACTTAACCCTAGCTCTAGCCCTAGACATAGCCCTAAACTTAAGCTTAACCCAAAGCATAGCCCTAGCACTAACTCTATCCCTAACCCTAACCCTAAACCAAGCCCTAGACCTAGCCCTAAACCTAACCCTAACCCTAGACCTAACCCTAGCCCTAAAGCTAACCCTAGCCCTAGCACTAACCCTAACCCTACCCCCAAACCTAGCCCTAACCCGAACCCGAACCCAAACCCTAAAGCTAAACCTAACCCTAACCCGAACCCGAACCAGAACTCTAACCCAAAACCAACCTGTACCTGAACCTGAACCCTAACCCTAGCCCTAAACCTAACCCTGGCCCCTAAATTAACACTAATCATAAATCTAACAATAACCCTAACCTTAACCCTAAAAATAACCCTAACCCAAGCCCTAGACCTAGCCCAAGCCCTAGCCCTAACCCTAAACCTAACAGTAACATTAACTCTTACCCTAACCCTATCCCCAGCCCTAACCCTAACCCTAACCCTAAACCTAACCCTAGCCCTAACCCTAACCCTAACCCTAATCCTAACCCTAACCCTAACCCTAGCCCTAGCCCTAACCCTAGCCTTCCCCCTAAACCTAACCCTAACCCTAAACTTAGCCCAGACCCTGGTCCTAGTCTTATCCCTAACCCTAACCCTATCACTAACACTAGCCCTAACCCTAACGCTAAACCTAACCCTAACACTACCCTAGCCCTAACCCTAACCCTAGCCTAAACCTAGCCCTAGCCCTAACCGTAAACCTTACCATAGCCCTAGCCCTAGCCCTGGCTCTAGCCCTAACCCTAAGTCTAACCCAAGCCCTAATACTAGCCCTAGCCCTATCCCTAACGCTTACCCTAATCCTAGCCCTAAGCCTAACTAAACTTAAACCTAACCCTACCCCTAGCTCTCACCCTAACCCTAACCCTAACCATAGCCCTAGCCTTAACCCAAACCCTAACCCTAAACCTAGACGTAGCCCTAGCCATAGCCCTAGCCTTAGCCCTAGCCCTAATCCTAACCCTAACCCTAGCCCTAGCCCTAGCCCTAGCCCTAGCCCTAACACTAACCCTAACCCTAAACCTAACCCTAGACCTAGCCCTAACACTAAGCCTAACCCTAACCCTCACCCTAGCGAAAGCCACTGACTTGACCTAACCCTAACCCTTACCCTAAATCTAGCCCTAGCCCTATCCCTAACCCTTACCCTAATCCTAGCCCTAGCCCTAACTAACCCTAACCCTAGCCCTAGCCCTAGCTCTCACCCTAACCCTAACCCTAACCCTAACCATAGCCCTAGCCCTAACCCAAACCCTAACAATAACCCTAGCCGTAGCCCTAGCCATTGCCCTAGCCCTAATCCTAACCCTAACCCTAGCCCGAGCCCTAGCCCTAAACTTAACACTAACCTAATCCTAGCCCTATACCTAGCCCTAGCCCTAAAGCTAACCCTAGCCCTAGCTCTAAACCTAACCCTACGCTAGCACTAGCCGTCACCCTAACCCAATACCTAACCCTAACCCTAACCCTAACCCTAGCCCTAACCGTAAAACTAGCCCTATCCCTAGCCCTTCCCAAGCCCTAACTCTGCCCATAAACCTAACTCTCACTGTGAACCTAACCCTAACCCTAATGAAAGCCCTAGACCCAGCCCTAGCCCTGCCGTAGCCCTAACCCATCCCTAAACCTAACCCTATCCCGAACACTAACCCTAACACTAAACCTAACCCTAGCCCAAGCCCTAAATCTAATACTGACCCTAACCCTAAACTTAGCCCTAACCCTAACCGTAACCCTATCCCTAGCCATAATCCCTAAACCTAAGCTTAATAATAGCCCTAACTCTAGCCCTAGCCCTAACCCTAACCCTAGCTTTAGCCCTAGTCCTAGCCATGCCCTAGCCATAATCCTAACCCTAACCCTAACCCTAGACCCAACCCGAACCCTAACCCTAGCCTCAACCCTAACCCTAACCCTAACCTTAACCCTAACCCTAGCCCTAGTCTAACCCTAACCCTAAACTTAGTCCTACCCCTAACCCTAACCCTAACCCTAACACTAGACCTAGCCACTGCCCTAGCCCTATCCCTAACCTTTACCCTAATCCTAGCCCTATCCCTATCCCTAACCCTTACCCTAATCCTAGCCCTATCCCTAACCCTTACCCTAATCCTAGCCCTAGCCCTAACTGACACTAACCCGAACCCTACCCTTGCTCTCACACACCCTAACTAAACCTAACCCTAACCCTAACCCTAACCCTAACCTTAACCCTAACTATAGCCCTAGCCCTAACCCAAGCCCTAAACCTAACCCTAGCTGTAGCCCTAGCCTTAGCCTTAACTGTAACCCTAACCCTAACCCTAGCCCTAGCCCTAGCCCTAGCCATAACACTAACCCTAACCCTAACCCTGGCCCTAGCCCTAGCCCTAGCCCTATCCATAGCCCTAGCCCTAACCCTAACCCTAACCGTAACCCTAGCCCTGGCCCTAGCCCTAGGCCTAAACCTAACTCTAGCACTAGACCTAGCCGTCAACCTAACCCTAACCCTAGCCCTAACCCTAAAACTAAATGTAGCCCTAAACCTAACCCTGAACCTAGCCCTTGCCCTAGCCCTGCCCTGGCCCTAACCCTAGCCCTAACCCTAACCGTATCCCTAACCCTAGCCCTAGCCCTAACCCTCAACTTACCCTAACCCTAAACTTAACACTAACCCTAACCCTAACATTATCCCTAGCCGTAATCCCTAAACCTAACACTAAACCTAGACCTAAGCCTAGCCCTAGCTCTAACCCTAACCCTAAACCTAAACCTAACCATAGCCATAGCCCTAACCCAAACCCTAAACGTAGCCCTAACCCTAGTCCTAGCCCTAAACCAAACCCTAACCCTATACCTAGCCATAGCCCTAGGCCTAGCTATAACCCTAACCCTAACCCTAAACCTAGTCCTAACCCTAACCCTAACCCTAACTCTAGACCTAATACTAACCCTAGCCCTAACACTAACCCTGATCCTAAACCTAACATTAGACCTAACCATAACCCTAGCCCTACACCTAACACTAACCTTAGCCTAGCCTAGCCCTAGACCTAGCCCTAACCATAACCTTAACCCTAACCATAGCCCTAGCCCTAACTCCAACCCTAACCCTAAACCTAAATCAATCCCTAGACCTAGCCCTAAACCTAACCCTAACCCTAGCCCTAACCCTAACCGTGAAGCTAACCCTAGCCCTAGCGCTAACCTTAACACTAACTCCAACCCCAAAGAAAACCCTAACTGTACCTCCAACCCCAAAACCAACCCAACCCAAATAAAACCCCAACACTTAACCCTAACCCTAACGCGAACACTAAACCTAACGCTAGCCCTAACCCAAACCCGAACCCGAACCCTAACCCTAACCCTAACCCTAACGCTAACCCTAAACCTAACCCTATTCGTACATGTAACCTTAACCATTAGACTTAGTCATAGTCCTAACTGTTAACACAACAGTAGCACTACAGCTAACCATAGCCCTAACCCTAACCCTAACCCTGGACCTAACCCTAACACGCCCTAACATTAACCTAATCCTAAACCTAACATTAGACCAAACCCTAACCCTAGCCTTAACCCTAGACCTAGCCCTAACGGTAACCTTAACCCTAACCATAGCCCTAGCCCTCACTCTAACCCTAACCCTAACCAAAGCCATAGACATAACCCTAACCCTAATCATAAAACAAGCCCTAGTCCTAGCCCTAAACTTAACCCTACCGTAAACCTAACCCTAGAGCTAGCCCTAAACCTAACCCTAACCCTAGCCCTAGCCCTAACCCTAACCCTAACCCTAACCCTAACCTTAAACCTAGCCCTAGCCACTACCCTGGCCACTGCCCTAGCCCTAACCCTAACCCTGACCCTAACCCTAACCATAGCCCTAGCCCTAACCCTAACCCAAACCCTAACACTAACCCTAGACCTAGCCCTAGCCCTAGCGCTAGCCCTAACTATAACCCTAACCCTAACCCTAACCCTAAACAAAGCCATAGACCTAACCCTAACACTAACACTAACCCTATCCCTATCCGTAGAACTAGCCCTAACCCTAACCCTAAACCTAATCCTAGCCGTCAGCCTAACCCTAACGCTAGACCTAACCCTAACCCTAACCCTAACCCTATCCCTAGCTCTAACCCTAACCCTAAACCTAACCCTAGACCTATCCCTAACCCTAAGCCTAACCTAACACTAACCCTAGGGAAAGCCACTGCCCTAGACCTAACCCTAACCCTTACCCTAATACTAGCCCTAGCCCTATCCTTAACCATTACCCTAATCCTAATCCTAGCCCTAACTAACCCTAACCCTAGCCGTAATTCTCACCCTAACCCTAACTAACCCTAAACATAGCCTTAGCCCTAACTTAAACCCTAACCCTAACCCTAACCCTAGTCGTAGCCCTAGCCATTGCCCTAGCCCTAATCCTAAACCTAAACCTAGCCGTAGCCCTAGACTTAGCCCTAACTGTAACCCTAACCCTAACCCTAACCCTAACCCTAACCCTAGCCCTAGCCCTAGACCTAGCCCTAAAGCTAACCTTAGACATAGCCCTAAACCTAACCCTACGCTAGCACTAGCCATCACCCTAAACCTAACCCTAGCCATAACACTAACCCTAACCCTAGCCCTAACCCTAAACCGAGCCCTAACCATAAACCTAGCCCTAGCCCTAGCCCTTCCTAAGCCCTAACCCTATCCCTAAACCTAACTCTAAACCTAACCCTAGCCCTAGCCCTAACCCTAGCCCTGCCCTAGCCCTAAACCTCTCCCTAAACCTAAACCTAACCCTAACCCTAAACCTAACCCTAAACCTAACCCTAGGCCAAGCCGTAATTCCAATACTAACCCTAACCCTAACCTTAGCCCTAACCCTAACCCTAACTCTATCCCTAGCCATAATCCTAAACCTAACCCTAAACTTAGCCTTACTCTAGCCCTAGCCTTAACCCTAACCGTAACCCTATCCCTAGCCTTAGCCCTAGTCCTAGCCCAGCCCTAGCCCTAATCCTAACCCTAACCCTAACCTTGACCACACCCTAAACCTAACCCTAGCCCTAGCCCTAAACCTAATCCTAACCCTAGTCCTAGCCCTAACCCTAACGCTAACCCTAATGCTAGCCCTAGCCACTGCCCTAGCCCTAACACTAGTCCTAGCCCTAAACCTAACCCTACTCCTTTTTTTTATAACGCTTTTATTTAAAGAATATAAATTTCCAAAATACAGTTTATAGATTACAATGGCTTCCCCCCCCCATAACTTCCCTCCCACCCACAACCCTCCTCTTTCCCACTCCCTCTCCCCTTGCATTCA
>CM027402.1:83945321-83956706 GCA_015711505.1 Sylvilagus bachmani | reverse complement strand
CTGCCGTTGGTGTCCCGAACTGCGGGCTCCCACGCTCTCCTCGAAGGTCCACTGTGAATCACTAGTTCCAGAAGAGTTTCCTCTGCTGTTTCTTCCCCTGCTCTTCCTTGAACCTGCAGTATCTCCACTTTTATTAAACTGTCTCTCCCCGGACTATCGGTGTGCTGCCTTCCTATTCCGCCATCTTGCCCTAATCCCTAACCCTACTCCTAACCCTAGCCTTGCCACTGCACTAGCCCTACCCCTAACCTTTACCCTAATCCTAGCCCTAGCCCTATCCCTAACCTTTACCCTAATCCTAGCCCTAGCCCTAACTAACCCTAACCCTAACCCTAGCCCTAGCTCTCACCCTACACCTAACCCTAATCTTAAAACTAACCCTAACCCTAGCCCTAACCCTAACCGAAACACTAACCCTAACATTAGCCGTAGACCTAGACCTAGCCCTAACTGTAACCCTAACCCTAACCCTAGCCCTAGCCCTAGCCCTAGCCCTAGCCCTAACACTAACCCTAACCCTAACCCTGGCCCTAGCCTTAGCCCTAGACCTAACCCTAAACCAAAACGTAATCCTAGCCCAGACCCTAGCCCTAGGCCTAGGCCTAAACCTAACTCTAGCCCTAGCCCTAGCCGTCACCCTAACCCTAACCCTAGCCCTAACCCTAAACCTAAACATAGCCCTAACCCTAACCCTAACCCTAACCCTAGCCCTAGACCTAGCCCTAGCCCTGCCCTGGCCCTAAACCTATACCTAACACTAACCCTATCCCTAACCCTAACACAAACCCTTACCCTAGCCCCAGCCCTAACCCTCATACTAACCCTAACCCTAACATTAGCCCTAACCCTAACCCTAACCCTATCCCTAGCCATAATCCCTAAACCTAACCCTAAACCTAGCCCTAAGCCTGGCCCTAGCTCTAACCCTAACCCTAAACCTAACCCTAACCATAGCCCTAGCCCTAACCCAAAACATAAATGTAGCCCTAACCGTAGCCCTAGCACTAGCCCTAGCCATAGGCCTAACCCTAACCATAACCTAGCCCTAGTCCTAACCCTAACCCTAGCCCTAACCCTAACCCTAAACCTACCCTAGCCCTAACTCTAAACCTAAACCTAACCCTAGCCCTAACACTAACCCTAAACGTAACCCTAACCCTAACCCTAACCCTAACCCTAGACCTAACCCTAACCCTAGCCCTAAACCTAACCCTAACCATAACCCTAGCCCTAGCCCTAACCCTAACCCTAAACCTAACCCTAGACCTAGCCCTAACCCTAAGGCTAACCCTAACACTAACCCTAGCGAAAGCCACTGCCCTAGACCTAACCCTAACCCTTACCCTAATCCTAGCCCTAGCCCTATCCCTAACCCTTACCCTAATCCTAGCCCTAGCCCTAACTAACCCTAACCCTAAACCTAGCCCTAGCTCTCACCCTAACCCTAACCCTAACCCTAACCATAGCCCTAGCCCTAACCCAAACCCTAACAATAACCCTAGCCGTAGCCCTAGCCATTGCCCTAGCCCTAATCCTAACCCTAAACCTAGCCCTAGCCCGAGCCCTAAGCTTAACACTAACCCTAATCGTAGCCCTAGACCTAGCCCTAGCCCTAAAGCTAACACTAGACCTAGCCCTAAACCTAACCCTACCTGCCACTAGCCGTCACCCTTAACCTAACCCTAGCCTTTACCCTAACCCTATCCCTAAAAATAACTCTAACCCTAACCCTAACCTTAACATTACCCCTATCCCTTCCCCTAGCCCTACCCCTAGCCCTGCCCTAGACCTAACCCTCTCCATAAACCTAACTCTATTCCTAAACCTAACCCTAACCCTAAACCCAACCCTAGCCGAAGCCCTAATTCTAATACTAAACCTAACCCTAACCTTATCCCTAACCCTAACCCTAACCATATCCCTAGCCGTAATCCCTAAACCTAAACCTAAACTTAGCCCTAACTCTAGCCCTAGCCCTAACCCTAACCGTAACCCTAACCCTAGCCCTAGCCCTAGCACTGCCTAATCCTAACCCTAACTCTAACCCTAGACCCAACCCTAACCCTAACCCCAGCCTCAGCCCTAGCCCTATCCCTAACCTAATTCTATCCCTAGCCCTAAACCTAACCCTAGTCCTAGCCCTAACCCTAACCCTAATCCTAACCCCAGCCCTAGCCACTGCCCTAGCCGTAACCCTAACCTTTACCCTAATCCTAGCCCTAGCCCTATCCCTAACACTTACCCTAATCCTAGCCCTAACCCTAACTAACCCTAACCCTAACCCTAGCCCTAACTCTCACCCTAACCCTAACCCTAACCCTAACCCTAGCCCTAGCCCTAGCCCTAGCCCTAACACTAACCCTAAACATAACCCTAGGCCTGGTCCTAGCCCTAGGCCTAGGCCTAAATCTAACTCTAGCCCTAGCCCTAGCCATCACCTTAACCCTAACCCTAGCGCTAACCCTAACCCTAAACCTAGCGATAACCCTAACCCTAACCCTGGCCCTAGCCCTAGCCCTAGTCCTGCACTGGCCCTAACCCTATCCCGAACCCTAACCCTTTCCCTAACCCTAACACAAACCCTAACCCTAGCTCCAGCCCTAACCCTCATACTAATCCTAAACCTAACCTTAACCCTAACCCTAACCCTAACAATATCCCTATCCGTAATCCCTAAACCTAACCCAAATCTAGCCAAAGCCTATCCCTAGCTGTAAACCTAAACCTAAACCTAACCCTAACGATAGCCCTAGCCGTAACCCAAACCCTAAACGTAGCTCTAACCCTAGCCCTAGCCCTAGCTGTAGCCCAAACCCTAACCCTAACCCTAGCCCTAACCCTAAGTTAACACTAGCCCTAACCATAACCCTAACCCTAAACCTAGCCCTAGCCCTAACCCTAACCATAAACCTAACCCTAGGCCTAACCCTAAACCTAAACGTAGCCCTAAACCTAACCCTAACCCTAGACCTAACCCTAACACTAGCCTTAACATTGACCCTAATCCTAAACCTAACATTAGACCTAACCCTAACCCTAGACCTAAACCTAACCCTAGACCTAGCCCTAGCACTAACCATAAACATAAGCCTAACCATAGCCCTAGCCCTAAACCTAAACCTAACCCTTAGCCTAGCCCTAGCCCTAGACCTAGTCCTAACCCTAACCCTAACCATAACACTAGACCTGGCCCTATCCCTAGCCCTAGCCATAACCCTAACCCAAGCCCTAGACCTAGCACTAACCCTAACCCTAGCCCTAATCTTAACCCTGAAGCTAAAGCTAGCCCTAGTGCTAATCCTAACCCTAAACCCAACCCCAATCCCTACCCCAACCCTAACTCTATGCCAACCCCAAATCCAACGCAACCCCAAATAAAATCCCAACACTTAACCCTAACTCTAACACAAACACTAACCCTAATGCTAGCCCTAACCCGAACCCGAACATGAACCATAACCCTAAACCTAACCCAAACCCAAACCCGAAGTCGAACCCTAACCCTAATCCTAATCGTAATGTAACCTTAAACATAGCCTTAGACATAATCATAGTCATAACAGTTAACACAAAACTGGGCCTAAAGCTAATCCTAGCCCTAACCCAAACCCTAACCCCAGACCTAACCCTTACCCTAGCCTTAACACTAACCCTAATCCTAAACCTAACATTAGACCTAACCCTAACCCTAACCCTAAACCTAACCCCAGCCCTAGCCCTAGCCCTAGCCCTAACACTAACCCAAACCCTAGACCTAGCCCTAACCCTAACCCTAAACATAAAAGTAACCATAACCCTAGCCGTAAACCTAACCCTAACCATTACCCTAGCCCTAGCCCTAGACCTAGCCCTAACCATAACCTTAACCCTAATCATGGCCCTAGCCCTAACTCTAAACCTAACCCTATCCCTAGCCGTAATTCCTAAACCTAACCCTAAACCTAGCCATAAGCCTAGCCCTAGCTCTAACCCTAACCCTAAACCTAAACCTAACCATAGCCCTAGCCCTAGCCCTAAACCAAAACATCAATGTAGCCCTAACCGTAGCCCTAGCACTAGCCCTAGCCGTAGCCCTAACCCTAACCCAAATCTTAGCCCTAACCCTAACCCTAACACTAGCCCTAACCCTAACCCTAAAACTACCCTAGCCCTAACTCTAACCCTAAACCTAACCCTAGCCCTAACCCTAACCATAAACGTAGCCCTAACCCTAACACTAAACCTAGACCTAACCATAAACCTAGACTTAAACCTACACCTAACCATAACCCTAGCCCTAGCCCTAACCCTAACCCTAGCTCTAGCCCTAACCCTAACCCTAAACCTAACCCTAGACCTAGCCCTAACCTGAAGGCTAACCCTAACCCTAACCCTAGCTCTAGCCCTAACCCTAACCCTAAACCTAACCCTAGACCTAGCCCTAACCCGAAGGCTAACCCTAACACTAACCCTAGCGAAAGCCACTGCCCTAGACCTAAACCTAACCCTTAACCTAATCCTAGCCCCAGCCCTATCCCTAACACTTACCCTAATCCTAGCCCTAGCCCTAACTAAACCTAATCCTAAACCTAGCCCTAGCTCTCACCCTAACCCTAACCCTAACCCTAGCCCTAGCCCTAACTCAAACCCTAACAAAAATGCTAGCCGAGCCTTAGCCATTGCCCTAGACCTAATCCTAACCCTAAACCTAGCCCGAGCCCTAGCCCTAAACATAACACTAACCCTAATCCTAGCCCTAGCCCTAGCCCTAGCCATAAAGCTACCACTAGACCTAGCCCTAAACCTAACCCTATGCTGGCACTAGCCGTCACCCTAAACCTAACCCTAGCAATAACCCTAACCCTAACCCTAACCCTAGCCCTAACCCTAAACCTAGCCCTAGCTCTAGTGCTTCCCAAGCCCTATCCCTATCCCTAACCCTAACCAAAACCCTAGCCCTATCCCTACCCCTAACCCTGCCCTAGCCCTAACCCTCTCCCTAAAACTAACCCTAACCCTAAACCTAACCCTAGCCCAAGCCCTAATTCTAATACTATCCCTAACCCTAACCTTAGCCCTAAACCTAACCCTAACCATATCCCTAGCCGTAATCCCTAAACCTAATCCTAAACTTAGCCCTAACTCTAGCCCTAGCCCTAACCCTAACAGTAGCCCTAACCCTAGCCCTAGCCCTAGCCCTAGCCCTAATCCTGCCCTAATCCTAACCCTAAACCTAACCCTAGACCCAACCCTAACCCTAACCATAGCCTCAGCCCTAGCACTAACCCTAACCCAAATCCTAGCCCTAAACCTAACCCAAACACTAGCCCTAACCCTAACCCTAAACCTACCCTAGCCCTAACTCTAAACCTAACCCTAACCCTAGCCATAACCCTACCCTAACCCTAACCCTAGCCCTAACCCTAAACCTAGCCCTAGCTCTAGAGCGTCCCAAGCCCTATCACTATCCCTAAACCTAACTCTATCCCTAACCCTAACCAAAACCCTAGCCCTATCCCTACCCCTAGCCCTGCCCTAGCCCTAACCCTCTCCCTAAAACTAACCCTAACCATAAACCTAACCCTAGCCCAAGCCCTAATTCTAATACTAACCCTAAACCTAACCTTAGCCCTAACCCTAACCCTAACCCTATCCCTAGCCATAATCCCTAAACCAAACCCTAAACTTAGCCCTAAATCTAGCCCTAGCCCTAACCCTAACCGTAACCCTAACCCTAGCCATAGCCCTAGCCCTAACCCTGCCCTAATCCAAACCCTAAACCTAACCCTAGACCCAACCCTAACCCTAACCCTAGCCTCAGCCCTAGCCCTATCCCTAACCCTAATTCTAGCCCTAGCCCAAACCCTAACCCTAGTCCTAGCCGTAACACTAACCCTAACACTAACCCTAGCCCTAGCCACTGCCCTAGCCCTAACCCTAACCTTTACCCAAATCCTAGCCCTAGCCCTATCTCTAACCCTTACCCTAATCAAGCCCTAGCCCTAACTAACCCCACCCTTAACCCTAGCCCTAAATCTCACCCTAATGCTAACCCTAACCCTAACCCTAACCCTAGCCCTAGCCCTAGCCCTAGTCCTAGCCCCAACACTAACCCTAACCCTAACCTGGCCCTATCACTAGCCCTAGCCATAACCGTAACCCTAAATTAACCCTAGCCCTGGCCCTAGCCCTAGGCCTAGGCCTAAACCTAACTCTAGCCCTAGCCCTAGCTGTCACCCTACAACTTTCACTAGCCTTAACCTAACACTAACCGTAGCCCTAACCCTAACGCTAACCCAAACCCTAGCCCTAGCCCTAGCCCTAGCCCTGCCCTGGCCCTAACCCTATCCCGAACCCTAACCATATCCCTAACCGTAACACAAACCCTAACCCTAGCTCCAGCCTTAACCCTATACTAACCCTAACCCTAACCTTGGCCCTAACCCTAACCTTAACACTATCCCTAGCCGTAATCACTAAACCTAACCCTAAACCTAGCCATAGCTTTAACCCTAACCCTAAACCTAACCCTAACCATAGCCGAAGCCCTAACCCAAAACCTATACGTAGACCTAAACCTAGCCATAGCCCTAGCCCTAGCCGTAGCCCTAACCCTAACCCTAAACCTAGCCCTAACCCTAAACCTAACACTAGCCCTAACCATAACCGTAACCCTAACCCTAGCCCTAGACCTAACCCTAACCCTAAACCTAACCCTAGCCATAGCCCTAGCCGTCACCCTTAACCTAACAATAGCCCTAAACATAACCCTAACACTAACCCTAGCCCTAGTCCTAACCCTAACCCTAAACCTAACCCTAGCTCTAACCCTAACCCTAACCATTGTCCTAGACCTAACTCTAACCCTAACTCTAACCCTAACCCTAACCCTAACCCAAGTCCTAGACTTAACTCTAACCCTAGCCCTAGCCCTAAACCTAACCCTAACCCTAGCCCTAACCCTAAACCTAACACTAGCCCTAACCATAACCCTGACCCTAACCCTAGCCCGAGACCTAACCCTAACCCTAAACTTAACCCTAGCCAGAGCCCTAGCCGTCACCCTAAACCTAACAATAGCCCTAAACCTAACCCTAACCCTAACCCTAACCCTAGCCCTAGCCCTAGCCCTAAACCTAACCCTAAATCTAACCCTAGCTCTAACCCTAACCCTAACCATTGCCCTAGCCCTAACTCTTACCCTAACCCTAAACCTAACCCAAGTCCTAGACCTAAACCTAACCCTAACCCTAACCCTAGCCCTAACTCTAACCCTAGCCCTAGCCCTAGCACTAATCCTAAACCTAACCCTAACCCTAACCCTAGCCCTAGCCATAGCCCTAATTCTAACCATAACCCTAACCGTAACCCTAGCCCTGGCCCTAGCCCTAGCCATAACCCTAACACTAACCCTAACCATAGCCGTAGGCCTAGCCCTAGCCCTTACCCTAACCCTAACCGTAAACCTAGCTCTGGCCCTAGCCCTAGCCCTAAACCTAACCGTAGCCCTAGCTCTAGCCATCACCCTAACCCTAACCCTAGCCCTAAACCTAACCTTAACCCTAACCCTAACCCTAACCATAACCCTAGCCCTAGCCCTAGCCCTAACCCTAACCCTAGCCCTAACCCTAGCACTAGCTCTAGCCCTAGCCCTAAACCTAACCCTAACCCAACCGTAACCCTAACCCTAATCCTAGCCCTAGCCCTAGACATAGCCCTAACCCACACCTTAACCCGAACCATAGACCTAGCCCTAACTCTCACCCTAACCCTAACCCTAATCCAAGCTCTAGACCTAGCCCTAACCCTAACCCTAACCCAAGCCCTAACACTAACCCTGAAGCTAAAGCTAGCCCTAGCGCTAACCCTAACCCTAAACCCAACCCCAATCCCTACCCCAACCCTAACTCTATGCCAACCCCAAATCCAACGCAACCCCAAATAAAACCCCAACACTTAACCCTAACCCTAACACAAACACTAACCCTAATGCTAGCCCTAACCCGAACCTGAACACGAACCATAACCATAACCATAACCCAAACCCGAACCCGAAGCCGAACCCTAACCCTAATCCTAATCGTAACGTAACCTTAACCATAGCCTTAGAAATAGTCATTGTCGTAATAGTTAACACAACACTAGCCCTAAAGCTAACCCTAGCCCTAACCCTAACCCTAACCCCAGACCTAACCCTTACCCTAGCCCTAACACTAACCCTAATCCTAAACCTAACATTAGACGTAACCCTAACCCTAACCCTAAACCTAACCCCAGCCCTAGCCCTAGCCCTAGCCCTAACACTAACACAAACCATAGAACTAGCCCTAAACCTAACCCTAAACATAAACCTAACCATAGCCCTAGCCCTAACCTAACCCTACACTTACCCTAGCCCTAGCCCTAGACCTAGCCCTAAACGTAACCTTAACCCTATCCATAGCCCTAGCCCTCACTCTAACCCTAACCATAACCCTAACCCAAGCACTAGACCTAGCCCTAACCCTAACCCTAGCCTCAGCCCTAGCCATAACCCTAACACTAACCCTAGCCCTAGCCTTAACGCTAACCCTAACCCTAAACCTAGTCCTAGAACTAACCATAACACTAATAATTAGCCTAGCCCTAGCCACTACCCTAACCCTAACCCTAAACTTTACCCTAATCCTAGCCCTAGCCCTATCCCTAACCCTTACCCTAATACTAGCCCTATCCCTAACTAACCCTAACACTAACCCTAGCCCTAGCTCTCACCTGAACCCTAAACCTAACCCTAACACTAACCCTAACCCTAACCCTAACGCAAGCCCTAATGCTAACACTAACGCTAACCCTAACCCTAGCCCTAGCCCTAGCCCTAGCCCTGCCCTAAGCCTAAGCCTATCCCTAAACCTAACCCTGTTGCTAACACTAACCATAACCCTAAACCTAAACCTAGCCCAACACCTAACCCTAACACTAACCCTAGCCCTAACCCTAAACCTAGCCCCAGCCCTAGTCCTAGCCCTAACCCTAATCATAACCCTAACCATAGCCCTAGCCCTAGCCCTAGTCCTAACCCAAACCCTAACCGTAAACCTAGCCCTGGCCCTAGACCTAGCCATAACAATAACACTAACCGTAACCCTAGCCCTGGCCCTAGCCCTAGTCCTAGCTCTAAACCTAACTCTATTCCTAGCCCTAACCCTAACCCTAACCCTAATCCTAAACCTAACCCTAACCCTAACCCTAATTCTCGCCCTAGCCCTAGCCCTAACCCTAACCCAAACCCTAACCCAAGCCCTAACCCTAACCCTAAACCTAACGCTAGCCCTAGACCTAACCGTAAACCTAAACCTAACCCTAACCCTAGCCCTATCCACTGCCCTAGCCCTAACCCTAACACTAACACTTACCCTAATCCTAGCCCTAGCACTATCCCTAACCCTTACCCTAATCCTAGCCCTAGCCGTAACTAACCCTAACCCTAAACCTAGCCCTAGCTCTCACCCTAACCCTAACCCTAAATGTAACTCTAGCCCTAACCCAAACCCTAACCCTAAACATAGCCATAGCCCTAGACCTAGCCCTAGCCCTAGTCCTATCCCTAATCCTAACACTAACCCTAACCCTAACCCTAGCCCTAGCCCTAACACTAAACCTAAACCTAACCATAGCCCTAGACATAGCCCTAGCCCTAAAGCTAACCCTAGCCCTAACCCTGACCCTAACCCTAGACCTAGCCCTAGCCGTCACCCTAAACCTAACCCTAGCCTTATCCCTAACCCTAACCATAACCCAAACCCTAGCCCTAACCCTAACCCAAACCCTAGCCCTAACCCTAACCAAACTCTAACCCTAACCCTAACCCTAGCCCTAGCCCTAGACCTAGCCCTGCCCAAGTCCTAACCCTATGCCTAACCCTAACCCAAGGCCTAGCCCTAGCCCTGCCCTAGCCCTACCCCTATCCCTAAACCTAACCCTATCGGTAACCCTAGCCCAAGCACTAAACCTAATAGTAACCGTATACCTAAGCCTAACCCTATCCCTTGCAGTAATCCCTAAACCTAACACTAACCCTAGCCCAAACTCTAGCCATAGCCCTAACCCTAACCCTAACCCTAGCCCTAGCCCAGCCCTAGCCCATCCCTAGCCCTGCCCTAGCCCTGCCCCAGCCTTAATCCTAACCCTAAACCTAACCCTAACCTAAACCTAGCCCTATCCTTAGCCCTAGCCCTAACCCTAACCCTAAACATAACCCTAGCCCTAACCCTAACCCTAAACGTAGCCCTAACCCTAAGCCTAACTCTAGACCTAAACCTAACTCTAGAACTAACACTAACCCTAATCCTAAACCTAACATTAGACCTAAACCAAACCCTAGCTCTAAACCTAACCATAGACCTAGCCCTAGCTCTAACCCTAAACATAAGCCAAACGATAGACCTAGCCCTAAGCCAAAGCCTAACTCTTAGCCTAGGCCTAGCCCTAGACCTAGCACTCACCATAACATTCAACCTAACCATACACCTAGCCCTAACTCTAACCCTAACCCTAACCCAAGTCCTAGACCTAAACTTAACCCTAACGCTAACCCAAGCCCTAGACCTAGTGCTAACACTAACCCTAACCCTAAATCTAACCCCAGACCTAGCCCTAACCCTAACCCTAACCCTAACCCTAACCCTAGCCCTAGCCCTAACCCTAACCCTAACCCTAGCCCTAGCCACTGCTCTAGCCCTAAACCTAAACCTAGCCCTAACCCTAACCCTATCCCTAACCCTAACCCTAACCCTAACCCTAGCCCTAGCCCTAGCCCTAGCCCTAACCCTAACCCTAACCCTAACCGTAGCCCTAGCCACTGCTCTCGCCTTAAACCTAAACCTAACCCTAACCCTAACCCTAGCTCTAACCCTAACCCTAACCCTAACCATAGCCCTAGCCCTAACCCAAACACTAACCCTATCCCTAGCCATAGCCCTAGCCCTAGCTCTAATCCTAACCCTAACCCTAACCCAAGCCCTAGACCTAACCCTAACCCTAACCCTAACCCTAAATCTAACCCTAGACCTAGCCCTAACCCTAACCCTAACCCCAAACTTAGCCCTAGCCGTAGCCCTAACACAAACACTAACCCTATTCCTAGCCATAGCCCTAACCCTAGCTCTAAACCTAACCCTAACCCTAAACCTAGTCCTAAATCTAACTCTAGCCCTAGCCCTAGCCCTAACCCTCAACCTAACCCTAACGCTAACCCTATCCCTAGCCCTAGTCCTAAACCTAACCCTAACCGTAACCCTAGGCTTGGCCCTAGCCCTAGCCATAATCCTAACACTAATCCTAACCCTAGCCTTAGCCTTAGCCCTAGCCCTAACCTTAACAAAAACCCTAACCCAAACCCTAAACCTTACCCTAGCCCTAGCCCTA
>CM027402.1:83911256-83931256 GCA_015711505.1 Sylvilagus bachmani | reverse complement strand
TTAGGGCTAGGGCTAGCTTTAGGGTTTGGGTTAGGGCTAGTGCTAGTGCTAGTGCTAGTGTTAGGTTTAGGGTTAGGTCTAGGGCTAGGGCTATGGCTAGACTAGGGCTAGGGTTACGGTTAGGTTTAGTGCTAGGGCTATGTTTAGGGTTAGGTTTAGGGTTAGGTATATGGTTAGGGCTAGGGCTAGGGTTAGGGTTAGTGTTAGGGATAGGGCTAGGGCCAGGGTAAGGGCTAGGGTAAGGGTTAAGGTTAGGGTTTGTGTTACGGTTATTGCTAGGGCTATAGTTAGGTTTAGGATTAGGGTTAGTGTTAGGGGTAGGGCTAGTGTTAGGGTTAGGGTTAGGGTTAGGGTTGGGGTGAGGGCTAGGGTTTGTTTAGGAGTTCAGATTAGGGCTCGTGCTAGGCTTAGGTTTACAGTTATGGCTAGCGCTAGGGCTAGGGCTAGGGCTAGGTCTAGGGTTAGGGTTATGGTAGGGCTAGGGCTAGTGTTAGTTTTACGATTAGGGTTAGTGTTAGCGCTAGGCTTAGGTTTAGGGCTAGGATTAGGGTTGGGTATAGAGCTACAGTTAGATTTGGGCTAGTGTTTTATTAACAGTTAGGACTACGACTAAGTCTAAGGCTATGATTAAGGTTAGGTGTTTGATTAGTTTTTGGGTTAGGGATAGGTTTAGTGTTCGGGTTGGGTTCGGGTTCGGGTTAGGGTTTGGGTTCGGGTTAGGGTTCGGTTTCGGGTTTGGGTTAGGACTAGTTTTGGGGTTAGGGTTAGGTTAGGGCAAGGGCTAGGTTTAGCTTTAGGGTTAGGGTTAGGTCTAGCCTTATGGTTAGGTTTAGGGCTAGGTCTAGGGCTTGGGTTAGGGTTAATGTTGGAGTTAGAGTTAGGGCTAGGGCTATGGTTAGGGTTAAGGTTATGGTTTGGGCTAATCTAGGGCCAGGGCTAGGGTTAGGGTTAGGTTAGGTTTAGGGTTAGGGCTATGGCTATGATTAGGGTTATGGTTAGGTTTAGGGCTAGGGTTCGGGCTAGGGTTAAGGCTAGGGTTAGGGCTGCTTTTAGGGTTATGGTTAGGATTAGGGCTCCTGCTAATGTTACAGTTGGGGTTGGGGTTGGGATTAGGTTTAGGGTTAGGGTTAGGGTTAGATTTAGGGCTAGTGCAAGGGTTAGTGTTAGGGTTAGGGTTAGGATAAGGTTAGGGCTAGGGCTAGGGTTATGCTTAGGGTTATGGCTAGGGCTAGGGCTAGGGCTAGAGTCAACGTTAGGGTTAGGTCTAAAGCTAGGGTTAGTTTCAGCGTTAGGGTTAGGGTTAAGGTTATGGGTTTGGTTAGAGTTATGATTAGTGTTAGGCCTAGGGAGAGGGTTAGAGTTAGGTTTATGGTTAGGGTTAGGGCTAGGTCTAGGGTTAGGGTTAGGGTGATGGCTAGGGCTAGGTTAGGGTTAGGGTTAGGGCAAGGGCTAGGGCTAGGGCTAGGGCTAACTTTAGGGTTAGGGCTAGGGTTAGAGGTAGGCCTAGGGCTAGGGTTAGGTTTAGGGTTAGGTTTAGGATTAGGGTTAGGGCTAGGGCTAGGGCTAGGGTTAGGGCTAGGGCTAGGGCTAGGGCTAGGGCTAGGGTTAGGTTTAGGGATAGGGCTAGGGTTAGGTTTAGAGATAGGGCTAGGGCTAGGGCTAGGGTCAGAGTTTGGGCTAGGGCTAGGGTTAGGGTTAGGGTTAGGGCTAAGGTTAGGGTAGGGCTAGGTCTATGGTTATGTTTAAGGTTAGGGTTAGGGTTGGGGCGAGAGCTAGGATTATGGTTAGGGTTAGGGTTTGGGTTAGGGTTAGGGCTAGGGTTAGGGTTAGGGTTAGTGATAGGGTTAGGCTAGGGATAGGACTATGGATATGTTTAAGGTTAGGTTAGGGTTAGGGCTAGGGCTAAGGTTAGGGTTGGGGTTTGGTTTGGGTTAGGGTTAGGGTTAGGGTTAGGGCTAGGGCTAGGGCTATGGTTAGGGTTACGGTTATGGCTAGGGCTATGGTTAGGGTAAGGGTTAGCGATACGTTGGGGCTAGGGCTAGGGTAATGGTTATGGTTATAGTTAGGGTTAGGGTTGAGGCTAGGGCTAGGGTTATGGTTATGGTTAGGGTTTGGGTTAGCGTTAACGCTAGGGTTAGGGTTAGGGTTTGGGATAGGTCTAGGGCCAGGGTCAGGGCTAGGGTTAGGGTTAGGGTTAGGGTTAGGGCTAGTGCTAGGGCTAGGGCTAGACTAGGGTTAGGATTAGGGTTAGGGTTAGGGGTAGTGCTAGTGTTAGGGTTAGGGTTAGTGTTTGGGTAAGGACTAGGGCTTGGGTTAGGGCTAGGGTTAGGGTTAGGGGTAGTGCTAGTGTTAGGGTTAGGGTTAGTGTTTGGGTAAGGACTAGGGCTTGGGTTAGGGCTAGGGTTAGGGTAAGTTTTACTATTAGGGTTAGTGTTAGGTCTAGGGTTAGGTTTATGGCTAGGATTAGGTTTGGGTTTAGAGCTACAGTTAGCTTTACTGCTAGTGTTATATTAACAGTTAGGACTACGACTAAGTCTAAGGCTATGAATAAGGTTAGGTGTTGGATTAGGTTTAGGGTTAGGGCTAGGGTTAGGGTTCGGGTTAGGGTTAGGTCTAGAGCGGGGGCTAGGGCTAGAGTAGGGTTAGGATTAGGGTTAGGGTTAGCGTTAGGACTAGGGCTATAGTTAGGATTAGGGTTAGGGTTACAGTTACGGTTCGGATTCGGGTTAGCGTTAGGGTTAGGTTTAGGGTTCGGGTTCGGGTTCGGGTTAGGGCTAGGGTTAGGTTTAGGGTTCGGATTCGTGTTCGGGTTAGGGCTAGGGTTAGGTTTAGGGTTAGGGTTAGGGCTAGGGTTAGGGTTAGGGTTAGGCCTAGGGCTATGGTTAGGGTTAAGGTTATGGTTAGGGCTAGGTCTAGGGTTAGGTCTAGGGCTAGGGTTAGGGTTAGTGTTAGGGCTAGGACTAGGGTTAGCTTAGGGTTAGCGTAAGGGTTAGGGTTAGGGATAGGGTTTTGGCTAGATCTAGGGTTGGGTTAGGGTTAGGGTTAGGGTAAGGGTAGGGCTAGGTCTAGGGTTAGGGTTAAGTTTAGGGTTAGTGTTAGGGTTAGGGTTAGGTGAGGGTTTTGGTTATGGCTATGGCTATGGTTATGTTTATGGTTATGGTTAGGGCTAGGGCTTGGGCTAGTGTTAGGGTTAGGGTTAGATATAGGGCTAGGGTTAGGTTTAGGGTTAGGATTAGGCTTAGGACTTGGGCGAGTCTCGGGGTTAGGATTAGGGTTAGGGCTAGGGTAGGGCTAGGGTTAGGGTTAATTTATGGTCCAGGTTCGGGTTCGGATTTGGGTTAGGGCTAGGTTTGGTGTTAGGGTTAGGGTTAGGGCTAGGGCTAGGGTGAGATTTAGGGTTAGGGTTAGGGTTAAGTTTAGAGTTAGGGCTAGGGCTATGGTTAGGGTTAAGGTTAGGGTTAGGGCTAGGTCTAGGGCTAGGGCTAGGGCTAGGGTTAGGGTTACGGTTAGTGCTATGGCTATAGTTAAGTTTATGGTTAGTGTTAGGGCTCTGGCTAGGGCTAGCGCTAGGGCTATGGTTAGTCTAGGGTTAGTGTTACGGTTATGCTAGGGCTATGGTTAGGGTTAGGGTTAGGGTTAGGTTTAGGGCTAGGCTTAAGTTTAGGGTTTGGGTTAGGGTTAGGGCTAGGGCTAGGGCTAGGGCTACGGCTAGGGTTAGGGTTAGGGCTAGGGCTAGGGCTAGGGCTGGGCTACGCTTAAGGCTAGGGCTAGGGCAAGGGCTAGGGTTCAGTTTAGGTTTAGCTTTAGGGTTAGGATTAGGGCTAGGGTTAGGGTTAGGGTTAGGGCTAGGGTTAGGGCTAGGGCTAGGACTAGGGTTAGGGCTAGGGCTAGGGCTAGGGCTGGGCTAGGCTTAAGGCTAGGGCTAGGGCAAGGGCTAGGGCTCGGCTTAGGTTTAGCTTTATGGTTAGGGTTAGGGCTAGGGTTAGTGTTAGAGTTAGGGTTAGGGATACGGCTAGGGCTAGGGTAGTTCTAGGGTTAGGGTTAGGGTTAGGTTTAGGGTTATGGTTAGGGCTAGGGCTATGTTTATGTTTAGGGTTAGGGCTAGGGCTATGGCTAGGGATAGGGCTATGGCTTGGGTTAGGGTTAAGGCTAGGGCTAGTGCTTGGGCTAGGCTTATGGTTAGGTCTAGGACTAGGGCTAGGGATAGGGCTAGGTTTAGCGTTAGGGCTAGGGCTAGGGTTAGGGTCAGGGTTCCAGTTAGGGTTAGGGCTAGGGCTAGGCTTAAGATTAAGTTTAGGTCTTGGTCTAGGGCTATGGTGAGCATCAGGTTAGGTTTAGGCCTATGGCTAGGGTTAAGTTTAGAATTACGTTTAGTGTTAGGGCTAGGGTTAGGGTTAAGGCTAGGGTTAGGGTTAGGGTTAGGGCTTGGTTTAGCTTTAGGGCTCGTGTTGTGTTAACAGTTAGGACTATGACTAAGTCCTAAGCTATGTTTATTATTAGGAATAGGATTAGGGTTAGGGTTAGTGTTAGGGTCGGGTTCGGGTTCGGGTTCGGGTTAGGGTTAGGGTTCGTGTTCGGGTTCGGTTTTGGGTTGGGGTTAGTATTAGGGTTAGTTTTCGGGTTCAGGTTATGGTTAGGCTTAGGGTTGAGGTTGTGGTTGTGGTTGGGGTGGGTTTGGCATTGGAGGTAGAGATAGGGTTGGGGTTGGGGTTGCGGTTGGGGATAGGGTTAGGGTACGGGTTAGGGTTAGGTGTAGGGCTAGGGTTATGTTTAAGGTTAGGGCTAGACATGGGCTAGGGCTAGTGTTAGAATTAGGGCTAGGGTTAGGGTTAGGGTTAGGGTTAGGCTTAGAGCTATGGTTAGATTTAGGGTTAGGTTTAGGGTTAGGTCTATGGCTAGGTTTAGGGTTAGTTTTATGGGTAGGGTTAGGGTTAGGGTTAGAGCTAGGGCTAGGGCTAGGTTTAGGGTTAGGACTAGGGCTAGGTCTAGGGCTAGTGTTCGGGTTCGAGTTAAGGCTAGGGTTAGGGCTAGGGCTAGTGTTAGTTTAGGGTTAGGGTTAGGGTAGGACTTGGGCGAGTGTCGTGGTTACGGTTAGGGTTAGGTCTAGGGTTAGGGCTAGGGTTAGGGTTAGGGTTAGGGTTCGGGTTCATTTTCGGGTTAGAGCTAGGGTTGGGGTTAGTGCTCGGGCTAAGGTGAGTTTTAGGGTTAGGGTTAGGTCTCTGGTTAGGGTTAGGTTTAGGGCTAGGTTTAGGGTTAGGGTTAGGGCTAGGTCTAGGGCTTGGGTTAGGGTTAGAGTTAGGGCTAGGGCTATGATTATGGTTATGTTTAGGGTTAGGGCTAGGGCTAGGGCTAGGGTTAGGGCTAGGGTTAGGGTTAGGGCTATGTTTAGGGTTATGTTTAGGGTTAGGGCTAGGGCTAGGGCTAGGGTTAGCTTTAGGGTTAGGGTTAGTGCTAGGGTTAGGGTTAGGGCTAGGGTTTGGCTTAGGGTTAGGGTTAGGTCTAGGGCTAGGCTAGCGTTAGGGTTATGGCTAGGGCTAGGTTTAGGGTTAGTCCTGGGTTAGGGCTAGGACTAGGGTTAGGGATAGGGTTAGGTTTAGACCTGGGTTAATGTGTTCGTTAGGTTTAGGGTTAGTGTTAGGGCTATGGTTCGGGCTTTGATTAGGGTTGGGGTTGGGGTTGGAGTTAGGTTTAGGGTTAGGGTTGGGTTAGGGTTAGGGCTAGTGCTAGGGTTTGTGTTAGGGTTAGTCTTAGGGTCAGGTTAGGGCTAGGGCTAGGGTTATGGTTAGGGTTATGGCTAGGGCTAGGGCAAGGGCTAGGGTTAGGGTTAGGGTTAGGTCTAAGACTATGGTTAATTTTAGGTTTAGGGTTAGGGTGTCGGTTATGGTTATGGTTAGGGTTATGATTAGGGTTAGGGCTAGGGTTAGGGATACGGTTAGGGATAGAGTTAGGGTTAGGGCTAGGTTTTGGTTTAGGGTTAGGGTTATGGCTAGGGCTAGGGTTAGGGTTAGGGTTATGAATAGGGCTAGGGCTAGTGTTAGGGTTAGGGCTAGGGCTAGGGCTAGATCTAACATTAGGGTTAGGGCTAGACCTAGGGCTGGGCTAGGGTTAAGGTTAGGCCTAGGGTTTGGTTTAGGGTTAGGTTTATGTTTAGGATTAGGGTAGGGCTAACCTTAGGGTAATGGCTAGACCTAGTGCTAGGGCTAGGGTTAGGGTTAGGGCTAGGTCTAGGGTTAGGGTTACGGTTAGGGTTAGGGCTAGGGTTAGGGTTAGGGTTAGGGCTAGGGCTAGGGTTAGGGTTAGGGTTCGGGCTAGAGCTAGGGTTAGGGTTAGGGTTAGGGCTAGGCCTAGGGTAGGGCTAACATTAGGGTTCTGGCTAGACTTGGGCTAGGGCTAGTTTTACGGTTACGGATAGGGCTAGGTCTAGGGTTAGGGTTAGGGTTAGGGTTAGGGTTAGGCCTGGGTTAGTGTTAGGGTTATGTTTAGGGTTAGGGTGAGGGCTAATGTTAGGGTTAGTGTTAGTGCTACATCTAGTGCTAGGGTTAGGTTTAGGTTTAGGTCTAGGGCTAGGACTAGGGCTAGGGCTAGGTCTAGTGTTAGGTTTAGGGTTAGGGTTAGGGTAAGGGCAAAGTCTATGTTTAGGTTTAGGTTTAGTGTTATGGTTTGGGTTAAGGCTAGGGCTAGGGTTAGGGTTCGGTTTAGGTCTAGGGTTAGGTTTAGGGTTATGTCTAGGATTAGGGTTAGGTTTAGGGCTAGGTTAGGGTTAGTGTTAGGGCTAGGGCTAGCATTAGGGTTTGAGTTAGGGCTAGTTCTAGCGTTAGGGTTAGGTTTAGGGCTAGGGCTAGGGCTAGGGCTAGGTTTAGGTTAGGGCTAGGGCTAGGGTTAGGGTTATTGTTTAGGTTTAGGGTTAGGTTTAGGCCTTGGTTAGTGTTAGGGTTAGGGTTAGTGTTAGGGCTAGGGCTAGGGTTAGGGCTAGGGCTACTGCTAGGGTTAGGTTTAGGGCTAGGTCTAGGGCTAGGGATAGGTCTAGGTCTAGGGTTAGGGTTAGGGTTAGGTCTAGGGCTATGTTTAGGTTTAGGGTTAGGGATAGGGTTAGGGTTAAGTTTAGGGTTAGAGTTAGGACTAGGGCTAGTTTAGGTTTAGGGTTAGGGTTAGGGTAGGACTTGGGCGAGTTTCAGGGTTAGGGTTAGGGTTAGGGCCAGGGTTAGGGCTAGGGTTAGGGCTAGGGTTAGGGTTAGGCTTCGGGTTCGTATTCGGGTTGGAGCTAGGTTTGGGGTTAGGGTTAGTGTTAGGGCTAGGGCTAGGATGTTATTTAGGGTTAGGTTTAGGGCTCTGGTTAGGGTTAGGGTTAGGGCTACGTTTAGGGTTAGGTCTAGTGCTAGGGCTAGGGTTAGCTTTAGGGTTAGGGTTAGTGCTAGTGTTAGGGTTAGGGTTAGGGCTGTGTCTATGGTTAGGCTTAGCGTTAGGGTTAGGTCTAAGGCTATGGCTAGGGTTAGTGCTAGGTTTAGGTTTAGGGTTAGGGCTAGGGCTAGGGTTAGGTTTAGTGTTAGGGTTAGGTCTAAGTCTATGGCTATGGTTAGGGTTAGTGTTATGGGTAGGGTTAGGGTTTGGGGTAGGGCTAGGTCTAGGGTTAGGACTAGCGTTAGAGTTAGGGTTAGGGCTAGGCCTAGGGTTAGCTTTAGGTTTACGGTTAGGGCTAGAGTTAGGGTTAGGTTTAGGGTTAGAGTTAGGGCTATGGTTAAGTCTAGGGCTAGTGTTAGTTTTAGTGTTAGGGTTAGGGTAGGACTTGGGCAAGTGTTAGGGTTAGTTTTAGGGTTAGGTCTAGGGTCAGGGCTAGGGTTAGTGTTAAGATTCGGGTTCTTGGTTAGAGCTAGGTTTGGGGTTAGGGTTGGGGTTAGTGCTCATCTAGTGTGAGATTTAGGGATAGGTTTAGGGCTCTGGTTAGGGTTAGGGTTAGGGCTAGGTTTAGGGTTAGGGTTAGGGCTAGGTCTAGGGCTTGGGTTAGGGTTATGGTTTGAGTTAGGGCTTGGGCTATGATTAGGTTTATGTTTAGGGTTAGGGCTAGGCCTAGGGTTAGGTCTAGGGTTAGGGTTAGGGCTAGGTTTAGGATTATGTTTAGGATTAGGGCTAGGGCTAGGGCTAGGGTTAGCTTTAGGGTTAGGGTTTTGCTAGGGTTAGTGTTATGGCTAGGGTTTGGTTTTGGGTTATGATTAGGTCTAGGGCTAGGCTTAGGGTTTGGGTTATGGCTAGGGCTAGGGCTACGGTTAGGTTTAGGGTTAGTTTAGACCTGGGTTAGTGTTTTCATTAGGTTTAGGGTTAGGGTTAGGGCTATGGCTCGGGCTATGTTTAGGGTTGGAGTTGGGGTTTGGGTTAGGTTTAGGGTTAGGGTTTGTGGTTAGGGTTAGGGCTAGTGCTAGGGTTTGTGTTAGGGTTAGGCTTAGGGTAAGGTTAGGGCTAGGGCTAGGGTTATGGTTAGGGTTATGGCTAGGGCTAGGGCAAGGGCTAGGGTTAGGGTTAGGGTTAGGTCTAAGACTATCGTTAATTTTTGGGATATAATTAGGATTACTGTTATGGTTATGGTTAGGGTTATGATTAGGATTAGGGCTAGGGTTAGGGATACGGTTAGGGTTAGGGTTAGGGCTAGGTCTAGGGTTAGGGTTAGGGTTAGGGTTAGGGTTATGAATAGGGCTAGGGCTAGGGTTAGGTTTAGGGCTAGGGCTAGGGCTAGGGCTAACATTAGGGTTAGGGCTAGACCTAGGGCTGGGCTAGGGTTAGGGTTAGGCCTAGGGCTCGGGTTAGGGTTAGGTTTATGTTTAAGATTAGGGTAGGGCTAACCTTAGGTTAATGGCTAGACCTAGGGCTAGGGCTAGGTTTAGGTTAAGGGCTAGGTCTAGGGTTAGTGTTAGGTTTATGTTAGGGCTAGGGCTAGGGTTAGGTTTAGGGCTAGTGCTAGGTCTAGGGTTAGGGTTAGGTTTAGGGTTAGGTCTAGGGCTAGGACTAGGGCTAGGGCTAGGTCTAGTGTTAGGGTTAGGGTTAGGGTTAGGTTTAGTGTTAGGGCAAGGGCTATGTTTAGGCTTAGGATTAGTGTTAGGGATTGGGTTAAGGCTAGGGTTAGGATTAGGCTTCGGTTTAGGTCTAGATTTAGGGTTAGGGTTAGGGTTTGGGTTAGGGTTAGGTCTAGGATTAGGGTTAGGTTTAGGGCTAGGTTAGAGTTACGGTTAGGGTTAGGGCTAGCATTAGGGTTGGAGTTAGGGCTAGGGCTAGCGTTAGGGTTAGGTTTAGGGTTAGGGTTAGGCCTGGGTTAGTGTTACGGTTAGGGTTAGGGTTAGGGCTAGGGCTCGGGTTAGGGTTAAGGTTAAGGTTAAGGTTAGGGTTAGGCCTTGGTTAGTGTTAGGGTTAGGGCTAGGTTAAGGTTCGTGTTAGGGTTATAGTTAGGGATAGCATTAAGGTTGGAGTTAGGGCTAGGGCTAGGGCTAGGGCTAGGGCTAGGGCTAGGGTTACATTTTGGTTTAGGGCTAGGCCTATGTTTAGCGTTAGGATTAGTGTTAGGGTTAGGGATAGGGATAGGGATAGGGATAGTGTTAGGGTTAGGGTTAGGGATTGGGCTTGGGCCAGTGTCAGGACTAGGGGTCGGGACAGGGTTAGGGCTAAGGTTATCGTTAGGGTTAGGGTTAGGGCTAGGTCTATGTTTGGTTAGGGTTAAGGTTAGGGCTAGGGCTAGGGTTAGGTTTAGGGTACAGGCTAGGGTTAGGGCTAGGTTTTGTGTTAGGGTTAAGGATAGGGCTAGGGCTTTGGCTGGGCTAGGGCTAGGGCTAGGGCTAGGGCTAGGGTTAGGGTTATGGTTAGGGTTAGGGCTAGGTTTAGCTTTAGGGCTCGTGCTGTGTTAATAGTTAGGACTATGACTAAGTCTAAAGCTATGTTTATTATTAGGGATAGGATTAGGGTTAGGGTTAGTGTTAGGGTCGGGTTCGGGTTCGGGTTCGGTTTAGGGTTCCGGTTCGGGTTCGGATTTGGGATGGGGTTAGTATTAGGGTTAGTGTTTGGGTTTGGGTTATGGTTAGGGTTAGGGTTGAGCTTGTGGTTGTGGTTGGGGTGGGTTTGGCGTTGGAGGTAGATATAGGGTTGGGGTTGGTGATAGGGTTGGGGATAGGGTTAGGGTACGGGTTAGGGTTAGGTGTAGGGTTAGGGTTTTGTTTAAGGTTAGGGCTAGACATGGGCTAGGGTTAGTGTTAGGGTTAGGGCTAGGGTTAGGGTTAGGGTTAGGCTTAGAGCTCTGGTTAGATTTAGGGTTAGGTTTAGGGTTAGGTCTATGGCTAGGGTTTGGGTTAGGTCTAGGGCTATGGTTAGGGTTAGGGTTAGGGTTAGGGTTAGAGCTAGGGCTAGGACTAGGTTTAGGGTTAGGGTTCTGGCTAGGGTTAGGTTTAGCATTAAGGTTAGTGTTAGTGCTAGGGTTAGGGTTAGGGTTAGAGCTCGGATTAGGGTTGGGGTTAGGGCTAGGGTTCGCTTTAGGGCTAGTGTTGTGTTAAGGTAAGGACTATGACTAAGTATATTGCTTTGTTTAAGGCTAGGTGTTGGATTATGGTTAGGGTCAGGGTTATGGTTATGGTTTGGGTTCGAGTTAGGGTTAGGGTTAGGTTTAGGGTTAGAGTTAGGGCTAGGGTTAGGGCTAGGGCTAGTGTTAGTTTTAAGGTTAGGGTTAGGGTAGGACTTGGGCGAGTGTTGGGGTTAGGGTTAGGGTTAGGGCTAGAGTTAGGGTTAGAGTTCAGGTTCGTATTCGGGTTAGAGCTAGGTTTGGGCTTAGGGTTAGGGTTAGGGTTAGGGTTAGGGCTAGGGCTAGGGTTAGGGCTAGGGCTAGGGTTAGGGTTAGTGCTGGGTTAGGGCTAGGACTAGGGT
This sequence comes from Sylvilagus bachmani, assembly GCA_015711505.1. Classification (NCBI taxonomy): domain Eukaryota; kingdom Metazoa; phylum Chordata; class Mammalia; order Lagomorpha; family Leporidae; genus Sylvilagus; species Sylvilagus bachmani. The sequence goes on along the minus strand of CM027402.1, from coordinate 83,920,366 downwards.
TAGGTTTAGACCTGGGTTAATGTTTTGGTTAGGTTTAGGGTTATGGTTAGGGTTGGGGTTGGGGTTGGGATTAGGTTTAGGGTTAGGGTTTGGGTTAGGGTTAGAGCTATTGCTAGGGTTTGTGTTAGGGTTAGTCTTAGGGTAACGTTAGGGCTAGGGCTAGGGTTATGGTTAGGGTTATGCCTAGGGCTAGGGCAAGGGCTAGGGTTAGGGTTAGGGTTAGGTCTAAGACTATGGTTAATTTTAGGGTTAGTGTTAGGGTTACGGTTATGGTTATGTTTAGGGTTAAGATTAGGGTTAGGTCTAGGTTTAAGGATACGGTTAGGGTTAGAGTTAGGGTTAGGGCTAGGTCTTGGGTTAGCGTTAGGGTTATGGCTAGGGCTAGGGTTAGGGTTAGGGTTAGGACTAGGGCTAGGTTTAGGGTTAGGGTTAGGGCTAGGGCTAGGGCTATGGCTAACATTAGGGTTAGGGCTAGAACTAGGGCTGGGCTAGGGTTAGGGTTAGGCCTAGGGCTTGGGTTATGGTTAGCTTTAGGGTTAGGGTTAGTGCTAGGGTTAGGGCTGTGTCTAGGGTTAGTGTTAGCATTAGTGTTAGGTCTAAGGCTATGGCTAGGTTTAGGGTTAGGGCTAGGGCTAGGGCTAGGATCAGGGTTAGTGTTCAGGCTCGGGCTAGGGCAAGGGCTAGGATTATGGTTAGGTTTAGGGCTAGTGTTAGTATTAGGTTTAGGGCTAGGGTTAGGGTTAGCTTTAGAGCTAGGGCTAGGGCTAAGGCTAGGGCTAGGTTTAGGGCTAGAGTTTGTGTTAGGGCTAGGGATAGTGTTAGGTTTAGGGTTAGGCCTGGGGTAGTTCTAGGTTTAGGTTTAGGGTTAGCATTAGGGTTAGGGCTAGGACTATGACTAGGGTTAGGGTTAGGGTTAGGGTTAGGGTTAGGACTAGGCCTAGGTTTAGGGCTAGGTCTAGGTTTGGGTTTAGGGCTAGGGTTATGGCTAGGGCTAGGGTTAGGGTTAGGGCTCGTGTTAGGGTTAGGTTCAGGGCTAGGGCTTAGGTTAAGGTTAGGGCTAGTCTAGGGCTAGGGCTAGTGCTAAGGTTAGGGCTAGGGCTACGGTTACAGTTAGGGTTAGTGTTACGGTTTGGGTTAGGGCTATGGTTAGGGTTAGGGTTATGGCTTGGCCTGGGTTAGGGTGGGGTTTTGGTTGGGGTTGGTGTTGGGTTTAGGGTTAGGGTTAGGGTTAGGCCTAGTGCTAGGTTTAGGGTTAGGATTATTGTTAAGTTTAGGGCTAAGGTTAGGGTTAGGGTTAGAGTTATGGCTAGGGCTAGGGCTAGGGCAAGGGCTAGGGCTAGGGCTAGAGTCAGGGTTAGGGTTAGATCTAGGGCTATGGATAGTTTTAGGTTTAGGGTTAGGGCTATGGATATGGTTAGGGTTAGTGTTAGTGTTAGGGCTATGTTTAGGGTTATGCTTAGGCTTACGGCTAGGGCTAGGGCTAGGGTTAGTGTTAGTATTAGGGCTAGGGCTAGGGCTAGGGCTAGGGCTGGGGCTAGGGTTAGCTTTAGGGTTAGGGTTAGTGCTTGAGTTAGAGTTAGAGTTAGAGTTAGGGTTACGGCTGGGTCTAGGTTTAGGGTTAGTGTTAGGGTTATGTCTAAGGCTATGGCTAGGGTTAGGGTTAGTGTTAGGGGTAGGGTTAGGGTTAGGGCTGTGTCTAGGGTTCGGGTTAGCATTAGCGTTAGGTCTAAAGCTATGGCTAGGGTTAGGGTTAGTGTTAGGGCTAGGGCTAGTGTTAGGTTTAGCGTTAGGTTTAGGTCTAAGGCTATGGCTAGGGTTAGGGATAGTGTTATGGGTAGGGTTAGGGTTAGTGTTAGGGCTAGGGCTCGGGTTAGGGCTAGGGTTATGGCTAGGGCTAGTGCTAGGGCTCGCATTAGGGTTAGGTTTATGGCTAGGGCTAGTTTAAGTTTAGGGTTAGGGTTAGGGTTGGGTCTAGGATTTGGGTTTGTGTTAGGGTTCTGGCTAGGGCTAGGACTATGGTTAGGGTTATAGTTAGGGCTAGGACTAGGGCTAGGGCTAGGGTTAGGTCTAGGGTCAGGGTTAGTGTTCAGGATTGGGCTATGGCAAGGTCTAGAATTAGGGTTAGGTTTAGGGCTAGGGTTAGTGTTAGGTTTCGGGCTAGGGTTAAGGCTAGGGCTAGGGTTAGGGCTATTGTTTGTGTTAGGGCTAGGGCTAGAGTTAGGTTTAGGCTTAGGTCTAGGTCTAGGTCTAGGTTTAGGTTTGTGATTAGCATTAGAGTTAGGGCTAGGACTATGGCTAGGATTAGGGTTAGGGTTAGGGCTAGGACTAGTGTTAGGGCTAGGTCTAGGTTTGGGTTTAGGGCTAGGGTTATGGCTAGGGCTAGGGCTAGGGTTAGGGTTAGGGCTCGGGTTAGGGTTAGGTTTAGGGCTATGGCTAAGGGTAGGGTAAGGCTAGACCTAGCGCTAGGGCTAGTGTTAAGTTTAGGGCTAGGGGTAGGGTTACAGTTAGGGTTAGTGTTACGGTTAGGGTCAGGGCTATGGTTAGGGTTAGAGTTAGGGCTCGGCCTGGGTTAGGGTGGGGTTGTGGTTTGGGTTGGTGTTGGGTTTAGGGTTAGGGTTAGTGTTAGGCCTAGTGCTAGGTTTAGGGTTAGGATTATTGTTACTGTTGGATAGGGTTAGGGTTAGGGTTAGAGTTATGGCTAGGGCTAGGGTTAGGGCTAGGGCTAGAGTCAGTGTTAGGGTTCGGTCTAGGGCTATGGATAGTTTTAGGTTTAAGGTTAAGGTTAGGGCTATGACTATGGTTAGGGTTAGTGATAGTGTTAGGGCTATGGTTAGGGTTATGCTTAGGTTTAGGGCTAGGGCTAGGGCTAGGGTTAGGGCTAGGGTTAGTGTTAGTATTAGGGCTAGGGCTAGGGCCAGGGTTAGCTTTAGGGTTAGGGTTAGTGCTAGGTTATGGTTAGGGTTAAGTCTGTGTCTAGGATTAGGGTTAGCTTTAGGGTTAGATCTAAGGCTATGGCTAGGGTTAGGGTTAGTGTTAGGGGTAGGGTTAGGGTTAGGGTTAGGGCTAGGGCTAGGGCTAGCGTTAGGGTTAGGGCTAGGGTTACGGCTATGGCTAGGGCTAGGTCAAGTGCTCGCTTAGGGTTAGCTTTAGGGCTAGGGCTAGTGTTAGGTTTAGGGTTATGGTTAGGTTTATGTCTAAGGTTAGGGTTTGGGTCCGGGTTATGGCTAGGGCTAGGGCTAGTGTAAATGTTACGTTTAGGTTTATGGCTAGGGATAGTGTTAGGTTTATTGTTCGAGCTAGGGCTAGGGTAGGGCTAAGGTAAGGTTTATGGTTAGGACTAGGGCTAGTGCTAGGGCTAGGATTATGGTTAGGGCTAGGGCTAGAGCTAGGGCTAGGTTTAGGGTGAGGCCTAGGGCTAGGGTTAGTGTTAGGGTCACGGTTAGGGTTATGGCTAGGGTTAGGGTTGGTTTAGGCCTTGGACTAGGGCTAGGGCTAAGGTTAGGGCTAGGGTTAGGGTTAGTGTTCAGGCTAGGGCTATTGCTAGGTCAAGGGTTAGCTTTAGGTTTAGGGTTAGTGCTAGGTTTAGGGTTAGGGTTAGGGCTGTGTCTAGGGTAAGGGTTAGCGTTAGGGTTAGGTCTAAGGCTATGGCTAGGTTTAGGGTTAGTGTTAGGGGTAGGGCTAGGTTTACGGCTAGGGCTAGGGTTACTCTAGGACTAGGGCTAGGTTAAGGGCTCATGTTAGGGTTAGGTTTATGGCTAGGGCTAATATTAGGTTTATGGTTAGGGTTGGGGTTAGGTCTATGGTTAGCGTTTGGGTTAGGGTTATGGCTAGGTCTAGTGCTAGTGTTAGGTTAGGGTTAGGGTTAGGGCTAGGGCTAGTGTTAGTGTTAGGGTTAGTTTTAGGGCTAGGGCTAGGGTTAGGGTTAGAGTTTGAGCTAGGGCTAGGGCTAGAGTTCGGTTTAGGGTTAGGGCTGGACTAGTGCTAGGGCTTGGGTTATGGTTAGGGCTAGGTCTAGGGCTAGGCTAGGGTTAGGGTGAGGGCTGGGACTAGGGTTATTGTTAGGGTTACGGTTAGTGTTAGGGGTAAGGTTAGGGTTAGGTTTAGACCTAGGGCTAGGGCTAGGTTTAGGGTTATGGATTAGGGTTAATGTAAGGGTTAGGGTTAGGGATAGGTTTAGGGTTAGTGTTAGGGTTAAGATTAGGGTTCGGCTTAAGATTAAGGTTAGTTCTTGGTCTAGGGCTATGGTTAGCATCAGGTTATGGTTAGGGCTAGGGTTAGTGTTAGGTTTAGGATTAGGGTTAGTGTTAGGGCTAGGGTTAGGGTTAAGGTTAGGGTTAGGGGTAGGGCTATGGTTAGGGTTAGAGTTAGGGCTAGGGTTATGGTTAGGGTTAGGGTTAGGGCTAGGGTTAGGGCTAGGGTTAGGTTTGGGGTTTAAGTTTGGGCAAGAGCTATGGCTAGTGTTAGGTAGGGTTTGCGTTAGAGTACGGCTAGGTTTAGGGTTAGGGTTCGGGTTTGGGTTAGGACAAGGGCTATAATTAGGGTTAGGTTTAGGGTTTGGTTTAGAGCTAGGGTTAGGTTTATGGTTAGGGTTAGGGATAGTCTAGCGTTAGGGTTAGCGTGAGGGTTAAGTTTAGGGCTAGGGTTAGGGTTAGGTTTAGGCTTATGGGTAGTGATAGGGCTAGGGATAGCTCTAGAGTCAGGGTTAGGGTTAGGTCTAGGGCTAGGGTTAGTTTTAGGGTAAGGGTTAGGGTTAGGGTTAGGGTTAGGGATATGGCTATGGTTCATGTTATGGTTAGGGTAAGGGCTCGGGCTATTGCTAGGGTTATGGCTAGGGCTAGGGCTAGGGTTAGGGTTAGGGTTAGGGCTAGGGCTAGGTCTACGGTTAGGGCTAGTTTCAGGGTTAGGGTTAGGGTTAGCGCTAGGGCTAGGGCAAGGGCTAGGTTTAGGGTTAGGTTTAGGTCTAGGGCTAGGGCTAATACTAGGGCTAGTGTTAGGGCTAGAGTTTGTGTTAGGGCTAGGGCTAGAGTTAGGTTTAGTGTTAGGGCTAGGGCTAGGTCTAGGTTTAGGTTTAGGGTTAGCGTTAGGGTTAGGGCTAGGACTATAGCTTGGGTTAGGGTTAGGGTTAGGGTTAGGGTTAGGGTTAGGGCTAGGACTAGGTTTAGGGCTAGTGCTAGCGTTGGTTCTAGGGCTAGGGTTAAGGCCAGGTCTTGGGCTAGGGCTAGGGTTAGGGCTAGGGTTAGGGCTAGGGTTAGGGTTAGGTTTAGGGCTAGGGCTAAGCTTAGGGTTAGGGCTAGACCTAGGGCTAGGGATAGTGTTAGGTTTAGGACTAGAGCTAGGGTTACGGTTAGGGTTAGTGTTACGGTTAGGGTTAGGGCTCGGCTAGGGTTAGGGTGGGGTTAGGGTTGGGGTTGGGTTTGAGTTTAGAGGTAGGGTTAGAGTTAGGCCTATTGCTAGTGCCTGGGTTAGGGTTAGCACTAAGGTTAGGGCTAGGGTTAGGGTTAGGGTTATTGTTATGGGTAGGGCTAGGGCTAGGGCTAGAGTCAGGGTTAGGGTTAGCATTAGGGTTAGGGTTAGGGCTGTGTCTAGGGTTAGGGTTAGCGTTAGGGTTAGGTCTAAGGCTTGGCTATGGTTAGGGTTAGTGTCTGGGGTAGGGCTATGGTTAGGGTTATGTTTAGGGTTTGGGCTAGGTCTAGGGCTAGGGTTGGGGCTAGGGTTAGCATTAGGGTTAGGGTTAGAGCTGTGTCTAGGGTTAGGGTTAGCATTAGGGTTAGGTCTAAAGCTTGGCTAGGGTTAGGGTTAGTGTTAGGGGTAGGGTTAGGTTTAGTGTTAGGGCTAGGGCTAGGGTTGGGGCTAGGGCTAGGGCTAGGGTTATGGCTAGGCTAGGGCTAGGTCAAGGGCTTGCGTTAGGGTTAGGTTTAGTGCTGGGGCTAATATTAGATTTAGAGTTAGGGTTTGGGTTAGGTCTAGGGTTAGGGTTTGGGATTTGGGTTATGGCTAGGACTAGTGCTAGTTTTAGGGTTAGGGTTAGGGTTAGGGCTAGGGCTAGTGTTAGGGCTAGGGTGAGGGTTAGGGTTCGAGCTAGGGCTGGGGCTAGGGTTAAGTTTAGGGTTTGGGCTAGGACTAGTGCTAGGGCTAGGGTTATGGTTAAGGCTAGGTCTAAGGCTAGGGCTAGGGTTACGGTTAGTGCTAGTGCTAGGGTTAGTGTTAGGGTTACGGTTAGGGTTAGGGCTAGTGTTAGGGTTTGGTTTTGGGTTAGGGTTATTTTTATGGGTAGAGCTAGGTCTAGGGCTAGAGTCAGGGTTAGGGTTAGCATTAGGGTTAGGGTTAGGTCTGTGTCTAGGGTTAGGGTAGCGTTGGGGTTAGGTCTAAGGCTTGGCTAGGTTTAGGGTCAGTGTTTGGGGTAGGGCTATGGTTAGGGTTATGTTTAGGGTTTGGGCTAGGGCTAGGGCTAGGTTTAGGGCTAGGGTTAGTGTTAGGGTTAGGGTTAGGGCTGTGTCTAGGGTTAGGGTTAGCGTTAGGTTTAGATCTAAGTCTTGGCTAGGGTTAGGGTTAGTGTTAGGGGTAGGGTTTGGGTTAGGGTTAGGGCTAGGGCTATGGCTAAGGCTGGGGCTATGGCTAGGGATAGAGTCAGGGTTCAGATTAGGTGTAGGGCTAGGGTTAGTTTTAGGGATAGGGTTACGGTTAGGGATATGGCTATGGTTCATGTTATGGTTAGGGTTAGGGCTAGGGCTATTGTTAGGGTTAGGGCTAGTGTTAGTGCTAGGGTTAGTGTTAGTGTTATGATTAGGGCTAGGGCTAGGGCTAGGGTTAGGGCTAGGGTCAGGGTCAGTGTTAGGGCTAGGGCTAGGGAAAGGGCTAGGATTAGGGTTAGGTTTAGGGCTAGGGTTAGTGTTAGTTTTAGGGCGAGGGTTAGGGTTAGGTTTAGGGCTAGGGCTAGGGCTTAGGCTAGGGCTAGGGTTAGGGCTAGAGTTTGTGTTAGGGCTAGGCCTAGAGTTAGGTTTAGGATTAGGGCTAGGGCTAGGGCTAGGTTTTAGGTTAGGGTTAGCGTTAGGGTTAGGGCTAGGACTATGGCTAGGACTAGGGTTGGGGCTAGGGCTAGGGTTTGGGTTAGGGTTAGGGTTAGGGCTAGGGCTAGTGTTAGGGTTAGGGTTAGGTTTAGGGCTAGGGCTAGGGTTAGGGTTAGGGTTCGAGCATGGGTTAGGGCTAGGGTTAGGTTTAGTGTTAGGGTTAGGGCTAGGGCTAGGGCTAATTTTAGAGTTAGGGTTAGGTTTAGTGATATGGCTATGGTTTGTGTTAAAATTAGGGTTATGGTTCGGGCTATTTTTAGGGTTTGGGCTAGGGCTAGGGCTATGCTAGGTTTAGGTTAGGGTTAGGGCCAGGGCTAGGGCTAGGGTTAGGGCTAGGGTCAGGGTTAGTGTTAGGGCTAGTGCTAGGGTTAGGGTTAGGTTTAGGGCTAGGGTTATTGTTAGGTTTAGGGCTAGGTTTAGGGTCAAACTAGTTTTGGAGCAAAGTGAAAATCTTCTGTTCAACAAATGTATTTATTTTCATGCTTACAAACAAACATTTTATCGTGCCCACACTTTCTGTTGCATTCTCCCCAGAAAACTCGAATGTGTATGTTCTTTTTTTTTATTCAGCTGCCTCCCTTAAATTCAGCAGCAGAAAACAAACTGCTACATGCTAAATCATATTCAAAACCATTCAGTTTATGAAGAATATCCAGAAAACACAAACAAACACAGAGGCTGTAGCAAGATCTGGGATTGAGGTCGCCTCACCAAACCGGTTTATTCTGGTTTGAACCAGTGGTACCCAGACAAAGGGTTGTGGAATTTCAGTGAAATGAAGCCAGAAAATCACGGTCAATCTAGTTTTGGATCAAAGTGAAATTCTTCTGATCGACAAATGTATTTAAGTTCATGCTTACAAACAAATATTTTATGGTGCCCACAGTCTCTGTTGCATTCTCCCCAGAAAACTCGAATGTGTATGTTCTTTTTTTTTAATCCAGTTGCCTCCCTATCATTCAGCAGCAAGAAAACAAAATGTTACATGCTAAAATTCATTCAAAACCGTGCAGCCTATGAAGAATGTCCAGAAGACACAAACACAGAGGCTGTAGCGAGATCTGTGATGGAGTTAGCCTCAACAAATCGGTTCATTCCAGTTTCAACCAACCATATCCAGACAAAGTGTTATGGAATTTGGTTGAAATGAACACAGAAAATCACGCTCAAACTAGTTGCGGAGCAAAGTGAAATTGTTCTCATCAACAAATGTCTTTAATTTCATGCTTACAAACAAATATTTCATGTTGTGCAGAGTTTCTGTTGCATTCTGCCTAGAACCCTCGAAAGTGTGAGGTTTTCTTTGATCCAGTTCCCTCTGTGGCATTCAGGGGCAAGAAAACAAAATGTTGCATGCGAAAATTCATTCCAAACCATACAGTCCATAAAGAATGTCCAGAAAACACAAACAAACACAGAGGCTGTAGTAAGATCTGGGATTGAGGTCGCCTCTCCAAACCTGATTTTTCTGGTTTGAACCTGCCATATCTGAACAAAGTGTTGTGGAATTTCGGTGAAATGGACCCAGAAAATCACAGTCAAACTACTTGCGGAGCAAAGTGAAATTGTTCTCATCGACAAATGTCTTTAATTTCATGCTTACAAACAAATATTGCATGTTGCCCATGGTTTCTGTTGCATTCTGCCTAGAAAACTCGAATGTGTAAGGATTTTTTTTTATCCAGTTCCCTCCCTTGAATTCAGCGGCAGGAAAACAAACTGTTACATGCTAAAATTCATTCAACACCATGCAATCTACGAAGAATGTCCAGAATACACAAACAAACACAGAGACTGTAGCAAGATCTGGGATTGAGTTAGCCTCACCAAACCGGTTTATTCCAGTTTGAACCAGCCATATCCGGATAATGTCTTGTGGAATTTGGGTGAAATGGACACAGAAAATCATGGTCAAACTGGTTTTGCAGCAAAGTTCAATTCTCCAAACTGGTTTTGAGCAAACTGAAACTCTTCTCATCAACAAATGTATTTAATTTCATGCTTACAAACAAATAATTCATGTTGCCCACAGTTTCTGTTGCA
>CM027402.1:83895226-83910756 GCA_015711505.1 Sylvilagus bachmani | reverse complement strand
GCTAACCCTAACCTAAACCCTAGCCCTAGCCCTAGCCCTAATCCTAAAACTAAGTCTAGGCCTAGCCCTAACACAAACTCTAGCCCTAACCCTAGCCCTAGCCTTAGCCCTAGCCCTAGCCCTAAACCTAACCCTAACCCTCGCCCTAAAACTAACACTAACCCTAGCCCTAAACCTAACACTAATCCTAGCCCTTTCCCTAGCCCTAGCCTTAACACTAACCCTGACCCTAGCCCTAAACCTAACCCTAGCCCTAGCCCTAACCATAACACTAACACTAACCCTAGCACTAACACTAGCCCTAACCCTAGCAATAGCCCTAGCCCTAACCATAACCATATCACGAACCACAGCCATATCCCTAACCGTAACCCTATCCCTAAAACTAACCCTAGCCCTAGACCTAATCCGAACCCTGACTCTAGCCCTAGCCCTAGCCCCAGTCTTAGCCATAACCCTAACCCTAACCCTAACCCTAGCCCTAACCTTAACCCTAAACCTAACCCTAACCCTAGCACTAGGCCTAACCTAACCCTAAACCTAAACGTAAACCCAACTCCAACCCAAACCCCAACCCCAGCCTAACCCTAGCCGAGCCCTAACCCTACCCTAACCCTAGCCCTAACACTAACCGTAACCCTAACCCTGACTGTACCCTAGCCCTAGGCCTAACCTTAAAACTAGCCCTAGCCCAAGGTCTAGCCTAACCCTAAACTTAGCCGTAGCCCTAAAGCTAACCCAAACAAGAGCTCTAACCCTAGCCCTAGCCCTAGCCCTAGTCATAACCCTAGCCCTAGACCCAACTCTAGCACTAGCCCTAACCCTAGCCCTAGCCCTAACGCTAACCCTAACCCAAACCCTAGCCATAGTCCTAGCCCTAAACCTAACCCTAACCCAAACCCTAAACCTAGACCTAGCCCTAGCCCTAATCCTAACCCTAACCCTAACTCTAGCTCTAGCCCTAAAACTAACCCTAACACTAGCCCTAACCCTAGCCCTAGCCTTAGCCCTAGCCCTAGCCCTAAATCTAACCCTAACCCTAGCCCTATACCTAACACTAACCCTAGCCCTAAACCTAACCCTAATCCTAGCCCTATACCTAACACTAACCCTAGCCCTAAACCTAACCCTAATCCTAGCCCTTGCCCTAGCCCTAACCCTACCACTAACCCTGACCATAGCCCTAACCCGAGCCCTAGCCCTAGCCCTAACCCTAACCCTAGCCCTAGCCCTAGCCCTAAACCTAGCAATAGCCCTAGCACTAACCCTAACCATAACAAGAACCATATCCATATCCCTAACCCTAACCCTAACCCTAGCACTAGCCCTAACACTAACCATAAACCTAACCTAGCTCTAAACCAAACCCTAAACAAAACCTAACCATATCCCTTGCCCTAACCCAAACCCTAACCCAACCTAAACCTAGCCATAACTCTAACCCAAACCCTAAACCTAACCCTAACCATAACCCTTTCCCTAATCCAAAACCTAACCCTAACCCTAGCCCTAGCCCTAGCCCTAACCCTAACCCTAACCCTAACCCTAGTCCTAAATAACCCTAACCATAGCCCTACATCTAACCCTAAACTTAACCCTAACCCTAGCCCTAAATCTAACCCTAATCCTAAACATAACACTAACACTACCCCTAACAATAACCTGACGCTAACCATAGCCCTAGACCAAGAACTAAACTTAATCATAAGCCGAACACTAATCCTAACCCTAACCCTAATCCTAACACTATCACTAACCCTAACCCTAAACCTAACCCTTACCCTAACCCTAAACCACAACCCTAACCCTAGCCCTAGCCCTAGCCCTAAACCTAACCCTAGCTCTAACCCTAACCGTAACCCTAGCCCTAGCCCTAGACCAAGCCCTAACCATAACACTAGCCCTAGTATTAGTCCTAGCCCTAATCCTAAACCTAACCCTAGCCCCAGCCCTAGCTCGAACCCTAACCCTAACACTAGCCCTAACACTAGCCCTAGCCCTAACCCTAACCCTAAACCTAGCACTAGTCCTAGCCATAACCCTAACCCAAACACTAACCGTAGACATAACCCTAACTCTAAATCTAATATTAGCCCTAGCACTAAACCTAACTCTAATGCGAGCCCTTGACCTAGCCCTAGCCCTAGCCGTAACCCTAGCCCTAGCCCTACCCCAGCCCTAGCCCTAGCCCTAACCCTAGCAATAGCCCTAGCCCTAATCCTAACCCTACCCTAGCACTAGCCCTAACCCTAACCATAAACCTAACCCTAGCTCTAAACCAAACCCTAAACCTAAACGTAACCATATACCTTGCCCTAACCCAAACCCAAAACCAACCTAAACCTAGCCCTAACTCTAACCCAACCCCTAAACCTAACCCTAACCATAACCCTTGACCTAACCCAAAACCTAACCCTACAGCTAACCCATAACCCTAGCCTTAGCCCTAACCCTAGCCCTAGCCCTAACCCTAACACTAACCCTAACCCTAGCCAAGCCTTAGATCTAAACCTAACGCTAACCCTAACCCTAGACACAGCCCTAACCCTAACCCTAACGCTAACCCTAGCCCTAAACCTAGCCCTAGCCCTACCCCAAACCCTAAACATAACCCTAACCATAGCCCTACCCCAACCTAGCTCAAACCCTAAACCTAACACTAGCACTAGCCATAAACCTAACCCTAACACTTACACTAGCCCTAGCCCTAACCCTAACCCTAACCCAAACCCTAGCCCTAGCCCTAGCCATAGCCCTAACCCAAACCCTAACCTTAGACATAAACCTAACCATAACCCTAAACCTAACACTAGCCCAAACCCTAAAGCTAACCCTAATGCGAGCACTTGACCTAGCCCTAGCCCTAGCCATAACCCTAGCCCTAACCCTAACCCTAGCCCTAGCCCTAGCCCTAAACCTAACCCTAACACTACCCCTAACACTAACCCTAACCCTAGCCATAGCCTTAGATCTAAACCTAAAGCTAACCCTAATCCTAGACACAGCCCTAACCCTAATCCTAACCTAGCACTAACCCTAACTCTAAAGCTAACCTTAGCCCTAGCCCTAGCCCTAACTAACACTAACCCTAGCCCTAATCCTAACCCTAGCACTAAACCTAAACATAACCCTAATCATAGCCCTAACACTAACACTAACCCTAAACATAGCCATAGCCCTAACCCTAACCTTAAACCTAAAACTATGCATAGCCCTAGACCTAACCCTAAACCTGACTCTAGCCCTAGCCCTAGCCATAGCCCTAGCCATAACTCTAACCCTAACCCTAACCCTACCCTAACCGTAACAATAATCCTAACCCTAAACCTAGCACTAGGCCTAACACTAACCCTAACACTAAACCCCAACACCAACCCCAACCACAACCCCACCCTAACCCAGGCCGAGCCCTAACCCTAAACCTAACCATAGCCCTAACCCTAACCGTAACACTAACCCTAACTGTAACCGTACACCTAGCCCTAAATTTAACACTAGCCCTAGCGCTAAGTCTAGCCCTAACCCTACCCTTAGACCTAGCCCTAAACCTAACCCTAACAAGAGTCCTAACCCTAACCCTAGCCCTAGCCCTAGCCATATCCCTAGCCCTAAACCCAAACCTAGCCCTAGCCCTAACACTAGTCCTAGCCCTAACCCTAACCCGAACCCTAACCCTAGACATAGTCCTAGCCCTAACCCTAATGCTAATCACAAACCTAAACCTAGACCTGGCCCTAGCCCTAAACCTAAACCTAACTCTAGCCCTAGCGCTAACACAAACAATAGCCCTAACCCTAGCCCTAGCCTTAGCCCTAGCCCTAGCCCGAAACCTAACCCTAAACCTAGTCCTAAACCTAACACTAACCCTAGCCCTAAACCTAACCCTAATTCTAGCCCTGGCCCTAGCCCGAGCCTGAACACTAACCCTGACCCTAGACCTAACCCTAGCCCTAGCCCTAGCACTAGCCCTAACTCTAACCCTAACCATAGTCCTAGCCCTAGCCATAACCCTAACCCAAACCCAAATCCTAGACCCAACCCTAACCCTAACCCTAAACCTAAAACTAGCCCTAGCCATAAACCTAACCCTAATGCGAGTCCTAGCCCTAGCCCTAGCCATAACCCTGGCCCTAACCCGAGCCCTAGCCCTAACACTAACCCTAACCCTAACCATAACACTAACCCTAACCCTAGCCATAGCCTTAGACCTAACCCTAATGCTAAACCTAACCCGAGCCCTAGCCCTAACACTAACCCTAACCCTAACCATAACACTAACCCTAACCCTAGCCATAGCCTTAGACCTAACCCTAACGCTAAACCTAACCCTAGCCCTAGCCATAACCCTAGACCTAACCACAACTCTAGACCTAGCCCTAACCCTAGTCCTAGTCCTAACCCTAACCCTAACCCTAACCCTAGCCATAGTCCTAGACCTAACCCTAACGCTAACCCTAAACCTAAACCTAGACCTACCCCAGGCCTAACACTAAACCTAACACTAGCCCTAGCCCTAACACAAACTCTAGCTCTAAACCTAGCCCTAGCCTCAGCCCTAGCCCTAGCTCTAAACCTAACACTAACCCTAGCCCTAAACCTAACACTAACACTAGCCGTAAACCTAACCATAATGCTAGCACTTGCTCTAGCCCGAGCATGAACACTAACCCTGATCCTAGCCCTAACCCTAGCCCTAGCCCTAGCCCTAGCCCTAGCCTTAGCCCTAACTCTAACCCTAACCATAGTCCTAGCCCTAGCCATAACCCTAACCAAAAACAAAAACCTAGACTCAACCCTAACACTAACCCTAAACCTAACTAGACCTAGCCATAAACCTAACCCTAACCCTAGCCATAGCCTTAGACCTAACGCTAACGCTAACACTAACCCTAGGCACAGCCCTAACCCTAACCCTAACCCGAGCACTAACCCTAACTCTAAAGCTAACCCTAACCCGAGCCCTAGGCCTAACCCTAACCCTAGCCCAGCCCTAGGTCTAGCCCTAACCCTAATGTTAGCTCTAGCCCTAGCCCTAGCACTAACCCTAACCCTAATCCTAGCCCTAGTCCTAACCCTAACCCTAACCCTAGCCCTAGCCATAACCCTAACCCTAACCCAAGACCTAGCCCTATCCCTAACCCTAACCCTAACCGTATCCCTAACCCTAGCCCTAACACTAAAATTAACCATAGTATTACACCTAACCCTAACCCTAACCCTAGTCCTTGCCCTAGCCCTAGGCATAACCCTAACCATAACCCTAGCCCTAGCCCTAACCTTACCCTAAGCCTAACCCTAACACAAACCCTAGCAATAGCTCTAACCCTAACCCAAATCCTAACCCTAAACCTAACCCCAACCCCAACCCCAACCCTAACCATAGCCCGAACCATAGCCCTTACACTAACCCTAAACCTAACCAAAACATTAACCCAGGTCTAAACCTAACCCTAACCCTAACCCTAGTCCTAGCCCTAACCCAGCACTAACCCTAACCCTAGCCCTAGCCCTAACCCTAGCCCTAGCCATAACCCAAACCCTAAGCCTAGCCCTAGACCTAAACCTAACCCTAAGCCAAACCCTAGCCCTAACCCTAATCCTAGCACTAACCCTAACCCTAAAGCTAACCCTAGCCCTAGTACTAGACCTAACCCTAAACCTAGCCCTAACCCTAACCCTAGCCCTAGCCCTAACCCTAAACATAATGCTAACCATAACCCTAGCCCTAACTCTAACCCTAACCCTATCCCAAGCCCTAGACCTAGCCCTAATCCTAACCCTAAACCTAGCCCTAACCTTAACCCTAACCATAGCCCTAAACCTAATCCTAAATCTCACCCTAGCATGAGCACTAACCCTAACCCTAAGCCCAAACCTAGCTCTAACCCAAATACGAACCCGAACTCTAACCCTAACCCTAGCCCTAACCCTAACACTAACCCTGACACTCGCCCAAATCCTACCCTAACCCTAACCTTAAAACTAACACTAGCCCTAGCCCTGACCCTGGCCCCAACTCTAACCCTAAACCTAACCCTAAACCTAGCCCTGACCGTAAACCTAAAACTAACCCTAGCCCTAGCCCTAACCCTAACCCTAACGCTAGCCCTAACCCTAACCCTAACGCTAGCCCTAACCCTAGACCTAACCTAACCCTAACCCTAACCCTATCCGTAACACTAACCCTAACCCTAGCCATTGCATTAGACCTAACCATAACACTAAACCTAACCCTAGCCCTAGCCCTAACCCTAACCCTAACCCTAACCCTAGCCCTAACCTTAGCCATAGCCTTAGACGTAACTTAACGCTAATCCTAACCCTAGACACAGCCCTAACCCTAACGCTAACACTAGCACTAATCCTAAACCTAAAGCTAACCCTGGCCCTAGCACTAGACCTAACCCTAAACCTACCCCTAACCCTAACACTAACCCTAACAAGAGCCCTAAACCTAACCCTAAATCTCACCATAGCCCTAGCCCTGACACTAACCCTAACCCCAAACCTAGCTCTAACCCGAATATGAACCCGAAGCCTAACCCTAACCCTACCCCTAACACTAGCCCGAACCCTAACCCTAACCCCGACACTCACCCAAGTCCTACCCTAACCCTAACCCTAAACCTAACCCTAGCCCTAGCCCTAACCCTAACCCTAACGCTAAACCCTAACCCTAGATCTAGCACTAACAACAACCTTAACCCTAACTGAGCCCTAGTGCTAACTCTAACCCTAACCCTAACCCTAACCATAACCATAACCCAACCCTAGATCTACCCCTAACCCTAACCCTAAACCCAACCCTAGCCCTAACCCGAACCTGAACCCGAACCCTAAACCTAATCCTAACCCTAACTCGAACCAAAACCGTAACCGTAACCCTGACCCTAACCCTAATCCAACACCTAGCCTTAAACAAAGCCTTACACTTAGTCATAGCCCTTTCCTTAACACAACACTAGCCCTAAAGCGAACCCTAGCCCTAACCCCAACCCTAATCCGAGCTCTAACACTAACCCTAATGCTAAACCTAACCCTAGCCCTAGCCCTAACCCTAACACTAAACCTAGCCCTAGCCCTAGCTCTAACCCTAACCCTAACCCTAACCCTAACCATAGCCCTAGACCTAACCCAAACCCTAGCCATAGACATAACCCTAAACCTAACCCTACATCTAACCATAGCTCTAAGCCTAACCCTAACCTTAACCCTAGCCCTAACCCTAACACTAACCCTAGCCCATGTCTAGCCCTAACCTTAAACAAAACCCTAACCCTACACCTAACCTAACCCGTACCCTAACCCTATCCCCAACTCTATCACCAACCCCAACCCTATCTCTACCTCCAACGCCAAACCCACCTCAACCACAACCACAACCTCAACCCTAACCCTAACCATAACCCAAACCCAAACACTAACCCTAATACTAACCCCATCCCAAAACCGAACCCGAACCTGAACCCGAACCGGAACCCTAACCCGAACCCGAACCCGAACCCGACCCTAACACTAACCCTAAACCTAATCCTATCCCTAATAATAAACATAGCTTTAGACTTAGTCAAAGTCCTAACTGTTAACACAACACGAGCCCTAAAGCTAAACCTAGACCTAACCATAACCCTAACCCTAGCCCTAACACTAAACCTAATTCTAAACCTAACACTACCCATAGGCCTAAACCTAACCTGACGCTAACCATAGCCCTAGACCAAGACCTAAACTTAATCTTAAGCCTAGCCCTAGACCTAACCCTAATTGGAACACTGACCCTATACCTAGCCCTAGCCCTAACACTAAACCTAGCCCTATCCCTAGCCCTAGCCCTACACCTAACCATAACCCTAGCCCAAGCACTAGCCCTAGCCTTAACCCTAACCCAAGCCATAGCCCTAGCCCTAGCCCTAGCCCTAGCCCTAACCCTAAACTTAACACTAACCATAGCCTTAGCCCTAACTCTAAACCTAACCTTAGCCCTAAATCTCACCCTAGCCCTAACCCTAACCACAAACCTAGCCCTAACCCAAATCCGAAACCAAACCTGAACACTAACCTTAACCCTAACCCAGGCCTACCCTAGCCCTAAACCTAAACCTAACCCCGAAACTCGACCAAGTCCTAAGCCTAATCCTAACACTAACCCTAACCCTAGCACTATCCCTATCCCTAACACTATCCCTAGCCCTAACCGTAACCATAAACCTAACCAAAACATAGCCCTACCCAAACCCTCACCCTAACCCTAACACTAACCCTAACCCTAGACCTAGACCTAGCCCTACCCTAACCCTAACCCTAACCCTAACCCTAACCCTAACCCTAACCCAACCCTAGATCTAGCCAAAACCCTATCCCTAACCCTAACCCTAACGCTAACCCTAAGCTAACCCTAGCCCTAGCCCTAACACTAACCCTAAACCTAGCCCTAGACCTAAACCTAGACCTAGCCCTAACCATAACCTTAAACCTAACCATAGCCCTAGGCCTAACCCTAACCCAAACCCTAGCCCTAACCCTAACCCTAAACCTAACCCTAGTCCTAACACGACCCGAACCCGAACCCTAAACCTAACCCTAACCCTAACCCGAATCTGAACCGTAACTGTAACCCTAATCCTAACCCTACTCTAGCCCTAGCCCCAGCTCTAGCCCTCACCATAACCCAAACCCTAACCCTAGCCCTAACCCTAAACCTAATCCAACACCTAACCTTATTCATAACCTTAGACTTAGTCGTAGTCCTAACTGTTAATACAACACTAGCACTAAAGCTAACTGTAGCTCTAAACCCAACCCTAACCCTAGCCCTAACGCTAACCCTAGACCTAACACTAACCCTAATAGTAAAACTTACCCTAACCCTAATCCTAACCCAAGCCCTAGCCCTTACCCAAACCCTAACCCTAACCCGAACGCTAGCACTACCGTTAACCCTAACCATAATCCTAACCCTACTCTAGCCCTAGCCCCAGCTCTAGCCCTAACCCTAACCCTAACCCTAACCCGAGCCCTGACCCTGGCCATAGACCTATCCCTAACCCTAGCACTAACGCTAACCCAAACCCTAACCATAACCATAACCCTAGCCCTAGCCTCAACCCTAACCCTAACTATAACCAACCATTACCCTAGCCCTAGCTCCAACCTATCGCTAACCCTTAACCTAACCATAGCCCTAGCCATAACCGTAACCCTAAACACAGCCCTAGCCCTAACCCTAACCCTAACCCTAACCTTAAACATAACCATAGTCCTAGCCCTACCCTAACCCTATCCCTAACCCTAACCCTAACCCTAACCCTAGACCTAACCCTAACCCAAACCCTAACCCTAACCATAACCCTAGCTCTCGCCCCAACCCTAACCCTAACGTTAAACATAACCATAGACCTAGCCCTACCCTAACCTTAGCCCTAACCCTAACCCTAACCCTAGCCCTAGCCCAAACTCTGACCCTAGCCCTAGCCCTAGCCCTAGCCCTAGCCCTAAACCTAACCCTAGCCCTAACCCTAAACCTAACCTTAGCCCTAGCCCTAGCCCTAGCCCTAACCCTAACCCTAAACCTAACCATAAACCTAAACATAGCCCTAGGCCTACCTCTAACCCTAGCCCTAACCCTCAAGTTAGCCCTAGCCCTTCCCCTAACCCTAACCCTAACCTAGCCCTAGCCATCACCCTAACCCTAACACTAGACCTAGCCCTAACCCTAACCATAAACCTAACTCTAACCCTATCCCTAGGCCTTACACTAATCATAACTCTAACCAAAACCATAACCCTAACCCTAACCCTAACGCTGAAACTAACCCTAGCCTTAGACCTAACCCTAATGTTGAATCTAGCCCTAGCCCTAGCCCTAGCCATAACCCTAACCATAACCCTAGCCCTAACCCTAACCTTACCCTAACCCTAACCATTACACTAACCCTAGCACTAGCCCTAAATCTAACCCTAAGCCTAGGCCATAGCCCTAACGCTAACCCTAAGCCTAGCCTCAACCCTAGCCTTAACCCTAGCGCTAGCCATAGCCCTAACCCTAACCCTAAAAGCATCCCTAACCCTAGCCTTAAATCTAGCCCTAGCCCTAGCCATAAACCTAACCATAACCCTAATCATAGCCATAGCCCAAACCCTAAACCTAACCTAACACTAACCCTAGCCCTGGCCCTAGATTAACCCTAACCATAACCTTAACCCTAACCATAGCCCTAGCCCTAACTCTAACTCCAACAGTAACCCTAACACAAGCCCTAGACCTAGCCCTAAACCTAACCGTAAGGCTAGCCCTAACCCTAACCCTAAAGCTAAACCTAGCCCTAGCCCTAACCCTAACCCTAACCCCAAACCTTGCCCTAACCCAAACCCGAACCTGAATCCTAACCCGAACCCAAACACTAACCCTAACCCGAACCCAACCCGAACCCTAAACCTATCCCTAACCCAAAAACTAATCAAACACCTAACCTTAATCATAGCCTTAGACTTAGTCTTTGTCTTAACTGTTAATAAAACACTAGTCCAAATCTAACTGTAGCTCTATACCCAACCCTAATCCTAGCTCTAAACCTAAGCCTAGCCCTAACACTAACCCTAATCGTAAAAATAACACTAGCCCTAGCCCTACCCTAAACCTAACCCTAGACCTAGCCCTAGCCCTAGCGCTAGCCATAACAGTAAACCTAAGCCTAGCACGAGCCCTAATCTGAACCCCTAACCCAAACCCTAGCCCTTAACCTAACCCTAACCCTAACCCTAACACTAGCCCTACCCCTAAACCTAACCCTAATCCTAAACCTAACTATAGCCCTAGCAATAACCCTAACCCAAACCCTAACCTTAACCCTTACCCTAGCCCTGACCCTGCCCCTATGCTTATCCCTAGCCCTAACCCTAACCCTAGCCCTAGCCCTAAACATATACCTAACCCTAAACCTAACCCTAAACATAGCCCTAGCACTAAACCTAACCGTAACCCTAGCCCTAGTCTAGCCATTGCCCTAGCCCTAGACCTAAAGCTAAACCTAACCCTAGCACTAGCCCTAACCCTAACCCTAACACTAGCCCTAGCCCTAACCCTAAACCTAAACCTAACACTAACCCAGGCCTAACCCTAAACCTAACCCTAACACTTACCCTAAACCTAGCCCTAGCCCTAACCCTAACCCTAACCCTAACACTAACCCAGGACTAACCCCAAACCTAACCCTAACCCTAACCCTAACCCTATACCTAGCCCTAACCCTAACACTAAACCTAACGCTAACCCTATTCCTAGCCAAACCCTAACCCTAGCCCCAGCCCTAGGTCTACCCATAACCCTAACGTTAGCCCTTCCCTAGCCCAAGCCATAACCCTAACCCTAACCCAAGCCCTAGCCCTAGACCTAACCCTAACCCTAACCCTAGCCCTAACCCTAACCCTAACCCTAACCCTAGACATAGCCCTAAACCTAACACTAAATGTAGCAATAGCCCTAGCGCTAACCCTCACCCTAACCCTAGCCCTAGCACTAACCCTAACCCTAACCCTAGCCCTAGCCCTAACCCTAACCCAAGACCTAGCCCTAACCCTAACCCTAACCCTAACCCTATCCTTAGCTCTAGACCTAAAACTAACCATAGCCCTAACCATACCCATAACGCTAACACTAACCCTAACTCTAAAACTAACCCTAGTCTTAGACCTAACCTGAAACCTAGCACTAGCCCTAGCCATAACCCTAACCCTAACCCTAGCCCAGCCTTAACCTTACCCTAACCCTAACTCTAACACTAACCCTAGCAGTAGCCCTAACCCTAACCCTAAACCTAACCCTAAAACTAACCCAAACACAAACCCCAACCCTAAACCTAGCTGGAGCCCTAGCCCTAACACTAAACCTAACCCTAACGCTAACCCAAACCCTAACCCAAACCAAACCCTAACCCTATCCCTAACCTTAACCTAATCCAACACCTAACCTTAATCATAGACTTAGACTTAGTTGTAGTCCTAACTTTTAATACAACACTGGCCCAAAAGCTAACCCTAGCCTTAACACTAACCCTAATCCTAAAAGTAACCCTAGCCCTAGCCCTAGCCCTAAACCTAAACCTAACCCTAACACGAAACCAAGCCTAACCCTAACCCTAACCCTAACCCTAACCCTAAACCTAACCCTAACCCTAACCCTAGCCCTAACCCTAACACTAAGCCTAAACTCAGCCCTAGCCCTAAACCTAGCCCTAGCCATAACCGTAACCCTAACCCAAGCCCTAGACCTAAACCTAAACCTAAGCCAAACCCTAGCCCTTACCCTAACATAACCCTAACCCTAACACTTGCCCTACCCCTAACACTAACCCTAATCCTAACACTAATTATAAACATAGCCCTTGCCCTAGCCCTAACACTAACCTTAACTTTAACCCTAGACCTGACCCAGGCCCTAGCCCTAGCCCTAACCCTAACCATAACCTTAACCCTAACGCTAAACCTAACCCTAACACTAACACAGGCCTAACCCTAACCAAAACCCTAACCCTAGCCCTAGGCCTAACCCTAGCCCTAGCGTTAGACCTAGCCCTAACCCTAGCCCTAGCAATCACCCTAACCCTAACCCTAGCCCAATCCCTAGCCTTGACCCTAAACCAAATCCTAACCATAACCCTAGCCCTAGCCCTAACCCTAACACGAACCTATCCCTACACTAGCCCTAGACCTTGCCCTAACCCTAACACTAACCCTAACCCTCGCACTGGAGCTCACTCTAGCCCTAGCCCTAACCTTAACCCTAGCCCTAACCATAGCCATAGCCCTACCCATCCCTAACCATAACCTAACACTAACCCTAAACCTAAAACTAGCCTTAACCCAAGCCCGTACCCTAACTCTAAACCTAGCCCTACCCCTAAAACTAATCCTAAACCTAATCACAGCCCTAGCTCTAACACTAACCATAACCATTGCTCTAGCCCTAACCCTATCCCAAAAGCTCACCATGACACTTGCCCTAGCCCTATCCCATACCCTAACCCTAACCCTAAACCTAGACCTAAACCTATCACAAACCCTAAACATAAACCTATCCCTATTCCTAACCCGAACCCTAACCCTAACCATAGCCCTAGCCATCAACCAAACCCTAACCCTAGAACTAGCCCTAGCTCTACACCTAGCACTAAGCCTAAACCTAACCCTAACCCTAACCCTAGCCCTGACCCTAACACTAACCCTAGCCCTAACCCTAGCCATAGCCCTAGCCCTAGGCCTAACCCTAACCATAACCCTAACACTAACCCAGGCATAACCTTAACACTACTCATAACCCTAGCCCTAATCTAACGCTAACCCTAACACTAACCCTAACCCTAGCTCTAGCCCTACCGCTACACCTAGCCCTAGCCCTAGCCCTACCCGAATCCTAACCCAAACTGAATCCCTAGCCCTAGCTCTAACTCTAACCAGAAACCTCGCCCTAGCCCTATCCCTAACCCTAACAATAACACTAACCCAGGCCTAACCCTAACCCTAACCATAGCCAAACCCTAACCTTAGCCCTAGTCCTAGCCCTAGCCCTATTCTTAAACCTAACCCAAGCCCTAGCCCTAGCCCTAATCCTAAACCTAATCTCAACACTAACCCAGGCCTAACCATAACCCTAAACCTAAACCAGGCCTAGCCCTAACCTTAAACCTAACCCTAACCCCAGCCCTAGCACTAGCCCTAGCCCTATCCCAAACCCTAGCCCAGCCCTCGCCCTAGCAAAAACCTAACCTTAAGCCTAGCCCTAGGCCTAGACCTAAATCGAACCCGAACCCTTGGCCTGACACTGGCCCTAGCCCTATCCTTAACCCTAACCCTATCCGTAACCCTAACCATAGCCCTAACCCTCAGAGAAACAGTAACCATAACCCTAACCCTAACCCTAACCCTAACCCTAACCCAAACCCTAACCCTAGCCCTAGCCCTAGCCCTAGTCCTAGCCCTATCCCAGCTATAGCCCTAGCCCTAACCCTAAACCTAAACCTAGGCCTAACCCTAGCCCGTAGCCTAACCTGAACCCTAGCCCTAGCCGTAACCCTAACCCAAAAACTAACCCTAGCCCTGACACGGGACCTAGCCCTATCCCTAACCCTCACCAAAACCCTAACCCTAACACAAACCCTAACACTAGCCATAGCCCTAACCCTAACCCTAACCCTAAGACTAACCCAGGCATAACCCTAACCCCAGGCCTAACCCTAACTCTAACCCTAACCATAACCCTAACCCTAACCCTAAACATAGGCCTAGCCCCAAACCTAAACCTAACACTAGACCTAGCACTAGCATAGCCCTAGCCCTAGACCTAACCCTAAACCTAACCCTAACACTAGCGTAGCCCTAACCCTAACTCTAACCTTAGCCCTAGCCCTAATCCTAAACCTAACGCTAACACTAACCCAGGCCTAACCCTGACCCTAAACCTAACCCTAACCCTAATCCTAGCCCCAGCCCTAGCACTACTCCTAACCCTAACTCTAGCCCTAGCCATAACACTAACCCTAAACATAGCGCTAGCCCTAACTCTAACCCTAACTCTAAGCCTAACCCTAAACCTAGACCTAACCAGAATCCTAACCCTAGCCCTAGCCCTAACCCTAACCCTAACACTAACCCTAACACAAACCCTAACCCTAACCCTAACCCTAAACCGAGACCTAGCCCTAGCCCTAGCCCTAGCCCTAGACCTAACACTAAACCTAACCCTAGCACCAGCTGTAGCCCTAACCCTAACCCTAACCATAGCCATAGCCTTAGCCCTAGACCTAACACTACATAGCCCTAGGTCTAGTCATAACCCTAATGTTAGCCCTACTCTAACCCTAGCCCTAACCCTAACCCTAACCCTAGCCCTAGCCCAAAACTTAACCCTAACCCTAACCATAGGCCGAGCCCTAAACCTAACCATAACCCTAGCCTTAGCCCTAACCCTAACCCAACCCTAATGCTAGCCCTAACCCTAAACCTAACCCTAACCCTAACCCTACCCCTAGCCTTAACCCTAAACATAACAATAAACCTAACCCTAAACATAGCCCTAGCCCTAACCCTAGCCCTAGCCCAAACCTAAACCTAGCCCAGCCCTAGCAATAAACATAACCCTAACCCCGGTCCTAGCCCTAACTGCAATACTAATGCTACACCTAACCCTAACCCTAACCCTAACCCTAAACCTAACCATAACCCTAACCCTAGCCCTAGCCCTAAACCTAACCCAAACCATAAACCTAGCCCTAAATCCAAACCTAATGCTACAGCTAACCCTAATTCTAACCCTAAACTAGAACTAATCCTAGCCCTAGCCTTAACCCTAACCCTAACCCTAGCCCTAGCCATAACCCTAACCCTAACCCTTGTCCTAGACCTAACCCTAACCCAAACCCTAACCCTAACCCTAACCCTAGACCTATCCCTAGCTCTAGCCTTATCCCTAACCCTAACACTAACTCTAACCCTAAACATAGTCCTAGCCCTAACCCTAACCCTAACCCAACACTAGA
>CM027402.1:83867904-83887785 GCA_015711505.1 Sylvilagus bachmani | reverse complement strand
TAGGGCTAGGGCTAGGGTTAGGCTAAGGGTTAGGGTTAAGTTTAGGGCTAGGGTTAGGGTTAGGGTTAGGGTTAGGGTTAGGGTATGGGATAGGGCCAGGGCCAGGGCTAGGTTTAGTGCTAGGGTTAGGGTTAGGGCTAGGGCTAGGGCTAGGCTTAGGTTTAGGTTTCGGGATAGTGTTAGGGTTAGGATTAGGTCTACTACTAAGTCTAGGGCTAAGCCTAGGGTTAGGGTTAGGGTTTTGGTTAGGGCTAGGGCTATGGTTAGTGTTAACATTAGGGTTAGGGTAAGAGCTAGGGCTAGGCTTAGTGCTAGGTTTAGGATTAGGGTTAGAGCTAGAGCTAGGGCTAGGGCTAGGTTTAGGGTAAGGTTTAGGGTTTGGGTTAGGGCTAGGGCCAGGTCTAGGGCTAGGGTAAGAGTTAGGGTTAGGGCTAGGGCTAGGGCTAGTGCTAGGATTAGGGTTAGTGTTAGAGTTAGGGCTAGAGCTGAGACTAGGGTTAGGGTTAGGGTTAGGATTAGGGCTAGGGCTAGGGCTGAGGCTAGGGTTAGGGTTAGGGTTAGGTCTAGGGTTAGGGTTACGGTTATGCCTACTTTAAGGGTTAGGGTTAGGGTTAGGTTTAGGTTTTGGGTTTGGGTTAGGGCTAGGGCTAGGGTCAGGGTTAGGGTTAGCGTTAGGGCTAGTGTTAGGGTTAGGGTTAGCTTTAGCTCTAGGTCTATGGCTAGGGCTACTGTTAGGGCTATGTTTAGGGTTTGGGTTAGGGCTAGGACTATGGTTAGGGTTAGGTTTAGGGTTAGGGTTAGATGTAGGGCTAGGTTTAGGGTTAGGATTAGGGATTACGGCTAGGGATAGGGTTAGGGTGAGGGTTAGTTCTAATGTTAGTGTTAGGGTTAGTAATAGGGTTAGGGCTCGTGCTAGGGTTAGGGTTAGTGTTAGGGTTAGGGATAGGGTTAGTGTTAGGGATAGGGTTAGGGCTAGGGCAGGGCTCGGGCTAGGACTAGGGCTAGTGCTAGGGATAGGGTGACGGCTAGGGCTAGGGCTAGAGTTAGGTTTAGGCCTAGGCCTAGGGCCAGGACTAGGGTTACGTTTATGGTTAGGGTTAGGACTAGGGCTAAGGCTAGGGCCAGGGTTAGGGTTAGGATTAGTGTTAGGGCTAGGGCTAGGGTCAGAGCTAGGGTTACAGTTAGGGCTAGGGCTAGGGCTACTGCTAGGTTTAGCGTTAGAATTTGGGTTAGGGCTAGGGCTCTGTTTAGGGTTAGGGTTAGGGTTAGGGTTCGGGTGAGAGCTAGGTCTAGGGTTAGTTTTAGGGTTAGTTAAGGCTATGGCTAGTATTAGGGTAAGGGTTAGGGATAGGGCTAGGGCTAGGATTAGGGTAAAGTTTAGGGTTAGGATTTGGGTAGTGGCTAGGGTAGGCTAATTGTTAGGTTTATGGTTAGTTCTAGGACTAGGTTTAGGGTTAGGGTTAGCGTTAAGGCTAGGGCTAGGGATAGGGTTAGGGTTATGGCTAGGGCTGAGGCTAGGGTTAGGGTTAGGGCTAGGTCTAGTGCTTGGGTTAGGGTTATGGTTAGGGTTAGAGTGAGGGCTAGGGCTATGGTTAGGTTTAAGGTTACGGTTAGGGCTAGGTCTAGGCTAGGGCTTGGGTAAGTGTTAGGGTTAGGTTAGGGCTAGGGCTATGGTTAGTTTTATGTTTAGGGTTAGGTTTAGGGCTAGTTCTATGGTTTGGGTTAGTGTTAGGGCTAAGGCTAGGTTTAGGGCTGGGGTTAGGTTTAGGGTTAGGGTTAGGGTTAGGTCTAATGTTAGGTTTAGGATTAGGGTTAGGGTAAGGGTTAGGTCTGGGGTTAGGTTTAGGGGTAGTGCTAGGGTTAGCTTTAGGGCTAGTGTTTTGTTAACTGTTACGACTATGACTATGTCTAAGGCTATAGTTAAGGTTACGTTACGATTAGCATTAGGGTTAGAGTTCGGCTTCGGGTTCGGGATTGGGTTATGGTTATTGTTATTGTTCATGTTTGGGTTTTGGTTAGGGCTAGCATTAGGGTTAGTGTTTGTGTTAGGGTTAAGGTTAAGTGTTGGGGTTTTATTTGGGGTTGCGTTGGATTTGGGGTTGGCGTAGAGTTAGGGTTGGGGTAGGGATTGGGGTTTGGTTTAGGGTTAGGGTTAGCGCTAGGGCTAGCTTTAGCTTCAGGGTTAGGGTTAGGGCTAGGGTTAGGATTAGGGTTAGGGCTAGGTCTAGAGCTTGGATTAGGGTTAGTGTTAGGGTGAGAGTTAGGGCTAGGTCTATGGTTCTGGTTAAGGTGTGATGAGGGCTATGTCTAGGGCTAGGGCTAGGATTAGGGTTAGGGTTATGGTAGGGTTAGAGTTAGGTTTAGGGCTAGGGCTTGAGCTAGGGCTAGGGTTAGGGCTAGGGTTAGGGTTAGGGTTAGGGCTAGGGCTAGGGTTAGGGTTAGGGTTAGGGATAGGGTTATGGTTAGGGTTTGGGTTAGGGCTAGGGTTAGGGTTAGGGTGATGGCTAGGGCTAGGGCTAGGGTTAGGTTTAGGGCTAGGGCTAGGGCCAGAGCTAGGTTTACGGTTAAGGTTAGGATAAGGGCTAGGGTTATGGTTAGGATTAGGGCTAGGGCTAGGGCTAGGGTTAGGGTTAGGGTTAGGTTTAGGATTAGTGCTAAGGCTAGGGCTAGGGTTAGAGTTAGGGTTAGGGTTAGGGTTAGGGTTAGAGCTAGGGGTAGGGCTATGGCTAGGGATAGGGTTAGGGTTTGTGTTAGGGCTAGGGCTATGGTTAGGGTTAGGGTTAGGGTTAGAGCTAGGGCTAGGGTTAGGGTTAGGGTTAGGTCTAGAGCAGTGGCTAGGGCTAGGGTTAGGGTTGGGGTTAGGGCTAGGGCTAGGGTTAGGGTTAGGGTTAGGGCTAGGTCTAGGGTTAGATTTAGGTTTAGGGTTAGCGTTAGGTCTAGGTTTAGGGCTTGGGTTAGGGTTAGGGTTAGGTCTAGGACTTGGGTTAGGGTTATGGTTAGGGTTAGAGTTATGGTTAGAGTTAGGGCTAGGGTAATGTTAGGGTTAGGGTTAGAGCTAGGGTTAGGTTTAGGGTTAGAGTTAGGGCTAGGGCTAGGGCTAGCGTTAGGTTTAGGGTTAGGTTTAGGGCTATTGTTAGGTTTAGGGTGACAGCTAGTGCTCTGGCTAGGGTTAGGTTTAGGGTTAGGGTTAGGTCTAGGGCTAGGGTTAGGGTTAAGGTTATGGTTAGGGCTAGTTTTAGGTTTAGGGTTAGGGCTAGGTTTAGGGTTAGGGTTAGGATTAGGGCTAGGGCTAGGGTTAGGGTTAGGTCTAGGACTTGGGTTAGGGTTAGGGTTAGGGTTAGAGTTAGGGTTAGAGTTAGGGCTACGGCAATGTTTAGTGTTAGGGTTAGAGCTAGGGTTAAGTTTAGGGTTAGGGTTAGGGCTAGGGCTAGGGTTAGGGTTAGGGTTAGGGTTAGGTTTAGGGCTATTGTTAGGTTTAGGGTGACAGCTAGGGCTATGGCTAGGGAGAGGTTTAGGGTTAGGGTTAGTTCTAGGGCTAGGGTTAGGGTTAGGGTTATGGTTAGGGTTAGTGTTAGGTTTAGGGTTAGCTCTAGGTTTAGGGTTAGGGTTAGTGCTACGGCTAGGGCTAGGGCTAGGGCTAGGGCTAGGGTTAGGGCTACGTTTAGGTTTTGGGTTAGGCCTTAGGCTATGGTTAGGGTTAGGTTTAGGGTTAGGGTTAAAGCTAGGGCTAGGTTTAGGGTTAGGTTTAGTGATTACGGCTAGGGATAGTGTTAGGGTTAGGGTTAGGGCCAAGGTTAGTGTTAGGGTTAGTATGAGGGTTAAGGCTGGAGCTAGGGTTAGGGTTTGTGTTACGGTTAGGGATATGGTTAGGGTGAGGGTTAGGGTTAGTGTTGGGGCTAGGGCTAGGGCTAGCGCTAGGTTTAGGGTTCGGCTTAGGGTTAGGGTTAGGGTTAGGGTGAGAGTTAGGGCTAGGGTTAGGGTTAGGGTTAGTTAGGGCTAGGGCTAGGATTAGGGTAAGGGTTAGGGATAGGGCTAGGGCTAGGATTTGGGTAAAGGTTAGAGTTAGGGCTCGGCTAGCAGCTAGGGCTAGGGTTATGGTTAGGGTTAGTGTTAGGGCTAGGACTAGGGTTAGGGTTTGGGCTAGGGCTAGAATTAGGGTTAGGGATAGGGCTAGGGCTGAGGCTAGGGTTAGAGTTAGGCTTGGGTCTAGGGTTAGGTTTTGGGTTAGCATTAGGCCAGGGTTAGGGCTAGGGCTATGGCTAGGTTTAGGGTTACGGTTAGGGTTAGGGCTAGGGCTAGATTTAGGTCTAAGTTTAGGGTTAGGTTTAGGGATTACAGCTAGGGATATGGTTAGGGTTAGGGTTAGGGCTAAGGTTAGGTTTAGGGATAGTATTAGAATTAGGGCTTGGGCTAGGGTTAGGTTTAGTGTTAGGGTTAGTTTTAGGGAGAGGCTTAGGGCTAGGGCAGGACTAGGGGTAGGGATATGGCTAGGGTTAGGGTTAGGGTTAGGGATAGAGTTAGCTTTAGGGATAGGGATAGGGCTTGGGACGCGCTAGAGCTAGGGCTAGGTTTAGGGTAAGGGCTAGGGTTAGGGTTAGGGTTAGGGTTAGGGTTATGGCTAGGGTTAGGTTTAGGCTGACGGCTAGTGCTAGCGTAGGGTTAGGTTTAGGGCTAGGTCTAGTGTTAGCTTTAGGGCTAGGGCTAGGTCTAGGGCTAGGATTAGGGTTAGTTTTAAGTTTAGGGCTAGGGCCCGGCCTGGTTTAGTGTTAGGATTAGGGCTAGGGCAATGGCTAAGGCTACGGCTAGGGTTATTGTTAGGGTTTGAGTTAGGGCTAGGGTTATGGTTAGGGTTAGGGTTAGGGTTAGGGTTAGGGTTAGGGTTAGGGTTAGGGTTAGGGTGAGAGCTAGTGCTAGGTTTATGGTTATGGTTAGTTAGGGATAGTGCTAGGATTAGGGTAAGGGTTAGGCATAGGGCTAGGGCTAGGATTACGGTAAAGGTTAGGGTTAGGTCTAGGGCAGTGGCTTTTGCTAGGGTTAGTGTTAGGGTTAGCCTTAGTGTTAGGGCTAGGTCTAGGGTTAGGTTTACGGTTAGGGTTAGGGCTAGGGCTAGGGTTAGGGTTAGTGCTAGGGCTAGGGTTATGGTTAGGTTTAGGTTTTAGGCTATGTTTAGGGTTAGGGTTAGGGTTAGGGCTACGTTTAGGGTTAGGGTTAGGGGTAGGGTTAGGTTTAGGGTTATAGTTAGGGCTAGGGTAGGTTTAGGGTTAGGGTTAGGGCTAGTGTTAGGGTAAGGGTTAGGGCTAGGATTTGGGTTAGGGTTAGGGCTAGGGCTGAGGCTAGGGTTAGGGTTAGGTTTGGGTCTAGGGTTAGGTTTAGGGTTAGGATTAGAGCAGGGTTAGGGCTAGGGCTAGGGCTAGGGCTAGGGTTAGGATTACTGTTAGGGTTAGGGCTAGGGCTACAGTTAGGGCTAAGTTTAGGATTAGGTTTAGGGATTACGGCTAGGAATATGGTTAGGGTTAGGGTTAGGTCTAAGGTTAGTGTTAGGAATATTATTAGAATTAGGGCTTGGGCTAGGGTTAGGTTTAAGTTTAGGGTTAGTTTTAGGAAGAGGGTTAGGGCTAGGGCAGGGCTAAGGGTAGGGATAGGGCTAGGGTTAGGGTTAGGGTTAGGGATAGAGTTAGCTTTAGGGATAGGGATAGGGCTTGGGAAGCACTAGAGCTAGGGCTAGGTTTAGGGTTTGGGCTAGGGTTAGGGTTAGGGTTAGGGTTATTGCTAGGGTTAGGTTTAGGGTGACGGCTAGTGCTAGCGTAGGTTTAGGTTTAGGGCTAGGTCTAGTGTTAGCTTTAGGATTAGGGCTCGGTCTAGGGCTAGGATTAGGATTAGTGTTAAGTTTAGGGCTAGGGCTCGGGCTAGGTTTAGGGTTAGGATTAGGGCTAGGGCAATGGCTAAGGCTCGGCTAGGGTTATTGTTAGGGTTTGAGTTAGGGCTAGGGCTATGGTTAGGGTTAGGGTTAGGGTTAGGGTTAGGGTTAGGGTTAGGGTGAGGGTGAGGGTGAGAGCTAGGGCTAGGGTTAGGGTTAGGGTTAGTTAGGGCTAGTGCTAGGATTAGGGTAAGAGTTAGGGCTAGGACTAGGGCTAGGCTTAGGGTAAAGGTTAGGGTTAGGTCTAGGGCAGTGGCTTTCGCTAGGGTTAGTGTTATGGTTAGCCTTCGGGTTAGGGCTAGGTCTAGGGTTAGGTTTAGGGTTAGGGTTAGGGCTAGAGCTATGGTTAGGGTTAGGGCTAGGGCTAGGTTTATGGTTAGGTGTAGGTTTAATGCTAGTTTTAGGGTTAGGTCTAGTGTTGGGGTTAGGGTTAGGGCTACGTTTATGGTTAGGGTGAGGGCTAGGGTTAGGTTTAGGGTTAGAGTTAGGGCTAGGGTAGTTTTAGCATTGGGTTAGGGCTAGTGTTAGGGTTAGGGTTAGGGCTAGGATTTGGGTTAGGGTTAGGGCTACGGCTAGGGCTAGTGCTAGGGCTACAGTTAGGGCTACGTTTATGTTTTGGTTTAGGGCTAGGGCTATGGTTAGGGTTAGGTTTAGCGTTAGGGTTAGAGCTAGGGATAGGCTTAGGGCTAGGTTTAGGGTTAGGTTTAGGAATTACGGCTAGGGATAGGGTTAGGTTTAGAGTTAGGGCTAGGGCCATGGTTAGGGTTAAGATTATGGTCAGGGCTAGGGCTAGGGCTAGGGCTAGGGCTAGGGCTAGGGTAATGGTTAGGGTTAGGTTTACTGCTAGGGCTATGGTTACTTTTATGTTTAGGGTTAGGGTTAGGGCTAGATCTAGGGTTTGGGTTAGTGTTAGGGCTAGGGCTAGGGCTAGGGCTGGGGTTAGGTTTAGGGTTAGGGTTAGGGTTAGGTCTAATGTTAGGTTTAGGATTAGGGTTAGTGTTAGGGCTAGGGTAAGGGTTAGGTCTGGGGTTAGGGTTAGGGTTAGGGCTAGGATTAGCTTTAGGGCCAGTTTTGTGTTAACTGTTATGACTATGACTATGTCTAAGGCTATGGTTAAGGTTACGTTACGATTAGGATTAGGGTTAGGGTTCAGCTTCGGCTTCGGGTTTGGGTTAGGATTAGGGTTATGGTTCATGTTCGGGTTTTGGTTAGGGCTAGCATTAGGGTTAGTGTTTGTGTTAGGGTTAGGGTTAAGCTTTGGGATTTTATTTGGGGTTGCGTTGGATTTGGGGTTGAGTAGAGTTAGGGTTGGGGTAGGGATTGGGGTTTGGTTTAGGGTTAGGATTAGCACTAGGGCTAACTTTAGCTTCAGGGTTAGTGTTAAGGCTAGGGTTAGGGTTAGTGCTAGGTCTAGGGCTTGGGTTAGGGTTATGGCTAGGGCTAGGGATAGGGCCAGGTCTAGGGTTATGGTTAGGGTTAGGCTTAGGACTAGGGCTAGGGCTAGGGTTAGGGTTAGGTTTAGGGTTAGGGTTAGAGCGAGGGCTAGACTTAGGGCTAGGTTTAGGGTTAGGTTTAGGGATTAATGCTAGGGATATGGTTAGGGTTAGGGTTAGGGCTAAGGTTAGGGTTAGGTTTAGTATGAGGGTTAGGGCTGGGGCTAGGGTTAGGGTTTTTGTTAGGGTTAGGGATAGGGTTAGGGTTAGGGATACGTTTAGGGCCAGGGCAGGGCTAGGGCTAGGGCTAGGGCTAGGTCTAGGGCTAGGGTTAGGTTTAGGGTTAGGGCTACGTTTAGGGTTAGGTTAAGGCTAGTGTAAGTTTTAGGGCTAGAGTGAGGTTTAGGCCTAGGGCTAGGGCCAGGGCTAGGGCTACAGTTAGGGTTAGGGTTAGGACTAGGTCTAGGGCTAGGGCTAGTGTTAGGGCTCGGGCTATGGTTAGGGTTTGGGTTATGGTTAGGGTTCGGGCTTGGGCTAGGATTCGGGCTAGGGCTAGGACTAGGGCTAGGGCTAGGGCTAGGGTTAGAGTTAGGGCTAGGGTTAGGTTTAGGGTTAGGGTTAGAGCTAGGGCTAGGGCTATGTCTAGGGATATGCTTAGGGTTTGGGTTAGGGCTAGGGCTATGGTTAGGGTTAGGGTTAGTGTTAGGGTTTGGGCTAGGGCTAGGACTAGGGCTAGGGCTAGGGTTAGGGTTATGGTTAGGGTTAGGGGTAGAAAAGGCTAAGGTTAGATTTAGGGCTAGGGTTAGGTTTAGGCTGAGAGATAGGGCTAGGGCTTTGGCTAGGGATAGGGTTAGGGTTTGGGTTATGGCTAGGGCTATTGTTAGGGTTAGGGTTAGTGTTAGAGCTAGGGCTAGGGTTAGGGTTAGGGTTAGAGCTAGAGTAGTGGCTAGGGCTAGGGTTATGGTTAGGGTTTGGGCTAGGGTTTGGATTAGGTTTAGGGCTAGGTTTAGGGTTAGATTTAGGGTTAGGTTTAGCATTAGGGTTAGGTCTAGGGCTTGGGTTAGGGTTAGGGTTAGGGTTAGGTCTTGGACTTGGTTAAGGGTTATGGTTAGGGTTAGAGTTAGGGTTAGGGCTATGGTTAGGGTTAAGGTTACGGTTAGGACTAGGTCTAGGGCTAGGGCTAGGGTAAGTGTTAGGGTTAGGTTTAGGGCTAGGGCTATGGTTAGGCTTATGTTTATGGTTAGTGCTAGGGCTAGGTCTAGGGTTAGGTTTAGTTCTAGGGTTAGGGTTAGTTCTAATGTTAGGTTTAGGATTATGGTTAGTGTTAGGGCTAGGGTTATGGTTAGGTCTAGGGTTAGGGTTAGGTTTAGGGCTACGTTTAGGTTTAGGGTTAGGGCTAGGGTTAGGTTTAGGGTTAGGGTTAGGGCTAGGTCTATGGTTAGGGTTAGGGTTATGGTAGGGCTAGTGTTAGGTTAGGGTTAGGGTTAGGGTTTGGGCTACGGCTAGGGCTAGGGCTAGGGCTAGGGTTAGCGCTACGTTTAGGGTTTGGGTTAGGGCTAGGGCTATCATTAGGGATAGGTTTAGGTTTAGGTTTACAGCTAGGGCTAGGCTTAGGGCTAGATTTGGTTTAGGTTTAGGGATTATGGATAGGGATATTGTTAGGGTTAGGTTTAGGGCTAAGATTAGGTTTATGGTTAGTATGAGTTTTAGGGCTGGAGCTAGGGTTAGTGTTTGTGTTAGGGTTAGGGATACGGTTAGGGTTCGGGATAGGGTTAGGGCCTCGGCCGGACTAGGGCTAGGGCTAGGGCTAGTGTTAGGGTTAGGGTTAGGGCTACGTTTAGGGTTAGGGTTAGGGCTAGGGTTAGAGTTAAGGTGATGGCTATGGCTAGGACTAGAGGTAGGTTTAGGCCAAGGTCTAGGGCTAGGACCAGGACTAGGGTTATATTTAGGGTTAGTGTTAGTGCCTGGCTAGGGCTAGGGCTAGGGTTAGGGTTAGGGTTAGGGTTAGGGTTAGGGTTAGGGTTAGGGTTAGGGTGAGAGTTAGGGCTAGGGATAGGGTTAGGGTTAGGGTTAGTTAGGGCTAGGGCTAGGATTACGGTAAGTGTTAGAAATAGGGCTATGGCTCGGATTAGGGTAAAGGTTAGGGTCAGGGCTAGGGCTGAGGCTAGGGCTAGGGTTAGGATTAGGGTTAAGGTTAGGGTTAGGACTAGGGTTAGGTTTAGGGCTAGGGCTAGAATTAGGGTTAGGAATAGGGCTAGGGCTGAGGCTAGGGTTAGGGTTAAGGTTGGGTCTAGGGTTAGTGTTATGCTTAGGATTAGGCAGGGCTAGGGCTAGGGCTAGGGCTAGGGTTAGGGTTACGGTTAGGGTTAGGGCTAGGGCTAGAGTTAGGGCTAAGTTTAGGGTTAGGTTTAGGGAATACGGCTAGGGATATGGTTAGGGTTAGGGTTAGGGATAAGGTTAGGGTTAGGTTTGGTATTAGAATTAGGGCTTCGGTTAGGGTTGGGTTTAGGGTTAGGTTTAGGTTTAGGAATAGGGTTAGGTTTATGGAGAGGGTTAGGTCTAGGACAGGGCTAGGGGTAGGGCTAGGGGTAGGGATAGGGCTAGGGTTAGGGTTAGGGTTAGGGTTAGAGTTAGGTTTAGGGATAGGGTTAGGGTTAAGTCTAGGGTTAGGTTAAGGGTGACGGATAGTGCCAGGTAGGATTAGGTTTAGGGATAGGTCTAGTGTTAGATTTAGGTCTAGGGCTAGGTCTAGGGCTAGGATTAGGGTTAGTGTTAAGTTTAGGGCTAGTGCTAGGGCTAGGTTTAGGGTTAGGATTAGTGCTAGGGCAATGGCTAGGGCTACGGCTAGGGTTATTATTAGGGTTTGGGTTAGGGCTAGGGCTATGGTTAGGGTTAGGGTTAGGGTTAGGGTGAGAGCTAGGGCTAGGTTTAAGGTTAGGGTTAGTTAGGGCTAGTGCTAGGATTAGGGTAAGGGTTAGGGATAGGTCTAGGGCTAGGATTAGGGTAAGGGTTAGGGTTAGGTCTAGGGCAGTGGCTTTCGCTAGAGTTAGTTTTAGGGTTAGCCTTAGGGTTAGGGCTAGGTCTAGGGTTAGGGTTAGGGCTAGGGCTAGGGTTATGGTTAGGGTTAGGGTTAGGGCTAGGGTTAGGGGCAAATCTAGGGTTAGGGTTAGGGTTAGGGTTAGCATTAGGGTTAGGGTAGGGCTAGGGTTAGGTTTAGGGTTAGAGTTCGGGATAGGGTAGGTTTAGGGTTAGGCTTAGGGCTCGTGTTAGGGTTAGGGTTAGGGCTAGGATTTGGGTTAGGGTTAGGGCTACGGCTAGGGCTAGTGCTAGGGCTACGATTAGCTCTACATTTATGTTTTGGTTTAGGGCTAGGGCTAGGGTTAGGGTTAGGGTTAGGGTTAGGGTTAGGGTTAGGGCTACGTTTAGGTGTAGGGTTAGGGCTAGGGTTAGGGTTAGGGTGACGGTTAGGGCTAGGGCTATAGTTAGGTTTAGGCCTAGGCCTAGGGCTAGGGTCAGGGCTAGGATTACGTTTTGGTTTAGGGTTAGGTCTAGGGCTAAGGCTAGGGCCATGGTTAGGGTTAGGGTTAGTGTTAGGGCTAGGGCTAGGGCTAGGGCTAGGGCTAGGGTTAGGGTTAGGGTTACGTTTGGGGCTAGGTCTAGGGCTACGTCTAGTGTTAGAGTTAGGGTTTGGGTTAGGGCTAGGGCTAGGGTTAGTGTTAGGTTTAGGATTAGGGTTAGGTTTAGCGTGAGAGCTAGGGCTAGGGTTAGGTTTAGGGTTAGTTAGGGCTAGGGCTAGGATTAGGGTAAAGGTTAGGGCTAGGGCTAGGGCTAGGATTAGGGTAAAAGTTAGGGGTAGGGCTAGGGCAGTGGCAAGGCTAGGGTTAGGGGTAGGGTTAGGTTTAGGGCTAGGACTAGTGTTAGGGCTAGGGCAGTGGCTAGGGCTAGCGTTAGTGTTAGCGTTAGGGTTAGGGCTAGGACTAAGGTTAGTTTTAGGTTTAGGGCTAGGGCTAGGGTTAGGGTTAGGGTTAGGGTGAGGTCAAGGTTAGGGTTAGTGTTAGGATTAGGGCTAGGGCTGGGCTAGGAGTAGGGCTAAGGCTAGGGATAGGGTTACGGTTAGGGTTAAGGCTAGGGCTAGAGTAAGGCTAAGTTTAGGGTTAGGTTTACGATTACGGCTAGGGATAGAGTTAGGGTTAGGGTTAGGGCTAAGGTTAGGGTTAGGGTTAGTATTAGAATTACAGCTTGGCCTAGGGTTATGTTTAGGGTTAGGTTTAGGGTTAGGTTTAGGGAGAGGGTTAGGGCTAGGGCAGGGCTAGGGTTAGGGTTAGGGCTAGGGTTAGGTTTAGGGTTAGGTTTAGAGTTAGGTTTAGGGATAGGGTTAGGGCTTAGGAAGGGCTAGGGCTAGGGCTAGGGCTAGGTTTATGGTTAGGGCTCGGTTTAGGGTTAGGACTAGGTTTAGGGTTAGATTTAGTGTTATGGCTAGGGTTAGGTTTAGGGTGATGGCTAGTGCTAGCGTAGGGTTAGGTTTAGGGCTATGTCAAAGGTTAGCTTTAGGGCTAGGTCTAGGTCTAGGGCTAGGGTTAGGGTTAGGGTTAGGGTTACATTTAGGGCTAAGTCTAGGGCTACGGCTAGGTTTAGGTTTAGGATTAGGGCTAG
Source organism: Sylvilagus bachmani (assembly GCA_015711505.1). Taxonomy (NCBI): domain Eukaryota; kingdom Metazoa; phylum Chordata; class Mammalia; order Lagomorpha; family Leporidae; genus Sylvilagus; species Sylvilagus bachmani. The sequence goes on along the minus strand of CM027402.1, from coordinate 83,875,782 downwards.
GGCAATGGCTAGGGCTATGACTAGGTTTAGGGTTAGGGTTTAAGTTAGTGCTAAGGCTATGTTTAGGGTTAGCGTTAGGGTTAGGGTGAGAACTAGGGCTAGGGTTAGGGTTAGGGTTAGTTAGGGCTAGGATTAGGATTAGGGTAATGATTAGGGATAGGGCTAGGGCTAGTATTAGGGTAAGTGTTAGGGTTAGGTCTAGGGCAGTGGCTTTCCCTAGGGTTAGTGTTAGGGTTAGGCTTTGTGTTAGGGATAGGTCTAGGGTTAGGTTTAGGGTTAGGGTTAGAGCTAGGGATAGGGTTAGGGTTAGGGTTAGGGTTAGGTTTAGGGCTAGCGTTAAGGTTAGGGTGACAGCTAGGATTAGGTTTAGGGTTAGCGTTAGGGCTAGTTCTACGGATAGGGATAGGGTTAGTGTTAGTGTTAAGGTTAGGTCTATGGCTTTGTTTAGGGTTAGGGTTATGGTTAGGGTTAGGGCTAGCGCTAGGGCTAGGGTTAGTGTTAGGGTTTGGGTTAGGGCTACGGCTATGGTTAGGGTTACAGTCAGGGTTAGCGTTAGGGCTAGGGCAGTGGCTAGGGCAGTGGCTAGGGCAGTGGCTAGGGCTAGGGTTAATGTTAGGGTTAGGGTTAGGGTTAGGGTTAGGGCTAGGGTTAGGGTTAGGTTTAGGGCTAGGTCTAGGGTTAGGTTTAGGGTAGGGTTACGGTTAGGGCTAGGACTAGGTCTTGGTTTATGGTTAGGGTTAGGGTTATGTCTAGGGCTTTGGTTAGAGTTAGGGTTAGTGTTAGGGCTAGGGCTATGGTTAGGGTTAAGGTTACCGTTAGGGCTAGGTCTAGGGTTATGGCTAGGGTGAGGCTTAGGGTTAGGTTTAGGGCTAGGGCTATGGTTAGGTTTATGTTTAGGGTATAGGGTTAGGTTTAGGCCTAGGGTTATAGTTCGGACTAATGTTAGGTTTAGGATTATGGTTAATGTTTGGGCTGTGTTAGGGTTAGGTCCAGGGTTAGGGTTAGGGTTAGGTCTATGGTTAGCTGTAGTGCTAGTGTTGTGTTAATAGTTAGGACTATGACTAAGTCTAACGTTTAAGGTTATGTGTATGAATAGGGTTAGGTTTAGGGTTAGGGTTAGGGTTAGGGTTAGGGTTAGGGTTCGGGTTCGGGTTCGGGTTAGGGCTTGCGTTAGGTTTAGTGTTCGCGTTAGGGTTAGGGTTAAGTGTTGGGGTTTTATTTGGGGTTGGGTTGGTTTTTGGGTTGGAGGTACAGTTAGGGTTGTGGCTGTGGTTGGAGTTAGTGTCAGGGTTAGCGCTAGGGCTAGGGTTAGCTTCACGGTTAGGGTTAGGGCTAGGGTTAGGGTTAGGTTTAGGGCTAGGTCTAGGGATTGATTGAGGTTTAGGGTTAGGGTTAGAGTTAGGGCTAGGGCTATGGTTAGGGTTAAGGTTATGGTTAGCGCTAGGTCTAGGGCTTGGCTAGGCTAAGGTTAGTGTTAGGTTTAGGGCTAGGGTTATGGTTAGGTCTAATGTTAGGTTTAGGATTAGGGTTAGTGTTAGGGCTAGGGTTAGTATTAGGTCTAGAGTTAGGGTTAGGGTTAGGTTTAGGACTACGTTTAGGCTTAGGGTTATAGCTAGGCCTAGGGCTATGTCTAGGTATAGGGTTATGGTTTGGCTTAGCGCTAGGACTAGTGTTAGGGCTACGTTTAGGGTTTGGGTTAGGGCTATGACTATGGTTAGGTTTAGGGTTAGGGTTAGAGCTAGGGCTAGGCTTAGGGCTAGGTTTACTGTTAGGTTTAGGGATTACGGCTAGGGATAATGTTAGGTTTGGGGATTACGGCTAGGGCTAATGTTACGGTTAGGGTTAGTGCTAAGTTTAGGGTTAGGGTAAGTTGAGGGTTAGGGCTAGGGCTAGGGTTAGGGATACAGTTAGGGTTAGGGATAGGGTTAGGGCCAGGGCAGGGCTAGGGCTAGGGCTAGGTTCAGGGTTAGCGTTAGGGCTACGTTTAGTTTTAGGTTTAGGGCTAGGGTTAGGGTTAGGGTGACGGCTAGGTCTAGGGCTAGAGTTAGGTTTAGGCCTAGGGCTAGGGCCAGGGTTAGGGTTAGGGTTAGTGTTATGGCTAGGGCTAGGGCTAGGGCTAGGGTTAGGCTTAGGGTTACAGTTAAGGCTAAGGCTAGGGCTACAGCTAGGGTTAGGTTTAGGGCTTGGGTTAGGGCTAGGGCTATGGTTAGGGTTAGGGTTAGGTTTAGGGTTTGGTTTAGTTAGGGTGTGTGAGTGCAAGGGCTAGGGTTCGGGTTAGTGTCAGTTAGGGCTAGGGCTAGGATTAGGGTAAGGGTTAGGGATAGGGCTAGGGTTAGGGTAAGTGTTAGAAATAGGGCTAGGGCTAGGATTAGGGTAAAGGTTAGGGATAGGGCTAGGGCAGTGGCTAGGTCTAGGGTTAGGGTTAGGGTTAGGGTTAGGGCTAGGACTAGGTTTAGGGTTAGGGTTAGACTAGGGCTGGGTTAGGGTTAAGGTTAGGGTTAGGGTTAGGGCTGAGGCTAGTGTTAGGGTTCGGGTTGGGTCTAGGGTTAGGGTTAGGGTTAGGATTAGTTCTAGGGCATGGCTAGGACTAGGGCTAAAGCTAGGGTTAGGGTTAGGGCTAGGGCTAGAGTTAGGGCTATGTTTAGGCTTAGATTTAGGGATTATGGCTAGGGATAGGGTTAGGGTTAGGGTTAGGGATAAGTTTAGGGTTAGGGTCAGTATTAGATTTAGGGCTTCTCTAGGGTTAGCTTTAGTGTTAGGGTTAGTGTTCGGGATAGGGTTAGGTTTAGGGATAGGGGAAGGGCTATGGCAGGGCTAGGGCTAGTGCTAGGGCTTGGGTTAGGGTTAGGGTTAGGTTTACGGTTAGAGTTAGGTTTAGGGATAGGGTTGGGCCTTGGAAGGGCTAGGGATAGGGCTAGTTTTACGGTTAGGGCTAGGGTTAGTGTTAGGGTTAGGGTTAGGTATTGGGTTAGGGTGACGGCTAGTGCTAGCGTAGGGTTAGGTTTAGAGCTAGGGCTAGGGATAGATTTAGGGCTAGGGCTAGGTATAGGGCTAGGTTTAGGGTTAGTGTTAAGTTTAGGGGTAGGGCTAGGGCTAGGTTTAGGGTTAGGATTAGGGCTAGGGCAATGGCTAGGGCTACGGCTAGGGTTATTGTTAGGGTTTGGGTTAGGGCTAGGGCTATGGTTAGGGTTAGGGTTAGGATTAGGGTGAGAGCTAGGGCTAGGGTTAGGGTTAGGGTTAGTTAGGGCTAGGGCTAGGATTAGGGTAAGGGTTAGGAATAGGGCTAGGGCTAGATTTAGGGTAAGGGTTAGGGTTAGGTCAAGTCAGTGGCTTTCGCTAGGGTGAGGGTTAGGGTTAGGCTTAGTGTTAGGGCTAGGTCCAGGGTTAGGTTTTGGGTTAGGATTAGTGTTAGGGCTAGGGCTAGGGCTAGGGCTAGGGTTAGGGTTAGGATTAGGACTAGGGCAATGGCTAGGGCTACGGCTAGGGCTACATCTAGGGGTACGGTTAGGGTTTGGGTTAAGGCTAGGGCTATGGTTAGGGTTAGGGTTAGGGTGAGTGCTAGGGGTAGGGTTAGGGTTAAGGTTAGTTAGGCTTAGGGCTAGGATTAGGGTAATCGTTAGGGATAGGGCTAGGGCTAGTATTAGGGCTTGGGTTAGACTTAGTGTTAGGGCTAGAGCCAGGGCTAGGGCTAGGGCTATGGTAAGGGTTACGGTTAGGGCTAGGGCTAGGATTAGGCTTAGGGTTAGGGTTAGGGCTAGGGCAGTGTTAGGGTTAGGTTTAGCGTTAGGGTTAGGGCTAGGGTTAGGGATAGGGTTAGGGTTAGGGATAAGACTAGGACCAGCGTCTGGGCTAAGTTTAGGGTTAGGGTTAGGTTTAGGGGGAAGGCTAGGGCTAGAGCTAGGGTTAGGGTTAGGTTTAGGGTTAGGGTTAGGGTTAGGGTTAGGTTTAGGGTTAGGGTTAGGTTTAGGGCTGGGGATAGGGTTAGGGTAAGAGTTAATGTTACTGTTAGGTTTATGGTTAGGGCTAGGGCTTGGGCTAGGACTAGGGCTAGGGTTAGGGTTATTTTTATGGTTAAGGTTAGGGTTAGGGTTAGATTTAGGATTATGGTTAATTTAGGGGCCAGGGTTAGGTTTAGGGCTAGGGTTAGGGTTCAGGTTCGGGTTCAGGTCGGTTTTGGGTTAGAGTTCTGGTTCGGGTTCGGGTTAGGGTTAGGGTTAGGTTTAGGGTTCAGGTTCGGGTTAGGGTTAGGGCTAGGTTTGGGGCTAGGGTTAAGGTTAGTGCTAGGGCTAGGGTTAGCTTTAGGGCTAGGGTTAGGTCTATGTTTAGGGTTAGGTTTAGGTCTAGGTCTAGGGCTTGGTTTAGGGTTAGGGTTAGGGTTGGAGTTAGTGCTAGGGCTATGCTTTGGGTTAAGCTTAGGTTTAGGGCTATGTCTAGGGCTAGAGCTAGGGTTAAGGTTAGGGTTAAGGTTAGGTCTAGGGTTAGGGTTAGGGGTAGGGTAAGGGATAGGGCCAGGGCCAGGGCTAGGGTTAGGTTTAGGGTTAGAGCTAGTATTGGGTTAGGGTTAGGGCTAGGGTTAGGGTTAGGGTTAGGGCTGCAGTTAGGGCTACGGGTTGGGCTAGGGTTAGGGTTAGGGTTAGAGCTAGGGCTAGGCTTAAGGCCAGGTTTAGGTTTAGGGTTAGAGGTAGAGCTAGGGCTAGGCCTAGGGCTAGAGTAAGTGTTAGGTTTAGGGCTAGTGCCATGGCTAGGGCTAGGATTAGGGTTAGGGTTAGGGTTACGGCTAGCTGGGGTTAGGTTTACGATTAGTGTTAGGGTTAGGATTAGGGTTTGGGTTAGGGCTAGGGCTTGGGCTAGGGTTAGGGTTAGTATTAGGGCTAGGGCTAGGGCCAGGGCTAGGGTTAGGAAGGGTTAGGGTTAGGGCTAGGGCTAGTGTTAGGTTTAGGATTAGGGTTAGTGTTAGGGCTAGTGTTAGGGTTAGGGCTAGGGTTATTGTTGGGGTTAGGGCTACAGTTAGCTTTAGGGCTAGTGTTGTGTAACAGCTAGGAATATGACTAAGTCTAAGGCTGTGGTTTAGGTTAGGTTTTGGATTAGGTTAGGGTTAGGGTTAGGGATAGCATTGGGGTTCGGGTTCAGGTTCGGCTTAGGGTTCGGGTTCGGGTTCAGGTTCGCGTTAGGGTTAGGGTTAGGGTCCGGGTTCCTGTTAGGGTTAGATTTAGGGTTAGGGTTCGTGTTCTGGTTCGGGTTCGGGTTAGGGCTAGGGTTGGGGTTAGGGTTAGGGTTAGGGCTAGGGCTAGGGTTAGCTTTAGGGTTAAGGTTAGGACTAGAGTTAGCCTTAGAACTAGGTCTAGGGCTGGGGTTAGGTTTAGGGTTAGGTTTAGAGTTAGGGCTAGGGCTATGGTTAGGGTTAAGTTTACGGTTAGTGCTAGGTCTAGGGCTAGGGCTAGGGTAAGATTTAGGGTTAGGGTTAGGGCTAGTGCTATGGTTAGGTTTATGTTTAGGGTTAGGGCTAGGGTTAGGGCTAGGCTTAGGGTTAGTGTTAGGGCTAGGGCTAGGTCTTGGGCTAGGGCTAGGGATAGGGCTAGACTAGTGTTAGTTTTAGGGTTAGGGTTAGGGCTAGGGCTAGGGCTAGGGTTAGGGTCATTTTTAGGGTTAAGGTTAGGGTTAGCTTTAGACTTAGGATTATGGTTAGGGTTAGGGCTAGGTTTAGGGTTAGGGTTAGGGTTAGGTTTCAGGTTCAGGTTTGGGTTAGGGTTAGGGTTATGGTTCGGGTTCGGGCTAGGGTTAGGGTTAGATTTAGGGTTCGGGTTTAGGTTCTGGATAGGGCTAATTTTGGGGTTAGTGTTAGCGTTTGTTCTAGGGCTAGGGTTATCTTTAGGGCTCGGGTTAGGGCTAGGGTGAGGGTTAGCATTAGGGCTAGGTCTAGGGCTTGGGTTAGGGTTAGTGTTAGGGTTAGAGTTAGCACTAGGGCTATGGTTAGGGTTATGGTTAGGTTTAGGACTAGGATTGTACTAGGGTTAGCGTAATTGTTAGGGTTAGTGTTAGTGCGAGGTCTATGGTTAGGGTTATGGTTAGGGCTAGGGCTATTGCTAGGTTAGGGTTAGGGCCAGAGTAAGGTTTAGTGTTAGGGCTAGGGCTAGGGCTATTGCTAGGGTTAGGGTTAGGGTTATGGCTAGGGTTAGGGTTAGGGTTAGGGCCAGGGTTAGGGTTACGGTTAGATCTAGTGTTAGGTTTAGGGTTAGGTTTAGGGTTAGGGCTAGTTCTAGGGCTAGGGTTAGGTTTAGCATTAGCGTTAGGGTTATGGCTAGGGCTATGGCTAGGTTTAGAGTTAGTGTTAGGGTAGGGTTAGGGTTAGGGCTAGGGCTCGGGTTAGGGCTAGGGCTAGGGCTTGGGTTAATGTTAGGGCTAGGGCTAGGGCTAGGGCTATGGCTTGGGTTAGGTTTAGGGCTAGGGTTAGTGTTTGGTCTAGTGTTAGGTTTAGGATTAGGTTTAGTGTTAGGGCTAGGGTTATGGTGAGGTCTAGGGTTAGGGTTAGGGTTAGGGCTATGGCTAGCTTTAGGTCTAGTGTGTTAACAGTTAGGACTCTGACTATGTCTAAGGCTATGGTTAAGGTTACGTGTACGATTAGTGGTAGGGTTAGGGTTCTGGTTCGGCTTCGAGTTCGGGTTAGGTTTAGGGTTCGGGTTCGGGTTCGTGTTTGGGTTAGGGTTAGAGTTATGGTTCGTTTTCGGGTTCGGGTTAGTATTCGTGGTAGGGTTAGGGTTAAGTGTTGGGATTTTATTTGGGGTTTGGTTGGGTTTGGATTTGGAGGTAGAGTTAGGGTCGGGGTTGGGTTTGGGGTTAGGGTTTGTGCTAGGGCTAGGGTTAGGGTTATGGTTTGGGTTAGGGCTAGGGCCAGGGCTAGGGTTAGGAAGGGTTAGGGTTTGGGCTAGGGCTAGTGTTAGGTTTAGGATTAGGGTTAGTGTTAGGGCTAGGGTTAGGGTTAGGGCTAGGGTTATTGTTGGGGTTAGGCCTCAGTTAGCTTTAGGGCTAGTGTTGTGTAACAGCTAGGAATATGACTAAGTCTAAGGCTGTGGTTTAGGTTAGGTGTTGGATTAGGTTTAGGGTTAGGGATAGCGTTGGGGTTCAGGTTCAGGTTCGGGTTAGGGTTCGGGTTCGGGTTCAGGTTCGCGTTAGGGTTAGGGTTAGGGTGCGGGTTCCTGTTAGGGTTAGATTTAGGGTTAGGGTTTGTGTTCGTGTTAGGGCTAGGTCTAGGGTTAGCTTTAGGGTTAGGGTTAGTTCTAGGGTTAGGTTTAGGGCTAGGTCTAGGGCTTGGGTTAGGGTTATGTTTAGGATTAGGTCTAGGCCTTGGGTTAGGGTTAGGGATAGGGTTAGATTTAGGTCTAGGGCTTGGGTTAGGGTTAGGGTTAGGGTTAGGGTTAGGTTTAGGGTTAGGGTTTGGGTTAGAGTTAGGGCTAGGGCTATGTTTAGGTTTATGTTTAAGGTTAGGGCTAGGGCTAGGGCTAGGTTTAGGGTTAGTGTTAGGTCAAGGGGCAGGGATAGGGCTAGGGCTAGTTCTAGGGTTAGGGTTAGGGTTAGGCTAGGGCTAGTATTAGGTTTAGGATTAGGGTTACTGTTTTGGCTAGGGTTAGGTTTAGGTCTATGGTTAGGGTTAGGGTTAGGGCTTTGGTTAGCTTTAGGGCTAGTGCTGTGTTAACAGTTAGGACTATGACTAAGTCTAATGCTATGGTTAAGGTTATGTGTACGATTCGGGTTAGGGTTAGGGTTAGGTTTAGGGTTAGGGATTGGGTTAGGGTTAGGGTTAGGGATAGGGCTAGGGCCAGGGTCAGGGCTAGAGTTAGCGTTAGGGTTATGTTTATGGCTAGGGCTAGGGCTAGGGCTAGG
>CM027402.1:83844527-83867804 GCA_015711505.1 Sylvilagus bachmani | reverse complement strand
GTTGGTGTTAGGGCTTGGGCGAGTGTTGGGGTTAGGGTTAGGGTTAGGGCTAAGGCTAGTGCTAGGGTTAGGGTTAGGTTTAGGGCTAGGACTTGGACTAGGGTTAGGGTTGGGGTTGGGGTTAAGTTTAGGAATAGGGTTAGGGTTAGGTTTAGGGCTAGTTTTAGGGTTAGGGTTAGCGTTAAGTTTTGGGATAGGATTAGGGTTTGGGTTAGGGTTATGTCTAGGGCTAGGTTTAGGATTAGGGCTAGAGTCAGGGTTAGGGTTAGGTCTAGGGCTAGGGTTAGTTTTAGGGTTAGGTTTAGGGTTAGGGCTATGGCTATGGTTAAGTTCATGGTTAGGGTTACGACGATGGCTAGGGTTAGGGTTAGGTCCAGGGTTAGGGTTAGTGTTAGGTCTAGGGCTATGGCTAGGGCTAAGGTTAGGGTTAGTGTTACGGCTAGGTTTAGGGTTAGGGTTAGGGCCAGGGTTAGGGTTACGTTTCGGGCTAGGGCTAGGGCTAGGACTAGGATTAGGGTTAGGTTTTTAGTTAGGGCTAGTGTTAGGTTTAGCGTTATGGTTAGGGTTAGGGCTAGTTCTAGGGCTAGGGTTAGGTTTAGTGTTAGCGTTAGGCTTAGGGCTAGGGCTATTTCTAGGGTTAGAGTTAGGGTTAGGGTTAGGGTTAGGGTTAGGGTTAGGGTTAGGGCTAGGGCTAGGGTTAGGGCTGGGGCTAGGTCTAGGGCTCGGGTTAGGGTAGGTTTAGGGCTAGGTCTAGGGTTAGGGTTAGGGTTAGGGCTAGGGCTAGGGCTAGGGCTAGGGTTAGGGCTAGGGCTAGCCTTATGGCTAGGGCCAGGGCTAGGGCTCAGTTTAGTGTTAGGTTTAGGGCTACGTCTAGGTTTAGGGTTAGGGTTATTGCTAGGGTTAGGGTTATGGTTAGGGTAATGATAGGGCTACTGCTAGGTTTAGGGTTATGGTAAGGTTTAGGTTTAGGTCTAGGTCTAGGGTTAGTGTTAGGGTTAGGGTTAGGTCTAGGGCTTGGGTTAGGGTTAGGGTTATGGTTAGTGTTTTGGCTAGGGGTATGGTTAGGGTTAAGTTTACGGTTAGGGCTAGGGCTAGGTCTAGGTAGGTCTAGGGCTAGGGCTAGGGCTAGGGTTAGGGTTATGTTTAGGGTTAGGCCTAGGGCTAGGCCTAGGGTTTGGGTTAGTGTTAGGGCAAGGGCTAGGGTTCGGGTTAGGTTTATCGCTAGGGTTGGTGTTTGGTCTAGTGTTAGGTTTAGGATTAGGGTTAGTGTTAGGGCTAGGGTTAGGGTTAGGTCTAGGGTTAGATTTAGGGTTAGGACTAGGGCTAGCTTTAGGGCTAGTGTTGTGTTAACAGTTAGGACTATGACTAAGTCTAAGGCTCTGGTTTATATTACGTGTATGATTAGTGTTATGGTTAGGGTTAGGGTTCGGTTTCGGGTTTGAGTTCGGGTTAGTGTTAGGGTTCGGCTTCGGGTTCTGGTTTGGGTTAGGGTTAGGGTTATGGTTCGTGTTTGTGGTGTTAGGGTTAAGTGTTGGGGTTTTATTTGGGTTTGTGTTGGGTTTGGGGTTGGAGGTAGAGTTAGGGTCGGGGTTGGGATTTGGTTTGGGTTTAGGGTTTGGGTTAGCGTTAGGGGTTGGGTTAGCTTCCTGGTTAGGATTAGAGCTAGGGTTAGGGTTAGATTTAGGGCTAGGTCTAGGGCTTGGGTTAGGGTTAGGGTTATGGTTATAGTTAGGGCTAGGTCTATGGTTCGGGTTAAGGTGTGGGTTAGGGCTATGTCTAGGGCTAGGGCTAGGCTTAGGCTTAGGTTTAGGTTTAGGGTTATGGCTAGGGCTAGGGTTAGGGCTAGGGTTAGGGTTAGGGTTTGGGTTAGGGCTAGGTCTATGGTTAGGGTTAGGGTTAGGGTTAGGGTTAGAGCTAGGGCTAGGCTTAGGGCCAAGTTTAGGGTTAGGGTTAGAGCTAGAGCTAGGGCTAGGGCTAGGGCTAGGGTAAGTGTTAGGGTTAGGGCTACGGCTGGGCTAGGGTTAGGTATGGTTACGGTTAGGGTTAGGGTTAGGCCTAGGTTATGGTTAGGGGTATGGTAAGGGATAGGGCCAGGGCCAGTTCTAGGGTTACAGTTACGGATAGGTTTAGGGCTAGGGCTAGGGCTAGGGCTAGGGCTAGGGTTAGGGTTAGGGTTTGGGTTAGGGTTAGGGTTAGGGCTAGGGCTAGGGCCAGGGTTAGGGTTAGGGCTAGGGTTAGGGTTAGGGTTTGGGTTAGGGCTAGGTCTATGGTTAGGGTTAGGGTTAGGGTTAGGGTTAGGGCTAGGGCTATGGTTAGGTTTATGTTTAGGGTTAGGGCTAGGGCTAGGCCTAGGGTTTGGGTTAGTGTTAGGGCTAGGGTTAGGACCAGGGCTAGGGCTAGGGATAGGGTTAGGTTTAGAGTTAGGTTTAGGGCTACGGCTAGTGTCGGGTTTAGGATTAGATTTAGTGTTAGGGCTAGGGTAAGGGTTAGGTCTAGGGTTAGGTTTAGGGTTAGGGCTAGGGTTAGGGCTAGGGTTAGCTTTAGGGCTAGTGTTGTGTTAACAGTTAGGACTGTGACTAAGTCTAATGCTATGGTTAAGGTTAGGTGTACGATTAGGGTTAGGGTTCGGGTTCGGGTTAGGGTTAGGGTTAGGGTTTGGCTTCGGGTTCGGGTTTTGGTTAGGGTTAGGGTTACTGTTCAGGTTCGTGTTCGGGTTAGGGCTAGCGTTAGTGTTAGTGTTCACGTTAGTGTTAGGGTTAAGGGTTGGGGTTTTTTTTGGGAAGGGGTTGCGTGTGGGGTTGTAGGTAGAGTTAGGGTTGTGGTTGGGGTTGGGTTTGGGGTTGGGGTTAGGGTTAGGGTTAGTGCTAGGGCTAGCTTTAGCTTCAGGGTTAGGGTTAGTGCTAGGTTTAGGGTTAGGGTTAGGCTTAGGGCTTGGGTTAGGGTTAGGGTTAGAGTTAGGGCTAGGGCTTTGGTTCGGGTTAAGGATAGGGTTAGGGCTATGTCTAGGGCTAGGGCTATGGTTAGTGTTAGGGTTAGGGTGAGGTTTAGGTTTAGGACTAGGGCTAGGGTTAGGCTTCGGGTTAGGATTAGGGTTAGGGCTAGGGTTAGGGTTATGGTTAGGGTAAGGGATAGGTCCAGGGCCAGGGCTAGTGTTATTATAGGGATAGGTTTAGGGCTAGGGTTAGGGTTAGGTTTAGGGTTAGGGTTAGGGTTTGGGCTAGGTTTAGAGTTAGGGTTATGGTTAGGTCTAGGGCTAGGGCTAGGGCTAGGGTTAGGGTTAGGGTTAGGGCTAGTGTTAGGGTTTGGGATAGGGCTAGGTTTAGGGTAGGTTTAGGGCTAGGGCTAGGGCTAGGGCTAGGGGAAGAGCTACTGCTAGGGTTAGGGTTATGGTTTGGGTTAGGTCTAGGACTATGTTTAGGTTTAAGGTTAGGGTCATTGTTGGAGCTAGGGCTAGGCTTAGGGCTAGGGTTGGAGTTAGGTTTAGGGCTAGAGCTTGGGCTAGTGCAAGGCTAGGGTATGGGTTAGTGTTAGGGCTAGGGTTAGTGATAGGGTTATGGTTAGGTTTAGGGTAAGGGTTAGGGATAGGACTAGGGCCAGGGTCAGGGCTAGCGTTAGGGTTAGGATTAGGGTTAATGTTAGGGCTAGGGCTAGGGCTAGGGCTAGGGCTAGGGTTAGGGTTAGGATTAGGGTTAGGGTTAGGGCTAGGGCTAGGGTTAGGGTTAGGGTTAGTGCTAGGGTTAGTGTTAGGGTAAGGATTAGTGCTACTGTTAGGTTTAGGGTTAGTGTTAGGGCTTGGGCTAGGGCTAGGTGTAGGGCTAGTGTTAGGGTTAGCTTAAGGGTTAGGATTAGGGTTAGGGTTAGATTTAGGATTAGGGTTAGTGTTAGGGCCGGGGTACGGTTAGGGCAAGGGTTTCGGTTTTGGGTTCGGGTTCAGGTTTGGTTTGGGTTAGGGTTCTGGTTCGGGTTCGGGTTAGGGTTAGGGTTAGGTTTAGGGTTCGGGTTCAGGTTCTGGTTCGGGCTAGGTTTGGGTTTAGGGTTAGGGTTAGTGCTAGGGCTAGGGTTAGCTTTAGGGCTAGGGTTAGGGCTAGGGCTTGGGTTAGTGTTAGGGTTAGAGTTAGCACTAGTGCTATGGTTAGGGTTAAGCTTAGGCTATGTCTAGGGCTAGGCTAGGGTTAGGGTTAGTGTTAGGGCTATGGCTATGTTTAGGTCCATGGTTATTATTAGGGATAGGGCTAGGGCTCGAGTTAGGGTTAGGGTTAGGGTTAGCCTTAGAGCTTGGGCGAGTGTTGGGGTTAGGGTTAGGGTTAGGGCTAGGGCCAGTCTAGGGTTAGGTTTAGGGTAAGGCCTAGGTCTTGGGCTAGGGTTAGGGTTTCGGTTGGGGTTGCGGTTGGGGTTGGGGTTAGGTTTAGGGATAGGTTTAGGGTTAGGGTTAGGGCTAGTGCTAGTGTTAGGGTTAGGGTTAGCGTTACATTTTGTGCTAGGATTAGGTTTGGGCTAGGGTTATGGCTAGGGCTAGGGTTAGGGGTAGGGCTAGAGTCAGGATTAGGGATAGGTCTAGGGCTAGGGTTTGTTTTAGAGTTAGGGTTATGGTTACGGCTATGGCTATGGTTAGGGTTATGTTTAGGGTTCGGACTAGGATTGGACTAGGGTTAGGGTAATGGTTAGGGTTAGAGTTAGTGCTAGGGCTATGGTTAGGGTTAAGCTTAGTGTTAGGCTATGTCTAGGGCTAGGCTAGGTTTAGGGTTAGTGTTAGGGCTATGGCTATGTTTAGGTTCATGGTTATTATTAGGGTTAGGGCTAGGGCTCGGGTTAGGGTTAGGGTTAGGGTTAGGGTTAGAGCTTGGGCGAGTGTTGGAGTTAGGGTTAGGGTTAGGGCTAGGGCCAGTGCTAGGGTTAGGGTTAGGGTAAGGCCTAGGACTTGGGCTAGGGTTAGGGTTTGGGTTGGGGTTGGGGTTGGGGTTGGGGTTAGGTTTAGGGATAGGGTTAGGGTTAGGGTTAGGGCTAGTGCTAGTGTTAGGGTTAGGGTTAGCGTTAAGTTTTGTGCTAGGATTAGGTTTGGGCTAGGGTTATGGCTAGGGCTAGGGTTAGGGGTAGGGCTAGAGTCAAGATTAGGGATAGGTCTAGGGCTAGGGTTTGTTTTAGAGTTAGGGTTATGGTTACGGCTATGGCTATGGTTAGGGTTATGGTCAGGGTTAGGACTAGGATTGGACTAGGGTTAGGGCAAAGGTTAGGGTTAGGGTTAGTGCTAGGGCTATGGTTAGGGTTATGGTTAGGGTTAGGACTAGGGCTTGGGTTAGGATTATGGTTAGGGTTAGGGCTAGGGCTATGGTTAGGGTTAGGGCCAGCATTAGGGTTAGTGTTAGAGCTAGGGCTAGGACTAGGGCTAGGGTTAGGATTAGGGTTATTGCTTGGGTTAGGGTTAGGGTTAGGGCCAGGGTTAGGGTTACATTTCAGGCTAGGGCTAGGGCTAGGCCTAGGATTAGGGTTAGGTTTACAGTTAGGGCTAGTGTTAGGTTTAGGGTTAGGGTTAGGGTTAGGACTAGAACTAGGGCTAGGGTGTAGGTTTAGCGTCAGAGTTAGGGTTAGGGCTAGGGCTATGGCTTCGGTTAGAGTTAGTGTTATGGTTAGGATTAGGGTTAGTGCTAGCGCTAGGGTTAGATCTAGGGCAGTGGTTATGGCTAGGGCTAGTGGTAGGTCTAGGGCTAGCCTTACGGCTAAGGTTCGAGCTAGGGCTAGGGTTAGGGTTAGGGTTAGGGTTAGGTTTAGGTTTAGGGTTAGGGGTAGGGTAAGGGATAGGGCCAGGGCCAGGGCTAGGGATACAGTTAGGGCTAGGGTTAGGGCTAGGGATATGGATAGGGATAGGGTTAGGGCTCGGGTTTGGGTTATGGCTAGGGCAAGGGCCAGGGCTAGGTTTAGGTTTAGGGTTAGAACTAGTGTTAGGGTTAGGGTTAGGGCTAGGGTTATGGTTAGGGTTAGGGCTATGGTTAGGGCTAGGGCGAGGGCTAGGTTTAGGGTTAGGGTTTGAGTTAGGGATAGGACTATGGTTAGGTTTAGTGTTAGTGTTAGGGTTAGGGTTAGAGCTAGGGCTAGGCTTAGGGCTAGATTCAGGGTTAGGGTTAGAGCTAGGGTAAGGTTTAGGGTTTTGGCTAGGGCTAGGATTAGGGTTAGGGTTAGGGTTAGGGCTAGCGTTAGGGATAGGGATAAGGTTAGGGATAGGGCTAGGGCCTGGGTCAGGGCTAGGGTTAGGGTTAGTGTTAGGTTTAGGGCTAGGACCAGGGCTAGGGTTAGGGAGGGTTAGGGTTAGGGCTAGGGCTAGTGTTAGGTTTAGGATTAGGGTTAGTGTTAGGGCTAGGGTTAGGGTTGGGGTTAGGGCTACGGTTAGCTTTAGGACTAGTGTTTTGTAACAACTTGGAATATGACTAATTCTAATGCTATGTTTAAGGTTAGGTATTGGATTAGGTTTAGGGTTAGGTATAGCGTTGGGGTTTGGGTTCAGTTTCGGGTTAGGGTTCGGGTTCTGGTTCAGGTTCAGTTTAGGGTTAGTTTTAGTGTTCGTGTTCGGGTTCGTGTTAGGGTTAGATTTAGGGTTAGGGTTCGTGTTCGTGTTCGGGTTCTGGTTAGGGCTAGTCTTGGTGTTAGGGTTAGGGTTAGGGCTAGGGCTTGGGTTAGGGTTAGGGATAGGTTTCGGGTTAGACTTAGGGCTAGGACTAGGTTAAGGTTTAGGTTTAGGGTTAGGGTTAGGGTTAGGGTTGGGGCTATGGTTAGGGTTAGGGTTAGGGCTAGGGCTAGGGTTAGGGCTAGAGCTACTGCTAGGGTTAGGGTTAGGGTTTTGGTTAGGTCTAGGGCTATGTTTAGGGTTAAGGTTAGGGTTAGTGTTAGAGCTAGGGCTAGGCTTAGGTCTAGGGTTAGATTTAGTTTTAGGCCTAGAGCTATTGCTAGGCCTAGAGATAGGATAAGAGTTAGGGTTAAGGCTAGGGCCAGGGCTAGGACTAGGGTTTGGTTTAAGGTTACAGTTAGGGCTACGTCTAGGGCTAGGGCTAGGGTAAGGTTTAGGGTTAGGGTTAGGGCTACGGCTATGTTTAGGTTATATTTAGGGTTAGGCATAGGGCTAGGGCTAGGGTTAGGGTTAGTGTTAGTGCTAGGGCTAGGGCTAGGGCTAGGGCTAGGGTTAGGTTTATGGTTAGGGTCAGGGCTATGGCTAGTGTTAGGTTTAGGATTATGGTTAGTGTTAGGGCTAGGGTTAGGGTTAGGTCTAGGGTTAGGATTAGAGTTAGTGCTAGGGTTAGCTTTAGGGCTAGTGTTGTGTTAACAGTTAGGACTATGACTAAGTCTAATGCTATGGTTAAGGTTAGGTGTACGATTAGGGTTAGGGTTAGGGTTAGGGGTAGTGTTCGGCTTCGGGCTTGGGTTAGGGTTAGGGTTCGGCTTCGGGTTCGGGTTTGGGTTAGGGTTAGGATTAATGTTAAGTTTCGTGTTCGGGTTAGGGCTAGCGTTATGGTTAGTGTTCTCATTAGGGTTCTGGTTAAGGGTTTGGGTTTTATTTGTGATGGGGTTGCGTGTGGGGTTGGAGGTAGAGTTAGGGTTGTCTTGGGGTTGGGGTTGGGTTTAGGGTTATGGTTAGCGCTAGGGCTAGCTTTAGCTTCAGGGTTAGGGTTAGGGCTAGGTTTAGGGTTATGGTTAGGGCTATGTCTAGGGCTTGGGTTAGGGTTAGGGTTAGAGTTAAGGTTAGGGTGAGCGTTAGGTTTAGGGCTAGGGCTAGTGTTAGGTTTAGGATTAGGGTTAGGGTTAGGTTTAGGGCTAAGTTTAGGGTTAAGGTTACGATTAGGGCTAGGTCTAGGGCTAGGGCTAGTCCTAGGTGTAGTGTTAGGGTTAGGGTGAGCATTAGGTTTAGGGCTAGGGCTAGTGTTAGGCTAGGATTAGGGTTAGGGTTAGGGCTAGTGTTAGGGTTAGGGTTAGGATAAGGGATAGGTCCAGGGCCAGGGCTAGGATTATGGTTAGGGATAGGGTTAGGGCTAGGGCTAGGGTTAGGTTTAGGGCTAGGGTTAGTGCTAGGGTTAGGGTTAGGGTTCTGGTTTGGGTTCGGGTTAGGGTTTGGGTTAGGTTTAGGGTTCGGTTTCGGGTTCGGGTTAGGGCTAGGTTTGGATTTAAGGTTAGGGTTAGTGCTACAGCTAGGGTTAGCTTTAGGGCTAGGGTTAGCGCTAGCGTTATTGTTAGGGTTAGGGATATGTCTATGGTTAGGGTTATGGGTAGGGTTAGGCCTAGGCCTCTATTTATGGTTAGCGTTAGGGTTAGAGTTAGGGCTTGGCGAGTGTTGGAGTTAGGGTTAGGGCTAGGGCTAAGCCTAGTGCTAGGGTTAGGATTAGGGTTAGGGTTAGGACTTCGGCCAGGGTTAGGGTTTGTGTTGGGGTTGGGGTTGGGGTTGGGGTTAGGTTTAGGGATAGGTTTAGGGTTAGGGTTAGGGCTAGGGCTAGGGTTAGGGCTAGTGTTAGGCTTAGGTTTAGGATTAGGGTTAGGGCTAGGTTTAGGTTTAGGGTTAGGGTAAGGGATAGGGCCAGGGCCATGGCCAGGGCTAGGGTTACATTTAGGGATAGGGTTAGGGCTAGGGCTAGGGTTAGGTTTAGGGTTAGGGTTAGGGTTAGGGTTAGGGCTACGTTTAGGTTTAGTGTTAGGGTTAGGGCTAGGGCTAGGGCTAAGGCTAGGTTTAGGTTTTGGATTAGGGCTAGTTTTAGGGTTTGGGTTAGGTCTAGGGCTATGGTTATTGTTAAGGTTAGGGTTATGTTAGAGCTATGGTTATGCGTAGGGCTAGGGTTAGAGTTAGGTTTAGGCCTAGAGCTAGGGCTAGGGCTAGAGCTAGGGTAAGATTTAGGGTTAGGCCTAGGGCCAGGGCTAGGGCTAGAATTAGGGTTAGGGTTAGGGTTAGCGTTAGGGTTAGGGCTAGGGTTAGGGATAGGGTTAGGGTTAGGGATAGGGCTTGGACCAGGGTCAGGGCTAGGTTTAGGGTTAGTGTTAGGTTTAGGGCTAGGGCTATGGCTAGGGCTAGGGTTAAGGTTAGGATTAGCGTTAGCGTTAGTTGCAGGTCTAGGGTTAGGGCTAGGGTTAGGTTTAGGGTTAGGGTAAGGGTTAGTGCTATTGTTAGGTTTAGGGTTTGGGTTAGGGCTTGGGCTAGGGCTAGGCCTAGGGTTAGGGTTAGTTTTTGTGTTAGGGTTAGGGTTAGGGTTAGTGTTAGGGCTAGGGTTAGGTTTAGGGCTAGTGTTAGGGTTCTGGTCGGGTTCGTGTTCGGGTTTGTGTTATTTTAGGGTTTGGGTTCGGGTTCGGGTTAGGTCTAGGTTTGGGGTTAGTGTTAGGGTTAGTGCTAGTGCTAAGGTTAGCTTTAAAGCTAGGGTTAAGGCTAGGGTTAGGGTTAGGGCTAGGTCCTGGGATTGGGTTAGGATTAGGTTTAGGGTTAGAGTTAGTGCTAGGGCTACGTTTAGGGTAAAGCTTAGGGTTAGGTCTAGGTCTAGGGCTAGGTCTAGGGTTAGTGTTAGGTTTAGTCCTATGGCTATGGTTAGGGTTAGGGCTAGGGATCTGGTTAGGGTTAGGGTTAGGTTTAGGGCTTGGGCGAGTGTTGGAGATGGGGTTAGGGTTAGGGCTAGGGCTAGTGCTAGGGTTAGGGTTAGGGTTAGGGCTAGGACTCGGGCTAGGGTTAGGGTTGGGGTTGCAGTTGAGTTTGGGGTAGGGTTAGGTTTAGGGATAGGTTTACGGTTAGGGTTAGGGCTAGCGGTAGGGTTAGGTCTAGGGCTAGGGCTAGCATTATGGCTAGGGTTAGGGCTGGGGTAAGGGTTATGTTTAGGGCTAGGTCTAGGGATACAGTTAGGGTTAGGGTGATGGCTAGGGCTAGGGCTAGGTTTAGGGTTATGGTAAGGGTTAGGTTTAGGGCTAGGTCTAGGGTTAGGGTCAGGGTTAGGGTTAGGGTGAGGGTTAAGGTTTGGGCTAGGATTAGGGTTTGGGTTAGGGCTATGGGTAGGGCTAGGTTTAGGATTAGGACTAGAGTCAGGGATATGGTTAGGTCTAGGCCTAGGGATAGTTTTAGGGTTAGGGTTAGGGTTAGGGCTATGGCTATGTTTCGGGTTATGTTTATGGTTAGGACTAGGAATGGACTAGGGTTAGGGGAATGGTTAGTGTTAGGGTTAGTTAGTGGGCTATGGTTAGGGTTATGGTTAGGGTTAGGGATAGGGTTAGGGTTAGGGCTAGGGTTAGCATTAGTGTTAGTGCTAGGGCTAGGGCTAGGGCTAGGACTAGGTTTAGGTTTAGAGTTAGGGCTAGGGTTAGGGTTAGGGTTAGGGCCAGGGTTAGAATTACGGTTGGGCTAGGGCTAGGGCTAGGGCTAGGATTAGGGTTAGGGTTACGGTTAGGGCTAGTGTTAGGTTTAATGTTAGGGTTAGGGTTAGGGCTAGTTCTAGGACTAGGGTTAGGTTTAGTGTTAGCGTTAGGGTTAGGTCTAGGGCTATGGCTAGAGTTAGAGTTAGGATAAGGGTTAGGTTTAGGGTTAAGGTTAGGGCTAGGGCTAGTGTTAGGGCTAGCGCGAGTGTTAGGGTTAGGGCTAGGGCTAGGGCTCGGCTCAGGGTTAAGTTTAGGGCTAGGTCTATGATTAGGGTTAGGGTTAGGCCTAGGGTTAGGCTTAGGGTTAGGGTTAGGGTTATGGCTAGGTTTAGGGTAAGGGATAGGGCCAGGGCCAGGGCTGGGTTTACAGTTAGGGATAGGGTTAGGGCTAGGGCTAGGGTTAGGTTTAGGATTAAGGTTAGTGTTAGGGCTAGGGTTCGTTTTCGGGTTCGGGTTCAGGTTGGGTTTGGGTTAGAGTTCTGGTTCAGGTTCGGGTTAGAGTTCGGTTTAGGGTTTGTGTTCAGGTTCGGATTAGGCCTAGGTTTGGTGCTAGGGTTATGGTTAGTGCTAGGGCTAGGGTTAGCTTTAGGGCTAGGGTTAGGGCTAGGGTTAAGGTTAGGGCTAGGTCTAGGGCTTGGGTTAGGATTGGGGTTAGGGTTAGAGTTAGTACTAGGGCTATGGTTAGGGTTAAGCTTAGGGTTAGGGCTATGTCTAGGGCTAGGGCTAGGTTTAGGTTTAGATAGGGATATGGCTATGGTTAGGGTTATGGTTATGGCTATGGTTATGGTTATGGTTATGGTTATGGTTATGGTTAGGGCTAGGGCTCCGTTTAGGTTTAGGGTTAGGGTGAGGGTTAGGGCTTGGGTAAGGGCTAGTGCCAGGGCCAGGACTAGCGTTAGGGTTAGGGTTAGGAATAGGGCTAGGTTTCGGGCTAGGGTTAGGGTTGGGGTTGCCGTTGGGTTTGGGGTTGGGGTTAGGTTTAGGGATAGGTTTAGGGTTAGGGTTAGTGCTAGCGGTAGGGTTAGGTCTAGGGCTAGGGCTAGCGTTATGGCTAGTGCTAGGGCTGGGGTAAGGGTTATGTTTAGGGCTAGGTCTAGGGATACAGTTAGGGTTAGGGTGATGGCTAGGGCTAGGGCTAGGTTTAGGGTTATGGTAAGGGTTAGGTTTAGGGCTAGGTCTAGGGTTAGGGTCAGGGTTAGGGTTAGGGTGAGGGTTAAGGTTTGGGCTAGGATTAGGGTTTGGGTTAGGGTTATGGTTAGGGCTAGGTTTAGGATTAGGGCTAGAGTCAGGGTTAGTGTTAGGTATTGGCCTAGGGATAGTTTGAGGGTTAGGGTTAGGGTTAGGGCTATGGCTATGGTTCGGGTTATGTTTATGTTTAGGACTAGGAATGGACTAGGGTTAGGGGAATGGTTAGTGATAGGGTTAGTTAGTGGGCTATGGTTAGGGTTATGGTTAGGGTTAGGGATAGGGTTAGGGTTAGGGCTAGGGTTAGCATTAGTGTTAGTGCTAGGGCTAGGGCTAGGGCTAGGACTAGGTTTACGGTTAGAGTTAGGGCTAGGGTTAGGGTTAGGGTTAGGGCCAGGGTTAGAATTACGGTTGGGCTAGGGCTAGGGCTAGGGCTAGGATTAGGGTTAGGGTTACGGTTAGGGCTAGTGTTAGGTTTAATGTTAGGGTTAGGGTTAGGGCTAGTTCTAGGACTAGGGTTAGGTTTAGTGTTAGCATTAGGGTTAGTGCTAGGGCTATGGCTAGGGTTAGAGTTAGGATTAGGGTTAGGTTTAGGGTTAAGGTTAGGGCTAGGGCTAGTGTTAGGGCTAGGGCTAGGGTTAGGGTTAGGGTTAGGCCTAGGGTTAGGCTTAGGGTCAAGGTTAGGGTTAGGGTTAGGGTTAGGGTTAGGGTTACGGCTAGGGTTAGGGTTAGGGTTAGGGTAAGGGATAGGGCCAGGACGAGGGCTGGGTTTCCGGTTAGGG
Source organism: Sylvilagus bachmani (assembly GCA_015711505.1). NCBI lineage: Eukaryota > Metazoa > Chordata > Mammalia > Lagomorpha > Leporidae > Sylvilagus > Sylvilagus bachmani. The sequence continues at coordinate 83,855,478 of CM027402.1, read as the reverse complement.
TTAGGGTTAGGGCTAGGGTTAGGCTTAGGGTTAGGGTTAGGGTTAGGGTTAGGGTTAGTGTTACGGGTAGGGTTAAGGTTAGGGTTAGGGTAAGGGATAGGGCCAGGGCGAGGGCTGGGTTTACGGTTAGGGATAGGGTTAGGGCTAGGACTAGGGTTAGGTTTAGGGTTAGAGTTAGGGTTAGGCCTATGGCTAGGGTTAAGGTTAGGGTTAGGGTTAGGGCTAGGGCTAGGGCAAGTGTTAGGACTAGCTTTAGGGTTAGTGTTAGGGTTTGGGTTAGGGCAATTTTAGTGTTAGGGCTATGTCTAGGGCTAAGGCTAGGACTAGAGCTACTGGTAGGGTAAGGGTTAGGGTTGGGGTTAGGTCTAGGCCTATGGTTAGGGTTAAGTTTATGGTTAGTGTTAGAGCTAGGGCTAGGCTTAGGCCTGGGGTTAGAGTTAGGTTTAGGCCTAGAGCTAGGGCTAGGGCTAGGGCTAGGCTAAGTTTTAGGGTTAGGGCTAGGGCTAGGGCTAGGGCAAGTGTTAGGGTTAGCTTTAGGGGTAGTGTTAGGGTTTGGGTTAGGGCTAGGTTTAGTGTTAGGGCTATGTCTAGGGCTAAGGCTAGGACTAGAGCTACTGGTAGGGTAAGGGTTAGGGTCGGGGTTAGGTCTAGGGCTATGGTTAGGGTTAAGTTTAGGGTTAGTGCTAGAGCTAGGGCCAGGCTTAGGCCTGGGGTTTGAATTAGGTTTAGGCCTAGAGCTAGGGCTAGGGCTAGGCTAAGGGTTAGGGTTATGGCTAGGGCCTGGGCTAGTTCTAGGATTAGGGTTAGGGTTAGGTTTAGGGCTAGGGTTAGGGATAGGGTTAGGGTTAGGGATAGGTCTAGGGCCAGGATCAGGGCTAGGGTTAGGGTTAGGGTTAGGATTAGGGCTGGGCTAGGGCTAGGGCTAGGGTTAAGATTAGGATTAGGGTTTGCGTTAGGGGTAGGGCTAGGGTTAGGGTTAGGGTTAGGGTAAGGGTTAGTGCTACTGTTAGGTTTAGGGTTAGTGTTAGGGCTTGGGCTAGGGCTAGGGTTAGGGTTAGTTTTAGGGTTAGGGTTAGGGTTTGGGTTACGTTTAGGATTAAGTTTAGTGTTAGTGCTAGGGTTCGTTTTCGGGTTCGGGTTCAGGTTGTGTTTGGGTTAGAGTTCTGGTTCGGGTTCGGGTTAGGGTTATGTTTAGTGTTCGGGTTCAGGTTCGGGTTAGGGCTAGGTTTGGGGCTAGGGTTAGGGTTAGTGCTAGGGCTAGGGTTAGCTTTAGGGCTAGGGTTAGGGCTAGGGTTAGGTTTAGGGCTAGGTCTAGGGCTTGGGTTAGGATTAGGGTTAGGGTTAGAGTTAGCACTAGGGCTATCGTTAGGGTTAAGCTTAGGGTTAGGGCTATGTCTAGGGCTAGGGCTAGGTTTAGGTTTAGATAGGGATATGGCTATGGTTAGGGTTATGGTTATGGCTATGGCTATGGTTATGGTTATGGTTAGGGCTAGGGCTCCGATTAGGGTTAGGGTTAGGGTGAGGGTTAGGGCTTGGGCGAGTGTTGGAGTTAGGGTTAGGGTTAGGGCTAGGGCTAGTGCTAGGGTTAGTGTTAGGGTTAGGGTTAGGGCTATGGCTAGGGCTAGGGTTAGGGCTAGGGCTAGGGTAAGGGCTAGTGCCAGGGCCAGGACTAGCGTTAGGGTTAGGATTAGGAATAGGGCTAGGTCTAGGTTTAGGTTTAGGGTAAGGTATAGTGCCAGGGCCAGGACTAGCGTTAGGGTTAGGGTTAGGAATAGGGCTAGGGCTAGTGCTAGAGTTAGGGTTAGGGTTAGGTTTAGGGCTAGGGTAGGGCTAGGGCTAGGGTTACGGTTAGAGTTAGGGCTAGTTTTAGGGTTAGGGTTAGGGCTAAGTTTAGGGTTAGGTCTAGGGCCAGGGCTAGGTCTAGGGTTAGGGTTAGGGTTTGGGTTAGGGCTAGGGCTATGATTAGGTTTAGGGTTAGGGTTAGGTTTAGAGCTAGGTCTATGGTCAGGGTGAGGGTTAGGTTTAGGGTTAGGGTTAGGGTTAGGGCTAGGTTTAGGGTTAGGGTTAGTTTAAGGTTTAGGGCCAGGGCGAGGGATGGGTTTACGATTAGGGATAGTGTTAGGGCTAGGGCTAGGGTTAGGTTTAGGGTTAGGGTTAGGGTTAGGGTTAGGGTTAGGGTTAGGGCTAGGGTTCAGGTTAGGGTTAGGGTTAGGGATAGGGCTAGGGCAAGTGTTAGGGTTAGCTTTAGTGGTAGAGTTAGTGTTTGGGTTAGGGCTATGTTTAGGGTTAGGTCTATGTCTAGGGCTAAGGCTAGGGCTAGAGCTACTGCTAGTGTAAGTGTTAGGGTTGGGGTAAAGTATAGGGCCAGGGCCAGGGCTAAGTTTACGGTTAGGGATAGGGTTAGGGCTAGGACTCGGGCTAGGGTTAGGGTTAGGCTTAGGGTAAGGGCTAGTGCCAGGGCCAGGACTAGCGTTACGGTTAGGGTTAGGGATAGGGATAGGGCTAGGGCTAGGGCTAGGGCTCAGGCTAGTGTTAGGCTTAGAGTTAGGTTTAGGGCTAGTGTAGGGGTGGGGCTAGGGTTACAGTTAGGGCTAATATTAGGGTTAGGGTTAGGGCTAAGTTTAGGGTTAGGTCTAGGGCTAGGGCTAGGTCTAGGGTTAGGGTTAGGGTTTGGGTTAGGGCTAGGGCTATGGTCAGGGTTAGGGTTAGGGTTAGGGCTAGAGGTAGGGTTAGGGCTAGGGTTAGGGCTAGGGTTAGGTTTAGGACTAGTGTTAGGGTGATGGTTCGGGTTCGGGTTCGGGTTAGGGTTAGGTTTAGGGTTCGGGTTCTGGTTCGTGTTAGGGTTAGGTTTGGGGTTAGTGTTAGGGTTAGTGCTAGTGCTAGGGTTAGCTTTAAGGCTAGGGTTAAGGCTAGGGTTAGGGTTAGGACTAGGTCCTGGGCTTGTGTTAGGATTAGGGTTAGGGTTAGAGTTAGCGCTAGGGCTACGTTTAGGGTAAAGCTTAGGGTTTGGTCTATTTCTAGGGCTAGGGCTAGTGTTAGTGTTAGGGTTAGTCCTATGGCTATGGTTAGGGTTATGATTAGGGTTAGGGCTAGGGCTCTGGTTAGGGTTAGGGTTAGGGTTAGGGTAAGTGATAGGGCCAGGGCCAGGGCTAGGGTTACTTTTAGGAATAGGGTTAGGGTTAGGGCTAGTGGTAGGGTTAGGGCTAGGGCTAGGGCTAGGTCTAGGGTTAGGGTTAGGGCTAGGTTTAGGGTTAGGTTTAGGGTAAGGGATAGGTCCAGGGCCAGGGCCAGGGCTAGGGTTACGTTTAGGGATAGGTTTAGTGTTAGGGCTAGCAGTAGGGTTAGGGCTAGGGCTAGGTCTAGGGTTATGGCTAGGGCTAGGGCTAGTGCTGGGGTAAGGGTTATGTTTAGGGCTAAGTCTAGGGATATATATTTAGGGTTAGGGTGATGGCTAGGGCTAGGGCTAGGTTTAGGGTTATGGTAAGGGTTAGGTTTAGGGCTAGGTCTAGGGTTAGGGTCAGGGATAGGATTAGGGTGCGGGTTAAGGTTTTGGCTAGGATTAGGGTTTGGGTTAGGGTTATGGGTAGAGCTAGGGTTAGGATTAGGGCTAGAGTCAGGGTTAGGGTTAGGTCTTGGCCTAGGGATAGTTTGAGGGTTTTGGTTAGGGTTAGGGCTATGGCTATGGTTCGGGTTATGTTTATGGTTAGGACTAGGATTGTACTAGGGTTAGGGGAATGGTTAGGGTTAGAGTTAGTTAATGGGCTATGGTTAGGGTTATGGTTATGGTTAGGGTTAGGGATAGGGTTAGGGTTAGGGCTAGGTTTAGGGTTAGTGTTAGTGTTAGGGCTAGGGCTAGGGCTAGGTTTAGGGTTAGAGTTAGGGCTAGGGCTAGTGTTGGGCTAGGATTAGGGTTATGGTTACGGTTAGGGCTAGTGTTAGGTTGAAGGTTAGGGTTAGGGTTAGGGCTAGTTCTTGGGCTAGGGTTAGGTTTAGCGATAGCGTTAGGGTTATGGCTAGGGCTATGGCTAGGGTTAGAGTTAGGGTTAGGTTTAGGTTTAGGGTTAAGGTTAGGGCTAGGGCTAGGGTTAGGGCTAGGGCTAGGGTTAGGGCTAGAGCTAGGGTTATGGCTAGGGCTAGGGTTAGGGCTCGGCTTAGGGTTAAGTTTAGGCTCTAGTTCTATGGTTAGGGCTAGGGTTAGGCTTAGGGATAGGGTTAGGCTTAGGGTTAGGGTTAGGGTTAGGGTTAGGGTTAGGGTTAGGTTTAGGGCTATGGTTGGGTTAGGGTTTGGGTAAGGGATAGGGCCAGGGCCAGGGCTAGATTTACGGTTAGGGATAGGGCTAGGGCTAGGGCTAGGGTTAGGTTTAGGGTTAGGGTTACGTTTAGGGCTAGGGTTAAGGTTAGGGTTAGGGTTAGGGTTAGGGCTAGGGTAAGTGTTAGTGTTAGCTTTAGGGGTAGTCTTAGGGTTTGGGTTATGGCTAGGTTTAGGGTTAGGGCTATTTCTAGGGCTAAGGCTAGGCCTTAGCTACTGCCAGGGTAAGGTTTAGGGTTGGGGTTAGGTCTAGGGCTATGGTTAGGGTTAAGTTTTGGGTTTGTGTTTGAGCTAGGGCTAGGCTTAGGCCTAGGGTTAGAGTTAGGTTTAGGCCTAGAGATAAGGCTAGGGCTAGGGCTAGGGTAAGGGTTAGGGTTAGGGCTAGGGCCTGGGCTAGTTCTAGGATTAGGGTTAGGTTTAGGGGTAGGGCTAGGGTTAGGGATAGGGTTAGGGTTAGGGATAGGGCTAGGGCCAGGATCAGGGCTAGGTTTAGCGTTAAGGTTAGGTTTAGGGCTAGGGCTAGGGCCAGGGTTAAGATTAGGATTAGGGTTTGCGTTAGGGGTAGGGCTAGGGTTAGGGTTATGGTCAGGGCTAGGTTTAGGGTTAGGGTTAGGGTAAGGATTAGTGCTACTGTTAGGTTTAGGGTTAGTGTTAGGGCTTGGGCTATGGCTAGGGTTAGGGTTAGTTTTAGGGTTAGGGTTAGGGTTAGGGTTAGGGTTAGGGTTAGGATTAAGGTTAGTGTTAGGGCTAGGGTTCGTTTTCAGGTTCGAGTTCAGGATGGGTTTGGGTTAGAGTTCTGGTTCGGGTTTGGGTTAGAGTTAGGGTTAGGTTTAGGATTTGGGTTCAGGTTCGGGTTTTGGCTAGGTTTGGTGCTAGGGTTAGGGTTAGCTTTAGGGCTAGGGTTTGCTTAAGGGCTAGGTTTAGGGCTAGGGTTAGGGTTAGTTCTAGGTCTAGGGCCTGGGTTAGGATTAGGGTTATGGTTAGAGTTAGCACTAGGGCTATGGTTTTGGTTAATCTTAGGGTTAGGGCTATGTCTAGGGCTAGGTTTATGGTTAGGTTTAGGGTTAGGGCTATGACTGTGGTTAGGGTTATGGTTATGGTTATGGTTATGGTTATGGTTAGGGCTAGGGCTCCGTTTAGGGTTAGGGTTAGGATGAGGGTTAGGGCTTGGGCGTGTGTTGGAGTTAGGGTTAGGGTTAGGGCTAGGGCTAGGACTCGGGCTAGGTTTATGCTTAGGGTTAGGGCATGGGCTAGTGCCAGGGCCAGGACTAGCGTTAGGGTTAGTTTTAGGGCTAGGGCTAGGGCTAGGGCTAGGGTTAGGGTTAGGGTTAGGTTTAGGGCTAGTGTAGGGCTAGGGCTAGGGTTACGGTTAGAGTTAGGGCTAGTGTTAGGGTTAGGGTTAGGGCTAAGTTTAGGGTTAGGTCTAGGGCTAGGGCTAGGTCTAGGGTTAGGGTTAGGGTTTGGGTTAGGGCTAGGGCTATGATTAGGTTAGGACTAGAAGTAGTGTTAGGGCTAGTGTTAGGGTAAGTGTTAGGATTAGGGCGAGTGCCAGGGCTAGGTCTAGGATTAGGTTTAGGATTAGGGTTAGGGCTAGGGCTGGAGTTAGGTTTAGGGTTGGGTTTAGTGTTAGGGCCTGGTTAGGGTTAGGGTTAGGCTTAGGATTAGGGTTAGCATTAGGCTTAGGGCTAGGGCTAGGGTTAGGGCTAGGGCTAGGGTTAGGGTTAGGGTTAGGGTTAGGGCTAGGGCTATGGTTATGATTTGGGGTAGGTTTAGGGCTATGGCCAGGGTTAAGGTTAGAATTTGGGTTAGGGTTAGGGCATGGTTTGGGTTCTGGTTAGGTTTAGGTTAGGGTTCTGGTTTGGGTTATGGTAAGGGTTGGGTTTAGGGTTAGTGTTAGGACTAGGCCTAGGGTTAGCTTTAGGGATAGGGTTAGGTCTAGGGTTAGGGTTAGGGCTAGGTCTAGGGCCAGAGTTAGGCTTAGCATTAGCATTAGGGTTAGGGCTAGGGCTATGGCTAGTGTTAGAGTTTGTGTTAGGGTTAGGGTTCGGGTTAGGGCTAGGGTTAGGGCTAGGGCTAGGGTTAGGGCTAGGGCTAGGTTTAGGTTTACGGTTATGGCTAGGGCTAGGGCTAGGGTTAGTTAAGGGTTAGGGCTAGTGTTAGGTTTAGGTCTAGGTCCAGGGCTAGGGCTAGGATTAGGGTTAGGTTTAGGGATAGGGCTAGGGCTGGGGTTAGGGTTAGTGTTAGTGTTAGGGCTAGGGTTATGGTTAGGTTTAGGCTTAGTGTAATTGTTAGGGTTAGGCTTAGGGCTAGGGCTAGGGCTAGTCCTAGGGCAAGGGGAGGGTTAGGGTTAGGCCTAGGGCTATGGTTAGGGTTATTTTTAGGGTTAGGGCTATGGCTGGGGTTATGGTTAGAGGTTGGGTTAGGGTTAGGACTAGGGTTAGGGTTAGGTTTAGGGTTAGGGATAGGGCTAGGGCCAGTATCAGGGCTAAGGTTAGGGTTAGGGTTAGGGTTAGGGTTAGGGTTAGGGTTAGGACTCGGGCTAGGGTTAGGTTTAGGATTGGGGTAAGGGCTATTGCCAGGGCCAGGACTAGCGTTAGGGTTAGGGTTAGGTCTAGGGTTAGGGCTAGGGTAGGTCCAGGGCTAGGGTTAGGATTAGAGTAGGGCTAGGTTTAGGGTTAGGGTTAGGGCCAGGGTTACAGTTACTCTTTGGGCTAGGGCTAGTGCTAGGTCTAGGATTAGGGTTATGGTTATGGTTAGGTCTAGTGTTAGGTTTAGGGTTAGCGTTAGGTTTAGGGCTGGTTCTAGGGCTTTGGTAAGGTTTAGCGTTAGCGTTAGTGTTAGGGCATGGAATGGCTAGGGTTAGAGTTAGTGTTAGGGTTAGGTTTATTGTTAGGGTTAGGGTTAGGGTTAGGGCTAGGGCTAGGGTTATGGCTAAGGCTCGGGCTAGGGCTCGGGTTAGGGTTAGGGTTAGGGTTAGTGCTAGGTTTAGCTTTAGGGCTAGTGTTATATTAACAATTAGGCCTATTACTAAGTCTAAGGCTATGGTTAACGTTAGGTTTATGATTAGGGTTAGTGTTAGGATTAGGGTTAGGGTTTGGGTTAGGGTTCAGGTTCGGGTTGGTGTTTGGGTTAGGGTTAGGTTTAGGGTTCATGTCGGGTTCGGTTTAGGGCTACGGTTAGGGTTCAGGTTCACGTTAGAGTTAGGGATAAGGGTTGGTGTTGTATATGGGGTTGGGTTGAGTTTGGGGTTGGAAGTAGAGTTAGGGTGGGGTTGGGGTTTTGGTTGGGGTTAGGGTTAGGGTTAGGGTTAGGGCTAGGGCTAGGTTTAGGGTTAGGGCTAGGTCTAGGGCTTGGTTTAGGGTTGGGTTAGGGTTAGGGTTAGGACTAGGCCTATGGTTCGGGTTAAGGTTAGGGTTAGGGCTAGGTCTAGTGTGAGGGCTTGGGTTAGGTTTAGGGTTAGGGTTAGTTTAGGGTTAGGTTTAGGGCTAGGGCAAGGGCTAGGGTTAGGGTTAGGATTAGAGTTAGGGTTAGTGTTAGGATAAGGGCTAGGGCTAGGGCCAGGGCTAGGGTTACGGTAGGGTTAGGATTAGGGCTAGGGTTAGGTCTAGGGCTAGGGTTAGGGTTAGGGTTAGGGCTATGTTAGGGTTAGGGTTAGGGCTAAGGTTAGGGTTAGGGCTAGGTCTAGGTTTATGTTTAGGGTTAGGGTTAGGGTTTGGGATAGGGCTAGGGCTAGGTCTATGGTTAGTTTTAGGGTTAGGGTTAGGGTTAGAGCTAGGGCTATGGTCAGGGTTAGGGCTTGGGTTAGGGTTAGGGCTAGGGCTGGGGTTAGGGTTTGGTTTAGGGCTAGGGCTAGGGCTAGGGTTAAGGTTAAGTTTAGGCTTAGGGTGAGTGTTAGGGTTAGGCTTAGGGCTAGGGCTAGGGCTAGGGCTAGGGCTAGGGCCAGGGTATGGGTTAGGGTTAGGCCTAGGGCTATGGTTAGGGTTATTGTTAGGGTTAGGGCTAGGTCCAGGTTTATGGTTAGGGTTTGGGTTAGGGTTAGTGCTAGGGTTAGGGTTAGTTTAGGGTTAGGGATAGGGATAGGGCTAGGGCCAGTATCAGGGCTTATGTTACGGTTAGGGATAGGTTTAGGGTTATGGTTATGGTTAGGGTTAGGGTTAGGGTTAGGCTTAGGGTTAGGGATATGCTTAGAGTTTGGGTTAGGGCTAGGGCTATGGTTAGGGTTAGAGTTAGGGCTAGGGCTAGTGTTAGGGCTAGGGTTAGGGTTAGGATTAGGGTTAGGGTGAGGTGTAGGGCTAGTTTTAGGGTTAGGTTTAGGGTGAGGGCTAGGGTTAGGTTTAGGTTTAGGCTTAGGGTTAGGTTTAGGTTTAGGTTAGGGTTAGGTCTAGGGCTTGGCTAGGGCTAGGGCTATGATTATGGTTAGGGTTAGTGTTAGGGTTAGGGTTAGTGTTAGGCATAGGTGTAGGGCTAGGTTAGGCTTTGGGTTTTGGTTAGGGTTAGGGCTAGGGTTAGGGTTAATGTTATGGTTAGGGATAGGGATAGGGCCAGGGTCAGGGCTAGATTTAGAGATAGGGTTAGGGTTGGGGTACGGCTAGGTCTAGGGATAGGGTAAGGGTTAGGATTAGGGTTAGGGGTAGGGGTAGGGCTATATCTAGTGCTTGGGTTAGGGTTAGGATTAGGGTTAGAGTTAGGGTTAGGGTTAGTTAGGGCTAGGGCTATGGTTAGGTTTAAGTTTAGGGTTAGGTCTAGGTCTAGGGCTAGGGTTCGGTTTTGGTTAGGATTTTTGTTAGGGTTTGGGCTAGGGTTCGGGTTCGCATTGGCATTGTGGTTCTGGTTTGGGTTATGGTTAGTGTTGGGGTTCGGGTTATGGTTAGGGCTAGGGCTAGGGTTAGCTTTAGGGTTAGGGTTAGGGTTATGGTTAGGGCTAGGGTTAGGGTTATGTTTAGGGCTAGGTCTAAGATTTTGTTTTATGGTTAGGTTTTGGGTTAGAGTTAGGGCTAGGGCTATCGTTAGGTTTAAGTTTAGGGTTAGGGCTAGGTCTAGTGCTAGGGCTAGGGTTAGGGTTAGGGTTAGGGTTAGGTTTAGGTTTAGGGTCACTTTTAGGGTTAGGGTTAGGTTTAGGGTCAGGGTTAGGTCTAGGATATTGGGTTAGGGTTAGGTTTAGAGTTATGGCTAGGGCTATGGTTAGTGTTAAGTTTACGGTTAGTTCTAGGTGTAGGGCTGGGGCTAGGGCTATGGTGATTGTTAGGGTTAGGGTTAAGGCTAGATCTAGGGCTAGGGCAGGGTTAGGTTTAGGGTTAGGTCTAGGGCTAGGTTTAGGTTTAGGTTTAGGGTTAGTGTTAGGGCTAGGGTTAGGGTTAAGTCTATGGTTAAGGTTAGGGTTAGGTCTAGGTTTAACTTAAGGGCTAGTGTTGTATTTACAGTCAGGACTTTGACTAAGTCTAAGGCTATGTTTAAGGTTACTTGTACTATTAGGGTTACGGTTAGTGTTAGGTTTCGGGTTAGGGTTAGGGCTAGGGTTAGGGTTAGGGTTAGGGTTCGGGTTCGTGTTCGGGTTAGGTCTAGGGTTAGGGTTCAGGTTCGCCTTAGGGTTAGGGTTAAGGGTTGGCATTGTATATGGGTTTGGAGGTAGAGTTATGGTGGTTTGGGGTTGGGGTTAAGGTTAAGGTTAGGGCTAGGGCTAGGGTTAGGGTTAGGGTTAGGTCTAGGGCTTGGATTAGGGTTAGGGTTGGTTAGAGTTAGCACTAGGGCTATGGTTCGTGTTAAGGTTAGGGTTAGGGCTAGATCTAGGGCTAGGTCTAGGGTTAGCGTTAGTGTTAGGTTTAGGGATATGTTTAGGGCTAGAGTTAGGGTTAGGGTTAGTGTTAGGGTTAGGGTTAGGGGTAGGGCTAGGGTTAGGGTTAGGGTTAGGGTAATGGCTAGGGCTAGGGCTAGGGCTAGGGCTAGGGTTAGAGTTAGGGCTAGGGCAATTGTTAGGTTTAAGTTTAGGGTTAGGGCTAGGTCTTGTGTAGGGCTAGGGTTAGGGCTATGGTTAGGGCTGGGGCTAGGGTTAGGGCTAGGGCTAGGGTTAGGGTTATGGCTAGTGTTAGGTTTAGGGTTAGGGCTAGGGTTAGCGTTAGGTTTAGTGCTAAGGCTAGGGCAGGGTTAGGGCTAGGTCAGGGTTAGCGTTAGGGTTAGAGCGAGGGCTAGGCTTAGGGTTAGGGTGAGGGTAAGTTCTAGGGGTAGGGTAAGGGTTAGGGTTAGGGCTAGGACCAGGGCTAGGGCTAAAGTTAGGTTTTAGGTTAGGGTTAGGGCTAGAGTCAGGGTTAGGGTTAGGGTTAGGGCTAGGGTTAGGGTAAGAGTTAGGGTTAGGTTTAGGGCTAGGCTTAGGGCTAGGGCAAGTGTTAGGGTTTTGTCAGGGTTAGGGTTAGGGTTAGGGTTAGGGTTATGCCTAGTGCTAGGCCTAGGGTTAGGGTTAGGGCTGGGTTTAGGTTTGGACTTGGTTTAGGGTTTGGTTTGGGTTAGGGTTAGGCATAGGTTTAGGGTTAGGGTTAGGCTTAGGTTAAGGGTTAGGATTAGCCTTAGGGCTAGGGATAGGTCTAGGGCTAGTTCTAGGGTTAGGGTTAGGGTTAGGGCTAGGGTTATGTTTAGGGTTAGGTTTAGGGT
>CM027402.1:83814476-83844027 GCA_015711505.1 Sylvilagus bachmani | reverse complement strand
GGTTAGGCATAGGTTTAGGGTTAGGGTTAGGCTTAGGTTAAGTGTTAGGATTAGCCTTAGGGCTAGGGATAGGTCTAGGGCTAGTTCTAGGGTTAGGGTTAGGGTTAGGGCTAGGGTTATGTTTAGGGTTAGGTTTAGGGTTAGGGTTAGGGCTACGGCTAGGGTTATGGTTAGGGTTTGGGTTAGGATTAGGGCTAGGGTTAGGGTTAGGGTTAGCGTTAGGGCTAGGTTTAGGGTTAGGTTTAGGTTTAGGATTAGTGTTAGTGTTAGGGATAGGGTTAGGGTTAGGGCTAGGGTTAGGGTTGGCATTTCGGCTATGGTTAGCTTTAGGTCTAGTGTTGTGTTAACAGTTAGGACTGTGACTTAGTGTAAGGCTGTGGTTAAGTTTAGGTGTTGGAATAGGGTTAGGGTTAGGGTTAGGTTTTGGGTTCGGTTTTGGGTTAGTGTTAGGCTTCGGGTTTCGGGTCGGGTTAGGTCTAGTTTTAGGGCTAGGACTAAGGTTAGCTTTAGGGTTAGGGATAAGGCTAGGACTAGGGCTTAGGTTAGCGTTAGGGTTAGAGTTAGAACTAGAGCTATGGTTAGGGTTAAGGTTAGTGTTAGGGCTAGTTCTAGGGCTAGAGCTAGGGTTAGTTTTAGGTTAATTTTAGGTTTAGGTCTATGGCTATGTTTAGGGTTAGGGTTAGGTAGCGTTAGGGCTAGGTCTAGGTTTAAGGTTAGGGTTAGGGCTAGGGCTAGGGCTATGGTTAGGGCTAGGGTTAGGGTTAGGGCTATGGCTATGGCTAGGTTTTGCTTCAGGGTTAGGGTTAGGACTACGGTTAGGGTTAAGGTTAGGGTTAGGGTTAGGGTTAGGGCTAGGGCTAGGGCTAGGTTTAGGGTTATTGTTATCATTAGGGTTAGGTCTAGGGCTATGCCTAGGGTTATGGTTAGGGTTAGGGCAAGGGCTAGGGTTAGGTCTAGGATTAGGGTACCTGTTAGGACTAGGCTTAGGTTTAGGGCTAGGGTTAGGGTTGGGGTTAGGGCTAGGGTTAGTTTTAGGGCTAGTGTTGTGTTAACAGTTAGGAGTATGACTAAGTGTAAGGCTATGGTTAAGGTTTGGTTTTGGATTAGGGTTAGGGTAAGGCTTATGGTTCGGGTTTGGGTTCAGGTGAGCGTTAGGGTTCGGGTTCTGGTTCGGGTTAGGGTTAGGATTTGGGTTCGGGTTCAGGTTGGGGTTATGGTTATGGTTAGGTCTAGGGCTAGGGTTAGCTTTAGGGTTAGGGTTAGTGCTCGGGTTAGGGTTAAGGTTAGTGCTAGGTCTAGGCCTCAGGTTACGGTTAGTGTTAGGGCTAGAGTTAGCGCTAGTTCTATGGTTAGGTTTGTGGTTAGTGTTAGGGCTAGGGCTTGGGCTAGGTTTAGTTTTATGGTTAGGGTTAGGGCTAGGGCTAGCGCTAGAGTTAGGTTTAGGGTTAGGTTTAGGTCTAGGGCTAGGGCTATGGGAAGGGTTAGGGTTAGAGTTAGATCTTGGGCGATTGTTGGGGTTATTATTAGGGCTAGGGTTAGGGCAAGGGTTAGGGTTAGGTCTAGGGCTCGGGTTAGGGTTATAGTTGGGGTTGGGGTTGTGGTTGAGTTTGGGGTCAGGTTTAGGCTTATGGTCAGGTTCAGGGTTAGGGTCAGTGTTAAGTTTAGGGCTAGGATTAAGGTTAGGTTTAGTGTTATGCCTAGGGTTACGGCTAGGGCTAGGGCTAAATTCAGGGTTAGGGTGAGGTCTAGGGCTAGGGTTAGTTTTAGTGTTATGGTTAGGGTTAGGGCTTTGGCTATGGTTAGGGTTATGGTTAGCGTTAGGGCAAGGCTAGGGCTAAAATCATGGTTAGGGTGAGGTCTAGTGCTAGGGTTATTTTTAGGGTTAGTGTTAGGGTTAGGGCTATGGCTATGATTAGGGTTATGGTTAGGGTTAGGGCTAGGACTAGGGTTAGGGTTAGAGTTAGGGCTAGTATTAGTGCTAGAGCTAGGTTAGTGTGATGGTTAGGGTTAGTTGTAGGGATAGGGCTAGGTTTAGGGCTAGGGTTACGGCTTGGTTTAGGGTTAGGTTTAGTGTTAGGGATATGGGTATGGTTAGGGTTATGGTAAAGTTTGGGCTAGGGCTAGGGCTAGGGCTACGTTTAGGGTTAGGGTTAGTGTTAGTGCTAGTGCTAAGGTTAGTGTGATGGTTAGGGTTAGGGCTAGGGCTAGGGCTAGAGTTACGGCTAGGGTTTGGGCTAGGGTTAGGGCTAGGGCTACGTTTAGGGTTAGGGTTAGTGTTAGTGCTAGTGCTATGGTTAGTGTGATGGTTAGGGTTAGTGCTAGGGTTAGTGCTAGGGTTAGGGCTAGGGTTAGGGTAAGGATTAGGGTTAGGGTTAGGTGTAAAGCCAAGTTTAGGGTTAGTCTTAGGACTAGGGTTAGGTTTAGTGCCAGGGTTAGGGTTAGACTTAGGTTTTGGGCTAGGGTTAGGGTTAGGATTAGGGTTAGGGTTAGGTGTACGGCTAGGGTTAGGGTTATGGTTAGGTTTAGGACTAGGGCTAGGGCTAGGGTTAGGATTAGAGTTAGTGTTAGTGCTAGTGCTATGGTTAGGGTATGGTTAGGGTTAGGGCTAGGCCTAGGGCTAGGGTTAGGGCTTGGGTTAGGGCTAGGGATAGGGCTAGGGCTAGGGCTGGGCTAGGGCTAGGTTTAGGCTTAGGGTTAGGGTTAGGACTAGGGTTAGTGTTTGGGTTATTGTTAGGATTACGGCTAGGGCTAGGGCTAGGGTTAGGTCTAGGGTTAGCTCTAGGGTTAGGGCTAGGGGTAGGGCTATGGCTACGTTTAGGGTTAGGGTTAGGGTAAGGACTACGGTTAGGGTTAGTGTTAGGGTTAGGGTTATGGGTAGGGCTAGGGCTGGGGCTAGTGTTAGGGTATGGTTTAGCGTTAGGGTTAGGGCTATGCCTATGGCTAGGGTTAGGTTTAGGGTTAGGGCTATGGCTAGGGTTAGGTTTAGGACTAGGGTTAGCGTTAGGAAGGGTTAGGTTTAGGGTTAGGGTTAGGTTTTGGGTTAGGGCTAGGGTTAGCTTTAGGGCTAGTGTTGTGTTAACAGGTAGGACTATGACTAAGTGTAAGGCTATGGTTAAGATTTGGTTTTGGATTAGGTTTAGGGTTAGCGTTAGGGTTAGGGTGAGGGTTAGGGTTAGGGTTCGGGTTCGGGTTTGTGTTAGGGTTAGGGTTAGGGTTGGTGTTAATGTTAGGTTTAGGTCTTGGGCTAGGGCTAGGGCTAGGGTTAGGGTTAGGGGTAGGGTTAGGGCTATGGCTATGGTTAGGGTTATGGTTAGGGTTAGGGCTAGGTCTAGGACTAGGGTTAGGGTTAGCGTTAGGGTTAGAGTTAGCGCTAGGTCTATGGTTAGTTTTAAGGTTAGGTTTAGGGCTAGGTCTAGTGCTAGTGCTAGGATTAGGGTTAGGGTTAGGGTTAGTGCTATGGATATTGTTAGGGTTATGGTTAGATTTAGGGTTAGGGCCAGGGCTGGGGTTAGGATTAGGTTTAGGTTTAGGGTTAGGGTTAGCGTTAGGGCTAGATATAGTGTTAGGTTTAGGGTTAGGCTTAGGTTTAGAGTTAGGGTTAGGGCTATGCTTAGGGTTAGTGTTAGGGTTAGGGTTAGGGCTAGGACTAGGGTTATGTTTAGGGTTTGGGTTATGGTGAGGGCTAGAGTTAGGGTTAGGTTTAGGGATAAGGGCTAGGGCTAGGGTTAGGGTTAGGGTTAGTTTTAGGGTTCGGGTTTTTTATCGGGTTCGGGTTATGGTTAGGTTTCAGCTTCGGGTTTGGGTAGTGTTAGGTTTGTGGTTGGTATTTGGTTTGGGGTTAGGTTTAGGTAGGGTTAGAGTCAGGGTTAGGGCTAGTGCTAGGGTTAGGGTTAGGGTTAGGGTTAGGGTTATGGCTAGGGTTAGGGCTAGGGCTAGGGCTAAAATCAGGGTTAGCGTGAGGTCTAGGGCTAGGGTTATTTTTAAGGTTAGGTTTAGGGTTAGGGCTAAGGCTATGGTTAGGGTTATGGTTAGGGCTAGGGCTAGGGCTAAGGCTAGTTTAGGGCTAGGGTTAGGGCTAGGGCTAGGTCTAGGGCTAGGTTTAGGTTTAGGGTTAGGGTTATTACTACTGTTAGGGTTAGTGTTAGTGTTAGGGTGAGGGCTAGGGCTAGGGTTATGGCTAGGTTTAGGGATTGGGTTAGCGTTAAGGTTAGGGCTAGGGGTATGCCTAGGGTAAGGGTTATATTTAGGTCTAGGGCTAGGGTTAGGTTTAGGATTAGTTGTAGTGTTAGCTTCTGGGTTAGGTGTAGGGCTAGGATTAGTTTGGGGTTAGGGCTAGGGTTAGCTTAAGAGCTAGTGTTGTGCTAACAGTTAGGACTATGACTAAGTGTAAGGCTATGGTTAAGGTTAGGTTTTGGATTAGGGTTATGCATAGGGTTAGGGTTAGCATTAGGGTTAGGGCTAGGGCTATGCCTAGGGTAACGGTTAGGGTTAGGTCTAGGGCTAGGGTTAGGTTTTGGATTAGTGTTAGTGTTAGGACTAGGGTTAGGTTTAGGGCTAGGATTAGCGTTGGGGTTAGGGCTAGGGTTAGCTTTAGAGCTAGTCTTGTGTTAACAGTTAGTACTAGTGTAAGGCTATGGTTAAGGTTAGGTTTTGGATTAGGGTTAGGGTTAGGGTTCGGTTTCAGGTTAGGGTTTGGGTTTGGGTTCAGGTGAGGGTTAGGGTTCAGGTGGGGATTTGGATTAGGGTTAGGGTTTGGGATCGGTTTCGGGTTAGGGTTAGCTTTAGGATTAGGGTTCCGGTTCGGGATCGGTTTCGGGTTATGGCTAGGGTTGGGGTTAGTGTTAGGGTTAGGGCTAGGGCTAGGGTTAGTTAGGGTTAGGGTAAGGGCTAGGGTTAGGTTTAGGGTGAGGGCTAGGTCTAGGCCTCGTGTTAGGGTTAGCGTTAGGGTTAGAGTTAGCGCAAGGGCTATGGTTAGGTTTAATTTTAGGGTTAGGGCTAGGTCTAGTGCTAGGGCTAGGGTTAGGGTTAGGGTTAGGGTTAGGACTATGGCTATGGTTAGGGTTAGGGCTAGGGTTAGGGCTAGGGCTAGGGCTAGGGCTAGGGTTAGGGTTAGGCTTAGGGCAAGTGTTGGGGCTAGGACTACTGTTAGGGTTAGGATTAGGGTTAGGGTTAGGTTTAGGCTTAGATCTTGGACGATTGTTGGGGTTAGGTTTAGGGCTAGGGTTAGGGTTAGGGCAAGGTTTAGGTTTAGGGTTAGGGCTAGGCCTCAGGCTAGGGCTAAGGTTGGTATGGGGTTGTGTTTGGGTTTGGGGTTTGGGTTTAGGTTTAGGCTTAGGGTCAGGGTTAGGGCTAGGGTCAGGGTTAAGGTTAGGGCTAGGGTTAAGGTTAGGGTTATGGCTAGGGTTAAGTATAGGGCTAGGGCTAAAATCAGGGTTAGCGTGGGGTCTAGGCCTAGGGTTAGTTTTAGGGTTAGGGTTAGGGTTACGGCTATGGCTATGGTTAGGGCTATGGATAGGGTTAGGTCTAGGGCTAGGTTTAGGGTTAGGGTTAGTGTTAGTGCTAGTGCTATGTTTAGTGTTATGATTAGGGATAGTGCTAGGGTTAGGGCTTGTGTTAGGGCTATAAGTGCTAGGGTTAGGGCTAGGGCTAGGGCTTGGATTCGTGTTTCGTTTAGGTTTAGGACTAGAGTTACAGTTAGGGGTAGGTTTAGTGTTAGGGCCTGGGCTAGGGCTAGGGGTAGGGTTAGCGTTAGGGTTAGGGCTAGGGCTATTGCTAGGGTTAGAGTTAATGTTATGGTAGCGTTAGGTTTAGGGTTATCGCTAGGGCAAGCATTAGGTTTAGGTTAGGGTTAGGGTTAGGTGTAGGGGTAGGGTTAGTGCTAGTGTTAGTGTTAGGATTAGGGTTAGGGTTAGGTGTAAGGCTAGGGTTAGGGTTAGGCATAGGGCTAGGGCTAGGTTTAGGGCTAGGGTTAGGTTTAGAGTTAGTGTTAGTGCTAGTGAAATGGTTCGTGTTATGGTTAGGGTTAGGGCTAGGCCTAGGGCTATGGTTAGGGCAAGGTTATGGGCCAGGGCTTGGGCTAGGGCTAGGGCTAGTGTTAGGGTTAGGGTTAGGGTTAGGACTAGGGTTATGGTTAGGGTTAGGGTTAGGGTTAGGATTAGGACTACGGCTAGGTCTAGGTTTACGTTTAGGGTTAGTCTTATGGTTAGGGCTAGGGCTATGCCAAGGTTTAGAGTTAGTGTTAGGCTAGGGTTAGGGTTAGGGTTAGGGTTAGCGCTAGGGCTAGTGTTAGGGTTATGGCTAGGGCTAGGTCTATGGTTAGGTTAGGGTTAGGGTTAGGTTTATGGCTTGTCTAATGTTAAGGTTAGGGTTTGGGTTAGGGCTAGGGCTAGGGCTAGGTTTTGGGTTAGCATTAGGGCTAGTGTTAGGATTAGAGTAGGGCTAGGGCTAGGGTTAGTGCTAGGGCTAGGGCTAGGTTTAAGGTTAGTTTTTGGGTTAGGGCTACGGCTAGGGTAGGGTTAGGGTTAGGGTTAGGGCTAGGGTTAGGGTTAGGGTTAGGGCTTGGGTTAGGGTTAGGGTTAGGGTTAGGGCCAGGTCTAGGCCTCAGGTTAGGGATAGGGTTTTGTTTAGAGTTAGCGCTAGGGCTAAGGTTAGGTTTAAGGTTAGAGTTAGGGCAAGGTCTAGTGCTAGGGCTAGTGTTAGGGTTAGGGTTATGGCTATGTCTATTAAGGTTATGGTTATGGTTAGGGCTAGGACTAGGGCTAGGCTTAGGTTTACGGTAAGGGTTAGGGCTATGGCTATGATTAGGGTTAGGTTTATGGTTAGGGTAGGGTTCGGGATAGATTTTGGGTGATTGTTGGGGTTAGGGTTAGGGTTAGGGTTAGGGTTAGGGTTGGCGCTAGGGTTAGGGTTAGGGTTATGGCTAGGGCTAGGGCTAGGATTAGGGTTAGGGTTAGGTTTAAGGCTAGGTCTAGGGTTACGTTTAGGGTTAGGATTAGGGCTAGGGCTAGGGTTAGGGTTTGGGTTAGGTTTAAGGCTAGGTCTAGGGTTAGGGTTAGGGTTAGGGTTAGGATTAGGGCTAGGGCTAGGGTTAGGGTTTGGGTTAGGGCTAGGGTTAAGGCTAAGTTTAGTGTTAAGGTTAGGTTTAGGGTTAGGATTAGGGTAAGGGTTAGGGCTAGGGCTATGTTAGGGTTAGGGTTAGGGTTCTGGTTAGGTTGGGTGATTGTTGGTGTTAGGTTTTGGTTTAGGGCTACGGTTAGGACTAGGGTTAAGGTTAGGGTTAGGATTAGGGTTAGGGTTAGGTTTAGGGCTGGGGCTCGGGCTAGGGTTAGGGTTGGGGTTGGGTTTGGGGTTGGGTTTCGGGTTAGGTTTAGGCTTAGGATTAAGTATAGGGTTAGGGTTAGTGCTAGGTTTGGGGTTAGGCTTAGGATTAGGGTTAGGGTTATGTCTAGGGTTAGGGTTAGGGTTATGGCTATGGATATTTCTAGGTCTAGGGCTAAAATCAGGGTTAGGGTGAGGTCTAGGACAAGGGTTAGTATTAGGTTTAGGTTTAGGGTTAGGCCTATGGCTATGGTTATGGTTTTGGTTAGGGTTTGGGCTAGGGCTAGGGCTAGGGTGAGGGTTAGCTTTAGGGTTATTGTTAGGGCTAGGGCTATGGTTAGTGTTGGGGTTGGTGTTGGGCTTTGGTGTGGGTTTAGTTTAGGCTTAGGGTTAAGGTTAGGTTTAGGGCTAGTGCTAGCGTTATGGCTAGGGTTAGGGTTAGGGTTAAGGTTAGGGCTAGGGTTAAGGCTAGGCTTAGGGTTAGGTGTAGGGCTAGGTCTAGGCTTTGGGTTAGGGTTAGTGTTAGGGTTAGAGTTAGCGCTAGGGCTATGGTTAGGTTTAAGGTTAGGGTTACGGCTAGGTCTAGTGCTAGTGCTAGGGTTATTGTTAAGGTTAGGGTTAGGGCTATGTGTATGATTAGGGTTATTGTTAGGGTTAAGGATAGGGCTAGGGTTAGGGCTAGGGCTAGGGCTAGTGTTAGTGTTAGGGTTAGGGTTAGGGTAAGGGTTAGGGTAGGGCTATGTTAGGGTTAGGGTTAGGGTTCAATCTTGGGCGATTGTTGGGATTAGGGTTAGGGTTAGGGCTAGGGTTAGGGTTAGCGCTAGGGCTTGGGCTAGGGTTATGGTTATGGTTGCTGTTGGGGCTGGGTTTGGGGTTTAGGATTAGGCTTAGGTTTAGTGTTAGGGTTAGGGCTAGTGCTAGGATTAGGATTAGGGTTAGGGTTAGGGTTAAGGTTAGGGCTAGGGTTATGGTTAGGGTTAGGGTTAGGGTTATCGCTAGGGATAGGGCTAGGTCTAGGGCTAAAATCAGGGTTAGGATGAGGTCTAGGGCTAGGGTTAGTTTTAGGTTTAGGTTTAGGGTTAGACTATGGCTATGGTAAGGGTTATGGTTAGGGTTAGGGCTAGGTCTAGGTCTAGGGTTAGGGGAAGGTTTAGGGCTAGGTCTAGGGCTAGGGCTAGTGCTAGGGTTAGGGTTAGGGTTAGGACTAGGGTTATGGTTAGGGTTATGGTTAGGGTTAGGATTAGGGTTAGAGCTAGGGCTAGGTTTAGGGTTAGGTTTAGCATTGTGGTTAGGGCTAGGGCTATGCCTAGCGTTTGAGTTAGTGTTAGGGTAGGGTTAGGGTTAGGGTTAGCGCTAGGACTAGTGTTAGGGTTATGGCTAGGGCTTGGTCTAGGGTTAGGGTTAGGGTTAGGGTTAGGGTTAGGTTTACGGCTATGTCTAATGTTAGGGTTAGTGTTTGGGTTAGGGCTAGGGCTAGTGTTTGTGTTAGGGTTAGGGTTAGGGATAGGGTTACAGCTAGTGATAAGCTTAGGGTTAGTGTTAGGGTTAGTTCTAGGGTTAAGGTTAGGATTAGGGTTAGGGCTAGGGTTAGGGTAAGGCTTAGGGTTAATGCTAGGGCTAGGGCTAGGTTTAGGGTTAGTGTTAGGGTTGGGGTTAGGATTAGGTTTAGGGTAGGGTTAGGCTTAGGTTTAGGGTTATGTTAGACTTAGGGCTAGGGCTATGTTTAGGGCTAGGGCTAGGGTTAGGGTTAGGGTTAAAACTAGGGCTATGGTTAGGGTTAGGTTTAGGGTTAGGGTTAGGGCTAGGGCCATGGTTATGATTTGGGTGTGTGTTCGGGTTAGGCCTATTGTTAGGGTTAGTCTTATGATTAGGGATAGGGCTAGGGCCAGGTTCAGGGCTAAGGTTAGGTTTAGGGTTAGGTGTAAGGGTAGGGTTAGCGTTAGGGTTTGGGTTAGGGCTAGGGTTATGTCTAGGGTTAGAGTTAATGTAGGGTTAGGGTTAGGACTAGGGCTAGGGCTAGGGTTAGGGTTAGGGTTACCCTTCGGTTTAGGGCTAGGGCTAGGTCTAGGGTTAGGGTTAGGGTTAGCGTTAGGGTTAGGGCTAGGACTATGCCTAGGGTTAGGGTTAGGGTTAGGGCTAGGGCTAGGGTTAGCTTTTGGGTTAGTATTATGTTAACAGTTAGGACAAAAACTAAGTGCAAGGCTATGGTTTAGATTAGGTGTTGGATTAGGGTTAGGGTTAGGGTTAGGGTTAGGATTTTTGTTCAGGTGAGGGTTAGGGTTCGGGTTCGGTTTCGGATTAAGGTTAGGGTTCGGGTTTGGGTTTGGGTTCTGGTTAGGGTTATGGTTAGTGTTTGGGTTCGTGTTAGGGCTAGGGCTAGGGTTAGCTTTAGGGTTAGGGTTAGGGCTAGGGATAGAGTTAGGGTTGGGGTTAGGCTTATGGCTAGGTCCAGGGCTATGGGTTGGAATAGGGTAAGGATTAGTTTTGGGTGATTGTTGGTGTTAGGGTTAGGTCTAGGGTTAGGGCAAGGTTTAGGGTTAGGTTTAGGGCTAGGGCTCGGGTTAGGGTTATAGTTGGTGTTGGGGTTGTGGTTGTGTTTTGGGTTATGTTTAGGCTCATGTTCATGGTTAGAGTTAGGGTCAGGGTTAAGTTTAGGGCTAGGGTTAGGGTTAGGTTTATTGTTATGGCTAGGGGTACGGCTAGGGCTAGGGTTAGTTTTAGGGTTAGGGTTAGGGTTAGGGCTTTGGCTATGGTTAGGGTTATGGTTAGGGTTATGGCTACCGCAAGGCTAGGGCTAGGTTTAGGTTTAGGGTTAGTGTTAGTGCTAGTGCTATGGACAGTGTGATGGTTAGGGTTAGTCTAGGGCTGAGGTTAGTGTTAGGGCTAGGGTTAGGGCTTGGGTTAGGGTTAGGATTAGGGTTAGGGTTAGAGTTAGTGTTAGGGATATGGCCATGGTTAGGGTTATGGCTAGGTTTAGGGAAAGGGCTAGGTCTAGGGCTAGGGCTAGAGCTAGGTTTAGGGTTAGCGTTAGTGTTAGTGCTAGTGCTATGGTCAGTGTGATTGTTAGGGTTAGTGCTAGGGTTAGGGCTAGGGTTAAGGCTAGGGTTAGGTTTAGGATTAGTGTTAGGGTTAGTTGTAAGGTTAGGGTTATGGTTAGTGTTAGGACTAGGTTTAGGATTAGGGCCAGGGTTAGCGTTAGAGTTAGGGTTAGGGCTAGGGTTAGGGATAGAATTAGGGTTAGGGTTAGGTGTAGGGCTAGGGTTAGGGTTATGGTTAGGGTTAGGGCTAGGACTAGGGCTAGAGTTAGTTTTAGGTTTAGTGTTAGTATTTGGGTTAGGGCTAGAGTGAGGGCTAGGTTTAGGGTTAAGATTAGGGTTAGGGTTAGGTGTAGGGCTAGGGTTAGGGTTATGGTTAGGGTTAGTGTTAGTTTTAGGGCCAAAGTTAGGGTTAGAGTTAGGGTTAGGGCTAGGGTTAGGGTTAGGATTAGGGTTAGGGTTAGGTGTAGGGCTAGGTTTAGGGTTATGTTTAGGGTTGGGGCTAGGGCTAAGGCTAGGGTTAGGTTTAGGTTCAGGGCTAGGGTTAGTGCTAGTGCTAGGGTTGTGGTTAGGGTTAGGGCTAGGCCTAGGGCTAGGGTTAGGGCTAGGGCTAGGGCTAGGGCTTGGGCTAGGTTTAGCCTTAGGGTTAGGGTTAGGACTAGGGTTAGTGTATGGATTAGGTTGAGGATTATGCCTAGGATTGGGCTAGGGTTAGGGTTAGCTTTAGGGTTAGGGCTAGGGCTATGGCTAGGGTTAGATTTAGTGTTAGGGTAGGCTTAGGGTTAGGGTTAAGGCTAGGGCTATGGTTAGGGTTATGGCTAGTGCTAGGGCTAGGGCTAGGGTTTGGTTAGGGTTAGGGTTAGGGTTAAGGTTAGGGCTAGGGTTAGGTTTAGGTTTAGGTTTAGGGTTATGGCTAGGGTTATGGCTAGGGCTAGGGCCAAATTCAGGGTTAGGGTAAGTTCTAGGGCTAGGGTTAGTTTTAGGGTTAGGGTTAGGGTCAGTGCTATGGCTATGGTTAGGGTAATGGTTAGGGTTAGTGCTAGGGCTAGTTCTAGTGTTAGGTTTAGGTTTAGTGTTAGTGCTAGTGCTATGGTTAGTGTTATGGTTAGGGTTAGGGCTAGGGCTAGGGCTAGAGTTACGGCTAGGGTTTGGGCTAGGGTTAGGGCTAGGACTTGGGCTCTGGCTACGTTTAGGGTTAGGGTTAGGGTTAGGACTACTGTTAGGGTTAGGGTTAGGGTTAGGGCTTGGGCTGGGGCTAGGTTTATGGTATGGGTTAGCCTTAGGGTTAGGGCTAGAGCTATGGCTAGGGTTAGGTTTAGGGCTAGGGCTAGGACTAGGGTTAGGGTTAGGCTTAGGGTTAGGGTTAGGTCTAGGGTTAGTGTTAGAGTTATGGCTATGGATATGGCTAGGTCTAGGGCTTAAATCAGGGTTAGGGTGAGGTCTAGGACTAGGGAAGTATTAGGTTTAGGGTTAGGGTTAGGGCTATGGCTATGGTTAGGATTGTGGTTAGGGTTTGGGCTAGGGCTAAGGCTAGGGTTAGGGTTAGCTTTAGGGTAAGTGTTAGGGCTAGGGTTATGGTTAGTGCTGGGGTTGGTGTTGGGTTTTGGTTTGGGGTTAGGTTTAGGCTTAGGGTTAAGGTTAGGTTTAGGTCTAGTGCTAGGGTTAGGGTTAGGGTTAAGGTTAGGGCTAGGGTTAAGGCTAGGCTTAGGGTTAGAGGTAGGGCTAGGTCTAGTGCTAGGGCTAGGGTTATGGTTAGGGTTAGGTTTAGGGCTATGTATGATTAGGGTTATGGTTAGGGTTAGGGCTAGGGCAAGGGCTAGGTCTGGGGTTAGGTTTAGGGTTAGGGTTAGTGTAAGGGTTAGGGCTAGGGCTATGTTAGGGTTAGGGATAGGGTTGTGGTTCGATCTTAGATGATTGTTGGGGTTAGGGTTACTGTTAGGGTTAGGGCTAGGGTTAAGTCTAGGGTTAGGGTTAGGGTTAGCGCTAGGGCTCGAGCTATGGTTATGGTTGGGGTTGCTGTTGGGGTTGGGTTTTGGGTTAGTTTTAGGCTTAGAGTTAGGGTTAGGTTTAGGGCTAGTGCTAGGATTAGGATTAGGGTTAGGGTTAGGGTTAAGGTTAGGGCTAGGGTTAGGGTTAGGGTTAGGGTTAGAGTTATGGCTAGGGATAGGGCTAGGTCTAGGGCTAAAATTAGGGTTAGGATGAGGTCTTGGGCTAGGGTTAGTTTTAGGTTTAGGGTTAGGGTTAGGGCTATGGCTATATTAAGGATTATGCTTAGGGTTAGGGCTAGGGCTAGGGCTAGGTCTAGGGCTAGGGTTAGGGTTAGGATTAGTGTTAGGGTTAGGGTAAGTGTTAGTGCTAGGGCTATGGTTAGGGTTAGGGTTACATCTTGGGCGATTTTTGGAGTTAGGTTTAGGGTTAGGGCTAGGGTTAGGGTTAGTGTTCGGGCCTAGACTCGGGCTAGGGCTAGGATTAGGGTTAGGGTTAGGTTTAGGGCTAGGTCTAGGGCTATGGGTAGGGATAGGGTTAGGATTAGTTTTGGGTGATTGTTGGGGTTAGGGTTAGGGCTAGGGTTAGGGCTAGGTTTAGGGTTAGGGTGATGGCTAGGGCTCGGGTTTGGCTTAGAGTTGGGGTTGGGGTTGTGGTTGGGTTTGGGGTTATGTTTAGGCTCATGATCATGGTTAGGGTTAGGGTCAGGGTTAAGTTTAGGGCTTTGGTTGGGGTTAGGTTTAGTGTTATGGCTAGGGTTACAGCTAGGGCTAGGGCTAAAATCAGGGTTAGGGTGAGGTCTAGGGCTAGGGTTAGTTTTAGGGTTAGGGTTAGGGTTAGGGCTATGGCTATGGTTAGGGTTATGGTTAGGGTTAGCGCTAGGGCTAGGGGAAAAATCAGGGTTAGGGTGAGGTCTAGGGCTAGGGTTAGTTGTAGGGATAGGGTTAGGGTTAGGGCTATGGCTATGGTTAGGGTTATGGTTAGGGTTAGGGCTACGGCTAGGTTAAGGACTAGGTTTAGGTTTTGGTTTAGGGTTAGTGTTAGTGCTAGTGCTATGGACAGTGTGATGGTTAGGGTTAGTCTAGGGCTGAGGCTAGGGTTAGGGCTAGGGTTAGGGCTTGGGTTAGGGTTAGGGTTAGGATTAGGGTTAGGGTTAGCGTTAGTGTTAGGGATATGGCCATGTTTAGGGTTATGGTTAGGTTTAGGGAAAGGGCTAGGGCTAGTGCTAGGGCTAGGTTTAGGTTTAGCGTTAGTGTTAGTGCTAGTGCTATGGTTAGTGTGATTGTTAGGGTTAGTGCTAGGGTTAGGGCTAGGGTTAGGGCTAGGGTTAGGGTAGGATTAGGGTTAAGGTTAGGTGTAAGGCTAGGGTTAGGGTTAGTGTTTGGATTAGGGTTAGCATTAGGGCCAGGGTTAGGGTTAGAGTTAGGGTTAGAGAGTGGGTTAGGGATAGGATTAGGGTTAGGGTTAGGTGTAGGGCTAGGTTTAGGGTTATGGTTAGGGTTAGGGCTTGGACTAGGGCTAATGTTTGGTTTAGGTTTAGTGTTAGGATTAGGTTTAGGGCTAGGGTTAGGCTTAGGGTCAGGGTTAGGGTTATGGTTAGGGTTAGGGTTAGGTATAAGTCTAGGGTTAGGGTTAGTGTTAGGACTAGGGTTAGGATTAGGGCCAGGGTTAGGGTTAGAGTTAGGGTTAGGGCTAGGTTTAGGGTTAGTATTAGTGTTAGGGTTAGGTGTAGGGCTAGGGTTAGGGTTATGGTTAGGGTTGGGGTTAGGGCTAGGGCTAGGGTTAGGTTTAGGTTTAGGGCTAGGGTAAGGGCTAGTGCTAAGGTTATGGTTAGGGTTAGGTCTAGGACTAGGGTTAGGGTTAGGCCTAGGTTTAGGGCTAATGTTAGGGCTAGGGCTAGGGCTAGGTTTAGCCTTAGGGTTAGGGTTAGGACTAGGGTTAGTGTTTGGGTTAGGTTTAGGATTAAGGCTAGGATTGGGCTAGGGTTAGGGTTAGCTTTAGGGTTAGGACTAGGGCTATGGCTAGGGTTAGATTTAGTGTTAGGGTTAGGGTTAATGCTAGGCCTATTTTTGGGGTTATGTCTAGTGCTAGGGCTAGGGTTAGGGTTAGGGTTAGGGTTTGGGTTAGGGCTAGTATTGGGGATAGGGTTAGGGTTATGGCTAGGGTTAGGCCTAGGCCTAGGGCTAAATTCAGGGTTAGGGTAAGGTCTAGGGCTAGGGTTAGTTTTAGGGTTAGAGTTAGGGTCAGTGCTATGGCTATGGTTAGGTTTATGGTTAGGGTTAGGACTAGGGCTAGGGCTAGGGTTAGGGCTAGGGTTTGGTCTAGGATTAGGGCTAGGGCTAGGGCTATGACTACGTTTAGGGTTAGGGTTAGATTTAGGACTACGGTTAGGGTTGGGGTTAGGGTTAGGGTTAGGGTTAGGGCTAGGGTGGGGGCTAGGTTTAGGATAAGGGTTAGTGTTAGGGTTAGTGCTAGAGCTATGGCTTGGGTTAGGTTTAGGGTTACAGCTAGGGCTAGGGTTAGGTTTAGGCTTAGGATTAGGGTTAGGGTTAGGTCTAGGGTTAGGGTTAGGGTTATGGCTATGGATATGGCTAGGTCTAGGGCTAAAATCAGGGTTACAGTGAGGTCTAACTAGGGTTAGTATTAGGTTTAGGGTTAGAGTTAGGGCTATGGCTATGGTTAGGGTTGTGGTTAGGGTTTGGGCTAGGGCTTGGGCTAGGGTTAGGGTTAGGTTTGGTGTAAGTGTTAGGGCTAGGGCTATGGTTAGTGTTGGGGTTGGTGTTGGGGTTTGTTTTGGTGTTAGCTTTAGGCTTAGGGTTAAGGTTAGGTTTAGGGAAAGTGCTAGGGTTAGGTTTTGGGTTAGGGTTAGGGTTAAGGTTAGGGCTAGCGTTAAGGTTAGTCTTAGGGTTAGGGGTTTGGCTAGGTCTAGGCTCGGGTTAGGGTTAGTGTTAGGGTTAGAGTTAGCGCTAGGGCTATGGTTAGATTTAAGGTTAGTTTTAGGGCTAGGTCTAGTGCTAGCTCTAGGGTTAGGGTTAGGGCTATGTGTATGATTAGGGTTATGGTTAGGGTTAGGGCTAGGGCTAGGGCTAGGTCTAGGGTTAGAGTTAGGGTTAGGGTTAGGGTTAGGGTAAGGGTTAGGGCTAGGGCTATGTTAGGGTTAGGGTTAGTGTTAGGGTTCGATCTTGGGTGATTGTTGGGGTTAGGGTTAGGGTTAGGGCTAGGGTTAGGGTTAGTGTTAGTGCTAGGGCTTGGGCTATGCTTATGTTTGGGGTTGCTGTTGGGGTTGGGTTTTGGGTCAGGTTTAGGCTTAGGGTTAGGGTTAGGGTTAGGGCTTGTGCTAGGATTAGGATTAGGATTAGGGTTAGGGTTAAGGTTAAGGTTAGGGCTAGGGCTAGGGTTAGGGTTAGGATTATGGCTAGGAATAGGGCTAGGTCTAGGGCTAAAATCAGGTTTAGGATGAGGTCTAGGGCTAGAGTTAGTTTTAGGTTTAGGGTTAGGGTTAGGGCTAGGGCTAGGGCTAGGTTTAGGTTTAGGGCTAGGGTTACTGTTGGGGTTAGGGCTATGGTTAGCTTTTGGGCTAGTATTGTGTTAACAGTTAGGGCTAACATTAAGTTATGTGTTAGATTAGGGTTAGGGTTTGGGTTCGGGTTAGGGTTAGGGTTAAGGCTATTGTTCGGGTTTGGTTTCGGGTTAGTGCTAGGGTTGGGGTTAAGGTTTGGGTTAGGGCTAGGGCTAGGGTTTGTGTTAGAGTTAGGGCTAGTGTTAGGATTAGGGTAGGGCTAGGGTTAGGGTTAGTGCTAGGTTTAAGGTTAGTGTTTGGGTTAGGGCTAGAGCAAGGGTTAGGGTTAGGGTTAGGGCTAGGGCTAGGGTTAGCTTTAGTGTTAGGGTTAGGGCTAGGGTTAGGGTTAGGGTTAGGGCTAGGTCTAGGCCTCAGTTTAGGGATAGGGTTAGGTTTAGAGTTAGCGCTGGGCTAAGGTTTGGTTTAAGGTTAGAGTTAGGGATAGGTCTAGTGCTATGGCTAGGGTTAGGGTTAGGGTTATGGCTATGTCTGTTAGGGTTATGGTTATGGTTAGGGCTAGGACTAGGGCTAGGGTTAGGTTTACGGTAAGGGTTAGGGCTATGGCTATGATAAGGGTTAGGT
Organism: Sylvilagus bachmani; assembly: GCA_015711505.1. Classification (NCBI taxonomy): domain Eukaryota; kingdom Metazoa; phylum Chordata; class Mammalia; order Lagomorpha; family Leporidae; genus Sylvilagus; species Sylvilagus bachmani. Next base: position 83,827,548 of record CM027402.1, on the reverse strand, counting down.
TTAGGGTTAAGGTTGGGTTTGGGATAGATCTTGGGCAATTGTTGGTGTTAGGGTTAGGGTTAGCGCTAGGGCTGGAGTTATGGTTATGGCTAGGTCCAGGCTAGGGTTAGGGTTAGGGTTAGGTTTAAGGCTAGGTCTAGGGTTAGGGTTAGGTTTAGGATTAGGGCTATGGCTAGGTTTAAGGTTTTGGTTACGGCTATGTTTAAGGCTAGGTTTACTGTTAAGGTTAGGTTTACTGTTAGGAATAGGGTAAGGGTTAGGGCTAGGGCTATGTTAGGGTTAGGGTTAGGGTTCTGGTTAGGTCTTGGGTGATTGTTGGGGTTAGGGTTTGGGTTAGGGCCAGGGTTAGGGCTAGGGTTAGGGTTAGGGTTAGGGTTAGGGTTAGGGTTATGGCTAGGGATAGGGCTAGGACTAGGGCTAAAATCAGGGTTAGGATGAGGTCTAGGGCTAGTTTTAGTTTTAGGTTTAGGGTTAGGGTTAGACTATGGCTATGGTAAGGGTTATGGTTAGGGTTAGGGCTAGGGCTAGGGCTAGGGTTAGTGTTAGGGTTAGGGTTAGGGTTAGTGTTGGGTGATTGTTGGAGTTAGGGTTAGGGTTAGGGCTAGGGTTAGGGCTAGTGTTAGGACTAGGGTTAGGATTAGTGCCAGGGTTAGGGTTAGAGTTAGGGTTAGGGCTAGGGCTAGGGTTAGGATTAGATTTGGGTCAGGTGTAGGGCTAGGGTTAGGGTTATGGTTAGGGTTGGGGCTAGGGCTAGGGCTAGGGTTAGGTTTAGGTTTAGGGCTAGGGATAGGATTAGGGTTAGGATTAGGTGTAGGGCTAGGGTTAGGGTTATGGTTATGGTTAGGGTTAGGGTTAAGGCTAGGGCTATGGTTAGGGTTATGGCTAGGGCTAGGGCTAGGGTTAGGGTTAGGGTTAGTGTTAGGGTTAGGGTAAGTGTTAGGACTAGGGCTATGTTTAGGGTTAGGGTTAGGGTTACATGTTGGGCGATTGTTGGAGTTAGGGTTAGGGTTAGGGCTAGGGTTTGGGCTAGGTGTAGTGTTATGGCTAGGGTTACGGCTAGGGCTAGGGCTAAAATCAGGATTAGGGTGAGGACTAGGGCTAGGGTTAGTTTTAGGGTTGGGGTTAGGGTTAGGGCTATGGCTATGGTTAGGGTTATGGTTAGGGTTAGGGCTAGGGCTAGGGCTAGGGCTAGGGTTAGTGTTAGGGTTAGGGTTAGGGTTAGGGCTAGGGCTAGGGCTATGGTTAGCGTTAGGGATAGTGTATGGGCTTGGGCTAGGGTTAGGGTTTGGGTTAGGGCTAGGGTTAAGGCTAGGGTTAGGTAAGGGTTAGGGCTTGGTCTAGGCCTCGAGTTTGGTTTAGTGTTAGGGTTAGAGTTAGCGCTAGGACTATGGTTAGGTTTAAGGTTAAGGTTAGGGCTAGGTCTAGTGCTAGGGCTAGGGTTAGGGTTAGGGTTAGGGCTATGGCTATTGTTAGGGTTATGGTTAGAGTTAGGGTTAGGGCTAGGGCTGGGGTTAGGATTAGGTTTAGTTTTAGGGTTAGGGTTAGTGTTAGGGCTAGGTTTAGTGTTAGGGTTAGGGTTAGGCTTAGGTTTAGAGTTAGGGTTAGGGCTATGCTTAGGGTTAGGGTTAGGGTTAGGGTTAGAGTTAGGGCTAGGACCTGGGTTTTGTTTAGGGTTTGGGTTATGGTTATGGCTAGAGTTAGGGTTAGGGTTAGGGTTAGGTTTAGGTTTAGGGATAAGGGCTAGGGCTAGGGTTAGGGTTAGGGTTAGTGTTAGGTTTCGGGTTTGTTTTCGGGTTCGTGTTATGGTTAGGTTTCAGCTTCGGTTTGGGGCTAGGGTTAGGCTTGTGGTTGGGGTTGGGTTTTGGGTTAGGTTAGTGTTAGGCATAGGGTTAGGGTTAGGGTTAGGTCTAGTGCTAGGGTTAGGGTTAGGGTTAAGGTTAGGCCTAGGGTTATGGTTAGGGTTAGGGTTAGGTTTATGGCTAGGATTAGGGTTAGGGCTAGGGCTAAAATCAGGGTTAGCGTGAGGTCTAGGGCTAGGGTTAGTTTTAAGGTTAGGTTTAGGGTTAGGGCTAAGGCTATGATTAGCGTTATGGTTAGGGTTAGGGCTAGGGCAAGGGATATGTTAGGGTTAGGGTTAGGGTTAGGGTAAGGATTAGGGTTAGATCTTGGGCGATTGTTGGGTTTAGGGTTAGGGTTAGGGCTAGGGTTAGGGCTAGGGTTAGGGTTAGGGTTAGGGCTTGGGCTCGGGATAGGGTTAGGGTTAGGGTTAGGGCTAGGGTTAGGGTTAGGGTTAGGGTTAGGGCCTGGGCTCGGGCTAGGGCTAGGGTTAGGGTTAGGGTTAGGTTTAGGGCTAGGTCTAGGGCTATGTGTAGGGATAGGGTTATGATTAGTTTTGTGTGATTTTTGGGGTTAGGGTTAGGGCTAGGTTTAGGGCTAGGTTTAGGTTTAGGTTTAGGTGTAGGGCTAGGGTTAGGGTTAGGATTAGGGTTAGGTTTAGGTTTAGGGCTAGGGTTAGGGCTAGTCTAGGGTTACGGTTAGGGTTATGGTTAGGGTTAGGGCTAGGGTTAGGGCTAGGGTTAGTGCTATGGTTAGGGCTAGGGCTTGGGCTAGGGCTAGGTTTAGGCTTAGGGTTAAGGTTAGGACTAGGGTTAGTGTTTGGTTTAGGTTTAGGATTAGGGCTAGGATTATGGTTATGGTTACGGTTATGGCTAGCGTTAAGGCTTTGGCTAGGGCTAAATTGAGGGTTAGGGTAAGGTCTAGGGCTAGGGTTAGTTTTAAGGTTAGGGTTAGAGTCAGTGTTATGGCTTTGGTTAGTTTTATGGTTAGGGTTAGGGCTAGGGCTAGGGCTAGGGTTAGGTTTAGTGTTAGTGCTAGTGCTATGGTTAGAGTTATGGTTAGGGTTAGGGCTAGGGCTAGGGCTAGGGTTAGGGCTAGGGTTTGGGCTAGGGTTAGGTCTAGGGCTAGGGCTATGGCTACGTTTAGGGTTAAAGTTAGGGTTAGGACTATGGTTAGTGTTAGGGTTATGGTTAGGGTTAGGGCTATGGCTAGGTTTAGGGTTATGGTTAGGGTTAGGGCTACGTCTAGGGTTAGGGCTAGGTTTAGGGCTAGTGATCAGGTTAAGGTTATAGTTGGTGTTGGGGTTGGGGTTGTGGTTGGTTTGGGGTTATGTTTAGGCTTATGATCATGGTTAGGGTTAGGGATAGGGTTAAGTTTAGGGCTAGGGTTAGGGTTAGGTTTAGTGTTATGGCTAGGGTTACGGCTAGGGCTAGGGCTAAAATCAGGGTTAGGGTGAGGTCTAGGGCTAGGGTTAGTTGTAGGGTTAGGGTTAGGGTTAGGGCTATGGCTATGGTTAGGGTTATGGTTAGGGTTAGGGCTAGGGCTAGGGGTAAAATCAGGGTTAGGGTTAGGGCTTGGGTTAGGGTTAGGATTAGGGTTTGGGTTAGAGTTAGTGTTAGGGATATGGCTATGGTTAGGGTTAGGGTTAGGGTTAGTGAAAGGGCTAGGGCTAGGGCTAGGGCTAGGGTAGGTTTAGGGTTAGCGTTAGTGTTAGTGCTAGTGCTATGGACAGTGTGATGGTTAGGGTTAGCCTAGGGCTGAGGCTAGGGTTAGGGCTAGTGTTAGGGCTTGGGTTAGGGTTAGGGTTAGTGTTAGGGATATGGCTATGGTTAGGGTTATGGTTAGGGTTAGGGAAAGGGCTAGGGCTAGGGCTAGAGCTAGGTTTAGGGTTAGCGTTTGTGTTAGAGCTAGTGTTATGATTAGTGTGATTGTTAGTGCTAGGGTTAGGGCTAGGGTTAGGACTAGGGTTAGGGTAGGATTAGGGTTAGTGTTTGGGTTAGGTTTTGGATTATGTCTAGGATTGGGCTAGGGTTAGGGTTAGCTTTAGGGTTAGGGCTAGGGCTATGGCTAGGGTTAGATTTAGTGTTATGGTAGGGTTAGTGAAAGGTTTAGGGCTAGGGCTATTGTTAGGGTTAGGGTTAGGCTTATATCTCGGGCGATTGTTGGGGTTAGGGTTAGGGTTATGTCTAGGGTTAGGGCTAGGGTTACAGTTAGGGTTAGTTCTAGGGCTCGGGCTAGGGTTAGGGTTTGGGTTGGGGTTGGGGTTGGGTTTGGGGTTAGGCTTAGGCTTAGATTTAGTGTTAGGTTAGGGTTAGGGTTAGGGTTAGGGCTAGGGCTAGGGCTAGGGTTATGTTTAGCGTTAGGTTTAGGGCTATGACTATGGCAGTGTTTAGAGTCAGTGTTAGGGTTAGTGTTGTGGTTAGGTTTAGGGTAGTTCTAGGTTTAGGGTTAGGGTTAAGGTAAGGTTTAGGCCTAGGGTTAGGGTTAGCGTTATGGTTATGGCTAGGGCTAGGGCTAGGGTTAGGTTTATGGTTATTGTCAGGTTTCGGGCTAGGTCTAGGGTTAGGGTTAGGGTTAGGTTAGGGCTACGGCTAGGTCTAGATTTAGGGTTTGGGTTAGGGCTAGGTTTAAGGCTAGGGTTAGGTAAGGGTTAGGGCTTGGTCTAGACCTCGGGTTTGGGTTAGCGTTAGGGTTAGAGTTAGCGCTAGGGCTATGGTTAGGTTTAAGGTTAGGGTTAGGGCTAGGTCTAGTGCTAGGGCTAGGGTTAGGGTTAGGGTTAGAGCTATGGCTATTGTTAGGGTTATGGTTAGAGTTAGGGTTAGGGCTAGGGCTGGGGTTAGGATTAGGTTTAGGTTTTGGGTTAGGGTTAGCGATAGGGCTAGGTTTAGTGTTAGTGTTAGGGTTAGGGTTAGGCTTAGGTTTAGAATTTGGGTTAGGGCTATGCTTATGGTTAGTGTTAGGGTTAGGGTTAGGGCTAGGACTAGGGTTATGTTTAGGGTTTGGGTTATGTTTGGGGCTGGAGTTAGGGTTAGGGTTAGGTTTAGGGATAAGGGCTAGGGCTAGGGTTAGGCTTAGGGTTAGTTTTAGGGTTCAGGTTTGTGTTCGGGTTCGGGTTAGGGTTAGGTTTTGGCTTTGGGTTGGGGTTAGTGTTAGGGTTGCGGTTTGGTTGGGTTTTGGGTTAGGTTAGGATTAGGGTTCAGGTTAGGGCTAGTGCTAGGGTCAGGGTTAGGGTTAGAGTTAGGGTTAAGGTTAGGCCTAGTGTTAGGGTTAGGGTTAGGGTTATGGCTAGGATTAGGGCTAGGGCTAGGTCTAAAATCAGGGTTAGTGTGAGGTCTAGGGCTAGGGTTAGTTTTAAGGTTAGGTTTAGGGTTAGGGCTATGGCTATGGTTAGGGTTATGGTTAGGGTTAGGTGTAGGGTAATGGCTATGTTAGGGTTAGGGTTAGAGTTATGGTTAGATCTTGGGCGATTGTTTGGTTTAGTGTTAGGGTTAGGGCTAGGGTTAGGGCTAGGGTTAGGGTTAGGTTTAGGGCTTGGGCTCGGGCTAGGGTTAGGGTTAGGGTTAGGGTTAGGTTTAGGGCTAGGTCTAGGGCTATGGGTAGGGATAGGGTTAGGATTAGTTTTGGGTGATTGTTGGGGTTAGGGTTAGGGCTAGGTTTAGAGCAAGGTTTAGGGTTAGGTTTAGGGCTAGGGATTGGTTTAGGGTTATAGTTGGGGTTGTGGTTGTGGTTGTGTTTTGGGTTATGTTTAGGCTTATGATCATGCTTAGGGTTAGGGATAGGGTTAATTTTAGGGCTAGGGTTAGGGTTAGGTTTAGTGTTATGGCTAGGGTTACGGCTAGGGCTAGGGCTAAAATCAGGGTTAGGGTGAGGTTTAGGGCTAGGGTTAGTTTTAGGGTTAGGGTTAGGGATAGGGTTATGGCTATGGTTAGGGTTATGGTTAGATTAGGGCTACGGCTAGGGTTAGGGCTAGGTTTAGGTTCAGGGTTAGTGTTAGTGCTAGTGCTATGGACAGTGTGATGGTTAGGGTTAGTCTAGGGCTGAGGCTAGGGTTCGGGCTAGGGTTAGGGCTTGGGTTAGGGTTAGGATTAGGGTTAGGGTTAGTGTTATGGATATATCTATGGTTAGGTTTATGGTTAGGGTTAGAGCTAGGGCTAAGGCTAGGGCTAGAGCTAGGTTTAGGGTTAGTGTTAGGGTTAGGGTTAGGGCTAGGACTAGGGTTATGTTTAGGGTTTGGGTTATGGTTAGGGCTAGAGTTAAGGTTAGGGTTAGGTTTGGGGATAAGGGCTAGGGTTAGGGTTAGGCTTAGGGTTAGTGTTAGGGTTCGGGTTTGTGTTCGGGTTCGGGTTATGTTTAGGTTTCGGCTTTGGGTTGGGGCTAGGGTAAGTGTTGTGGTTGGGGTTGGGTTTTGGGTTAGGTTAGGGTTAGGGTTAGGGTTAGTGCTAGGGTTAGGGTTAGGGTTAGGTTTAGAGTTAGGGTTAAGGTTAGGCCTAGGGTTAGGGTTAGGGTTAGGGTTATGGCTAGGATTAGGGCTAGGGCTAGTGCTAAAATCAGGGTTAGCGCGAGGTCTAGGGCTAGGGTTAGTTTTTAGGTTAGGTTTAGGGTTAGGGCTAAGGCTATGGTTTGGGTTATGTTTAGGGTTAGGGCTAGGGTTAGGGATATGTTCGGGTTAGGGTTAGGGTTATGGTTAGATCTTGGGCGATTGTTTGGTTTCGGGTTAGGTTTAGGGCTAGGGTTAGGGCTAGGGTTAGGGTTAGGGTTAGGGCTTGGGCTCAGGCTAGGGTTAGGGTTATGGTTAGGTTTAGGGCTAGGTTTAGGGCTAGGTCTAGGCCTATGGTTAGGGATAGGGTTAGGATTATTTTTGCGTGATTGTTGGGGTTAGGGTTAGTGCTAGGGTTAGGGCAAGGTTTAGGGTTAGGTTTAGGGCTAGGGATCCGGTTAGGGTTATAGTTGGGTTTGGGGTTGTGGTTGGATTTGGGGTTATGTTTAGGCTTATGATCATGCTTAGGGTTAGGGTCAGGGTTAAGTTTAGGGCTAGGGTTGGGGTTAGGTTTAGTGTTATGGCTAGGGTTACGGCGAGGGCTAGGGCTAAAATCAGGGCTAGGGTGAGGTCTAGGGCTAGGGTTATTTGTAGGGTTAGGGTTAGTGTTAGGGTTAGTGCTATGGCTATGGTTAGGTTTAGGGCTAGGGCAAGGGGTAAAATCAGGGTTAGGGTGAGGTGTAGGTTTATGGTTAGTTTTAGGGTTATGTTAGGGCTAGGGCTAGGGTTAGGGCTAGGGTTAGGGTTAGGGCTAGGGCTAGGGCTAGGGCTAGGTGTAGGCTTAGGGTTAGGGTTAGGACTAGGGTTAGGGCTAGGTTTAGGGCTAGGGTCATGGTTTGGATTAGGCCTAGGGTTAGGGTTATGTTTGGGGTTATGGCTAGGGCTATGGCTAGGGTTAGATTTTGTGTTAGAGTAGGTTTAGGGTTAGAGTTAATGCTACGGTTATGGTTATGGTATGGCTAGTGTTAGGGTTAGGATTAGGGTTAGGGTTAAGGTTAAGTCTAGGTTTAGGTTTAGGGTTAGGTTTAGGGTTATGGCTAGGGTTAGGGCTTGGGCTAGGGGTAAATTCAGGGTTAGGTTAAGGTCTAGGGCTAGGGTTAGTTTTAGGGTTAGGGTTAGGGTCAGTGCTATGGCTATGGTTAGGTTTATGGTTAGGTTTAGGGCTAGGGCTAAGGCTAGGGTTAGGTTTAGGGTTAGTGTTAGTGCTAGTGCTATGTTTAGTGTTATGGTTACGGTTAGGGCTTGGGCTAGGGTTAGGGCTAGGGTTTGGGCTAGGGTTAGACCTAGGTCTAGGGCTATGGCTACGTTTAGGGTTAAGGTTCGGGTTAGGACTACTGTTAGGTTTATGGTTAGTGTTAGGGTTAAGGTTAGGGTTAGGGTTAGGGTTAGGGTTAGGTTTAGTGTTAGGGATATGGCTATGGTTAGGGTTATGATTAGTGTTAGAGCTAGGGCTAGCGCTAGGGCTAGAGCTAGGTTTAGGGTTAGCGTTAGTGTTAGTGCTAGTGCTATGGTTAGTGTGATTGTTAGGGTTAGTGCTAGGGTTAGGGCTAGGGTTAGGGATAGGATTAGGGTTAGGGTTAGGTGTAAGGCTAGGGTTAGGGTTAGTGTTAGGACTAGTGTTAGGATTAGTGTCAGGGTTAGGGTTAGAGAGGGTTAGGGCTAGGGTTAAGGCTAGGGTTAGGGATAGGATTAGGGTTAGGGTTAGGTGTAGGGCTAGGGTTATTGTTAGTTTTAGGACTAGGGTTAGGATTAGGGTCAGGGTTAGGGTTTGAGAGGGTTAGGGCTAGGGTTAGGGATAGGATTAGGGTTAGGGTTAGTGTTAGGACTAGGGTTAGGATTAGGGTCAGGGTTAGGGCTAGGACTAGGGCTAAGGTTAGGTTTAGGTTTAGTGTTAGGATTAGGGTTAGGGCTAGGGTTAGGGCTAGGGTTAGGGTTAGGATTAGTGTTAGGGTTAGGTGTAAGGCTATGGTATGTTTTTGTTAGGACTAGGGTTAGGATTAGGGGCTGGGTTAGGGTTTTAGTTAGGGTTAGGGCTAGGGTTTGGGATAGGATTAGGTTTAGCGTTAGGTGTAGGGTTAGTTTTAGGGTTATGGTTAGGGTTGGGGCTAGGGTTAGGGTTAGGGTTAGGTTTAGGTTTAGGGTTAGCGTTAGGTGTAGGGCTAGTTTTAGGGTTATGGTTAGGGTTGGGGCTAGGCCTAGGGCTAGGTTTAGGGCTAGGCCTAGGGCTAGGGTTAGGCCTAGGGTTAGGGCTAGGGTTAGGGCTAGGGCTAGGGCTAGGGCTATGGCTAGGGTTAGGTTTAGGGTTAGGGCTAGGGCTAGGGTTAGGTTTAGGACTAGGGTTAGTGTTAGGAAGGGTTAGGTTTAGGGTTCGGGTAAGGTGTGGGGTTAGGGCTAGGGTTAATTTAGGGCTAGTGTTGTATTAATAGTTAGGACTATGACTAAGTGTAAGGCTATGTTTAAGGTTAGGTTTTGGATTAGGGTAGGGGTTAGCGTTAGGGTTAGGGTTAGGGTTCTGTTTCGGGTTCGGTTAGGGTTAGGATTCAGGTTCGCGTTCAGGCTCGAATTATGGTAATGGTTAGGGTTAGGTTTGGGTTCGGGTTAGGGCTAGGGTTGGGGTTAGTGTTAGGTTTAGGGCTAGGGTTAAGGTTAGGGATAGGGTTAGGGCTATTGCTAGGGTTAGGGTTAGGTTTAGGGATAGGTCTAGGCCTCGGGTTAGGGTTAGTATTAGGGTTAGAGTTAGCGCTAGGGCTATGGTTAGGTTTTAGTTTAGGTTTAGGGCTAGGTCTAGTGCTAGAGCTAGGGTTAGGGTTAGGGATAGGGTTAGGGCTATGGCTATGGTTAGGTTTATGTTTAAGTATAGGGCTAGGGCTAGGGCTAGGTTTAGGGTTAGGGAAAGGTTTAGGGCTAGGGCTATGGTTAGGTTTAGGGTTAGGGTTAGGCTTATATCTTGGGCGATTATTGTGGTTAGGGTTAGGGTTAAGGTAAGGTTTAGGGCTAGGGTTACTGTTAGGGTTAATTCTAGGGCTCGGGCTAGGGTTAGGGTTTGAGTCGGGGTTGGGGTTGGGGTTGGGTTTGGAGTTAGGCTTAGGGTTAGGGTTATTATTCGGGTTAGGGTTAGGGTTAGGGCTAGGGGAGGGCTAGGGTTAGGGTTAGCGTTAGGGTTAGGGCTATGACTATGGCAGTGTTTAGAGTCAGTGTTAGGGTTAATGTTGTTGTTAGGTTTAGGGCTAGGTCTAGGTTTAGGGCTAGGGCTAGGGCTAGGGCTTGGGCTAGGGCTAGGGTTAGGGTTAGGGTTATGGCTTGGGCTCGGTCTAGGGTTAGGGTTAGGTTTAGGGCTAGCTCTATGGCTATGGGTAGGGATAGGGTAAGGATTAGTTTTGGGTGATTGTTGGGGTTAGGGTTAGGGCTCGGGTTAGGGCAAGGTTTAGGGATAGGGTTAGTGTTAGTGCTAGGGCTAGGGTTAGCTTTAGGATTAGGGCTAGGGCTAGGGCTAGGGCTAGGGTTAGGGCTAGGTTTTGTGCTAGTGTTAGGGCTAGGGCTATGGCTATGGCTATGTTTAGGGTTAGGGTTAGGGTTAAAACTACTGTTAACGTTAGGTTTAGGGTTAGGGTTAGGGTTAGGGTTAGGGTTAGGGTTAGGGTTAGGGCTAGGGATGGGGCTATGGCTAGGGTTAGGTTTAGGGTTAGGGCTAGGGCTAGAGTTAGGGTTAGGACTAGCGTTAGTGTTAGGAAGGGTTAGGTTTAGGGTTAGGGTTAGGTTTGGGGTTAGGGCTAGTGTTGTGTTAACAGTTAGTACTATGACTAAGTGTAAGGCTATGGTTAAGGTTAGGTTTTGGATTAAGGTTAGGGTTAGCCTTAGGGTTAGGGTTAGGTTTCAGGTGAGGGTTCGGGTTCTGGTTAAGTTTAGGGTTCGGGTTCGCGTTCAGGTTCGGGTTTGGGTTAAGTTTAGGGTTCGGGTTTGGGTTCAGGTTAGGGCTAGGTTTGGGGTTAGTGTTAGGTTTAGGGCTAGGGTTAGGGTTAGGGATAGGGTTAGGGCTATGGCTAGGGTTAGGGTTAGGATTCGAGCTAGGTCTAGGCCTCGGGTTAGGGTTAGTATTAGGGTTAGAGTTAGCGCTAGGGCTATGGTTATGTTTAAGTTTAGGTTTAGGAGTATGTCTATGGCTAGGGCTAGGGTTAGGGTTAGGGATAGGGTTAGGGCTATGGCTATGGTTAGGGTTATGGTTATGGTTAGGGCTAGGGCTAGGGTTAGGGTTAGGGAAAGGTTTAGGGCTAGGGCTATGGTTAGGTTTAGGGTTAGGGTTAGGCTTACATCTTGGGTGATAGTTGGGGTTAGGGGTTATGTTTAGGGTTAGGGCTAGGGTTATGGTTAGGGTTAGCTCAAGGGCTCGGGCTAGGGTTAGGGTTTTGGGTTGGGGTTGGGGTTGGGGTTGGGTTTGGGGTTAGGCTTAGGGTCAGGGTTAGGGCTGGGGCCTGGGATAGACTTAGGGTTAGCGTTAGGGTTAGGGTTATGACTATGGCAGTGTTTAGAGTCAGTGTTAGGGTTAATGTTGTGGTTAGGTTTAGGGCTAGGTCTAGGTTTAGGGTTAGGGTTAAGGTAAGGTTTAGGGCTAGGGTTAGGGTTAGCGTTACGGTTATGGCTAGGGCTAGGGCTAGGGTTAGGGTTATGGTTATTGTTAGGTTTTGGGCTAGGTCTAGGGTTAGGGTTAGGGTTAGGGTTAGGGCTAGGGCTAGGGTTAGGGTTAGGGTTTGGCTTAGTGGTATAGTTTGGCCTAGGTTTAGGTTTAGAGTAAGGTCTAGGTTTAGGGATAGGGCTAGGGTTAGTTTAGGGTTAATGTTACGGCTAGGGCTAGAGGTAGGGCTAGGGTTAGGATTAGGGTTAGGGCTACTGTTAGGATTAGGGTTAGGGCTAAGTTTATAGCTAGGGCTAGGACTAGGGTTAGGGTTAGGATTAGGGTTAAGGTTTGGGTTAGGGTTAGGGCTAGGGCTAGTGCTAGGGTTACGGTTAGGGCTAGGGCTAGGGTTTGGGTTTGGGTTAGGGCAAGGGTTAAGGCTAGGGTTAGGATAAGGGTTAGGGCTTGGTCTAGGCCTCGGGTTAGGGTTAGCATTAGGGTTAGAGTTAGCGCTAGGACTATGGTTAGGTTTAAGGTTAGGGTTAGGGCGAGGTCTAGTGCTAGGTCTAGGGTTAGTGTTATGGTTAAGGCTATGGCTATTGTTAGGGTTATGGTTAGATTTAGGGTTAGGGCTAGGGCTGGTGTTAGGATTAGGTTTAGGTTTAGGTTTAGGGTTAGGATTAGCGTTTGGGCTAGGTTTAGTGTTATTGTTAGGGTTAGGGTTAGGCTTAGGTTTAGAGTTAGGGTTAGTGCTATGCTTAGGGTTAGTGTTAGGGTTAGGGTTAGGGCTAGGACTAGGGTTATGTTTAGGGTTTGGGTTATGTTTAGGGCCGGAGTTAGGGTTAGGGTTAGTTTTAGGGATAAGGGCTAGGGTTAGGGTTAGGGCTAGGGCTAGGGTTAGGTTAGGGTTAGTGTTAGGGTTCAGGTTTGTGTTCGGGTTCGGGTTATGGTTAGGTTTCGGCTTCGGGTTGGGGCTAGGGTTAGGATTGTGGTTGGGGTTGGGTGTTGGGTTACGTTAGGGTTAGGGTTAGGGCTAGTGCTAGGGTTAGGGTTAGGGTTAGGGTTAGATTTAGGGCTAAGGTTAGGCCTAGGGTTAGGGTTAGGTTTAGGGTTATGGCTAGGGTTAAGGCTAGGGCTAGGGCTAAAATCAGGGTTAGCGTGAGGTTAGTTAGCTAGGGTTAGTTTTAAGGTTAGGTTTACGTTTAGGGCTAAGGCTATGGTTAGGGTTATGGTTAGGGTTAGGGCTACGGCTAGGGTTAGGGCTAGGTTTAGGGTTAGGGTTAGGGTTAGTGTTATTGCTAGTGCTATGGTTAGGGTTAGGGTTAGGTCTAGGGCTAGGGTTAGGGCTAGGTTATGTTTAGGGCTCGGTCTAGGGCAATGGTTACGTTTAGGGTTATGGATAGTGTTAGGACTACTGTTAGGGTAGGGTTTGGTTTAGGGTTAGGGTTAGGGCTAGGGCTAGTGCTAGGGTTACGGTTAGGGCTAGGGCTAGCGTTTGGGTTTGGGTTAGGGCTAGGGTTAAGGCTAGGGTTAGGGTAAGGGTTAGGGCTTGGTCTAGGCCTCGGGTTAGGGTTAGCATTAGGGTTAGAGTTAGCGCTAGGACTATGGTTAGGTTTAAGGTTAGGGTTAGGGCGAGGTCTAGTGCTAGGTCTAGGGTTAGTGTTATGGTTAGGGCTATGGCTATTGTTAGGGTTATGGTTAGATTTAGGGTTAGGGCTAGGGCTGGTGTTAGGATTAGGTTTAGGTTTAGGGTTAGGGTTAGCGTTTGGGCTAGGTTTAGTGTTATTGTTAGGGTTAGGGTTAGGCTTAGGTTTAGAGTTAGGGTTAGGGCTATGCTTAGGGTTAGTGTTAGGGTTGGGTTAGGGCTAGGACTAGGGTTATGTTTAGGGTTTGGGTTATGGTTAGGGCTAGAGTTAAGGTTGGGGTAAGTTTTAGGGATAAGGGCTAGGGTTAGGGTTAGGGCTAGGGCTAGGGTTAGGTTAGGGTTAGTGTTAGGGTTCAGGTTTGTGTTCGGGTTCGGGTTATGGTTAGGTTTCGGCTTCGGGTTGGGGCTAGGGTTAGGGTTGTGGTTGGGGTTGGGTGTTGGGTTA
>CM027402.1:83801153-83813976 GCA_015711505.1 Sylvilagus bachmani | reverse complement strand
ATGGTTAGGTATTGGATTAGGTTTAGGGTTAGGGATAGGGTTAGGTTTTGGGGTGGGTTTGGGTTCGGGTTCGGGTTAGGGTTCGGTTTCGGGTTAGGGTTCAGGTTCGGGTTCGGGTTAGGGCAAGGTTTGGGGTTAGGGTTAGGGCTAGGGCTAGGTTTAGCTTTACGGTTAGGGTTAGGGCTTGGGTTAGGGTTAGTGTTAGTGCTAGGTCTAGGGCTTGCTTTAGGGTTAGGGTTAGGGCTATGGCTAGGGCTAGGGTTAACGCTAGGATTGGGACTAGGGTTAGGGTTAGCGTTAGGGCTATGGCTCGGGCCAGGTTTAGGGTTGGGGTTGGGGTTGGGGTTAGGTTTAGGGTTAGAGTTAGCGCTAGGGTTAGGGCTGGTGCTAGGGTTAGTGTTAGGGTTAGGGTTAGGGTAAGGTTAGTGCTAGGGCTAGTGTTATGGTTAGGGTTATGGCTAGGGCTAGGGCAAGGGCTAGGGTTAGGGTTAGGGTTAGGTCTAAGACTATGGTTAGTTTTAGGGTTAGGGTCAGTGTTACGGTAATGGCTATGGTTAGGGTTATGATTAGGGTTAGGGATACGGTTAGGGTTAGGGTTTGGGCTAGGGCTAGGTTTAGGGTTAGGGTTAGGACTAGGGCTAGGTCTAGGTTTAGGTTTAGGTCTATGGCTAACATTAGGGTTAGGGGTAGACCTACGGCTAGTGCTAGGGTTAGCTTTAGGGTTAGGCCTAGGGCTAGGGTTAAGGTAGGGTTACGTTTAGGGTTAGGGTAGGGCTATCCTTAGGGTTATGGCTAGACCTAGGGCTAGGGCGAGGGTTAGGGTTAGGGTTAGGGTTAGGGTCAGGGTTAGGGTTAGGACTAGGGATAGGGTTAAAGTTAGGGCTATGGCTAGGGCTAGGTTTAGGTCTATGATTAGGGTTAGGGTTAGGGCTAGGGCTATGTTTATGGTTAGTTTTAGGGCGATGACTGGGCTAGGGCTAACATTAGGGTTAGGGCTAGACCTAGGGCTAGGGCTATGGTTAGGGGTAGTGCTATGACTGGGCTAGGGATAACATTAGGGTTAGGGCTAGACCTAGGGCTAGGGCTAGGGTTATGGTTAGGGCTAAGTCTAGGGTTTGGGCTAGGGCTAGGGCTATGGTTAGGGTTAGGGTTAGGATTAGGGTTAGGGTTAGGGCTAGGGCTAGGGTTAGGGTTAGGCCTGTGTTACTGTTAGGGTTAGGGCTAGGTCTATGGCTAGGTTTAGGGTTAGGTTTAGGGTTAGGGTTAGGCCAGGTTTAGAAATAGGGTTATGTTTAGGGTTAGGGCTAGGGCTAGGTTTAGGGTTAGGTTTAGGGATAGGGTTAAGCTTAAGCTTAGGGTTATGCTTAGGATTAGGGCTCTGGCTAGGACTAGGGCTAGGGTTAAGGTTAGGGTTTGGGCTATGGCTCTGGTTAGGGTTAGGGTTAGGGCTAGGGCTAGCATTAGGGTTGGAGTTAGGGCTAGGGCTAGGGTTACGGTTAGGTTTAGGGCTAGACCTGGGCAAGGGATAACATTAGGGTTAGGGCTAGACCAAGGGCTAGGGCTAGGGTTTTGGTTAGGGCTTGGTCTATGGTTAGGGTTAGGGTTAGGGTTAGGGCTAGGTCTATGTTTTGGATTAGGGTTAGGATTAGGGTTAGGGTTAGGGCTAGAGCTAGGGTTACTTTTCGGGTTAGGTCTAGGTTTAGGTTTTGAGTTAGGGTTTGTGTTAGGGTAAGGGCTAGGCCTAGGGTTAGGTTTAGGGTTAGGGTTAGGTCCAGCGCTATATTTAGGGTAGGGTTAGGATTAGGGGTAGGGTTAGGGCTATGGCTCCAGTTAGGGTTCGGGTTACGGTTAGGGCTAAGTTTAGGGTTAGGTTTTGGTTTAGGGTTAGGGCTAGGGCTAGGGTTAGGGTTAGGTATAGGGCTACGGCTAGGGTTAGGGTTAGGGTTAGCGTTTGGGTTAGGTTTAGGGCTAGGGCTAGGGTTACGGTTAGGTTTAGGGCTATCGCTAGGGTTTGGGTTAGGGTTAGGGCCAGGGCTATGTTTATGCTTAGTTTTAGGGCGAGGACTGGGCTAGGGCTAACATTAGGGTTAGGGCTAGACCTAGGGCTAGGGCTAGGGTTAGGGTTAGTGCTATGGCAGGGTTAGGGACAACATTAGGTTTAGGGTAGACCTAGGACTAGGGCTAGGGTTATGGTTAGGGCTAGGTCTAGGGTTAGGGCTAGGGTTTGGTTAGGGCTAGGGCTATGGTTAGGGTTAGGGTTAGGATTAGGATTAGGGTTAGGGTTAGGGCTAGGGCTAGGGTTAGGGTTAGGCCTGTGTTAGTGTTAGGGTTAGGGTTAGGGCTAGGGCTAAGGCTAGGGTTAGGGTTTGGTTTAGGGTTAGGGTTAGGCCAGGGTTAGTAATAGGGTTATGTTTAGGGTTAGGACTAGGGCTAGGTTTAGGGTTAGGGTTAGGGATAGGGTTAGGCTTAAGCTTAGGGTTATGCTTAGGATTAGGGTTAGGGCTAGGACTAGGGCTAGGGTTAGGTTTAGGGTTTGGGCTAGGGCTATGGTTAGGGTTAGGGTTAGGGCTAGGGCTAGCATTAGGGTTGGAGTTAGGGCTAGGGATAGGGTTAAAGTTTGGTTTAGGGCTAGACCTGGCCTTGGGATAACATTAGGGTTAGTGCTAGACCAAGGGTTAGGGCTAGGGTTTTGGTTAGGGCTTGGTCTATGGTTAGGGTTAGGGTTAGGGTTAGGGCTAGGGCTATGTTTCAGGTTAGGGTTAGGATTAGGATTAGGGTTAGGGCTAAGTCTAGGGTTAGGTTTCGGGTTAGGTCTAGGGTTAGGTTTTGAGTTAGGGTTTGTGTTAGGGCTAGGGCTAGGCCTAGGGTTAGGTTTAGTGTTAGTGTTAGGGCTAGGGCTAGGGTTAGGGTTAGGGTTAGGTCCAGAGCTATGTTTAGGGCAAGGTTAGGATTAGGGTTAGGGTTAGGGCTATGGCTACGGTTAGGGTTCAGGTTACGGTTATGGCTAAGTTTAGGGTTAGGTTTTGGTTTAGGGTTAGGGCTAGGGCTAGGGTTAGGGTTAGGGTTAGGTTTAGGGCTAGGGCTAGGGTTTGGGTTAGGGTTAGGGCCAGGGCTGTGTTTAGGGGTAGGGCTAGGATTAGGGTTAGGGTTAGTGCTAGGGCTAGGGTTAGGGTTCGGGTTAGGTCTATGGTTAGGGTTAGGTTTAGAGGTTGGCTTAGGGTTAGGGCTAGGGTTGGGGCTAGGGGTAGGATTAGGTATAGGATTATGGTTAGGGTTAGGCCTGGGTTAGTTTTAGGTTAGGTTTAGGGTTAGGGCTAGGGCTAAGGTTAGGTTTAGGGTTAGGGCTACGGCTAGTGCTAGGTTTAGGCTTAGGGTAAGGTCTAGGACTAGGGCTAGGGCTAAGTCTAGGGTTAGGGTTAGAATTAGGGCTAGCACTATATTTCAGGTTAGGGTTATATTTAGGGTTAGGGTTAGGGCTAGGGCTAAGGTTAGGTTTCGGGTTAGGTCTAGGATTAGGGTTAGGGTTAGGGTTTGGGTTAGGGTTAGGGCTAGGTCTAGGGTTATGGTTAATTTTAGGGCTAGGCCTAGGGTTAGGGTTAGGGTTCGGGCTAGGGCTATGTTTAGGGCTAGGGTTAGGATTAGTGTTAGGTTTAGCGCTAGGGCTAGGGTTAGGGTTCGGGTTAGTTCTAGGTTAATTGGTTAGGGTTAGATTTGGGTTAGGGTTAGGGCTAGGGCTAGGGTTAGGGTTAGGGTTAGGGTTAGTGCTAGGGCTAGGGTTAGGGTTAGGGCTAGGGGTAGGGCTATGATTAGGCTCAGGTTTAGGGCTCGAACTGAACTATGGATAATATTAGGGTTTGGCCTAGACCTGGGGCTATGGCTAGGTTTAGGGTTAGTGCTAGGGATAGGGTTAGGGTTATGGTTAGGTTTAGGGTTAGGGTTAGGCCTGGGTTACTGTTAGGGTTATGGTTAGGGTTAGGGGTAGGGTTAGGGTTAGGACTAGGGTTAGGGTTAGGGTTAGGGTTAGGGTTAGGGTTAGGGTTAGGGTTAGGCCTGGATTAGTGTTAGGGTTAGGTTTAGAGTTAGGGCTAGGGCTATTTTATGGTTAGAGTTTGGGACAGTGTTAGGGCCAGTGTCAGTGCTAGGGTTCGGGATAGGGTTAGGGCTAAGGCTAGGTCTTGGGCTAGATCTAGGGTTAGTGTTAGGTTTAGGGCTAGGGCTATGGTTAGGGTTCGGGTTAGGGTTAGGGTTAGGGTTAGGGCTAGGGATAGGGTTATGTTTAGGGTTTGTGTTAGGGTTAGGTCTTGGGTTAGGGTTAGGGTTAGGGTTAGGCATAGGGCTAGGGCCAGTGTCAGGGCTAGGGTTCAGGATAGGGTAAGGGCTAGGGCTATTTTTATGGTTAGGGTTAGGGTTAGGGCTGTTGTTAGGGTTAGGGTTAGGGCTAGGGCTAGGGCTAGGGCTAGGGTTAGGGTTATGGTTACGGTTAGGGATAGGTCTATGGTTAGGGTTAGGGTTAGCGTTAGGTCTAGGGCTAGGGTCATGGTTAGGGTTTGTGTTAGGGTTAGCGATAGTATTAGGGTTAGGGTTACGGTTAGGGATAGGTCTATGGTTAGGTTTAGGGTTAGGGTTAGGGCTAGGGCTAGGGTCATGGTTAGGGTTTGTGTTAGGGTTAGTGATAGTGTTAGGGTTAGGGTTACGGTTAGGGCTAGGGCTAGGTCAAGGGTTAGGGTTAGGGCTAGGGCTTTCGCTAGGGTTAACTTTAGGGTTAGGGCTAGACCCAGGGCTGGGGCTGGGGTTAGGGTTAGGGTTAGGCCTGGGCCTAGGGTTAGGGTTACTATTAGGTATAGGTTTAGGGTAGGGCTACCCTTAGTGTTATGGCTATTCCTAGGGCTATGGCTAGGATTAGGGTTAGGTTTAGGACTAGGGTTAGGGTTAGGGTTAGGGTTAGGGTTAGGGTTAGGGTTAAGGTTAGGTTTAGGCCTGGGTTATTGTTAGGGTTAGGTTTAGAGTTAGGTCTAGGGCTAGGGCTAGGGCTAGCTCTGTGTTTAGGGTTCGGTTTAGGGCTAGGCCTATCTTCAGTGTCAGGGTTATTGTTAGAGCTAGGGCTAGGGTTAGGCTTCGGGTTAGGTCTAGGGTTAGTGTCAGGGTTAGGGTCAGGGTTATGGCTAGGGGTAGGGTTTGGGTTAGGGTTAGGGATAGGGCTAGGGTTAGGGTTAGGTTTAGGGCTAGGACTGGGCTAGGGCTAACATTAGGGTTAGGGTTTGGGCTAGAGCTAGGGCTAGCGTTAGGGTTAGTGCTAGGGCTAGGGTTAGGGTTAGGTTTAGGGCTAGGGTTAGGTTTAGGGTTAGGGTTAGGGTTAGGGTTTGGGTTAGTGTCAGGGTTAGGGTTAGGGTTAGGTTTAGGGTTAGGGTTAGGCCTGGGTTAGTGTAGGTTTCGTTTTATGGTTAGGGCTAGGACTAGGGTTAGGATTAGGGTTAGGGATAGGGTTAGGCTTAAGCATAGGGTTATGTTTAGGATTAGGGCTAGGGCTAGTGTTAGGGTTAGGTTTTGGGCTAGGTCTAGGCCTAGGGTTATGGTTTGGTTTTGGGCTAGAATTAGCTTTGGAGTTAGGGCTAGGGCTAGGGTTATGGTTAGGTTTAGTGCTAGGGCTGTGCTATGGATAACATAAGGGTTAGGGCTAGACCTAGGGCTAGGGCTAGGTTTATGGTTAGGGCTAGGTCTAGGGTTAGGGTTAGGGTTAGGGTTAGGGTTATTGTTAGGGTTAGGGCTAGGGCTATGTTTCGGGTTAGGGTTATGATTAGGGTTAGGGTTAGGGCTATGGCTAGGGTTAGGGTTCGGGTTAGGTCTAGGGTTAGGGATAGGGTGAGGGTTTGGGTGAGGGTTAGGTGTAGGGTTAGTCTTAGGGTTAGGGTGAGGGTTAGGCCTGGGTTAGTGTTAAGGTTAGGTTTAGGGTTAGTGCTAGGTCTAGGTTTAGGGTTATGGGTAGGTTTAGGTTTAGGGTTTAGCCTGGGTTAGGGTTAGGGTTAGGGTTAGGGTTAGGGTTAGGGTTAGGGTTAGGGCGAAGGCTAGGGTTAGTGTTAGGGTTAGAGTTAGGTTTAGGGTTAGGGTTAGGGTTAGGCCTGGGTTAGTGTTAGTGTTAGGTTTAGCGTTAAGGCTAGGGATAGGGTTATGTTTAGGGTTTGTGTTAGGGTTAGGGCTAGGGTTAAGGTTAGGGTTATGGTTAGGGATAGGGCTAGGGCCAGTGTCAGGGCTAGTGTTCAGGATAGGGTTAGGGCTAGGGTTATGGTTAGGGTTAGAATTAGGGCTAGGGCTATTGTTAGGGTTAGGGTTAGTGTTAGGGTTAGGGTTAGGGCTAGCGTTAGGGTTGGAGTTTTGGCTAGGGCTAGGATTAGGGTTAATTTTAGGGCTAGGGCTGTGCTAGGGATAACATTAAGGTTAGGGCTAGACCTAGGGCTAGGGCTAGTGTTAGGGTTAGGGTTACGGTTAGGACTAGGGCTAGGGCAAGGGTTAGGGTTAGGGCTAGGGCTGTGGCTAGGGCTAACTTTAGGGTTAGTGCTAGACCCAGGGCTGTGGCTAGGGTTAGGGTTAGGGTTAGGCCTTGGCCTAGGGTTAGGGTTAGGGTTAGGGTTAGGGTTAGGTTTAGTGTTAGGGTAGGGCTAACCAAAGGTTATGGCTAGACCTAGGGCTAGGGCTAGATTTAGGGTTAGGTTTAGGGCTAGGGTAGGGCCAACATTAGGGTTATGGCTAGACCTAGGGCTAGGGCTAGGTTTAGGTTTAGGGCTAGGGCTAGGGTTAGGGTTAGGATTAGGGTTAGTGTTTGGGTTAGGCCTGGGTTCGTGTTAGGATTAGGTTTAGGGTTCGGGCTAGGTCTAGGTCTAAGGCTAGGGTTACTTTTAGGATTAGGGTTAGTGTTAGGGGTAGGCTTAGTTTTAGGGCTAGGCTTAGGGTTAGCGTTAGAGCTACAGTTAGCTTTAGGGCTAGTGTTGTATTAACAGTTAGGACTACGACTAAGTCTAAGGCTATGATTATGATTAGGTGTTGGATTAGGTTTAGGGTTAGGGATAGGGTTAGGGTTAGCTTTACGGTTAGGGTTAGGGCTTGGGTTAGGGTTAGGGTTAGTGCTAGGTCTAGGGCTTGCTTAGGGTTAGCGTTAGGGCTATGGCTTGGGCTAGGGTTAGGGTTGGGGTTGGGGTTGGGTTTAGGTTTAGGGTTAGGGTTAGCATTAGGGTTAGGGCTAGTGCTAGGGGTAGTGTTAGGGTTAGGGTTAGGGTAAGTTTAGGGCTAGGGCTAGGGTTATGGTTAGGGTTATGCCTAGGGCTAGGGCAAGGGCTAGGGTTAGGGTTAGGTCTAAGACTATGGTTAGTTTTACGGTTAGGGTCAGGGTTACGGTTATGGCTATGGTTAGGGTTATGTTTAGGGTTAGGGCTAGGTTTAGGGTTAGGGTTAGGTCTAGGTCTAGGGTTAGGGTTAGGGTTAGGGTTTGGGTTAGGGTTAGGGTTAGGGTTATGGCTAGGGCTAGGTTTAGTGTTAGAGTTAGGACTAGGGCTAGGGCTAGGGTTAGGGTTAGGGCTATGCCTAACATTAGGGTTAGGTTTAGGCCTACATCCAGGGCTTGGGTTAGGGTTAGAGTTAGGGATAGGTTTAGGGCCAGTGTCAGGGCTAGGGTTCGGGATAGGGTTAGGGCTAGGGCTAGGGCTTGGGCTAGTTCTAGGTTTAGGGTTAGGTTTAGGGTTAGAGCTACAGTTAGGTTTAGGGTTAGGGTTAGGGCTAGGTATAGGGTTATGTTCAGGGTTTGTGTTAGGGTTAGGGCTAGGGTTATGGTTAGGGTGCGGGCTATGGTTAGGGCTACTGATAGGTTTAGGATTAGGGCTAGTGTGAGGTTACGGTTAGGTCTAGGGTAGGGCTAACATTAGGGTTATGGCTACACCTAGGGCTAGGGCTAGGGTTAGGGTTAGGGTTAGGGCTAGGGCTAGCGCTAGGGCTGGGCTAGGGCTAGGGTTAGGGTTAGGGTTAGGGTTAGGGCTAGGGCTAGGGTAGGGCTAACATTAGGGTTATGGCTAGACCTAGGGCTAGGGCTAGGGTTAGGGTTAGGGCTAGGGCTAGGGTTAGGGTTAGGGTTAGGGTTAGGGTTAGGGTTAGGGTTTGGGTTAAACCTGGGTTTTGTTAGGGTTAGGTTTAGCGTTAGCGCTAGGGTTAGGGTTAGGGCTAGGG
The DNA here is from genome assembly GCA_015711505.1 of Sylvilagus bachmani. Classification (NCBI taxonomy): domain Eukaryota; kingdom Metazoa; phylum Chordata; class Mammalia; order Lagomorpha; family Leporidae; genus Sylvilagus; species Sylvilagus bachmani. Next base: position 83,805,768 of record CM027402.1, on the reverse strand, counting down.
TTACTTTTAGGATTAGGGTTAGTTTTTGGGGTAGTCTTAGTTTAAGGGCTAGGCTTACGGGTAGTCTTAGAGCTACAGTTAGCTTTAGGGCTAGTGTTGTATTAACAGTTAGGACTACGACTAAGTCTAAGGCTATGATTAAGGTTAGGTGTTGGATTAGGTTTCTGGTTAGGGATTGTGTTACGGTTTGGGGTGGGTTCGGGTTCGTTTTAGGGTTCGGGATCTGGTTCGGGTTAGGGTTCAGGTTCGGGTTCGGGTTAGGGCAAGGTTTGGGGTTAGGGTTAGGGTTAGGGCTAGGGTTAGGGTTAGGCCTGGGTTAGTGTTAGCGTTAGGGTTAGCGTTAGGGCTAGGGCATGGTTTAGGGTTAGTGTTAGGGATAGGGTTAGGCTTAGGCTTAGGGTTATGTTTAGGATTAGGGCTAGGGCTAGGGCTATGTCTCGGGTTAGGGTTAGGGTTCAGGGTAGAGCTATGGTTAGGGTTAGGTTTAGGGTTAGGGTTAGGGTTAGGGCTAGCATAGGGTTGGAGTTAGGGCTAGGACTAGGGTTACAGTTTGGTTTTGTTCTAGGGCTGGGCTAGGGATCACATTAGGGTTATGGCTAGACCTAGGGCTAGGGCTTGGGTTATGGTTACCGCTAGGGATAGGGCTAGGGTTAGGGTTAGGTTTCGCGCTAGGGTTAGGGTTAGGGTTAGGGCTAGTGCTAGGGTTAGGGTTAAGGTTAGGGCTAGGGCTAGGGTAGGGATAATTTTGGGGTATGGCTAAACCTAGGTCTAGGGCTAGGGTTATGGTTAGGGATAGGGTTAGGGTTAGGGTTAGGCCTGGGTTCGTGTTAGGGTTAGGTTTAGGGTTAGGGCTAGGGCTAAGGTTAGGTTTAGGGTTAGGGATAGGGGTAGGGCCAGTGTCAGGGATAGGGTTCAGGATAGGGTTAGGGCTAGGGCTATGGTTAGGGTTAGGTTTAGGGCTAGGGCTATGGCTATTTTTAGGGTTAGGGTTAGTGTTAGGGCTAGGGCTAGGTTTAGGGTTAAGGTACGAGCTATGGTTAGGGCTAGGTTTAGGGTTAGGGTTAGGGCTAGGGCTAGCGTTAGCGCTGGGCTAGGGCTAGGTCTAGAGCTAGGGCTAGGTCTAGGGCTAGGGCTAGGGTTAGGGTTAGGGTTACGGTTAGGGCTACGTCTATGGTTAGGGTTAGGGTCATGGTTAGGGTTAGGGCTAGGGCTAGGGTTAGGATTAGGTCTAGGGGTAGGGCTACCATTAGGTTTAGGTTTAGGGCTCTAACTGGGCTAGGCCTAATATTAGGGTTTGGGCTAGACCTGGGGCTAGGGCTAAGTTTAGGGTTAAGGCTAGGTCTAGGGTTAGGGTTATGGTTAGGTTTAGGGTTAGGGTTAGGCCTGGGTTAGTGTTAGGGTTAGAGTTAGGTCTAGTGCTAGGGTTATGGTTAGGGTTAGGGTTAGGGTTAGGGTTAGGGTTAGGCCTGGGTTAGCGTTAGGTTCAGGTTTAGGTTTATGGCTATGGCTAGAGTTAGGGTTAGAGTTAGGGATAGGGTTAGGGCCAGTGTCAGGGCTAGGGTTCGGGATAGGGTTAGGGCTAGGGCTAGGGCTTGGGCTAGTTCTAGGGTTAGGGTTAGGTTTAGGGCTAGGGCTATGGTTAGGGTTAGGGTTAGGGCTAGGGATAGGGTTATGTTTAGGGTTTGTGTTAGGGTTAGGGTTAGGGTTATGTTTAGGGCTAAGTTTAGGTATAGGGTCGGGCAATGCTTAGGGCTAGGGTTAGAGTTAGGGTTATGGTTAGGGCTAGGGCTGGGGCTGGGCTAGGGCTAGGGTTAGTGTTAGGGCTAGGGCTAGGGTTAGGTTTAGGTTATGGCTAGGGTCAGGGTTAGGTTTAGGGCTAGGGCTAGGGCTAGGGTTATGATTAGGGTTAGGGCCAGGGCTATGTTAAGGGCTAGGGTTAGGATTAGGGTTAGGGTTAGTGCTAGGGCTAGGGTTAGGGTTCGGGTTAGGTCTAGGGTTATGGTTAGGGTTAGAGTTTGGGTTAGGGTTAAGGCTAGGGCTAGGGTTAGGGTTAGTGTTAGCGCTATGGCTAGGGTTATGGTTAGTTCTAGGGCTAGGGCCAGGATTAGGTTTAGGTTTTGGGCTCGAACTGTGCTAGGGATAACATTAGGGTTAGGGCTAGACCTGGGTCTAGGGCTAGGTTTAGGGTTAGTGCTAGTGCTAGGGTTAGGTTTATGGTTAGGTTTAGGGTTAGGGTTAAGCCTGGGTCAGTGTTAGGGTTAGTGTTAGGGTTAGGGCTAGGGCTATTGTTAGGGTTAGGGTTAGGGTTAGGTCTAGGGCTAGGGTTAGGGTTGAGGTATGAGCTATGGTTAGGGCTAGGTTTAGTGTTAGGGTTAGGGTTAGGCCTAGGGCTAGCGCTAGGGCTGGGCTAGGGCTAGGGCTAGAACTAGGGCTAGGGCTAGGGCTAGGGCTAGGGCTAGTTTTATGGTTAGGGTTAGGGTTACGGTTAGAACTACGTCTATGGTTAGGGTTAGGGTCATGGTTAGGGTTAGGGCTAGGGCTAGGGTTAGGGTTAGGGCTAGGGGTAGGGCTAGGATTAGGTTTAGGTTTAGGGCTCGAACTGGGCTAGGGCTAATATTAGGGTTTGGGCTAGACCTGGGGCTTGGGCTAGGTTAGGGTTAGGGCTAGGGCTAGGTTTAGCGTTAAGGTTAGGTTTAGGGTTAGGGTTAGGCCTGGGTTAGTGTTAGTGTTAGAGTTAGGGCTAGGGCTAGGGTTATGGTTAGGGTTAGGGTTAGGGTTAGGGTTAGGGTTAGGCCTGGGTTAGCATTAGGGTCAGGTTTAGGGTTAGGGCTAGGGTAGGGTTAGGATTAGAGTTCGGGATAGGGATAGGGCCAGTCTCAGGCCTAGGGTTCAGGATAGGGTTAGGGCTAGGGCTAGGGCTTGGGCTAGTTCTAGGGTTAGGGTTAGGTTTAGAGCTAGTGCTATGGTTAGGGTTAGGGTTAGGGTTAGTCCTAGGGATAGGGTTATGTTTAGGGTTTGTGATAGGGTTATGGTTAGGGTTAGGATTAGGGTTAGGGTTAGGGTTAGGGTTAGGGATAGGGCTAGGGCCAGTGTCATGTCTAGGGTTCAGGATAGGGTTAGGGCTAGGGCTATGTTTAGGGTTAGGGTTAGGGCTAGGGCTATCGTTAGGTTTAGGGTTAGGGTTAGGGCTAGGGCTAGGTTTAGGTTTAGGTTATGGGCAATGGTTAGGGTTAGGTTCAGAGTTAGGGTTAGGGTTATGGTTAGGGCTAGGGCTGGGGCTGGGCTAGGGCTAGGGCTAGGACTAGGACTAGGGCTAGGGATAGGGTTAGGGTTAGGGTTAGGGTTACGGTTAGGGCTAGGTCTATGGTTAGGGATAGGGTTAGGGTTTGGGCTAGGGCTAGGGTAATGGTTAGGGTTTGTGTTAGGGTTAGGGCTAGTGTTAGGGTTAGTGTTACAGTTAGGGCTAGGGCTAGGGCTAGGGTTAGGGTTAGGGCTAGTGTTAGGGTTAGGGTTAGGGTTACGTTTAGGACTACGTCTATGGTTAGGGTTAGGGTTATGGTTATTGTTAGGGCTAGGTCTAGGGTTAGGGTTATGGTTAGGTTTAGGGTTAGGATTAGGCCTGGGTTAGTGTTAGGGTTAGAGTTAGGGCTAGGGCTAGGGTTATGATTTGGGTAAGGGTTAGGTTTAGGGTTAGGCCTGGGTTAGCGTTAGGGTTAGGTTTAGGTTTAGAGCTAGGGCAATGTTAGGGTTAGAGTTAGGGATAGGGTTAGGGCCAGTGTCAGGGCTAGGGTTCAGGATAGGGTTACGGCTAGGCCTAGGGCTTGGGCTAGTTCTAGGGTTAGAGTTAGGTTTAGGGCTAGGGCTATGGTTAGGGTTAGGGTTAGGGCTCGGGATAGGTTTTATGTTTAGGGTTTGTGTTATGGTTAGGGTTAGGGTTAGGGTTAGGGTTAGGGATAGGTCTAGGGCCAGTGTCAGGTCTAGGGTTCAGGAAAGGGTTAGCCCTAGGGCTATTTTTAGGGTTAGGGTTAGGGCTAGGGCTATCGTTAGGGTTAGGTTTAGGGTTAGGGTTAGGGCTAGGGATAGGGTTAGGGTGCGGGCAATGGTTAGGGCTAGGTTTAGAGTTAGGGTTAGGGTTATGTTTAGGGCTAGGGCTGGGCTAGGGTTTAGGGCTAGGGCTAGGGCTAGGTTTAGGGTTAGGGTTAGGGTTACGGTAAGGGCTAGGTCTAAGGTTATGGTTAGGGTTAGGGTTAGGGCTAGGGCTAGGGTAATGGTTAGGGTTTGTGTTAGGGTTAGGGCTAGTGTTAGGGTTAGTGCTACAGGTAGGGTTAGGGCTAGTGCTAGGGTTAGGGTTAGGGCTACGGCTATGTTAGGGCTCCCTTTAGAGTTAGGGCTAGACCCAGGGTTGGGACTAGGGTTAGGGTTAGGGTTAGGCCTAGGCCCAGGTTTAGGGTTAGTGTTAGGTTTAGGGTTAGGGTAGGGCTAAAGTTAGGGTTATGGCTAGACCTAAAGGCTAGGGCTAGGGTTAGGGTTAGGGTTAGGGTTAGGGTTAGGCTTAGGGCTAGGGCTAGGGTTAGGGTTAGGGTTAGGGCTAGGGTTATGGTTAGGGTTAGTGTTA